>OX246739.1:3189765-4389765 GCA_945910005.1 Isoperla grammatica | reverse complement strand
CAGAGCAAGAAGCAAACCAGCAACAAAACATCTCTAAGCTCACTCTTTGTGCAAGATTGTTAACAATCAGAATCTCAGTAGTTTAAACTGCTTAGAAAAATGCAACCCTCAATTGTTTCTACTACGAATAAAAATAATACTGGATTATATAGCAATAGGTCTGTTTAAACTTAAGTAAAATGATTGAGTGGTTTATATCACTCTTATAAACATTTTGGTGACACCGTTTTTTGTAACGGTTGTCAACTAGCAGTGCCTGAGTTGAATGAATGTCCAAGTGAATTAGAGCTGCCTTTACCACCACAGAAGGATGAGTGCTTTACGGAAGTAATAGGATGAAAGTCTCAAACAAATCTCAACTTCCTTTGAGACTACATTTTTCCAGGGTGCTCCTTGATCTAGAACAGACCGTACTAAAGCTATGGCATCTACAGTGGTCTACAACTCGAGGAGACCATTAGAGGTCTTGCCTGGGAACAAACTTCAGCCACAAGCCTCCTTTGGCAGCCATTATGAGGGACGCAGGGTCCACCACTATTGGCACCGACGTCTGCTTGCACAGACGGATCTCGAACTGGGACACTATGGCTGCCAGACCGGCCTTCATCTGGGTCAGCGCAAACCGAGACCCTGTGACAACATATCATTACTACCATGGTCCTTAGCAACCACCAATCAGAACCTTATTAGCTGTTCATAATACCGGGCCTGAGCAGTAAAACCATTAGTTGATTGACCAGATGTTGATAAAGAAAATAGATGTACTATCCTTAATTTATTCTTTATACGTTCTTCAATTCCTTTCTTATTTACTATGTAGACTATATTTATCCATCCTGAACATGTACCTGATATAGGGTAAACTACGAAGTGATAAGAGATAATTAACCTAGTTAATCAAATGCCTCACCTATGCATCCTCGCGGACCGCTGCCGAAGGGCAAGTAGCTGTGGGTGTGTCTAGTTGCCTTCTTCTCGTCGGTGAATCTTTCAGGGTCAAACCGCTCTGGGTCTGGGTAATGCTCGGGGTCGTAATGAACCCCGCTGATGGACACTGTTATTGATGAACCCTCCTGTACAGTACAGTGCACAATAATTATACCACAAGCTAGAACACCAGTCAGGTCTAGAGCAGAGCAGCAGCAGCAAGTGTGGTCTGTGGACATACTGACGTGCTGCAAAAGGTCTGTAAAATTTGGTAAGTAATTACTTACAAATAGCTCATGTGCAATTATTCATTTTTGTCTTCTGGTGTGTTTGTTGTTGTTGAAAATTTAATGGTGCTAAAAAGCTATGGATTATGGCATGGACAGGGGGCACGCTAGAAATGATAACAGGTTAATTTTTGTAATTATCATCAAGGGCTTCCCTTAATTTGCTGGGAAGTGAAAGTGGCTTGGTTACACCAGTGTAGGAGCCACTGACCTCTTCATATAGGATGTTCTCTGGTTAAAAGAAGGATTCTGCCTAACTAACTTGATATGTTGTTTCGTTTAAGCGTGGTCTTGAAATCAATTACAAAAACCGTTGGACCATGACAAAAAACATCAAAACATGTGTAGAAAATAAAACTCAACACCGTTCCACTTTCTTTGATGTGTGTTTGTACTTGAATAGTGTGAGTGGCCATTGCAATTCAGTCTAAGCTCACCTCGATTAGCAGTTCTCCCCCACCCACCAACGGCACCAGGTACGGCTTTGTGCACATCCGGTTGAAGAATGGGACGGGCGGATACTTTCGCATCGACTCTGAAGACATCACATATTATTTCATTGTTATGGAATGTACTTTATATGTTTGGATACACAACATAACAGATGCTGTGCGCATTTTGATGGGGGACGTGGACGAGAATGTCTAAAATATGAAATTAATGGTTTATTTCAATTCGAGATTTAGTTCAAAAAACGAACGCAAAATATAAACTGTCCAGAAGACTGGAAGAACCTGCCTAGTATAATCGTAATATTGTTTTGCCTATGTACCGTACCGTACGTTCCACATAATTTGCTTACTGTGAAGATAATAAGCGCAAACTATGGGCCACAAAAGCATCCGATTCAAATGTATACTTTACGTACAGTAGTAAAGACAAGACTGAATTGTGAAAATGTAAAATTGAACCTCAATCAAGTTGATTTCTAAACGACTCAATCTTCTGTGCAACTTGATATTCTCAAGGTTTTTAATCATTATTCTGATGTCGTCGTTTGATGGTATTTGTCATGAAAATGTGTCCCTACTGGGGACAGAGCCGGACGGAGATTCTGTATCGATCCCCGGTTGGGACACAGTTTTTTCTGTTCAACTTGTAGAATTCAATATAACTTTCATGTAATATATAAATAACCATAGCATTGAAATGCTTTAGTGTAGTAGGCTAAACATGTTCATTACAAATCTCTGATCAACAAGTGCAAAGGCAAACTCTAACCTGACAGGACCATGTCAAGGTATGCGACCTCCTGAATGAGCTCGTAGGTGACTTTCCCGCCGTGGTTCTCAAGCGCCGCGTCGACCTCACTGCGCAGGCGCTCCTGGACGTCGGGGTTCACGGCCAACTCGTAGAGGGCGAAGCTCAGAGCTGTGGACGACGTCTCAAAGCCGTCAGAGAAGAAGACGATCGCTTGGGCCGTGACATCTTCGTCGGTGAACGCTGAGAAACAAGTCATGCCCGTTTCACGTTCAAAAGTGTTCCAAACATACACAGATGGAAAAACGTGGGAATTTAATGTTTTTGTATGTATCTTTAAATAACATTTATTGCCCACAATTTGGTGTTTGGCTAATCTACAGATTATCTTCAAAAACGGGATAAAAAATGTGTAACGTTTGGATCAAATTAGACAATTTGA
This sequence comes from Isoperla grammatica, assembly GCA_945910005.1. NCBI lineage: Eukaryota > Metazoa > Arthropoda > Insecta > Plecoptera > Perlodidae > Isoperla > Isoperla grammatica. The sequence goes on along the minus strand of OX246739.1, from coordinate 4,386,909 downwards.
GATATTATTGAAATTGTCCAGTTTTATTCATTATGTTTTGCCACTCACTCGAAGCCCCCAAGGAGTTGTTAGTGACGTCACCGTCCACAGACCCCTTGGCCTTGAGCTGTATCATCATCTGCAGGAAGTCGTTGCGCACCACGTGGTTTATCTGGCGTTGACGCAGCGCCTCGGCCACGGCCCCTCGGAAGAAGTCGACTACCTTCTCGTTGAACAATCTGTCAACACAAGGGTATATTCACGTGACGTCATCCTTGGGGTTGCGCACCACGTGGTTTATCTGGCGTTGACGCAGCGCCTCGGCCACGGCCCCTCGGAAGAAGTCGACTACCTTCTCGTTAAACAATCTGTAAAGATCGTGATGCTTATATAACCTATTTATATCAGTTTGTCTTAAATTTGCTTCTGGCAAACCTTTTACGCATCAAGACGATTACCTGAACATGACATATTTACGTGGCGAAACTTAACAAGTCAAAAATAATTTCATTTTATTTCGGCATGTCATTGTCGTAACCGTAACCTAAAGTTGTTTATATGTGGAATTTATAAAATGGAAATTACTTGAACTTTAAGAATTTGGCGAGTTGAGGAACGAGAAAGATGACCATCCACTTGAAGTGTGTCCACCAGTCACCAGGGGTGACGATTTCGCGACCCATCCGTCTGAAAATGGAATCGGGGTCGGTGAAGGAATGGCCGTTCATCCCGAAGGCGCACGACGCCACCACGTCTGTTGTGAACTTGGCAGACAACTCCTTCGCCTCCAGGTCTTCTTCTGTAATGATAAGACCAGGGGACTAACTTGAAACACATTGCTGTAACATGATATCATGAAATCATTGAACACAATATATGCACACTTTTTGTGTTTTATTGTTTAAACACATTATATCAGTGAATCAAAAGTCGGCAAAGATATTACAAAACGGATGATCAAAAAAAGGAAAAGGAACTTTGGATCAAAGTATGTATTTGTTATTATACAATTTCGATTCTTGACACATTGTGCATACGAAAGCAAACAGACTCCTGTAAAAAATACAATTTACTCAATTTACTCTCTTTTAATTTCAATTTACTCTAAATCTTCATTGTGTTCCCTGGCTCTTTAATGTGTCTTCTTGCGTCACTCAATTTGAACAGTTCATAAATAAACAATGTAGATGACAAAAAAAACACAATAGAAGCGTTTTTAATTAATGTAAAACAGACAACACTGGGCATAATTATTAGGTATCATCTAGTATTTCATTTAAATAACTTTTAAAGTTTAAAGGTCTTAATTTTAAATAGTATTACAAACCTGCGTGCTCTGTTAAGTAATCCGTGAGCCCTTTACAAACTTCGTTAATCAACGGGAAATAGAAGGGCTTAATCTTCGCTGGAGTGAAGGCTGGCGTCATCTGCGATCTCACGATCTTCCACCTGCAGCAATCATATTACCAGCCAATGTAACAACTCTTTTCACAAGTTTATACTCCACGGTATGATAGTGAAATAAGTATAATCCAACATTCCTCCGTTTAAAATCATTGACGAAGTGTAATATGACAACATATTTATATATTGCCGGTATGCCCTTTCCACTCCCTTAATTTATAATACTATCATTTTATGCACACATTTTTAAATACATGTAGCTATACATTTTTCATTTTATATTGTTTCCTTATTGCAGTTAAAGTATATCTACAAAACTTGAAGTGGTAGTGTGTGAATGTGATATCTCTAAACAAAACGGAATAAAACAATTAGATCCCAATTGCAAAAGTACACAATAGCTGTGAGTGTGATGTTTAGTCGTCTAGTTAGCCACGTTTACATGAAAAGAGAGCGATTGGGATTACGTTGAAATCCATTTAACTCGCTCGACTTTACAAGTGAAGGATTGTGTGCATGGTTGATTCTGAAACATCACTAAAAGCCCCGAATCCCTGTTATGTTCAATTCTACATGGTGTGTGTGTTTGAATCTTACGTTTGAGTAGCTACATCGATAGAGATGGCTCAGTGCGTAGCACTAACATATACGAGGCTCTCATGCGGGAGGTCGCCAGTTCGATACTGGCTTCCGGCAGTACTGACTGAAGGTTTTTTCCTAGGTTTACGTCAGCCCCAAGGCGAATACTGGTATTGAATCATACTATCAGCCCTCGGACATTCCTTCCCCAACTACTCCAAATACGCGATACCTAGTTGTAGAGCGATATGGATTGTTTCCTATGGATATATCATAAATTACCTTTCCCCTCTGAGGCAGAACGGGTTCCTGCCAAACATGGGGTCGTCCTCTATGGTAACGTTGATGTCGTTGTCGTGGAAGTGGGCGAACTCTCTGACCGCGATAGTCTTGATGAGCTCCGCGTCACAGATCATGAGACTCGGCTCGCGGAACTTGAAGAACCCGCCAAACTTGAACGGCTTCAGTTCACTAAAACAGGCGGTCAGCTGTAAAGCTTTGGTATTGCAGTTATCCTCTTTACTCAACTCATAATAATAGAAATTACTTATTTTAAATGACACAAATCGAACATGTATTCCTTCCCCCTTTTCTCTCTCACCCTCAACCTCACTCTCTCTCTACTACTTTGGTGATGTCACTATCCCCTTTTCGGAGGGACTTACTCTAAGTTTGAACCGTCAAAAAGTCAGAATATCGTGTTTACTTCAAAACGCCCGACAGGTAACGATCGCTTTATTTATACCATAACTCATGTCATGCCATGACTTAAATATTCGTGAAGTCCTCAATTTAATTTTTTTAAATAAATTAGCCTCAAATTTGTGAACAATACTCAATGTTGAACTGGCTAGTTCGGGTAAGGGAATGTTAGAACATTAAGCTGGTATTATTGGACTTTGATATTCGTCAGCATGAGCATCGTTATTATAACGGCTAGCCACAATATAGCAAAGGCAGAGGGTGACATCCTTTGCGAGCAGTTTCTGGAACCGAGCACAGAATTCTTTGAGTCTGAGTAACACGTTTGAGCTGCGAGAAGCAATCACATCGCCTGTTGAGTGTAGATAATAGGCAGCACCGCTTTACAGCCAAGTAGGATGGGTGGACTAACAGTAACATCCGACGCAAAGCGTTGTGGTGCTTCACTTTACGCATCCACACAGGTTTAGACGCAGTGCAATATATTGTCTGTGGTTTCAGGATACAGTATAATACCGCGACCTCATGTATTAATACATTCTCTAAATATTGTAATAATGATCAATGTTCTCTCAGTCTGAAGTGTTTTTCGTGTTGATTGTTTCATTGTATATTCTGCAGTTTGCATTTACTGTCTTCCATTGCAAATTAGTTTGTTAGCAATAGGAATAGGTAAATATATAAATAAATGGCCAAGACGCAATTAATATGTGATCAATGAAATCAGTTTAAGAACGAAAGAGATTATGATATTCATAACATAACAAAATATAAAATATAAAAGAAATAAAATACAAATTTCGTAATTCTTACCGGTAAATGTTCTCATAGGCTTCCCCAATTGATATGCGGCCCAACGCAGATTCCTTCAAGCTGCCGAGTAGAGGGAAAGTGCTGACGTAGGGGACACCCCTTTGTTTCCAGTGGTTGAACGTCCATGTTGAAAACAGGTAGAATAGCCCGCATGCTAGGACCGCTAGTATGAGACAGTCCAGGGATGTACAGCAGGTTAACAGCGCCATATTGCTCGGTCGCTAAGACAAACATGCGTGGGTGCAGGTACAGATAAATCAATGAAAACAAATTACTCGGGAGTGTCGTAGATTTACACATTGGTGACCAAATAATGAATATTTTGCCTTGGCTCAAGTGTTTCGTTGCATTCTTATAAGACATTGTGAAGTTTGCTTCACCAACAATATATGTATTACGTCATTACCGTTTTGAAATAAGGTAGATGAACGTAACAAATTTATAACATCAAGTTTAAATTTGATAATGCTATTGGAAGAAACTGATATAACCGTGCATGTCTGAATATGATAAATACTCGAAATAATTGCATACAAATTCTAGCATATCAAAAATAAATTGCTTCTATCTACAATTACTCATTTTATTACTTATACTGTTTTCAGTTATTTAAATCAAAGCAGTGCTATTTTAGTGAAAACGAATTAATAAAAGATGATTAATAAGACTTCTTGCAAGTTAGCAAGAAAACAATGTAACAAAATCACAGGTCATCAACAAAATTACGTTGCTGTTATATGACAGAAAAAGTTGCTATCATGGAGACTTCCACCAGTTCAAGTTTTTGACGTCACCTGCAAGAAACCTTATAAACCTTAGCTAGAATGAGAGATGCGTGCTTACGTTTGAGCGGGAGATGGGTCTCGCTTAGCTGACGCAATATTAATACTAATACTGGTCCTGCTCACTCGCACGCATGTAGGCCGGCTGCGTAAATAGAGACAATGACTGGCAGCTTCCGAAATGAATTGGCCAATTTAACGACCTTCTACAAATTGATACTATGCTTTTTAGATAGAGGCATATTAGTTCTGGCTTTGTGCCAAGCCACGCCTATTTCATGCCGAAATAATGATTTGAACAAGTTTTCGAGTTTGATAACCGCTAATAGAAGTGTTTTAAAACACTTGAAATACATTAGGTTCAAGAGTTAATACGTCATGCTATCAATTATATATTTTTGAATGAATAGAGGATCGTAATGTTGCATTTTACTGATCCCTGCTTCAAAGTATACATATCGTATTATGTATTTTGGTTTATTGGGTCTCTGGTTCAGTTATAAAGCGGCTGAACAAACTAGGAATAGTGTTTCAAATTATTGTTTACTCATTATAGTATTCGTTAGTGTATTATTGTAGCAAAATAATGGATTTTGTTAGTTAGAACGCAGAGTGCAAAGTAACCAACTCGTATGTCCTACAAACCTCTGTTTCACTTGCGTTACATTATGTGTTCACTATGGACTAGAATTTTATAGTTATGCTTCTTTTTAAATGTTGTGGATTCTTAATAAAATAAAAACAGTAAACATTTAGTACTTTTTTATGTTGTTTAAATAAATACAATTTTTGAACTCTTATGTAATAATTTTGATTATATAAGAATACAAAATTTATATCCATTTAAGCGTTTGTAATTATTTATTTGTGGATTTATTGATACTGATAAAATACTGTTTCCATCCTCAAAGTATTGAGGCAATGTGATTGTGGCAGTGAACGATGAGCAGAACCAATCATAGACGTAGTAAGTTATTGTCAGATGAATGTCAGATGTTGTAAATGCTCATGAAAAACAACAGCCTTGAATGTCCTCGCACATACGTGGCACGTGCAGTTGTGCATTGCAGTTGTTCACTTTTAAGAGCTAAATTACAACATAACTATAGTCACAGAATACCGTCAGATTGTTGTCGGATAAACGCAGTAATAATCTTTTTTTGTAGAGTGATTAGCTGTAATAAATAAGCCCATTAAATTCAAATACATTGTTATATAGCCGTACTACTGAAATTATTATTATTATTTTATTTCCCATGACACGAACATTGTCATTTTTCAGCGCCATTGCCCCATGCGTAACGCGGCTTTTATCGTTATCAGTTTTATCACCATTGCCTGCATCCCAACTTTCGGTTGGATGGATGGTGGTGGTGGTGGTGGGGGGGGGGGGTCTCCCACAACAGCCCAATAGGCACAAGTGTATTATACGTTGTCTGCTGACTGGGAGATCATCTAACAAGATTCTTATAGGATATAATCGGTATTTGGTTTCAATCATCACCCGCTTCATCATTTGTCTTCAACAAGACAAATTGTGAGATTGTTGTAAAATAAATATATTAACACAATGAATGTGAATGAAAAATCGACCCCTGCGCCAGAAAATCCTTGAATCTTTTAGTTCCAGCTGCACGGAAATGCATTCCTTCACGTTCTCCAGCACACAAGGGCAATTGATTTAGCGGAACTTCTTTAGTGTTGGTTTATATATTTGCTTACACGCGGTACACGCTTTGTTTCAATGTTTCAACGTAAACGTTTTTTGTCGTACAGACAAAATTCAAAAAGCAACTGTCATTAAAATTCAAGCGATTTAATAAATCAAACAATTAAACGTGGGATTGAATAAAAAGTGTTTGTTTTGATATTTAATAGATATCAAAGATTAATGTTCTCCTTTCCTGCTGCGAGAGATTAACACTGGATCATGCCCGGATGCCATGGAATTATTTGAACAGTAAAGAAAACTTATTAACAAATAGGGGCGTCCAAAACATCCGGGCCTATTCGCAAATAATAATCAGATAATAATGTAAGTACATAAAATAGACGTACCGAGTTACATAATTTGAAATATATATCTTATAAGCTATAATTTGAGTTTTTTGTCAGCAAAATAAACGGAAGCGGTTCAAATCTTGGAATTACAATATAGAGTTTATAATAACACTGACCGGCACGATGTATGTTTAAAATTCAATGCCATGCCACTTATACTTTAGAATGTATATATACACACACATACAAGAGACAAGTGAATGGTAAACACGAAGAGGGTGATTTGCATGTATGCATACAATACAAACCGGAATTCGCTAATCAAAGAGGTTTAAAGGATCAAAGAAGTTAGCAACTCAAGATCTAAAACGAAGTCATATAGGTTGTTGTCGCTGCCGACCAAACGCGAGGTATGAATTGCCTGGTAAAACATGAAGTTATGTGACAATAATGTATATACTTTGTAATAACTGGAGACTATATTATCCTCGAGATACTTTTTTTGGGCTAAAAATAATTCTTATATTATGTTTTGATGTAATTTTATTATAATTCTTTGTAGAGATAATACCCTAGTGAATAGGATCTAGACTTGTGTGCAAATCTAACGCTTGCTGACTATACAAGGATATTGTGCGACGTGTTAGAAGTGTCCTACGAGCGCGATGTGTTTAGAGACACACCTATTTCTGTACTCGTTATTCATATCTTTGAGAAGCTCTCAGTGGGCCTAAGTGTCTGGCCCAAACTTTCGAGAGCAAAGTATACACTACTTAATGTTTCTAGCATCTTCGTCCTCGAGGCCCGTTCTGGCTATCGTAAAGGTACATAAACTACAATTAATATAGGCATACATCTTCCTGGCTCTAGTATTTTGCATGGCTGTCAAAGTTTCTTAAATTCTATTTAACAAACTTCAATTATGCAGATGTGGAGTCGAAGTTGAAATACTGTCACAACAAACACCGACTAAAGTTTTTACCGTGGTTTATTTGAGTCCTAAAGTAAATTTTGCAATTTGGTGTTTAAGAACACCCCCTGCATATTCATACCCAAAGAAATATTCCTCAGCGAACATTAAACCAAAGAAAAAACTACTTTCAACAGAATATTTGAAATAGGTTTTATAAAATGTTCAAACACACGTATAGCACGCAGCACTGTTCGTAAAACTTTGCGTCAAGATTAATTTAGTTTGGACTGTCATCATCTAATCTATGCACCTTGATTCTTGCCAAGGTCGTAGCGGGGGGGGGGGGAAATCAGGGTGTTCATTAGGGTGCCAGAACCCAAAAGAAGTAAATATTCAACACAAGTTATAAATGACAATAATTGTACTCATTTTATAAACATTTTTAAACTTTCTTCGAATGGCTCCATATTAAATATAGCCGCAGCAAGACCCTATACTTACCCCCTTTACTGGAACAATTGATAATCCCCTTCCAAAATCCTGGCTACGCTCCTCTTCCTTGTAGGTTGAAGTATTTAAAGAAACACAGCAGAATATATTTTAACAGCATTGTAGATTCATCAAATTGCCGTTAGTTTGAGAAGATGGTCCGTTTGTCCGACGCATAAAACAAAATAATATATTACAATATTATCTAGTTCTTGTTACATTGTTACTGCTCGGTCTACTTTGAATGGTTTCTACTGCCACTTTTGTTAGAACTGCATTTAAAAATAATTATTTCCTTTGGAAAATCACGATTTTTTCCATTGTTTGTTTCAACACACAAAGTTTTTTTACATAGTGATAAGGAACTGAAATATTTACACTATACGTTGAACATGCCTTGAATGCACACTTTATTTAGTGAAAAAGTTCATAGTACAATCTCACATTTTACATTTTATTTAACAAACATATTTAATACATGACAATTAATACTTTTTTAACTTCTGTCAGTAGGTATTGATCAACGAAAACACAAATGTATTGTAATTCATATTGATTTGTAATAATGTGGTAATTGAATTGAATCCCTGTTATAAGGGTGCATACCAGCTATGCCTAATATGCCTCTCTAACTGGTATATTAGGGTGTTTGGATAGTAGGGAATGAATGTCCAAGGGCTGGTAATTAGGGTTCAATCCCAGCATTCGCCTTTACGACTGAGGAAAACCTTTGAAAAAACCTTCAGTCAGGATTGCAGGAATGGCAGGAGTCGAACCGGCAACCTCCTGAATTAGAAGAGTGTCGTGTCTTACCGCTGAGCCACCTCTGTTAGTATTTAACACGTTGACGTGCCATAACAACAAAGCTACCAAATAAATTGTAATTGTATTATTATAATTTACTGTTTAATTGCCACGTGAATTTATTTATATTAAATGCAACTATGGCATGCTAGAAAAGTAATTTACAACCATAACCCAGATAAGAATATTCACTCAACAAACGTGTAATTTAAATGTATAATTATTGCACTCCTGTGATGTGTGGGAATAGTTTCCATGGCTCAGCCGGCCGGTGCAGCAGTAGTATTAGTGGTAGTAGTAGTGGTGTTATCGGGCACGGCTGCAACTGTGGCCGCCGTCATAGCAAGTGTAGTCAACGTTCCATTTACCGGGACCTTCGGCGCTCCAAACAAATTAACCCATCTTAGTTTTGGCTTAGTTTTAGCGGCAGTAGCATTTTTTGGTAGTTTGGTGGTGGGAAAGTGTGATTCTTCAAGTTTCACATACACCTGTGTCAAGAAATAAAAATTAATTGTAATAATGTATGGTTATACGCAATGTTAATATGCCATTGTTGTCGTAAACTTACAAACAATCCCTGCTTGGCGAAACAGCGGCCGAACTTCAAAGCGTTGATGCAGATATCCGCGGTATCTACAACAATGCATATTTTGAAAACAGAAAAAAAGAAAATCCAAAACATAGTTACATGAAATATGAACATATATATATGTTTGTGAATATCGGTTGTATAAGGTTATCCAGTGGGGACTGACGTCACGTATTATTCACTTTAGTCAATATAAATGCCATTGTTGAATACAATATGTTCATAAATATTATGTAATAATAATAATAATAATTATAATTGAAGTAATAATAATAATAATAATAATAATAATATGAATATTAATAAGATATAATATATATGTATGTGTGTACGTACAAAACGTGATTCTCTCTTGAGACGTCAATAATGGATAATTCTAGGAACGTCAGCTATGTTGGACCTTCAGAAAATATTGTTTTCAATATTTCAATATTTTGAAATACTATGTATGTTCAATGGGATTCAAATACTCGCATACCTTATTTTTTAACTCTCACTATCGACCACAGCCACGCCAGGCGTTGTATAACGCAGGAAGGAACAAATGTAGACAAACAAGCAAAGGTACTCACCACAGGTTGCAGCACACAGCACCATGTTGTTCTCAATGATCGCCTGCAAGGGCGCGTGAGTCATATTGGCGATGGTTGTGTTCAGCACGGGGATGTTAACCTGGCCAGCAGAACTTATCTGAAACGAGAACACTCGAGTAACGGAACTTTTTAATCACTTCATATTGGTAATTAATAGCTGGGTACAAGTGAATATTTTATAGGGTGTACAAGGTTTTTAATTACACACATCTCAAGAATACCCAACACAGATAAAGCAAGAAAATATCTGCAAGGTTTTGCTGTAGTGCTATACAAGCTGTATAGTTTTAACTTATATTATTGTATCCTCTTTATGAAACCCGTTGTGAAGGATGTACACATCCACCAAAAGTTTCTTGAAAAATAGTTTTGATCTTCTTAAAATACCATATTAATTTTAATATACTTACACTATACATTGTGTTTTATTCATGTTTAAGAAACATTCAAATTTAAACAAAAATTGACTTATTCAAATACGGTATTCAGAGCGGGTCTAGTACTGGAGTTAACATCTCCTCCCTTAAAATGAGTATAGTGGTGCATTATCTATCTATACAGTTACGAATGTAATAAAGTGACTTACAAGATTGTATTTGTTCAGAACGCAGAAGATAAAACATTTGGTTTCCGGTATGTTGGCCACACGCCCAGTTGTTAGCGCCACAATCATTTCAGCTGAAACAATATGTTGCTATTGGTTTCAAGTGGAACAATACCTTAACAACCCAGCAAACACAAAAATGCGATTCGGTAACGAACTACTGCCGGATCGCTACCACCAATGCCGGTTTACTGCCGGGTGCCGATAGCCTAATTTATTGACTGCCGTTTCGGCAGCGGATCGTCACCGTAGTTTTCTGGTCATCGGTCATATTGCTGTATGCGTTGTTACCCAACGCCGGATCGTTACCGATTCGGCACTAACGTCGAACATACGTATCAACGCCGATTTAAATGCCGGTTCGCTACCGAACTATCGACGGTTTAGTGCCGTAACGGTAATGACAATCAGGCAGCCGTTCGGTACCAGAACGGCGACACATTTCTGCATGTGAATGATAAATGATGCACATATCAGCAATTACACAGTATTATTGTAAAGTATTATTAAATATATATAAATATATCATCGGTGAATTGTTGTTTTATATATATAACAACAACTCAGCGATGGTGCGCGCTGCGCGTGTGATTACGCGTGCATTTATTTAATTATGGTAAAGGTATTAATCAATTTGAAGTGCCGCTCAACAACTACCACCAACATCCCAGCACTCAAATGGTTTTTGTAAGTGATTTCATTTTACGCAATATAATCACAATCATAAAAACAATACAAAAACTAATAAGAAATAATGATATAATTGTATAATACCATGCCGATAATTATAGTTCTTTATTTTCGTATGTAATAAAAACGAAAAAGCAAGCACACATTTTGTGTTTCAAAAGTTTGACAGCCTACCATAGCGACTGCATCGCCACTCCACTCGCCAACATCAAGTATCAACACGCATCACATGTGGGAGTGAACAGTGTGCAATTTGCTTTGCATTTCTCGCTTGCATGCAACTTCAAAAAAGCGTTAAGGTAAGACAATTATGTACTATAGTATACATTGCTTCAAAAATTATATTGGGGTTTGAGTAGGCCTACAGGCTAGAATTGTGCAAGTTGCGCCGCTTGCACATGGCATGGAAATCAGGCTAGGCCCTAGGCATTGTGTATAAAATCCGCCTAGGCATAGGCCTAGGCCTATCCTATTTGTGAAATACAGTCTTTAATTCTGCAAAGTGAACAATGTTGTACCTAGGCTTCGGGTTTATGTTTAACTAGGCCTAATCCAATAAAGTAACCTGGGACTAGATAGGCCTAGGGCCTACCTAACCTAACTTTCTGGGTGGGGCTAAACTTGGCAATTAGCCTACAAGTAGGCCTAGGCCTAGGCCTAGTAAGATGTAAAAATAGGTAGGCTAGGCCTAGCAAACCTAGCTAAATAAAATATTTACTACTTTTACCCCATTGTACCTCAGTCTCAGACCTATATATTAAGGCTAGGGCCTAGGCCTAAAATTGAACGAGGATTAGCTTTTCCATTCTTACGTTCGAACGTAAGAATTAGTAAAAATTAATCTTACGCTCAGTGTTTTCATTGGCTTGCTCATCATGTGATCGAACGTAAGATTAGCAGAAGGTTATTGATATGTTGTTTGAAGCGTATTGTATTGATAGGCTAGGCCTACTAGATGTTGTTACGTTCAGGCATTTGTTTGTAGTTAGTTGGAGACGAAGTGAGTGCAAGCAGACAGTGCTACTGCTGTGATAGAGATATCACATGATGTGAGTGCAAGCAGTGATATGATCACATCGTGCCTCTGCGTTCTGACCTCCACCATCTCTTAGAGCTTTCTGAAGTAGGCCTAGTTGTGAACTCAAAACTTGCTTCGTACATTGCGTCATTTTCGACGTATTCTTATTTGGTTGTGAACAACGAGGTGTAAATTATTTTACCGGCCGAGCTGAAGAGACCGCCCGCGGAACGCTCGTCGTTGCAACCTGCAGGTTCACAACTAGGCCTACATAACAAAACGTAAAAAAAATTACGTAGGCCTACTGTGGAAGTTGTCACATCTACATTAAAAAACATTAAAAATTACGTATTAAGACGTATCGTTTAAAAAAGTATTGAGTTTTCACAACCGTAAGAGATTGTGGAAGTCAGAACTTGGAGGCGGGCTGTGATTAAATCACTGGCTTGCTTTCTATCACCACTTAGACATAGACAGTGTTCCTCATTTTTATGCTCGATACGTGGCTACGCCAAAAATAGGTGGTTCATATGTCCCAAAAATAAATCACTGTCTGCGTGTACTCACTTCGTCTAGAGATGGGCACATTTTATTGGTATATCGATACAAAATATCGGCTTTTTAGCCGCGCATTGCATCGATATTAGGCCTATCCTATCAACACGATGTATATAGGCCTATAGGCTACCTACATTTTTACCAAAAGTACTTTTACTGAAAAAAAAATTTTAGAGAACACTCGCTCGTCTTTGGCCGCTCCGCACTTACTTCCTACTTCCGCTTAGTCGATAAAATAGTTTGACTTAGGGTTGAGTGGAACTTCGAACTTCAAGTCAATCCAAATTTTGATTTGATATGTCAGTTCATACAGTATCGATAAACCGATGTATCTGTCTGATCGTGTGTCTGACTGCAATAATATCGATACAGAATCGATATTTATAAATATATCAGTTTCGATATATCGATACTTTTGGCCCATCTCTACGCACATGCTACTGAATTATATTAGGCCTAACCAATTTATCATATATGACTCGCTAGTTAAGTTTGTTGTTTAACTAATAAGAAGCTGGCTGATGAAGGTTAGGCTAATGTTTCTTCATTTTCAGGTACCTGCCTTCATGCCGGAGTAATGTTACAGCGTCTATTGGAGAAGCTAGCAACAAAAAACCAAGGTGGGCTTAATATAATCTGACATGACATTCTACTTTGATCATTTATCAATTATGTACCAACTAAAAGATATCACGACTTAAACACTAAGTGTCAATTGTGATTTCAACCATTAAAAAGCATGTTGTCTATCCTCATTTTTTTTTAAATTTACTTTCTAACTAAATTTTATAGATAAGTATTAATTACTGTACTCAGTAATATTTTTTACATGGCAAGTAATATTATTAACAAGTCAATGATTTTATACTCATGTTCATTTTAGAACTAAATTTGATAGATTAGTATTACTGTAGGCCTAGGCCTACTCAGTAATAATTTTATGCATGGCAAGTACATAATATTATTTACAAGTCGATGATATTTACACTCATGTTATGGCTCAAATGTTTTTATTTCAGAATCTACCACCACATGTCATAATCACCAGCTGAACAGTGTATTGTTCTGGCAGGACCCTGAGACCCTTATGCTCCATGCGTATGTGTGTGCTCTCATTTCAATGTATGTTTCTTTAGTTGCAGTAAGGCGCAATGCTGGACACAATGATGTAACATCAGAAATGATGGAGGATGAAGTTAAATATTGGCTTCGTCGAAGCAAAGACCAGCGGACGTATGAAAAGCTACAAGAACGGGACACCGTGTAAACAACAGCTGTTCAACAACAAGAAGTAGTCCTAGAGAATAAAGGCCTAGAGAATGAAGGACAGGAAGATTCTCAAAATGCATACGAAATTGCCAGCGGACATAGCAGCGAGGTAGAAAAGCATACGTATGACATGAACCTCCTCGACTACGCCTACCAACCCGAGAAATAGTGCACTGTTGTTGATTTTCGTGATATATATAGACTTAGATAATCTTCGTTGTGTGTTTCAATCTTGAAAATTGTGTAAAACAAAAATTACGTGAAAATCGCTGGAGCTTCAAGTCGATAGAACTTACTTTTCAGTGTTATCAATATGCATATCATTAATTTGTGATTTAACCCCTGATTATTCTCTCACATTTTGTTATTAATATTGTACTTGTTCCATTATGTCCGACCTGTGTCTATGATATGTAAGCAATTTATTATATTTCCGTCTCTATGTAATGTAGCCTATGAACAAAGATCAAGTATGTTGTATTTGAGGCCAAAGTATTGAACACTTAACAGTAGGTATGTAAATTTTATCAGGAATCCGGATACACAACGATGAAATAAAAATTATCGATAATCGAAATTTAACTGCATTATCGACCGTTAATATGGAACGATAATGTTTTCAAACACGCGAAGCAATCTTTTACAGATTCCGTGGTATAATGTCGCCTAACCGAGCGCATAACTATAGCTATATTGCTTGGACACATCTCATGTGACACTGTTGAGAGTTATCACATAATTATGAGGCCCGTGGGCCAGTATCTTTTCAGAAAACAAACCATTCGATAATATTTTTACTATCGATGATTGAAATTTTATTGAGTAGGGCATATCGAATATCGAACGATAATATCGATTATTGTGTGCATCCCTAATTTATTATTCCTATTTGACAAATTCTTAAACTGTAGTGATATGCTTTGTTGAGGACTTGTTTTTTTTAATTTTTATTGTATGCCCTAATTTATTATATTGTTATTTGACCAAACTCTAGGGCCTGGACTGATAGTAGTTAAACTATAGTGATATGATTTGTCAAGGACTTGTTTCTTTTCATTTTTATTTTATGTGAAGAACTTTTGTATTTTATTGTTTGTTTTTGTTTGTTATTGTTTGTTTTAATTTTTTTAACGCAATATTACTAACACTTAAATAAGCCTACTGGTAATTTACAACCTGAGGATTAATGATGTGTTTTTATTTTGCTTCGCTATGTGTTGTACGCTGTATGTGTAGGGGTATGGCAGGATGTTTAAACCTATACCTAGAAGTATTGATTGAGGTAACATGTATTTCACTTGTGTAATAAATTGCAAATTGTATATCATAATTATGGTGTATGGTGCAAATATTTCACCAGAAACCCCATCCCAATCACGGGGGGGGGGGGGGGGGGTACTGGTTTACCTATACGGCACTGTTGCACTGCCGGTTTACTGCCGAAGAAGCAACGGTGAGCTGGGAATTGAATGTGCCGATTGTCGCCGGTACAACACCGGATCGTTGACGGGTGGACGATATAACGTAGTTGCTTTGATACCGATTATCTAACGTTTCACTGACGATCTGCTGCCGCAACCCGCTACTGGATCGCTAACATCAAATGGGACACTTTTTCACCGATCTGGTGACGTGCTGTGTTAACGGTCCGGCATCCCCAGTAAAGAAAACTGAATGCCGTTTCGGTGCCGACGTGACGATTTGTGTTTGCTGGGAACCATTGCAGATGTAACATGTTGCTATTTGTTTCAAGCAAGACACACTCCAACTTCAGCAGTCAAGCTTGGAAGTCCAACTCCAGCCAACCATGGAGTTGGAATGACATTTTTAAATGTAATGTAATCAATTAATTCAGTTTGTACATCACCGTGCCTGCTAAGAATGAGTGCATGTAAATTAAATGCATGAAGACATACTTGAGTAAAATAACATTACACAATATAACACAAAGTGAAATATACATTGTTACCCGTATATGAATAAGTAAACCCCGGGCCCCAAAATTATAATTTTGTACTTGATCAACCCTCTCAGATATAACATAGTTACTTTTAAAGGGAATTGCGTCTTGTCATAAATACGTAGAATTTTAAGACTTCCTGGTTACAAGATAACTATGAATAATTAACATTGGCAAGTGTAAATAAAGTACCTCCAAGACTGGTACACACGTTTTGATGCGCTTTGAGTGAGAGTAATGCATGTTTAAAGTAACGGAAAAACTTACCGAGAAATTGTTCCTTGTTAACTTTAGGCGGATAACATGCCTTAGCGTGTGGTTTGATTAATTGTTCTATAACGTCCACCTTTATCATCGTTTTTTCCTGTTCGGACAAGTATATTCATTATTTTACTATTTCTGACATTTTATAAAATCTTACAAGAAAATATATTAATAACACCCTAACAAATCACATTAACATTTTCTTCCCAGATTTCCATTTATTTGTATATTCGTAACAATATCAGGAAAGTTATAATATTACAATTAGAAATGGAAATGAAATATAAATATAGTTCTTTAATATTCTTATACAATATACGTTACAATTTATTAATTAATTTCAACAAAATGAAAAAATAAATAGTATCTAATTCTACATTAAATGTAATTATCTATAAGGTTAAAGGATATACGTTAATTCAATTAAAATATCCATTACATAATATTCTAAGGTATACTTGAGTATCTCTCAAAAAATATTACTAAAATTATCTTTGTAAGTTTGATCCTTATAGCAATTGTTGTCACTTTCATATCACGGTTCTACTAAACTAGCTATCTGGCTACTCTAGTCAAATATGTATTTAAACACATAGGCGGGCTATATACACCTCATTCCACATTGTAGACGTGTACAGTTAAAACTGTATTGGCATTACTTGTATTCACATTTGAGAAAATTGAAAATATATAAATGAAAATATTCGGGATTCAATTCATTTTTTAAAACAGTATTGAATGAGCAACAGCCAATTCGTTTCAACGATAACAAACAACTCAGTGTATTTACAGCCATTCACTCCAATTAGAAAGAATTGACGGCTGTGCAATACTGACTGAAGTTTTTCCGAGATTTTCCTCGGTCACAAAACTAATGATGGGATTGATTGTCATTCTAACACAACCTCTCGGACATTTCTTCACATATACCACAATACTCGTTAAAGTCACCTAACGAAGAACATGAATTGTTTCTTACGAAAACTCATTACAATGTGTACTCACGCCACCAAATGCTGAAGCCAGGGTGAAGCAAACTACGAACTGAATCAAACCCCAGAAGATCCCGAGTTCCATTCTGATGACAAGGTTTATTAATTTTAAAACTCAAAATGTTTACGATCCAGGCTTTATAGATGAAGTGGTCGCGTGGGAGAATCGAATCTGGCTCAGTTGGTGAACAATATTCAACGAATCGTCCAATCATTGTCATCCCTGCCTCCAGTTAACTCACATTTATTTTGTGAAATGATAGTAATTACGGTAGAGCGCGTCATTGTTAGAGTATTTTATTACACATTTTATAACTAGTTGTTGTTATTACTGGAGAGTTAATGTCCAAATAGGCTACATCCCTATAGAGCAACAACCATCAAGGCCGCATAGCAGGACGTTAAACACGTAGATCGTCAACTCTGATTATAACTAATATAGTTGAAGCGGGGAACCGTAACATCCGGACAGAATAGGCATGTGAATATTATGTTAAACGTGTGTATATTGTGCAATAAATTAGCTTTTTTGATACGAATTTTAATTTCATGCCTAAAGTTCATGGAATTTCCAAGATGCATCCTAAGTTCTCAAGGCTCAGGTTATTCACGTGTCTTTACCGGGATTTGTTCATAGTTCTTCGATATTTCGATTTGTTTCGAAATACTCATCGTTCCTTTTACAAATTTCCTCGTTCGAGTTCTCTTTCATGTAATAGTTTACTCTGTATTATCTAACCAGTAACAACTTTAACTAAGGTAGAAGATTGTTTGAAATGCATATAATCACTTTGCAATGAATCACTTTTTACCTTCTTCATGTCATTCATGACACCATTCAAATACTGTAATTCCCCGCACATGAGTTTTAACATCATTGTCCGTAACGTAATCACTATATATATCCTATTGTTTCCTTTCAATAGTGCCCTTTAGCCCTTTTGGCTAGCTATGTCCTGCTTCTTGCAATGTTGCGACTTACATACTTAATTGGCGTTGATTTGATGAAAAATATTATTCACATAACTCTCAAAACGACACGGGCATTATATTACCGTAAACATTCGCCCATCTACATGTTTATGATAAATACATACTCTACATAAAAAATAATGCTTATTTTTCTTCTAAATACAAGCCACCGCGAAAGTTGTTTGTGTCACAAAATGGAAGCAAGAGCTATAGGTATCTGTTGTTGTTTCCTTGAAACCGAACAAAATATTGTGACGTTGATGTGTTTTCTTGGTCGCTTGGCTTTTACCTTTCACCGAACTCAAAGCAATAACGAAATATTCTTTTACCGTGTCAACTAGTCAACTATATAGAACCCTGATTTCAAGACAATCCATGCAACTGCTTGTATGTTGCCATTGTCATTGTCTTTCATACTAACTAAACGGTTATTAAGTCTCGATCACTTGAGTGTTTCGGAATTCATCTCTGTTAGTTATTTTCTTGTGCGCGCTTCATAATATGTCAAACCGCTTTAAACCACTAATCTGAGCACTGACACACAATTACATTGAGCGTCGGGCTTCAATACCAATCTACGCATAACTCGTAAGTGATTGTTCAAATCTATCCGAGATAGGTCATGTCTTATGTTTAAAAAATGTATTACATTTAAAAGACAATTATTCAAAATGCATATATAAAAGAAATGGTTATCTTGAATGTGTATGAAGAAGAATGAGCGATGAGCATAATAATTATGCTTTGCTAAGACAATTCTTGGGATTATGGTGTAATTGTGAATAAAGGTCCAGTATAATATGAATGAATCATGTTTCGTAAAGGAATCCCTTTCATACAATGATTGTACACAATTTGCTCGGATATATGATGTTTGGACCGAGGGTTGTTAGTAAATAAGACAATCCCACCATTCGCCTTGTGACAAAGAAAAACCTCCGAAAAGCCTTCAGTCGTGATTGCCGGGGATCAGTATCGAACCAGCGACCTCCCGACCTAGAGTGTCGGGTCTTACCGCTGAGCTACCTCATCAGTATATCGTTCATATAAGCGTTCATCTACGCATCGCCTCCATTGTGTAGGTAACATATGACTCTAAGTCCACTGACCGCAGACATTTCATTATCTCACTTTAATTTATACAGAAAACACGTTTACTGCAAGCGCTCGCATTATGGACGTACAGAGTTATTGAATAAAGGATTTTATTAATAACTATAATATACGTAGTAGGCGGGTGATAGCGATTATTCAAGAACGTGTTTTTCTAGGAAAGCGTCAAACCATGCGTGCACAAAATTCGGGTTGGCTTTAGGGGCCTATTATGAGATCAATGCAACATTGTTTTATTTTGTGGTTGCATTTTTCTGTTCTTTAACACAACCTTGAATCTCGATAAGCGGTGGTATAATAACTGGTTGTTTCTTTCTGGTGTGGTTTGACGTAGACATTCGCGTGGAAACGCATAAGACAGTCTGGGCCAAGATCAGTCGGCTAAAATCACTCGCCTCGACTGCTCGCTTGGCGGAAAGCAGCGAGGAGGATTGTTTATACCACTTGTACGTTGCTTACAAGTGAGATATTGTTATCGGAGTATTGTTTGGGCAGTGTCACGTGACGAAGTGGTCTTCTTACTAAACTAAAGCTTGCAATGTTGACGATACACACGAAGAAGTTCAAACTGTTTTAGTACGTGTTTGTAGTTAAACCAGAAGCGATTTTTGGGAGGAGTTATTTAAAAAATTAGGAAGATACATATTTTGCGTGTGATAAGGTTTTTGTGGTAATTTTCAGCGCATACGAAATTATATTATACACTGACCTGTGCTTGAAACGTTTTTTTAGTGTGTTTTTCTTTCCACCGGTACACTTTTGAGCTCGTGTTGGACTTGGAAATCAAATGGTTAATTAAAAGCTGTATTTAAAAAGAAAAACGAATGCATTTATTATGTATTGTGAATGAATGTTTTTTTTTATGAAACATAACTACAAATTGTGCAAAACATTGGATCGGATCGGCTTTTGAACAAAACAACGCGACGTACTTTTCTGACAGTAAATACACGTCGATCGATTAAAACATGTACGCGTTTTGAAACTGGATTTAATTTGCGTGCAACTTGCGACAAATAAAGCTCACCAAACGAAGAATGAATAGTTTGTGTTACATCTGCATTGGCGTGTCCACCCTCTTCGTTCTCCTGTGGATCTTCTTAGAGACGCATTACTTCATTCAGATCCTCATCGCTATGTTCAGGGCGAGGTTCGTCAAGAAGAAAGTTGGAATACTAGACGAGACGACTTATTACGGTAATTATTGTCATCGGCATTTTGCCGGCTAGTCTTGTTGACGAAATATCGGGGCCTGGGTTCGATATTCGACCTAGATTTGCTATCGTTTTACAATAAGAATATGTTGTTCTTCAAAGTAGTAATGTGTGTTTCTCTACATACAAAGTTCAGTTCTATAGCTCAGTGCGTAGCTCACGAGGCTCTAAATCGGGAGGACGCCCGTTCGATACCCCCTGCCGGCAATTCTGACTGAAGGTTTTTTCTAAGGTTTTCTTCAGTCACTACGTTAATGCTGGCATTTAGTAACTTTTTTCTAACTATTCCGAATACCACAATACATATAATTAGTCACCTGAAGTTGTTGCAATTGTCATTTAGACAGTTAATTATTTAAAATTATTGAATTAATAACATAAAATATAAATCGTAACAATTGCAATATTTGAAAGATTTAACATTCATTGTTTAGCTGACGCAAAACATAATTCCTTATAGGAATCACTTTTTCAATATGTTAAGTACAACATCAATACCAGCCTAGACAGAGACATAACCAGAATTGTCGGTGGCCGTAATCGAACCGGTGACCTTCAGAACCAAGAATTAGGCGTATACCTATATCCGACATCGGATGGTATTTACATATTGGAATAGTCAATAAACTTAATCATACTGTAGATTATAGTATACATTAAAGGTTCGTTTGATTTACATACACTTTTTGCATTTTTTGCACTGTACCCCATGTACTCTAAAATGGTAAACAATACTAAGGCCTATAAGTGCAAAAAGTGTAGGTAAATCAAACGAACCTATCAGCACTATGGCGTAATTGAAAACTGAAGGCCGCCACTCAACTGGCAAGCATACGACTTGTGTGGGATGAGTGCAGAGATCACGACAGAACGACTCCACACAAGTCAAACTGTTAAATGTTTACTGCAAATGCAATTGCATAAACATGCACACCAATACGCAATAACAATACAATACAATTTCAACATTAAATAATGTGATTAGTAACTGAGTTGTTAAGGTGACCCTGTGTACCGGTTTGATCGGCGTACCGTTTGTGGGACACGTGTACCGGTCTCATAGACTTATTACAATCACTTATTTGCAACGGTTTGTAATTTGAAGAACCATATAATTTGTGTTCCTTGGGGTGGGGGGGAGGGGGGGGGGGGGGTAGTAAGATGCAAGACGTGGAAAGGGTTTTACAATATTATTTGTCTATTATTTGTCCCCTCGCATGACTCAAGTCGTGATCCGCCACCGAACTGCAAGAATCATCAATAAAAATACATTCCAGCAAAACCAATATTGATTCCGTCCTATTGGCTCACGCAATCCTAAGTGTTTTTCTCTTTCTTATTCTACCTTGAGAAAATATGTTTTTTCGTGGGGCGAACTGGTTTCTTCTTCGCTTACGTTTATGTTTCATTATTGCATTCTTGTAGGTGACTTCACAAGCAAAAGTGAAGGTCTAGACATGAACATAAGTAAGAGTTCCCCTCAAGCTACAAGAGAGCCCTTCTTCGATTGACAATTCCTTCATTAATTAATTTGTTTTCAGAAATATTTTGTATTTTATTGTGAACTTCGATGTTCCTAAATTATGTCTTGTATGCATGTCATATTATGTTTATTATCAAAATGTATTACGAATTGGATGTAAGAAAAGGCCCCACTGGCTTTAATCCCACCCATAATAAAGACTGAAATCAATCAATCATAACAGAAACCGGACGATTATTTCTAGGGGTTTGCTCGACCACCGATGTCGATGTATTCTTCAACCACATGAACAACACTCGATACTTGCGCGAGGTCGACTTTGCCCGGACTGAGTTCTTCCTGCGTACTCGACTCTACGGGAAGATTCTGGAGAAGAAGGGGAAAGTGATGGTGGGAGCCAATGTGGTCACGTACCGGCGTCCGATCCGGCCCTGGACTGCGTACAGGATCACGTCGAAGGTGAGGGAGGGGGGGGGGGGGGAGGGGCCTGGCCCTTGTATCGTTTAATACACACTACACGCTTCTATCCATACATGATAATATTTATTTATTATTATTGACGGACGCTGGTTGAGTTGGAAGAATGGGGAGAGGACAGAGGTAGGGGGGTGGAGAGAACTGACTGGAAGAAAGGAGGGTGAAGAGAATTATGAGTGAATATGAAAACACTGAAGAAGATGATGTACCAAGATTGGCAGACATGGTGATGATTCTGTAGACTGTATGTATGTCCAAGTATTTTGTGGCAACACTCCCTTACCTGTCAGTGTTGTTTTTATACAATGTTTATATATATATATTACAGACATATTACTATATTATTGTGCAGATATATTAGTATATATTTATTTAGTTCATGAATTGAGTTATTTCACTCGGTTACAGAACATTTACACAATATCTATATAAAAATCAGAAAACTGTTGTACATATACCGGTACACAAAATAAAAATAAAAAATACTTCTTTATAACATCAACACAATATAACTACTACAGTAGGCCTAGTATAGTATGGGTTTTTAAGCTAGTAAGCTTATAGTGTTGTAGGTTTTAGGCCTATACCAGTTTGTAAACTTCATTGGTTGTTATGGTAATCAATTTAAAAAAATCAATTTAACACATCTTAACAAATATACTGTAAATTATGCTTATATGGCAATCATTCAGTAATTGCTCCGGTTATCCTTGTTATACCGGATGTAGGTCTACTATTAGTTCAACAAACCGAGCCAACATAATTATCTCTTCAAAGTTCGGTTAGTGCGACCAACTGTCAGGTATATAGTTGTTTTATCTATAGGAATCTCACATTTACTCACACAGATATCAATAATCACAATTTTTAGCCTTCCAACAGTCACCATCAAGATTCATTAAGTCAGTTGTTATCGACCATCTAAAGTTAAGTTAGCTAGAGCGAACAAAGAATTGTAATTCTACATCTCAAACACGGATCCACTCACAGCGGTCTGAAAGAATAGAAACTACAATTAGTAAAACTCTTACCCTTCAAACAGCCTCAAGTAAGCGATTTCCTATGATTAATGGAGGAGTATGTTGAATACTGCACAACTCCCATTAGCATTCGCGCAGATTTTTCAAGTTCTTTGTTTTTGTCCTTTTTAGTCTAATGTTGTTAGGTCTTGACCAGCCGCAAAAAATGTTTGAATAAAAAATGGGCGAAGGAAAAATTGGAAACATCTGGGTAACTAACTAATTCATTTTTATATAAAAAAAAAAAAACATTTTTTAAACAAAGCAACCTAAAATACTTTAATTTATTTGCCATTATCTATGACGCACACAACATCAAGGCCATAAGGCAACTAATTATTTAATGGTAGTAGTCAGCAAACCCCATCTTTCTTTCGTTCAGAACTATGTCACCTCTCTATTGTTCTCCGTGGCGCGAGGGACCCCACAAAAACAAGTATAAAAAACATCATCTGATGAAATGAACATATTAGGCATAAACGAAAGGTCGAATGTTGTGTTTGCTATTCTGGGATCTATTTTTGTTTTGCATAATTATTTTTTCCTTTTTTTACATGTGTGACACAAATACATTTTTTGTGCAGTGGAAAATACCTGAACCAGTACCCAAGCAAAGATACTTATATATTTACTACCCAAGTGTATCTACGTGACGCTACTATTATGCTGTTAGATACTCCTACACATTACTATATTATTTCTGACCCAGCGCAACAATCAACATTGATACTTCAGCTGAATATGAAACTATTTTACAATTTTTAACAATGTAAATTAACAAATTTGACTTAAATAAATGTGCTGGTTAGTAGGACAGGTGTGAATAATTATTATTTTCAAGATTCTGGAGTCCTACAACACAGTAATATTACAACCGCATATCGTGGTCGTACGCATTATTTATTTATTCCCTTTGTTCTAACTTCATAGGCCTACATTAATTTATTAGACATTACAACTTTGGGTATTTCGCTCCACATTTCACGGAATAGCAATAGTCGTACAAGTAACAACGTAATGAGTAGCGATGAAATGACGTCACGATTCCACGGGAGACGCGTGGAAGAGTCTGCGTTGCGCGTGTGACGGGTCAAGCCCATCTACGCGTCCGACGCGTCCGTTATTTTCTATTCATCCAATCACAGCTCATACTCATTCGACTTAGATTGCGAGATGCTGGCTGTGATTGGGTGAACCGAAAGAATGGACGTTTTGCACGGATCGGACGCTACATGGGCCGGGCAATAGACCATTTTCAAAATTGATCTGGGGCCCTTAGATCAGGCGCGGACAGGCTAGGGATGCCGGGATGCGATCGCATCCCGGGCCCCTGGGCAAATCCGGGCCCTATGGAAGTCCGGGCGCCCGGGCTGCTACCAGAAAGTTCCTATGATGTAAATACTTCTCTGTATATTGCTAAAAAATCTTAACCCCACTCTATAAGTATTGTTTTGAAATTATAATTTAATTTATTATAATATTTATTTTAAATATTCAATGTAATTAATTGAATATAATATAAATTATTTTGCTACTGGTAGGGACGTAGGGTAGCCTCTATTAATTGCGCCCTAAAATCGTATTTTAAGCCATAAAATTCAATGCAACCCCAACAATTTTTTTGCGCCTTCGGCGTATTTGCCTCCGCATTTTACAGCTAAACCGTGCATCGTAGAGGCAAACGGGGCTTATTCTGGCATCACACAGACACCCTCACTAGACCACCATTCAATACTAGTAGCTGCCTTGGGATCCATTTTTAATTGCATTTTACAGCTAAATTCCGTGCATCGTAGAGGGAAACGGGGCTTATTCTGGCATCACACAGACACCCTCACTAGACTCCCATACAACACTAGTGGCTGTCTTGGGATCAATTTATTATTACATTTTACAGCTAAACCGTGCATCGTATAGAGTTGATCACGGTCCTCTATCTTCAATGATAGCAATGCACAACAAAAACTTGTTTTCAAAATATTATGCCAAGGTTAATTTTTCACCAACCATGGTTTTACAATATAAGTACAATGATTCTTGTCAGTCGCATTTACCATGCTAACCGACCGCTGGTTTTAAACTAATTGGATTTTTATTCTATTATTTTATTTTTTTTGATTTATTGCTATATATTATTACAACTACTTTTCCAGATCGTGTTCTGGGACAAAAAGTCGATCTTCATGGTGCATCATTTCATTACAACGCGTGACGCGTTAGTACGGGCAACAGTCCTCAGTCAGCAGCGCTTCATAAAATGCGACGCTGACGACATCCTACGGGAATTACACGGACTAGACTCGCCGCTGGAGAAACCGACGGAGCCGCTGGAAGTGTCTAGACTGATGGAGACGATAAGGAACAACTCGAAACGCGTCTACTACGAAATAGGCGACACACGTAAACCACCTCCAGAAGACAAGGATGGTTCCCTAGAGACAATAGGAAATATAAGTACAATTCATGGACATCCACCAGTTCAGTTGTTCGAAGTACATTCGTTATCAGTGTCAGACGCGGACGAAGTCCACAGGTGTTGATGCTTGTTTTCATTTGTCTCTATGAAAGCGACTATGAGCGACTCTATGAAATACGACTGAAATGTTCAAGACTGCATAATATCTCAAATTGTGCATAATTATGATGATAACTATACACAATGTATATATACATTATGTTTGTGTCATTTTGTTTGTGCTTTACAAGCCGTATTCATGGTCGGACCCTACCCCCTCGGGGCGCCTGTTGTTGCTAGGGAACAATTTCATGTATGTTATTTTCCATAAAGAAAACCAAATCTTTTGCAGCACCGGGCGCTCCTAGGGATAAAAGACAACTATATAAAATATGAACTAAAAAGAATGTACGCGAAATGTGTATCAAACCTATAATCTACATCTACAATACACAGATACGAAAGTTCGCAAATCCCTCTATACTACTATTACAAGTCAAACAAAGCAGCGACCTGGCTAAGTTGCAGATAAATATTCTCTGTTTGTCCTTGACTCCTTGCGTTAGAAGTATGGGCGGTGATGTGTGCGTGTTAGTGTGAGAGTGGGGAAGGGGGAGCAAGGAGTGAGGCATAATTATGTACGTTTTCATATAGCTCACTGCAATTACATTTTTATTTAAACGATAATTTGTAATTTTCAATGTTGTCATTAGTTCCTATCTATGAGTGGCCATGAACGACAGCTTTGTGAGTTAATTTTTTAAAGGTGTATCTCTTGTCTAGATAAGTAAGTCATGTTTTCTCAAATCTATATTGTGTCAAACATTGTAAGAATAAAAAGTGATGGAAATAAATCTCTACTGCGCTATTTCAGTTGTTTTTACTTACAAACACAATATTTCCAACATAAATCAATGTGATGAGATGAGATAAGATGTGTTTTGGAGAAGTTATTTACAGATTGTTTCTACTATATCCCGAAAACAGCTCGGAACACTACCCTATAGTCATAGTATATTTTTTTACTGAAATAGTATAACGTCGGTGGGTGACTTCAAACTGTTTTAACTTTGTCTTTATTAGCCAAGAATAAAATTGAAATTTACTTATATGTTACTCTCTTTTTTAGCTTCATCCCAGTGCTCTCAACTTAAGCGACCACGATTATACAATCCGCTATCTCTATACTACTTGTTTAACCTTGTCCTTCAATATTCTTTAGTATTCCTTCATACCTCCAATCCACCACTTCATTTAACTTTTCCATGATCTTCGTTTTATTTCTCGTACCTCATCTGTCATGGCCACCCTTATAGGTATCCAAAATATATTCAACATTCTCTGTAACACCACACCTCGAATGTCTATGACATGTTCTTTTCTCAATTGTATCCCTGACAACATATTATTCATACGGAATATTATTTGCAACTGTTTTTTGTAAGCCAGACAAAAGGCATACCGTTCCATTTATGGAATAATCGTGTTATTATTTAATTTGTTTGTTCTGTTGTTCAATTTCTGTTTCTGTGCTCACATTTATGTGTCAGCCTGTACTTGGTAGATAAGCACGTTTTCAATGAATGTGTAATCTGCTTCATGGGCGAGTCTTTGGTTCTCCCCAGTTAGGGCAGAGGTAGTTACTTGCCATCACTGGGCTTTACAACGCATCTAATGTACGTACCAGTACGCGTCACCCTGTTTGTTTGCGTTCATGCAGAACTTTCTGGAATGCAGCAACTGAATGTACACAGCCAGGCCGAGATTTGTGGGAACCTGGTACGAATCTCCGAATCCCTATTTCATCCCTCGACCCCCCCCCCCCCCCCCTGTGTTTCTCTATAATTTGGATGACCTTCCCAGGCATAAAGTATCTTAACCCCCCCCCCCCTCTACGCATATTATGCGAAGTAGCGGAATAAACGGTGAACTGAACACCCAGCCTAATACATTCATTTCACCTACAACTAAAGTTTGATATTATGACAATTTATTATAAGTTATAGTAACTTTTATAAAAATAGTACACAATATTATTGTCAGTGGCGTAACTCCCTATGGTGCAAGGTGTGCAATGCACACGGGCCCCGCGATCTAGGGGCCCCCTCGACAACCACCGATTTGTAATGTTTGTAAATAATATAAGAAAGTATTCACAGATTTAAAATGATTGTGATGCTGTCAACAAGAGCTGTTTAAGAGCCCTGAGGTCTGATTGTACCTGTCTGGGGTCTGATTGTACCTGTCTGGGGTCTGATTGTACCTGTCTGGGGTCTGATTGTACCTGTCTGGGGTCTGATTGTACCTGTCTGGGGTCTGATTGTACCTGTCTGGGGTCTGATTGTACCTGTCTGAGGTCTGATTGTACCTGTCTGGGGTCTGATTGTACCTGTCTGGGGTCTGATTGTACCTGTCTGGGGTCTGATTGTACCTGTCTGGGGTCTGATTGTACCTGTCTGGGGTCTGATTGTACCTGTCTGAGGTCTGATTGTACCTGTCTGGGGTCTGATTGTACCTGTCTGGGGTCTGATTGTACCTGTCTGGGGTCTGATTGTACCTGTCTGGGGTCTGATTGTACCTGTCTGAGGTCTGATTGTACCTGTCTGGGGTCTGATTGTACCTGTCTGGGGTCTGATTGTACCTGTCTGGGGTCTGATTGTACCTGTCTGGGGTCTGATTGTACCTGTCTGGGGTCTGTGGAAAACGCGACCTGTGAATTTGCGTCCTACCCCATGATGGAGACTATATAACGGGAAAGGTAAGCATATTTGTCCACCGCGTTTTGCCATTTAGTATGACTTTGGCTGTTGTTCGTTAAATACGTGTTTACAACTGTCAAACGATTCGGTCGGATTCGATATACGTATAAAGTGCTTCTGTGTTGTGTTGTGTTTCTACTTTCTTTTGGGTATCTTCCGAGTGTCTAAAGTGTTTGTAGTGTGTAGGTGTGTTATTAATGTTTATTTTGCGTATTGTATACGTGAAATGAGTAACACGTGTGAAGTATAGACCAACATTGTATTCTGACACAGCGACTTACCCGTTTAGTGAGAGCAATGTAATTTCTTCTTGTATAATAAGGTGCACGATAATCGGAGCATGTGTATATTATAATATGAGTAGTAAAATATGAGTTCTCATGTGTATAAGAGTGGTGCTCAAAAGCACAAAGAAAAATTAAATCAAATAGAAAGAGAGAAAAAATACCAAAAATGACGTCACCTAGCTCATTTAAAGCCCATTCTGACACTTATCAGATAAACTCGAATGATTCTAGTAACAATGAAACAGAAAAATCCAACTTGCATACGGGTCCCGTAATTTTCAGTTACGCCACTGATTATTGTACAAGTTATGTTATTATAGTTTAGATCAATAAAGGAACTGTCAAAAGCTAACGGTAACGTGTGACCTCCTCTAAAAAAAAAAAACACTTTTCTTACGAGGAGAAAACAATGCATGAGTTGTCACAACGAAACCTTTCTCAAAATGGTCGATTTTCGGACTTTTGCTGTTTTTGACGGAATAAATTAGAGTAACTTTGCTTTTCTGAACCTGAAACCGTAAACTGTTTTCGGCACTAAAGGAATCGTTAGCCCGCAAGTAAAGTTACCGAGTGGGTATGGACAATAAATAAAAATTGATTTTATTTGTGCTCATTTATTTACTGAACATAATACTTATTAATCGTTGCCCAATCACCCCCCCACCCCCCCAAATATAAAAATGAAATAACGCAAGAAAACTGGTAGGGAAATGAATATTTCTGATAACATGATTGATTACTTATCTCAGTTAGTTGTCTCAGTTGTTAGTTGTTGTTAGTTGTGTTGTTGAGAAAACAGGTACAGTACCGTTATCGGAACACTTGTACCGGTGTCCCGAGAGATTAATTTGAAAAGACGTATTTTTACCGGTTTGTAATTTTTGGGGAAAAGATGTCCCGGTATTCTGTCGATAAAGACAACGCAGTCGATTGTAACAGTGGGGGGGGGGGGGGTTACAGTTGCTTTTTTTATTTTATTAAAACATATGTGTACATCAAACAAAACAGTTATACCATACAAACTTAAACCATTCCATGGGCTGGTCGGCTCTCTAGCCCTCGACTTCGACTCGACCTCGTATTCGCAGACGCTGACTCACAATCACGCACTCACTCAGCTCACAGTCAGCAGACTTTATTCCGTCAACAGGCGGCTGGCGAAATACGACGCCAACAAAAATGTACCCACATTCATTTAAATACTAAATATGTTTCAATTAAAATTATTAATATGAATCATAATGTATTAGTATTTATTTTGTTTTATTAATTCATGCTAGAATGCTTTTTCTGGGAATATTTCACGCAAATTTGAGTTTAAAATGTTTCGCCTCTTTCGTCTGAGACTTGGCCCAAGACTCCGTGCTAGTCATGGAGTTCGCATCCTTACATTTTGTTTGTCCCGGTTTGCAATATTCAAAAATATATGGTAAACTCTTTGGGGCAAGAACGACTTGAGAATCTTGTAGAACTATGCTGTCTGTGCAATGAGTGTGAGAGCTAGACTCAACTTTAAACCTTGTTACTTAGATAATCAAATTCACAGTTTTTTGCCAATCAATGCAAAGTGTAGGAAGAAGTGATTGTGAGGTAGGTCTAACGCAGTAAAAGATGTGTTTGTAGAATTGAATTTGAATAGCAGGGGTACCAAATTTCTCAGCGCCTAGGGCCCCAAATAATCTGAACGCGCCTATGTGCCCATATTAACTTTAGATACATATATATTTGTATTTAGTATTTACAAATTACCATCAAACGCAATCAAAACAATATCTCATGCATGTTTCCCAATAATATATTTCATTTCTATTGATTACACGCGCGTTTATAATCTTTATTTCCCCTCAAACCACTTGTTAGTGTTTAGTGTTACCACTTACCATGTTACGTCCCCTCAAACCACTTGTTAGTGTAAAGTGTTACCACTTACCATGTTACGTCCCCTCAAACCACGTGTTAGTGTTTAGTGTTACCACTTACCATGTTACGTCCCCTCAAACCACTTGTTAGTGTTTAGTGTTACCACTTACCATGTTACGTCCCCTCAAACCGGTTGTTAGTGTTTAGTGTTACCACTTACCATGTTACGTCCCCTCAAACCGGTTGTTAGTGTTTAGTGTTACCACTTACCATGTTACGTCCCCTCAAACCACTTGTTAGTGTTTAGTGTTACCACTTACCATGTTACGTCCCCTCAAACCGGTTGTTAGTGTTTAGTGTTACCACTTACCATGTTACGTCCCCTCAAACCGGTTGTTAGTGTTTAGTGTTACCACTTACCATGTTACGTCCCCTCAAACCACTTGTTAGTGTTTAGTGTTACCACTTACCATGTTACGTCCCCTCAAACCACTTGTTAGTGTTTAGTGTTACCACTTACCATGTTACGTCCCCTCAAACCACTTGTTAGTGTTT
The DNA here is from genome assembly GCA_945910005.1 of Isoperla grammatica. Taxonomy (NCBI): domain Eukaryota; kingdom Metazoa; phylum Arthropoda; class Insecta; order Plecoptera; family Perlodidae; genus Isoperla; species Isoperla grammatica. The sequence goes on along the minus strand of OX246739.1, from coordinate 4,355,712 downwards.
AGTGTTACCACTTACCATGTTACGTCCCCTCAAACCACTTGTTAGTGTTTAGTGTTACCACTTACCATGTTACGTCCCCTCAAACCGCGTGTTAGTGTTTAGTGCTACCACTTACCATGTTACACGTACGTCAGTATTATTTAAAAACGCTGTTTTCGAATTAATAATTATAGGTAATTATCATTTTAATCTTGTATAGAAAAACCACACACGTTTTTGTTGTTACCAATCTATTGAGACAATTAATTTAAAATTCGCTTTATCCTGAACTTTTATTAAAATATGTAGTAATACTAATAATTATGGGAGTGTAGATATTATTGAAATTAGCAAAATCTGTAAATAATAAGTTAGTCATGATAATTTTTACGTAATTGTTGCTAATGCTCTGGACCCCCCCCCCTCCCCCCCCCCCCTTACACTCACTGGAGTGTGGGGGTGTAAACATTCCACCATATAAAATGTATTATTTACATGAAAATACTCTGGTATTCCAAAATTATTCTCGAAATGAGTAGAATGAAAACCGTAAACAAGGGCGTTCCCTGTTATCTACATGAGTTTATCTCTGAAGTCACGCCACATCCCCAAATACGTGCGTCGAAATCTGGTTATGTTTCGTCTCTCTCTCTCTTGTGTAATCACCGAGCTTACGACGTCAAGTCCTGTACTGGCCGCTCTCATTCTTCAACTAGACTCCGAGCTGAGCGGCTGTCCATCTGCAGCCAAGGTAAGCCTACTTGCATTGCATTGTACATTCTAATCTAGCCGTTTTGCATGCGATATATTCTCTATTACGTTCTTGTATTCTAAATTTTGTATTGAATTCCATCCATATATATTTTTTTTTGATATAATAATCAGTCATTCACGCAATTATTTAAAATATATACTTTTAATTCCACTGATAGTTCCACTCGCTAATCTGTCATTTAGAGATGTGGGCTACGATTAATAAGTATTATGTTCAGTAAATAAATGAGCACAAATAAAATCAATTTGTATTTATTGTCTATACCCACTGGGTTATAAGAACTGATTTTCAGTGAGGGATTTATAATTGTTGCGTTGCTATGACGACTCCGCATGTCAATCCCAAAGATTGTGTGAAACTATGTAAAATATGGCATAGAATATTATGCTCTCTAGGCCCCAACTGAAACTGCTTTCACATCAAATTATCGTAAATAAACCTAAGAATATTAGTGAATTTACAATTTCGTAAATACCGAATGTCCAGAACTTAATTTTAATTCTTAATTATCATTACCGACGAGGAAAAAATTAAGGAAAAGTTGAAGCACTTATTTTATGTTAAGTTGAAGTTAAGGTTTATTGTAAATAAGCTAAATTAATTAAAATCTCCGGTAATTACTGGGCTATCACGGATTCTTGTACTTCCTTCTTCAAGACCAAATTAATCAAAATTTTAATGTAAAGTAGGTATTCATTTTCTCAATCATTTTATTAATGTTTAATATTGTTATTAATTGTAAAGACCGTTCAATGTTCATAGAAGTATTCTTGAAGAAGGAAGTACAATCTAGAATCCGTGATATCCTAGTTTTACCAAAAAGCCCCCCCCCCCCCCCCCCCCATGAAGTAGCTAGCTGCGTCGTGGATTCATTGTTCCATACTCCTCTCAATGATTGCGTGACTAATGAATGTTTCTGTTGTTGCAGCCAGTCTGGTTTAGAGGTGATGTCTCGTCATCGTCGGAGGTGCCGGAGTCCACATCCCCCCACCGATACCCGCGCCGATGACGTCATACACCATGGTAAGCTTGCACACTTGAACAATATTGGCTGCAATTATTTTATTTTTTAGATTATAATTTTAGTTTCATTTAAATTCCCTTAAATTCTTTGCTTTTGTAATATTTTTAGTTTTAATCTTAATTTGTCCACTTCTCAAATTTTGGTTTGGTATTGCTGGTAATGGACATTTTACACACTCTTCTGAGCTGTAATGAAATTTTGTTGGAAAAAGTGCTTTAAAACGGTAAAATTATTATACGTTTACAATGCATTATTGTAAAATGAGTAAAACGTCATTTTGTAAAATGTTTCGAAGATTTCTAATATCTTGTTTTGCTTTTGTTTTCAGGAAATGTAGAACTGCTCCAGTCGAGAGCTACGCAACCCATCGTCCGGACTAGCGCGGTCTTCCGCACCAGCTCAACCCACATCGCAGACATCCAGCTTACCTCGAGAACTTCTACGCAGTCACATGCGGCACTTCAAGATTTCCTTTTTGGTGAGTTTAAACTATAACTATATGTAACTTTTACTATATATATTCCAAAATTAAACTCGTAAAATTAGAGTAAAATCCATGATTTTGTTTGAAGCTAATGTGTCCGAAACTTGTTTGCCTTGACAAATTCAAGGTAAATTATCACAAACAGTAAAACCATTTTTCTTGGATTGGCTTCAGTGAATGTAACTAATCGGAGCCAAATCATGTGGTACAGTAGTACAGTACATTGCTACATCCTAATTATTATTGATTTGGCTTCGTCATTAGCTTGGATTGAATTTACAGGATACTGTCAGAAGTCATAAGACTAGACATTACAAAGATCAGTTTTTAATTTAATCAATGTTTTATCTGTATCTAAACTAGCTACATAGGCAGCAGAGTCAATATAATAACCTATCAGTATTGCATTGTTGAATAAATAAATAGTAAATAACATTCAAATAAGAGTAAATAGATTTGTGCATAGGCTTAGTTTCGTTGTGAATATGACTGACGTTAAACCTTTGTTTCCAGATGAGATGGACTGCGCTGGTGAACGGCTGCCTGGCTGCAAGAAGAGACGTCTGGACTCTTCACTGGATCGGCATCGCAGACATCCAGCTTACCTCGAGAACTTCTACGCAGTCACATGCGGCACTTCAAGATTTCCATTTCGGTGAGTTTAAACTATTACTATTTGTAACCATGTAATGTAACTTTTACTATATACGTATTACAAAATTAAACTCAAAAAATTAAGAGTAAATAGCAATTTTGCTAAATAAATAAAGATTTCATCATTTCATCAGTTTTTAATCTTATCTTATCTATATCTAAACTACATAGGCATCACAGTCAATATAATTGCCTATCAGTATTGCATTGTTAAAAAATAAATATTAAATAACATTCAAATATGAGTAATTGATATATATGTTCATAGGCTTAGTTATATTGTGAATATGACTGACGTTAAACCTTTGTTTCCAGATGAGATGGACTGCGCTGGTGAACGGCTGCCTGGCTGCAAGAAGAGACGTCTGGACTCTTCACTGGATCGGCATCGTAGACATCCAGCTTACCTCGAGAACTTCTACGCAGTCACATGCAGCACTTGAAGATTTCCATTTCGGTGAGTTTAAACTATACTATTTGTAAGGTCCATGAAGTTAGCCCCCCCCCCCATGTTAGCACAAACTCTCAAAACTTCACCAGAGTTAGTGCTGAGCTAGTGCTAATAAGTGCCGTTGGAATTACGGTTTGTGCTGCACTAATACTGTAATTATTAATAAAAAACTGTGGGGGGGGGGCTAACTTCATGGACCTCTATTTGTAACCATATAATGTAACTTTTACTATATACGTATTACAAAATTAAAGTAAAAAAATTAAGAGTAAATAGCAACTTTACTAAATAAATAAAGATTTCATCAGTTTTTAATCTTATCTTATCTATATCTAAACTACATAGCATCACAGTCAATATAATTGCCTATATCATTATTGCATTGTTAAAAAAATAAATATTAAATAACATTCAAATATGAGTAAATAGATATATTATGTGCATAGGCTTAGTTATGTTGTGAATATGACTGACGTTAAACCTTTGTTTCCAGATGAGATGGACTGCGCTGGTGAACGGCTGCCTGGCTTCAAGAAGAGACGTCTGGACTCTCACTGGATCGGCATCGCAGACATCCAGCTTACCTCGATGCTTCATTGAAGAGTGGGGATCCAAACGATTCGGTGAGTCAATTACTACCAGCGTAAAGCCGTATTTACATCCACTTAACGATCGTAAATTAACTTGCGCAAATTTCACAAATTTAGATGAAAGTCCAGAAAGTATTAAAATCTAATTAAACCAATCGGACTATATCTTGCAGTGGGAGTTTATTGTGCCCTTGCGGCATTTCACTATAACTTCGTCAATACCGAGAAAATGTTGGATTTGTTTAAAAACCTTCGCCATTGCTTTGCTTGGCGTACGTAGCGTTAGCCCAATTTCAATGAAAACGAAGCCGTTAATGTTTACATGCTCACCTTGTGGGCTAGCGTGAAGTAATTTGATCTACAGACATTGAGAGGATGTAACGCGGCATAAGGCAGCAGTGCAGCACAGTTACTTTGCAGCTACCCAGTGAATCACTTTTGGTCAGATTCCACTTAACATAAATTGTTTGTAAAAACATATATATAATTATAAGCTCAAGGATAAAAGAATGGCTAGAAAATAATAGGTAACGCTTAGAGTTAAAAGTTTTGCGGAGCATTTCGTACAATTTATTTATTGTGGAAAATACATAAAGAAAGAGGGAAATTCATAAGATCTGAGGAGAAGGCCTCTGCATGCCAGTCACCTTGCTGTACTGCATTCAATTTGTGATATCTAAAGTTAACCATTTCACATTTATTACATTTGGGAATTTATTAGGAAACGAAATATACAGCTGAAAATTTTCCTGTGGGTTTGCTTCTGCTTTCAATTAATGTAGGAGATTCAGATTTCAATTCTTGGTTAGATCAGGATATTGAGTTCTAGAAATGACTACATCTACCAATAGAATATTAATGTTCAAGGGAACTTTACTAGTATCGAGTTTGCAACAAGGTAATAAATAATTGTGTGTTCAGTATAATGTCTGCCACTCGAAATTTAACTTTTTTTAACACTACATACATAGTTGGAGGGGAAGAAATGAAATATTTATAAGATCAAATACAGTCTGGGTAATTCCTTTATATACGTCCATTTCAACTGGCATTAGCCACTGGTAGGGGTGGCTTAAAGGCGCCGTAGGGAATGAAGCTTTGACCATGGAGTTAGATGGATGGAATAATGGAATAGATGCATCATAATTGCATTGTTCAGAGTGTGGCTCTTGACTGACGTGTACGTTCTTGTTTTCAGACTGGCAGATCGCCTCACAGCCTTGCATCACCTTCACGACGGAAGCAGTTTCCCACTCAAGACTGACGCCGTATCGCAAACCAGCTTACCTACAAGCCTGAAGCCATCTCTACTACCAGCTTACCTCGAAGGCTCCCACATCGTAGGCAGCCGCTCGTCCACGTCTCATGTTACTCTTGGTGAGTTGTGTTGGTTGGTCTACTTCGACACACATTAGGGTTGCTGCTAGAGATACGTCTTTTTATCATTTTAGTTTTTGTATTTATTTTAAATTTAGCGTTTTGTAGCATCGTTTGTCTTTTCGTCAATATGAGGGAACATGAGGGGGTTTCTTGCACTTTTAATGGAAAATCATGTTCAGATATTTAAAATCAATTATAGATTTAATCTCGGAAGGAATGGGAACATCTCACCTTTTGTAAAATTTGCACTTTGCAAGATTTTCCAAAATATGTTACTCAATTAAGCATCTAAAAAAAAAACTAAAACACTAAAAAAACATATCTCTAGGCTAACACTATGTATTAACACATGCAATATTTTTTTATATATCTATTACTTACAGTATTTATATTTATATTTTATAAATACATTTTTTTTATGGAGGTCCGTGAATTTTGTAATTACTGTACTATGATACCGAATTATGTAAGTATCCATTAGTTCACAAAACGAGCATAAACTCATAAATTTCAAATCTGAATATATGTCCAAAATTGAATTGCTGCCAAATACAGTACAACCTTGATATAACGTGGCTAGATGGAATATTGATTGTCCACGTTTCACACAAGCTCTAAAATAACCATTTAGCGGCATATTTGGAAGTTAAATATACTCTTATAGGGCAATATCAGGTACAATGCTTCTACATACAAGCTCTAAAATAACAGATTAACAGCTTAGTTGGAAGTAAATATACTCTCTAGGGCAAACGCTTCACACAAGCTGTAAAATAACAGATTAACAGCGTAGTAGGAAGTAAATATACTCTACACAACGTTTACACAAGCTCTAAAATAACTACTTAATGGCTTAGTTGGAAGTAAATATACTCTATAGGGCAATATCAAGCACAATATCTCACACAAGCTCTAAATAACCGCTTATGGTGAATCTACCCCCAATTTATTTTATTTTTTTCAAAATGCATAAAGACAATATATGGGTTAGTATATGAAATACGCTCATTTGAAAATATCAAAACTAATTTTCAAGCCCATTTTGGAGGAGCCGTATGGTATTTACAACGGGTTTTATGTAAAATACGGCTAACAACTACGTTTTAACCATATACGCGTTTTGTAAGCGATTTTTTGTATACACCTTACCCTCACTATTGGCTATGTGGATTAAGTGTTTTGAAATAAATGTTTTCAATATTTGGTTTTCTACGATTTATTTTGTTCTTCAGTACGGAAATTGTATTTGTACCGGCGAGCAAAATAAATCGAAGTAAACCAAATATTGAAAACACTTATTTCAAAACACTATATCCACATAGCCAATAGTGAGGGTAAGGTGTAAACATAAAATCGCATACCAAACGCGTATGTGGTTTAAACGTAGTTGTTAGCCATATTCGTCATAAAACCCGTTGTAAATACCATACGGCTCCTCCAAAATGGGCTTGAAAATTAGTTTGGATCTTCTTAAATGAGCGTATTTAATATACTAACTCCATGTGTTCTTTATGCATATAAAAAAAAATAATATGAGGGTAGATTCACCTTAATGGCTTAGTTGGAAGTAAATATACTCTATAGGGCAATATCAAGCACAACGCTTCACACAAGCTCTAAAATAGCTGCTTAACGGCTTAGTTGGAAGTAAATATACTATATAGGGCTATATCAAGCACAACGCTTCACAAAAGCTCTAAAATAACTGCTTAACGGCTAAGTTGGAAGTAAATATACTCTATTGGGCAATCAAGCACAACGCTTCACACAAGCTGTAAAATAGCTGCTTAACGGCTTAGTTGGAAGTAAATATACTCTATTCATAGTTCCCACGTGACGTCACAGCGGCCATGATTGCAACACAATTGATGAGGACAAATCCTAGATCATTGGTAAATACTTTTCAAATTCAATAAATAAGCCTAATTAAGAATTTAAAAAGTAAAGATAAATAATAAAAAAATACAAAAAATATTACACATACAAATTTTATTTCTAAAACAGGCTGAATTTTTGAAGAAGTAAGAATTTCTGTGTTCTACCACAACATCCTTCAATTATTGTTTCTCCATGGCAACGACAAAGTTTGATCACAAATGTGGCCGCCACACGCAAAGAAGTGACATACGTGCAACCTATGCATAGGGCAATATCAGGCACAATGCTTTACACAACCTCTAAAATAACTGCTTAACAGCTTAGTTGGAAGTAAAGATACTCTATAGGGAAATATATAGCGCAAAGTTTCACAAGCTCTAAAATAACCACGTAACAGCGTAGTTGGAACTTGGAAGTAAATACACTATAGGTAGAGGTGTTTGTTTTTCGCGGACCGCGAAATCGCGAAAAGTGTTCATAAAGAAGGGGGAACCAAGTGTATATCTGTTGATAGGCATCTTAAAAACATCAAAATTTCACCGCGAAAATTCGCGAAATCCGTCAATTTCCACTCATAACATCGAAATTTGTATTTAAGAGCGAAATAACCCGAAATCTTGATTGTTTTTAATTTATTATAAACATTTTTAAAAAATTTAAATTTATTATTACAGTCAAACGTCATTACAACACAATCGTGGGGACCTAATATTTTTTCATTATAATGATGATTTCGTTAAGAAGATCAACGATTTATTTTTGCTGAAATTCGGCGTCAAGCAGAGCAAACGAGTACAATTCTGAGGGATTTTACGTGACGGACAAGAACACTCTTATGTGTTGTGACTGCAGCCTTTAATTCGACCGTAAAGACACACTAGACAAACACAGGTAATGGTAATGTTAATACACTTCGTATTAACTAGTACTAGTTTGTACATACAATTCAAATAAATTAAATTACATTAAAATTCCTTTTTAATTTAAACATGTTTCTGGTGAAATTTACAGTAAAAAATCTCCCAAAAAGTAAAACGCCATAACATCGAAATTATTAAATTTAAATCTATAAACGAAATTTAAGAAAACATGATACCATTTACAAACATCTCTAACTATAGAGCAATACCAATAATAAAGGGAACAAAATAATGACAGATTAGATTTGTTGTAAAGAACTAAGAGTAACAAAAAACCTATTAAACAGTGAGTTTAAACACATAAATTTATTTGTACAAGTAAAAGCAACTACATAATCTTGACTCAGATAATGAATGCGTGTAAGTTCTAAAAAAACGGGTGGTACTAGAATGAAACTGCGAATGACCACCAAAAAGTATCAGCAGGCCTATGGCATTCTGATTTCATTATTTACACAGCTTGGAGGTGTACCGGTACTAGCCGGTTTTATAACCCATTACCTTGCACATGCGCTGCATTTGCCAACGCTCGGCCAGTCAGCTGTCACTCGCTTCTCGCATCAAGGAAGAGATAACGTAACTGTCGAGTAGCTAAGCTTACATCGCACAAGTTTAGTGATAAACTGGTTTCTTGTTGTTTTGATAGTTTTTAGAGACGATATATTACAGTATATGTAGATTCATATAAATAGCATTTTCAATTGTCATTTTATAGAATCCATATTTTGCCAACATTACAATACTTAAAAACAGTTCTTGCTTTTTTTTTTTTTTTTTTATTATTAAATTAAATAAAATTGGAACAGAAAAACCTTAGTTTTAGTTGAAAAACAGCACTTTGTGGAATCTATATACAAAACGCTATTTTCACGTATCTCTAATCATATGTAGTGTGTTATATTACGGGATCCAAGCCCCGTGCGTTAGATCAATGACACCTGTTAATCTACAGGATACTAAACGAGTAACATACATTCCACTGTTCAACGGTTGCCATGAAATCGGTCGCACAGGCGCACACACTCACAAACGTACTTCTAAATTCCCAGGCGGCCGCGGTAATTAAACGTAGGTGATCGAGGCATAGGGGCCCATCAACGGAAGGACGTTGACTTGTTAAAATTAGCAGTCGGCAACTCCCCGAGTTTTAGTTTAATAATCGTTGAGTATAAAGTAAAAAAAAACACTGCACTTCTTGTTGTATCGTGATCGATATTCGCACACTGTCCACACAACACAAGCATTGTGTGCCTGGTTTTGCCAGTGCCAGGCAGGTATTTGGGGGGGGGGGGGGGGGGTACACAATTCCATTTAACTGGACTAAGTTGGGTTAACCGTTAAACTACAGTTAATCTAAAATGACATTATAATATGAATAGAGATACGTGAAAATAGCGTTTTGTGTATAGATGCTACAAAGTGCTATTTTTCAGTAGAAACTAAGGGTTTTCTGTTCCTATTTTATTATATTTAACATAGTAATTATACTTTGTTTATGATAAATGCAATTTGGTTGATTTTAATTTCAGTAGTATGACATGATTTAAAAATAAAAATTTGAGAAAACTTCATTCTCAAGTTTTCTAACCTTGGCAAAAAAATAGATGCTACAAAACGCTATAAAATGACAATTGAAAATGCTATTTTCACGTATCACTAAATATGAATCATTTTATTACTGTAGGGAGTACGGACACTTACAATCGCATTCAAGGTTCCTTAAGGGACATTATCATCTAGAGAAAAATAGCATTTTGCCATATGGGGAATTCACTGGGATCTTATCAAGATGATGTGTGAGCGTGTTTTTAATTAAGCGACGTAATAATGAGGTTGTACTGTGGCAAAATTTGTATACATCTGTGAAAAACACTGAAATTCATTATTTGTGTTTTTAGTGACACAAAATAAGAAATCGGACATCTTTTATTACGAAGGCCATTTTTTATTAATTTGGCTGGTGTAGACGCATTATAGCAGATATTTCAGAGTGTCTAAAGCCACCTTTAGTTATGATTGAATACACTTTTACTGAATAATCCCGAATGTTATTCAAAAACGAATTTACTGAAAAATAAAACCATTTTCACGGATCTCTATAAATTTATTATTTTTATATGTACGATGGTCTAGTGGTTTTATTCCTGCTTTCAATGCAGAAGGTTCAGAGTTCGATTCTCGGTAAACCATTCCATCCATTTTGTATGTGCCTCATCGCTATGATTGCTCCAAAGTCACCATTTCTGTATACACCAGTGTCATAATAATAAATAAAAATAATAACAAAATTTAGTCTCTATTTTTCCACTTGGCGAAGGTTACGGCCATAAGCCCTTCTTTCCATGTGGATAGATTAAAATTTAGTCGATAAAAATTAATACCATTTATAAATTAAAGCAACTCAACGAGAGATTTTTTTAAAATGACAGGTGATTGCTTGTAATGCTAGTTTCACACGACCCGAACGATTCATAGTAAGACTAAAACGTGGGATCACAATGCAAATATAAGGAGTTCTTAAATGCATTTGTAAGGGTTTTTAAATCTAAAATTGATGGTAGGGTAATTAGTAATTACTATGGATATCAAATGAAATGAGAATCAATTATTGATAATATTAATCAGCCCCAGTGCATTAATGTCCCGAAACTTTATTTTGGTCACATCACATGCAATTCTATTTAAATTGTCCGTTATGAAACAAAAAAGGAACACAAAATCTAGAACTAATATTTTACTCTAGACAAGCTCAGAAAACTCAAATCGAAAACTCAAATGTTGGTTAAATGAATACAAAATATTAAATATTACTAGCTACGTTCATCTTGCTACCTCTGCCAATGTACTTCATACGTATGCGGTGCGACACGTATGATATTACGAACTTTCGATATCTTTTGACATCCACAACAATTACTAACGGGATTCACCAATAATATCATGTCCAGTCATTTCATTCAGTTTCCAATAAGAAAATTTGTAACCAAATAATTTGTATTCATAATTTATTTAATATTAATTTTTAATGTAATTAATTAGTATAATGTCTTGCTTGCGGGTCTAGTGTCAATTCCTGCTTCAATTTTAGAAGGCCCAGGGTTTGATTACCGGTTAGGGATAGGTTTTTTTAACTACAATACTGGTACACGTTAACGGTGACTTTGGAGCCGTCATTACAACGAAGCACATAATGAATTGTATAAATGTCCCATGCTGAAATCTGAACTGAATGGGTAGACAATAAATACACAATATATATAAATTTATTTACATAATTCTAATTTTCGAGTTATCCCAGAGCCAATCCTTCAGTACATGCTCAAGCCCAGTTGTTGAAACAAAATGAAAAATTAAGACCAAAACCTTGTATCCTAATATTAATTAATTATGGTAAGAGTTACATCTAAATAGCATTTTCAATAGTCATTTCATAGCATTTTGTAGGATCTGTTTTTCCAACACTAAAATCTTGAATTTAGTTTTCTTACTATTTTATATTTAAATTATGTCATACCATTAAAATTAAAATCAACTAAAATGCATTTATGATTTATCATAATCAAAGCATAAATATTAGTTATGAAAGTAGGTGCCAATCGGCTGGAATGGTTTATAATGTGAGGAAAGGATCCAACAGCTTACCTTCGTGTAAGATGACAGATTTGCGAGTTTGGAGTACATAAAAAACATAATACAAATATAACGAGACGTTTCGACCGAGGTCTTGTTCACTCGAGAGTAGCCATTCTTCTCTCGAGTGAACAAGACCTCTGTCGAAACATCTCATTATATTTGTATTATTATGTTTTTTATGTGTACTTCAAACTCGCAAATCTGTCGTCTTACACGAAGGTAAGCTGTTGGATCCTTTCCTCACATTATATACCATAAATACTAGTTAAATGCACACAAAAAAACAATAGAAAACCCTTACGTTTCAGTTGAAAATGGCACTTAGTAGCATCTCATCTATACACAATGCTATTTAAACGTAACTCTAATTACGATGCATCTGGGTTCGAATCCCAGTCGTGCTTATGTCATTGATATAACACTATATCCACAATGCTGTATAACCTGTAACTCTCCATTTGGCTGGCTAAGAGCCGATATTATGACGACCTGCTAAATATTTGGTCAGCAAGTAACTTGCTTTCTCGTGGCAATTGCTCTCCTAATGGGTGGTTGCCCTGGGGCAAACGTTGGAGAAAACATTAGTCGCAGACCGAATATTTAGCGGGCCGTCGTAATATCGGGGCTAAACAAGCACTCGTTGTCAACTTGCAATATCTGTCTCACACTGTTTTCCGTTTCAGGTCATTGGACATATCTGTATCCGTCAACATTGTACCACTTCACTACTGCCAGCCATCGCTTCTCTCGACCATCTCGACATCCATCTGCACATCTGCCGCACTTCGAACGCCTTCGTCTCCCCTCTCGCAACATGCCATGCACACCTCTGAAGCTATGGACTTGTAAGCATTCTACATGCTAATCCTTAACCCTTTTCTTTTTCAAGGCTGTTGGAGACAGCCTGCATCACATGTACATGAATGCTCAATATATGCTTACTAACCCCATGCTGTTGTGTTTACTTTATTAGACTTAGCCCCTTGCTCACTTTCCCCATTGTTGCTCTGTTTGATTGCCATGTTCTATAAGATGTTTAATAAATATTGTTCAACCCATACCGTTTGTTGTATACACTGATTTGTACTTAGAACCTTGCTTACAGCATTCCCATTGCCTCCTCACTTTCCTGACCTAGTTCACCTCGTGAACTAGCACACAACACAAACAGAACACAAAACATTCTTTTCAAATAATATTTATTCAACAATAATACAACAAAACAATATAAAATTTATAAATATTTTATAAATTTTATAAATATTTTATAAATTTTATAAAATTTTTATAAATTTTATAAAATTTTATAAAAATTTACAAAATTTAACAAAAAAACTAGAAAAATACACGAAAAATGGGAAAAATATGCCAAAAAAAGCCCCTTTTTATATACTAAGTCTTTTTGCACTTTTCAAGCGACCAGGTTTAGCGTCGAAACTTTTCAGCTTCACAGAGTTTTCTCCCCAACGCCAAGACAGGACTGACGAAGGAACGCGCAACATTTTCCAGCATTTCCATCATCAGTCCTGTCTGAGCGAGAGGAACGGTTGAAAAGATACCAGCACCACACTACATACGCATACAATAACGAGCATGAATAATATTTGGAAGCACAGATCGGGAACTGAATTTATCGTGACCTAGTTTATGGACTTAGTATATTTTTTGAAGGTCATCTAGAGGTTGCGACCTAATTTATGGACTTAGTATATTTTTTGAAGGTCATCTAGAGGTTGCGACCTAATTTATGGACTTAGTATTTTTTTGAAGGTCATCAAGAGGTTGCGACCTAATTAGTGAACATGAACTAGTTTATGGACTTAGTATTTATTTATTAAATCTTTCTATTCATATTATATACAACAATGAATGGCATAAAAGAGAACAGCTATTCATATTATATACAACAATGATTGGCATAAAAGAGCACAGCTCCAAACACAAAGAGTCATATAAAGATTGCAACCTAATTCAGCAAAGTGAATTGACAGTGAATTAAATGCAAGTGAATTGAATTTAAGAATAGGCAACTCTCAAAAATCACAAATTTGGTGCTCGCGAGTAACTAATGGCAGACGTCAATTACACGATCTAGTTTGAAGCAAAGCTTGGGCACAAATTTCCTGTTCGCAACTGTAACGACATGAGTTTTGCATTCTAAAGTGGTGAATTCAAGATTTCATTACTCAGCTTTTAGAAGAAGTACCCTTTTTGAATTTCTATTCTGCCCAGATGGTTTAAACAGCGATACTCGAACAAGTTTTGTTTTGTGTCACGAAGACAACTGAACATGAGTAATCAAAATAGAAGGACGCCAGATTCTAATTATAGAGAACTTACACCGCGACACTAGTTCAATTAAAAAGGAAATTTGAATGAATCGAATCTGAATTTAGTTTTTATTTTATCCTTCCAGCTAATGACGACAATAAAAGCATGCCGGCATGCCAATTGTGGATGGCGTTTACGCCCTACAAGTTCCTTTCAGTTTGTAATCAATAAGCAAAACTCTGGGTATAAAATATTTCCCTGACTTCTTTATTATCTGTTTCGATGACTATCTCGCACCAATGTCAAAACGAAGCGAATTTTTTAGAGTTGCATATTTGGTTAAAAAGTGTCTTATCTTATCGCGGCGAACTATTATGTGCTTCCAAACGTATTTTTGCTCAAAATTGTAGCGTACAACAAACAACAGATCTGTTCATTTTGGCAACACCAATTCATTTTATACAGCATATTTAAAAAGGAGGATCTTAGTAAACTCAATAATGAGTAATGAATGACCTTCTTATTTTTTATGGATCAATAGCTTACTCCAAACCCTGTGAGAAAGGTTGTGCAAGCATCGAGTCCTAGTCCGCGAGGGAAGGTGCCCAGGGAATAAAATACATAGACAATTTTCAAAATTGATTTAGAATCCTTAGACTGAGTTAATTATGGTCCTCTAAATCTTCAATGACAACAATGCACAACAATACAAACTAGTTTTCAAATGTTATTTAAGGGTTAATTTTTTATTGTTGTGCATTGTAGACACTGAAGATTAAGAGGACCTTGATGAACTCAGTCTAAGGGGGATCAATTTTGAAAATGGCCTATTCTATTCCAACTCTCACAACGTCTGTATCGCCTGAAAAACTATTCTCAATTTCAACAATAGGAATGCTCATTTTTTAAATTTTTAATTACACTTAATTGAAGAGTAGGCCCCTATGCTCCAAGAAGAAAATATTTACATTTAAAATTACCTACAGGCAAGTTTTTGAGTGAAAGCAGTAGGCCTAACCGACTCTTTCACGCGTCATTATGGTAGAAAAACAAGGTGTGGCATCAATGTGTTTGACCGATCACACCAAGTGTAATGAATCTACATTTTCATGTTACCAAATATGTTACTAATCCGGACATTAGCTACTTCTCAGCTTTAATTAAAAATGCCATGTTAACTGTACTCAATGGTTTAGAATGTACAAGCTAATAATTAGAATTTAAATTATAAAATAAATAATAATTAATAACTAATAAATTAATTCAGGAAAAATGGATTAAAAAATCTGTGGTCACTAAAATAACAAAAGAATATAGACATTTAGGTTGGAATTCATAGTCGGCCCCTACACCTAGGGGCGCCCATTGTTACCAAGGTAACAATTGTTTGCATGTTATTTCCCATAAACAAAACAAATCCATAGCAACAATGGGTGCCCCTAGGTGTAGGGGCCGACTATGAATTCCAACCTTAGACAAGTAACAAATTATTTCTTAAACACTGTTGTCTCTAAATCTAAAAAAAAAGAAAAAAAAAGAAAAATTACCTATGTGCCTAATATTTGTAGAAGGGTCTTTTACATAACTGTGACAATACAGTATTGAGAATAAAAGAGCATTCCCTATTTACGTTTGCCGAGCCCACTTTACGATATAATAGCTTTCCAGCGCTACCTTCCCTCAATCTACCAACTAATTTTCATTACACGTATCTACAGGTATTTGTAGTTAATAAGACCATTATGATTTTTGGCTGCTTAAAAGGCTAAAAGCTCACTATGGTTGTGTAAATTATTTAAAATTTTAAATTAAACAGTTTTAAGTTTGTTGTTTTTTGCAAACTTTAAGCTCCTTAGTCTTGTTTAGGGCATTTGTTGACAAAAACGTAACGTTTAAAATTTAAATGCATAGCATTGATCAGCCATATCTCTAGCTAGAGCCTGTTACTACATGATTGTATTATTGGACTGTCTAGTCTGGCCAAATGTCTGTCAGCTCATTTGTTTCTCACATTATGATAGATGAGAATTTAAAAAAAAAATATGGTCAAAACTGCAAAGTAAAGCTCATATTTGGCAATATTACCCTAGTCCCAATAATTATCTGTCAAACTCAAAATATTGTAAATTGAAATTCAAACGAGACTAAGTCCCTGTAGAAGATTTGAATACAGGGCTAAGTGTACATAAAAAAAAAATTATTCAGGTTGGGAGGTTTGAGGTTCATTACAATTTCAATTGAAGAGAGTTTTTTAAGTGGAAAATTGTCACGTTTGATTTTGACTATTAAAAACAAAAACTAAATATTACACCTAGGGCCTAATTAGTAATTTTAGGTTTGCTTAAAAATTAATAAAATTGGACCTTTAAAAAATCTGGTTAAATACAGATTTGCAAAATTGAAAATAACATTCTTACTCAAAGAAATAATTACGTTTTTTTAATGAAGAAAAAACTTGTTTCACAACCATTTGATTTCTTGTTAACCACAAATACCTGGGTCTATATTATACGTAAGCATATTTTCCTACCCTCGCTTCCTCATGAGTAAGAAACTTAGAGTAAATTGGTGTATAGCCAAACTGAACAGGTCTATTGTAAGTTCTAAGTATGCCAGTAGAACTAGATACACAATCAATCATGCAAGCTGCCACGGAACCACGGGTACAACCACGACCAGGTGCAAATTAGAATGTGAGAAAACTAGTCCATGAAAAGTACATGATATCAGTTTCATTGATGCACATTTATGCAACTCTACTTCACGACTTGCATTTGGCGGTGATTGCAGAGCCACAGCTCTTAGGTTGTTAGCACGAAATATTTACGTGAACAGCATCATGGGGTTCTAGTTTTAGAACCAAAATAAGTTTCAACTTTCATGACACACCCGAGAGCAAGGGTGTGTGTGGATACCCGTGACGCTAGTGAATTACGAATACCAAAATAAACCGTTCTGATCGACCGAGCTCGTTCGAGCGCTTATACAACACTGACCTCCACATCTCGGCTTCACGCCTTGACGGACCGACTGGAGCAGTTGACGTCTTGCTTCTCCACTGAATAGTATGATACCCTTGCGCACAAATAATGCTGTTCACGTAAATGGTTTGATGTGTACATGTATGTGTGTTTCAAGTTTATGGATGGAGCACAAAATTAAGAAGTTTGTTTAATATTTCATATCTTAAAGTAACAACACTTAAAAACTTAAAACTCAGTAGTTTAATACGTCTTACTCAACCAATGTGATAACATTTTCCATGGGCTTGAGAGTAATGCATATGATATGTCAATAGTTATAGCTACACAAATGTGTAGATATAGAAAATAACTTAAAGAAATAATTGATTTCCTTAATATAAATATTAAATACATTTTCAAATGTAATAAATAAAATTAATGTTCAAGGTGGCAACTAGACTTGTATTGTAAAGTTTTACATTTTAGTTTAATTTGTTTAAATACTACAGGAATCTCCGTTAAATAAATTGAATTATAATATAGACAGATTCCTGGCATGGCCAGCCGGCTTCGATGTACCTAGGGGCCAGAATATGATGGGATTAAGTTCCTATCCCCTACCCGACTTCATTGTTGGACACAGGGAGCAGATATAAAAAAAAATAAATAATAATAATAATAAAATACAAGCAGCAAAATGACTAGAGCACAGATAAGTAGTTAATTAGTTATCTGTGACTAGAGCAAGGAACTCTGTAATCCATCCAATAACAAGAAAGTGCCTTAGGTTATTAAAAAAAGTAAAACAGCATGGAAACAAGCAACCAAAGTAAGTACCTTTATTTAAGGTGAGAGTACTGGCTTGGTAAAAGCAAAACAGTGTTTAAGTCACAGAGACTAGAATCACTAGAATTATTTACGTTGCGTAAACAGTAGCTTTCACTGCCTCAAATCTATGCAAAATTTCAAGTTGCCTATGTTACAAACAGAGCTGAATGAAAACTCTGTAAAGATTCCCATAAAATAACAAACTATACTTAATGCACTTACTTAGCTGCCCTGTTTTAGCAGAAAAGCTTGTACACAAATTAATTAAATCAAATGTATGAACACAACTCTATTTAAAAGTTTATAACTAACTTCCCTATGAAAGTATGGGTCGTTTGTATGGTAAACTGCGCACAACATTTTCACGGCAGCTCCTATTTATGCCCCAATAAAGAAGATTCTCTGCTGCTGATTCCCACATTTAACTCCCCCCCCCCCCCCCCCCTTGACGCTTTCCTCCTGCAAACATTCAATTTACAATATTGTAACAAATTTTATTTTTCTAATGAAATAAATTCACAAATATTTATGTTTGGTAAGCAGACAGGCTAATATGCAAGTGTTTGATGTACTACTAGTTCTGTTTCCATACTGCATTACTAACGGTAGTGTAGTAGGGTGTGTCCACCGACAGCAGCTTTAGATTGTGTACCTGTATTGCACCACTGGCATACCCACCACCAACTACTGTAGTTAACACTAGGCAACACAACACAGTTCACAAAAGAGCACTAGGAGGTTACTGGGTTAGGTTAGGATCTGTGTGGCCTCTTTTAATACCAATATGTATACACCATAAAAAAAGCTGGGAGGGAATTCCTGAAATCTTCCATGGCCTGAGGTGAGCAACTACATCTGTTTCGAGGCTACAAGGGTTCTAGCTGCTAATTGTACTTCTCCATTATAATCGCATGTACGGTCACAGTCGACTTCTGACTATAATTGTCAGAATGTGGAACGAAGTCAGCCGCCGTGCCTTATGCCACTATAATTGAACCACTTGGCAATCTGAATAGAGCCACGTAGTCAAAAGTCACCGTGGAGCTACAGAGTACAGAGACCTTTCTCTACCAAATCATAGCAAACAGAGTTCTACCAAAAACTTTATGGTTTGATGTATTTTTACTCTATTTGAGAATGCTTAGACATTTATCTTTACTTAACTCTTTGTACTATACTACTGAACTAATTAGTAATTAATAATTATCATAATGTAACTTTTAATGCAACTACTGTACTTGGTTTATTTACTTAAACTGTTGATTTTATATGTTATGTAGTTTCATTTTGCATTATTTATGAGTATTTATTGGGTCAAAAAAGATGTTACAGAATGGCCCGAATCTGTACATGGAATACCCCAGGGGTCCATCCTTAGTCCTATGTTCTTCAGTATTTACGTGAACGATATGCCGAGAAGCATCAAACGGGGCACCAAAACGCCACTTGCTGACGACTTCAGTGCGGTGCTAGTCGGGGAAACAACCGAGGAGCTGGGGCAAGCAATGCACCTGACTACTGAGGAGCTGGAACAATACTGCCTTCCAAATAAAATTGCGCTTAATATAAATAAGACTGTTGCTGTCGCATTCGTAACGAAAGAGGAGCAACCGCACGTAGAGGGTCCGGTTGAAATCTTGAGACGCCAAATTTTTGGGTGTATACCTAGACTACAGGCTGAACTAGAAATATGTTACGGACTTTTTTTAAACTTCATAAATTCAAACTGATTTCACAAGTTCAAATTTTGTTTTATATGTAGGCCTACTGATTATTCCGTCACTTTGTTGATCCATTATTCTCAGTTATCGGTACTCGTAACTTATTAATTACTTGGCAACATGAATACACATCCTACAAAAAGAAAGTTGATCTGGATAGCTGGATCCATGGATTAGGCTTTTCAATAACAATTTCATTACTCTCGCATGAACTGTGATGTAACCCCTAGTGTACACTACATAATATACTATGACATTACTAAATGTCGTAACTTTGAACTCAATGACATTGTCAATCACTGATCTTGAAATAAAGTTTGACTTGAATTGAAGAACTACAGTTACCACTCAAATATGTAACATTTTACCACAGGTCTATGTAGTCAAGTTCAATAATGCAACACTAGGTCTACTACTGCATTAATATACATATTATTATACTATTGAGTTGGAATCTAGTCAACAAATTAATAAAGAACCTGTTTTCAGTGTTAACAATTCCACAGAGTTCAAAGTTGCCTTGCCCACTCCATTATCCTACCAAGCATGCGATAACGGAATGAGCGCAGGTCTTTTCATAGTATGGCGTGGTTTCACGACCGGCTCACACAAAGTTTCCTTGGTCTACATCAACCCCAACAGTCGGTGTCGATGCTCGCAGTCTCGAACTTGCCGAAGGTCTCGCAGTGTTCCTGAAATGTGATGCACGATTATAAAGTGTGAAAACTTAAGAAGCACAAAATAACATACAAGTTACAGTAGGCCCTACAAATAAAAAATAATGTCGGGACCTATAGGCCTACTATCATATAAAAAATACCACCAAAGAAGCTAGGTACAATGTTTACCACCCGGAAAATATTTTAAAACATATGTAGTCTAAATTGTAAAGAAAATTGTTGAAATAGTAGGCCTAGATCTTTAGTATAAAAATGAGTGGCATTAAAATGTGGAATTAAAATTAGGCCTATCTGAACGACTCAGTACCGGTACTGAATTTTCCTTAAAATGATGAAAGATCTCTCACCTCACACATTTTCAATTAAGTTTTGTTTAGGCCTAGATTGTTTGAAAGTGTGTTTTTCTTTCAACCCGCTGGGTCTAAAATCCTAGATGGATCGTGTTATTACATCTGGGATACTTTCAAAGGGCATTACTAGACTAGAAACTCTATTTGAGTCAGCCCGACTACAGTAGTCCCTCGTTAATTCAAACTCGGTTAATTCAAAGTTATGTATAATTCCAACTACTGATGGGAGTCCCATCAGAAGATTTGGGTATGGTTTTTAGTGTTAAAGTTTTTTAATTCAAAATGTTGTAATTCAATTTGTAGTTTTTGGGGTTCCTTGATATTCAAATTAACGTGGGACTACTGTAGACTAACCAAAACTCAAAACTATCTTCTCACCATTTTCTCCAAGAAGTGGCTACAGAAATCCCGCTAATAAGCAAGGTCGGTGTTGTGTGTGGTTGACCTAAGCTGCTGGTAAAGAAACATACATAAATGACATCATGCACACATACATGCATGGAAATGAAGCAAAACACAAAAATTTCAATTTATGTGGATCAGAAGAATATTATCAGTCCATTTCTGCCACAGTTCTTGAGGAAGTATGTTTTCACTTTCATAACGTTAGTTTTTGTTAAGTGTTCTTTCACGCTTAATAAAACACTGAAGTTAGTCTCGATGGCAATGTCAAAATTACATTTCAAATAATGTTCAGTTTTACTTCGTGATACGAGTTATCCAGCAGTTAGTTGATCCAGCATGATGGCATAATAGCCAAATGTGGGCATTTGAGAAGAAGAAGAAGAAGACGAGTTATATAACTTTAAAAGTAACGCAATTTAAGTCAATTAAATGAAAGATCTGAATCTATCAAAACCCTATCCTATAATCTTGGCTTCTTGCTGACAGAATACTGTAGAGACGTCCGAGGTCTGAGGGAATCTTGATGTTTCTGAAACGAAAAGAAAGACTCAGATATAAGGTAGGTAGGCCCTACATGTGGCTTAGGCTATGTATTATGTCTATATATGCCTATGTGGAATGTATTTAAAGTAGGGATGGGCAAATACGTGTAAAAGCCTAAACGGATAACCGTTTTTAAAACTCGCGTTTAAACGTTTTATTCACTCTATCCCCTGCCACGAGATGAATAAAGTGACCTATGCAGTAAATTACCTACAATTTCCGAAACATTGGGTAAAATTACAATTTGTAGCTAGAAAAAACTATAATAGTAGACTAGTACTGCAGTACGCTCCGTTGTAACATATTTGTTTCTTATCTTATATACAAACACTTCTGTAGGCCTACACACGCAAAACGAGGCGTAAAAAGTACAAACGTTTAAAGCCACTCCCACGTTTAAACGTTTAGGCCCTAAACGTTTAAATTAAACGTCCCATCCCTAATTTAAAGGCAAACTTAAGCTGCACTCACCGCTGTTTTGACATGGCTGCAGTTGAGACTGTAGATTGCTTCAGTGGAGAATCTTCATCAAAGAAAATCAATGACTGCTGAAACAATATTGAATGTTTGAACAAAGTGATGATGATGATGATAATATGTTTACTAATTACTACTGGTATTTTTAATTTGATTACAATACACATAATCCAATCATATAATCATCTGACAAATTCAAACTTAAGCTGCACTTACCGCTGCTTTGACATATCTTGGTTGGCTGCTGCAGTTGAGATGGTAGATGCCGCCACAGTAGAGAATCCTCGTTGAAGAAAATATCGTGACCGCTGAAAACAATTAAATGTTCAAATGTTTAGGCCTATACTTTTCAAAAATGTTTATGTTTTAGATTTGATGACATTGAAAACCCTTGATTTTAAATTTAATCTCCCTTTATCCTTTCACATTTTCAATGTGCCAGTATGATTGCAGAACTTTTCCTTAAAATGTACACAAGACCTAAAAACACACCCCCGTGAATTTAGTTAGTTCTGTTGTATCGTTTCATTTCGTGACTATTTCTACTGAAGACCTACACTTAACACTTGTTACAGTTACAGGTTTACTTTTTAAGAGAGTACCTAGAAATGGCTAATCTCTTACAATGTATCCCAATTCCCTGCCTCTGGCATGGTTGATAAGACTCCAATAGACATTCAGATCTTCCCATGCTTCCACATCCCTCATCTTCTCTCCTCTCTTCATGAAGACGCAGGCCCCAACTGGTCTTAAGCATACCTGAAAAATGAACAAAATCAAATAGGTACAATTCTCCAGATCTCTGCCTACTGTCTCCTTCCGTCTCTTCCGTGGTATTCCTCTCCGCCGGCTTCCTGCCGCATACTTCAAACCCAATGGTACTGGTAAGCCTAGGCTAGATCCTACCTGACAGCTAAAGAGATCAGACCCTTGATCTTTGATGTGCCAGTCAGCCTCAGCCACTAACTAGACCGGGGCTAGACCCTACATGAAACTCTGAAATGGCCTATAGGTAGGGTAATGGCCCTAAGGCCTAGGTGTAGACCTAGGCTCGATCCTAGGCCTACGTGAAACTCTGGAATGGCCTATGCAATGGCCCTAAAGCCTGGGCCTAGGCCTAGGCCCTAGACCACACTCAGTGTTGTTAAGTAGCGCGCTACTTGTAGCATGTTACTTTTTTCGGTAGCGAGACTGGAAGCGCGCTACATTTGAAAATGCAGTAAAGTAGCGAGTAGCAAGCTACTATATACGAGTATTTGTAGCGAAAAATTGCCGCTACTATATTTTTGCATTAAACGAACACGCGTTTGCTTCCCCGTTTGCACAATTCCCGCTGTCACAGGTTCGGAATGACGACTGACATTGGCCTTCTTGCTCTATTGTCCCAAAACCGCCTCCCCAGCGCTGAGTTTGCTGTTTCACCCCGTGAGCTGTGATATGAGGATGACTCAGTTCCGGACCGTACCGTCGTTTCAGTAATTAGTACATATGCTTGTTCCTTTATAAAAAATGAAGGTAGGCCTAGCTGTACAGTAGCGTCACTACTTTTTTTGAGTAGGCCTAGCTGTACAAGTAGCGAGCTACTTACAAAATACAGTAGGCCTAGCTGAAAAGTAGCTACGTTACTTCCAAAGATCAAGTAGCTGTAGCTGTAACAGTGCTACTTTTAAAAAGTAGCTTTAACAACACTGGCCACACTCTACATGACACTCTGCAATGGCCCTTGAATAGGCCTAGGGTCAGACTCAGTTCCCATAGGCCTATAACAATGTAAGTGCCGTTGGTTATTTCCCTCAAATTTGTTGATACACAGGGATAGGCCGAGGCCTAGCCTAGTATCTTGGGCGTAGCCTAGGCCTAGGCATTGGATTTGAACTAGGCTAGGCCTAGGCCTAGGCCTAGGACATTGGGTTTAAAACCCAATGCCTAGGATGCCTAGGCATAGGCCTAGGCTAGGCCTAGGGTAGGCAAGGAGCCTCATAGGCCCTAGGCCTAGGCCTAGGGATGCAAGGGCCTTGCCTAGGCCTAGGCTAGGCTACACTCACTGTTTTTATATTCTAGGCTATACACTTTTAATCTACTTACATGATTTATAATTTACCATGATTGGTGAAGACGTAAAAGACAATTTAAAAGCTTGAAATAAAATAGTAGACTTTGGTGAGATGTTATGCGATTGCGAGTCTCGATTTATATCGAAAGTCGAAAATTTCGACTCTCGACTCGAAATGTGTGTACGAAAAATGCGACCGGTCGATCATGGGAAACTGGGCTGGGACTGGGAGATTTATTAAAAAATCTAGGGGCGCCCATTGTTAACAGTTGTTTCCATGTTATTTCCCATAAACAAAACAAAGCCATAGCAACAATGGGTGCCTCTAAGTGTAGGACTATGTAGGACTATGAATTCCATTGAACATGGCATACCCTCTTTAGTCCTATTGAATTGAATTTATCGTATGTGTAAATTTGATTTATTTCAGTTCTATTACGTAGTTTCATTCTTTCAACTGATAACTGGTCGCGTTTTCGTTTTTGGCTACGAAATCTTCCCGAAGGTGCCGCATGTCCACGCAATGCCCCGCGCCCTGGATGAGTAGGAATGTCCTAAAGAATGTCCGATCTCCAACGCGCGGCCAAGTCGTGACAGTCACGCGCCAATTCCGTGTTACTCGTCGACGATTGCCTTGGTTCAATCCAATCACTTTAGGTGGGTCAGGCCAAAGATAGTAAGATATACACGATGCACGGTTCAGCTGTAAAATGCAATTAAAAATGGATCCCAAGGCAGCTACTAGTGTTGTATGGGAGTCTAGTGAGGGTGTCTGTGCAATGCCAGAATAAGCCCTGTTCCCCCCTACGATGCACGGTTTAGCTGTAAAATGCAGTAAAAGATTGATCCCAAGGCTGCCAATAGTGTTGTATGGAAGTCTAGTGAGGGTGCCTGTGTGATGCCAAAATAAGCCCCGTTTCACTCTACGATGCACGGTTTAGCTGTAAAATGCAATTAAAAATGGATCCCAAGGCAGCTACTAGTGTTGTAAGGAAGTCACGTGAGGGTGTCTGTGTGATGCCAAAATAAGCCCCGTTTCCCTCTACGATGCACGGTTTAGCTGTAAAATGCAATTCAAAATTGATCCCAAGGCAGCTACTAGTGTTGTATGGGAGTCTAGTGAGGGTGCCCGTGTGATGCCAGAATAAGCCCCGTTTCCCTCTACGATGCACGGTTTAGCTGTAAAATGCAATTCAAAATTGATCCCAAGGCAGCTACTAGTGTTGTATGGGAGTCTAGTGAGGGTGCCCGTGTGATGCCAGAATAAGCCCTGTTCCCCCCTACGATGCACGGTTTAGCTGTAAAATGCAGTAAAAGATTGATCCCAAGGCTGCCAATAGTGTTGTATGGAAGTCTAGTGAGGGTGCCTGTGTGATGCCAAAATAAGCCTTGTTTCCCTCTACGATGCACGGTTTAGCTGTAAAATGCAATTCAAAATTGATCCCAAGGCAGCTACTAGTGTTGTATGGGAGTCTAGTGAGGGTGCCCGTGTGATGCCAGAATAAGCCCCGTTTCCCTCTATGATGCACGGTTTAGCTGTAAAATGCAATTCAAAATTGATCCCAAGGCAGCTACTAGTGTTGTATGGGAGTCTAGTGAGGGTGCCCGTGTGATGCCAGAATAAGCCCCGTTTCCGTCTACGATGCACGGTTTAGCTGTAAAATGCAATTCAAAATTGATCCCAAGGCAGCTACTAGTGTTGTATGGGAGTCTAGTGAGGGTGCCCGTGTGATGCCAGAATAAGCCCCGTTTCCCTCTACGATGCACGGTTTAGCTGTAAAATGCAATTCAAAATTGATCCCAAGGCAGCCACTAGTGTTGTATGGGAGTCTAGTGAGGGTGCCTGTGTGATGCCAGAATAAGCCATGTTCCCCCCTACGATGCACGGTTTAGCTGTAAAATGCAGTAAAAGATTGATCCCAAGGATGCCACTAGTGTTGTATGGGAGTCTAGTGAGGGTGTCTGTGTGATGCCAGAATAAGCCCCGTTTCCCTCTACAATGCACGGTTTAGCTGTAAACTGCAGTAAAAGATTGAACCCAAGGATGCCACTAGTGTTGTATGGGAGTCTAGTGAGGGTGCCTGTGTGATGCCAGAATATGCCCCGTTTCCCTCTACGATGCACGGTTTAGCTGTAAAATGCAGTAAAAGATTGAACCCAAGGATGCCACTAGTGTTATATGGGAGTCTAGTGAGGGTGCCTGTGTGATGCCAGAATAAGCCCCGTTTTCCTCTACGATGCACGGTTTAGCTGTAAAATGCAGTAAAAGATTGAACCCAAGGATGCCACTAGTGTTGTATGGGAGTCTAGTGAGGGTGCCTGTGTGATGCCAGAATAAGCCCCGCGTCCCTCTACGATGCACGGTTTAGCTGTAAAATGCAATAATAAATTGATCCCAAGGCAGCCACTAGTGTTGTATGGGAGTCTAGTGAGGGTGCCTGTGTGATGCCAGAATAAATTAGGACCAAAGTTTTGAAGGGACGTTTTGAATCAAAACATCAGCTCTTAACGTCAGTATAATATAACGTCGACGTTTTGTGGTTTGAACATAGTGCTAGTCTTGAATTACGTAAGACATTTTTGAAGTGAAAAAGAACCCTTTATATCAGACAATCTGTGCCGTGCACAAAACAATACTTATCTATTACTGTTATACCGTTCATTATTTCACTAATTTGGTTATTTAGTTATTGAGATTGTACATTTCTTGTAAGAAGCGAATTACGTTGTTAACGGGTGATATTAGTTTACTTTAAAGGAATTTTCTTTTATCGTAGAAGGGAAAGTAGTTCCATGTGGCACAGGTCCTTCTTTGAGTTGGTTCAACAAGGAGATTCTAATCTGACACCAACTATCCAATGTAGGCCTACTAAACAAACTGCAGACAAATGTGCATTAAAATAAATGACTGCTCAGTATGATTATAACTCCACAAATAAATTGTCACCTGGTATTCACCTCTTAATTAACACAACACAAGCATAATTGATTTGAAGAATTTCAAAGTATAATTTGATAATTTGATTTAGTTAGGTGTATCACCAATGATTATAATAATATTCATAGCGACCCTACGCAGGGAGTCGGAGCTATAATTCCTGTCCCCTTTCAGTGGAAACAGTTGAGATGAAGTGTCTGGGGGGTTGTTAGTACGACAATCACTGTATTCGCCTTGATACTGAGGAAAGCATTAGAAAAAAATGGTAACGAAATTTTCAGCGCATCCATGTTAAAACAATGTATTCCAATATCAAAACGATTGTCGTTGTGGGCGGACACAACTGTAGGTTAGGAATGTGGCTGTGTTCGCACTTCACACAGATGTTTCTGGGTCAGTGGGCACCAGTTCAAAGCATCCCTTGATATTGGATATTCTGTGCATCCAGGCGCGTGTTATGATGGCCCGTCCAAGCTGTCATGCAAGGTCCGCTATGATGGAGGCAGACAAGGGCCTGGGTTCACAAACAGCGGCGCAATCTGAGCTCAAAACCATGACAATTCAAGGTTTTCTGTTCATATCTTTAAAAAAACTTTTAAACTCAAATTTGGGAGTAGATACATCAGACAATTATCAGGACCTACAGAAAATAACGAAACAACAAACATTACAAAATTCATTACGTTGTGATTAAATCCGATAATCCTGTTCGAATGTCAAATGAAGCAATTCCACCGGAAGAATGTTTTAGTTCAATGTATACGCCTTTTGTTCTTGTTTTTGAATATAAATTTTGTTTGAATGTTTCTGATGGACTAATTGGGGTTTGCTTTTGTTCAACTAACAATGTAATAGAAAAGAGGGAACTAAATCGAATAAGTAAGATTCCTAATTGAAAACACGACAGACAACTGACTATAGAAGTAACATTTAGATTAAGTCCAACTAAGGAGACAGTGCTACAAATAACGATGCTGTTAATGCACAATAAGGTGAGATCGGAAAAGGTCTACATTTTGTATTGCACTGTCAAATATATCGATGGATATTTCATCTAAAAATACAACATCCCTCTTGTTTTCTCATGACTAACATCAACATATTCTATCTCACATGCCGTCCTTTCGTTCATACTTTTTACACCCTATTCCAAAATACTGTCACACCGTGTTAGTACAGATATTATTTACTTTAACAGAATACTCATGATGCAACCTAGCTGCACACACTCATCTCGTCAAAAGTTGAAAAGAAAAACTAGTTATCACTTTTTTATTGGTAATCTGGTAATAATGAAACCAAAACCAACTCATTCTATGACAAAACAAAACGTTCTTGGCTCATTCGGAATCGGAACCGCTCTCTAGTCTCTTGCACGACACGACAGTTAGTTAATATGCGTGCTTTGCAGGCATCATTCGAACAACTCAATTATTTATTTAATGAGTGCGATATTAGTAAATCTCTATTCGGCAAAATTGTGTTTCAATTCCGGTAGATTTTACTGCTCAATTACACGATTTAATCTACGAGGTTTTCATCGAAAATTAAATTAGAATCGAAATTAATGCACCCTCAAATTAAATCATACCCTTCACAAATATTCTATTTAGCGATTGTAAATGTTAATGTAGTGCTGAAATGAACGTTGCAGATTGTGCCTCATGTAGGTGGAAACAAACAGTGCAAAATGTTGCCAGTGCTGCTGCGCCGTCGTTTCTCGTGATCATATTGGAAACTATAAACATTCAAGTTGCTATCTGGGATTTACATAACAATAAGTCTCGGAAAACACTTTAGAAAACTCGTTTTGATATAACACATTCTACTCCACTCTGTATTCATAAATGTATTCTTGATGTTTTGTATGTCTGGTTATTGTGTTGGCTGGCAGTGGATATTAGGTTATAGAAGCTCAACCATATTCCAAGCATTCCCTTTATTGAGTTATATGGATATTCTGGTTTTCATACAGTGGTACTTTCTACCCGTGAATTAAATGGATTTTCGTTATTACATACATAAGGCTAGAATTATTTACATTGTTTCATTACAAGACAATTTACTATATATTTTAAACATTAGGCCTATTATTTCCATACGACAGTATTGTTTAAGTTATCACATGCACAAGGTAGGTACAGCAATACAAAATAAAAATAATTCAACATTCTAAACCTGGTGATGATATATCAACATAAAAACAAGTTTAGACTCTTAACAACTTCAGAAAATAAATTCAGGAAATATCCGAAATGTTCTAACCACCATTTTTCACCACCTATTTTCGTTAGCTAAACTTTGGCACTGTCGTTTTCATAAATTTTCACCGCATACGATACAATGCAATATACAGCTTCATGTAAGTGTTGTTTAAAAAGTGAACTTTTAAATGGCGTTTCAATAATGTGTGGAGTTACAAAAACTGACCTAATCGCATTCTTGCTCACGTGGGGTATTATATATATATATTATACCCAACATAACAGCTGACTAAGTTGTTCGGTTTGTCAATGTATTGATTTCGTACGGTTCTCATTTGGCACTACACAGTAACGAGACAACAGAAAGTCTCCAACGTCTCTAAAGAGCAACTCACTTCAAGATCGCTTTTATTCAAGAACATTTCGATGAGCAATTAGCAGGCAATTAAGTCTATGTTCAACTTCAGCCTTTAGAAATCGACATTTAAACAAACAAGCGATACAAAATTAAACAAGGTATTTTGTTTCCATGCAGATGTTCGTTTCCAACTTCCGTTCGGAAAGTTAGCGTGCGAAGTTATGTACGTGATCGAGTTTCCGCCACGTTGTTGAAACAGCAGTCGTTGATTTGCACATAGAGTGCACAGACAAACTTTGTAGTGACGTGCGGGCATTATGAGACGCTCGATTGTGTGTTGCACAAGGGATGTAACTGCTGTACGTTGTACAAACCAACGTGTTATTTACATTTCTATTACCATAAATTAATTGCTATACAATAAAACACACAAATTATAAAAATCAACTTTTTTGCATTATGAAAGATTGAAATCTGCAAGCCGTGCTGTTTTGTAGTAGAAAATTGTTACTGTAACCAATAATAATAACTATATATCATCCGTTTAGTTAGTGGACATCTCGCATATGTTTGAACGGATGACAATATATTACACAAAATACAAACACAGTACAGTAAGCCGTGGTCTATTAGGCGTTTGTCTAGAGTAAACCACGGTATCTGAGTTTTATGTTCGAATCCTGGCTTTTGTGTCATCTTATATCAACCAATCATCGTCTTGATTACATTTCAAATATCAACATGTCAGTGACACGCACACATTTCCTTGCCCATTCTATCTTTCAACTATACCACCTTAGATTGTATACTAAGGTATTTGACCAAACGCTTTTAACTCGTGCTTCATATTAGCGATATTTTGAGTACATTCGATATCACGGTAAAATGTTATTTCAATTATTCCCCATGTTCGAAGAAACACCGAAAAACATTGTACAAGACTTAATAAATTACTCAGAATATTGTTCTACTCCTCGTAACACTTAAACCTACACGGAATCTTATTGGCTTTCAATGCTTCCGCCATACACGTTATTATCTTTGCGTGTATCAAAATATTTTGTCTGCTAATTCTATTTAAAGGAATGTCTGTGAATGTGTATCCTTCAGCCTTCGCCCACACTGGCCCGGGCAACAGTATTGTTTTTAAGTAATTCGAGAACTGAAAGGTTAATTGAGGATGTTTCAAGCTAAGCCTTAACACGTGTAAAGTATCGACTTTCCCATTAACATTGACATCGGAAAAAGTGGTGGGTGTATTTTAGATTTATGAGCTTCTACCAGAATCCTCGCTTTTTATAGACATTGGAAACACGTTGTATTAGATTTCACAATTGTTTGATTGATTTGATTTTGATTGCTATTTGATTGATTGTTATTTGATTTAACTTGTTATTTTGTGTATTACTGTATATATATTACTCATCAATTAATTAAATGAGTCCAAAATTGAATTCTTTTTAATAATATTGTGTACAATAAGGAACATGTCTGTTATTCTGAGAAACTTTAGCACAAATTAGTTACCTTGAGTGAAAATTAGCATAAACAACCTATTTTACCATTAATGCAATTTTTTTACTAACCAGTAACAAGTAAATGAACAGATACACACACAACTAATGAAATTAACGATAAAACCATTTTTGTGAGAGTTAAATTGTATAAACTAAAAAAGCGCAGCTCTAGCAATTACTTATCATTACCTTTTTCTTTCGACCGCAAATTTATTGGTATTTGTTTGTGTCTTGGTATTACCAAGCGATGTGCGGTTCACATTCGACGTTAATTGAAATGATGCGTCGCTTGGGACGGGAGTAGGGGTAGACACCACATATTGTGCTGACCTACGGACTATAGAACACATGTCTGCGCCCCGAGAGAGCTGAACTGACTAGACGAACGATTGCTGAACTTTATCAAACGTCGAAATAGTTTCTACGCCATTAGATCACAATGTCTTGATCCTATGAACTAAGTAATAATAGAATGCTTGGAGAGTTTCTATATTTATTGCCCTGACAATTCACTCGTTTTAATCGTTATCTCACGTAGGAGGTCGGTTTTAATCAACAATCTCCCCCCCCCCCCCGTCACAGCAATACTTCCTGGCCACCCCCCCCCTCACCTCTCTTGTTGAAGTTAGCAAACACATATAATACAAACGCTCGTATTGCAGTGAGTGGTTCTTGGGCTCCTTCAAATCTTAGCTTAATAGCTTAATTGATTATTTAGTAAATATGACAATTTGTTCATATATTGTCATTACAAATACGTCTGTGTGAAAAATTTAAGCTCGATCGAACATTTAGAAGTAGGTGAAATATCGATTATAAGATTCCGTCCAGACAAACAGACAAACACATAAAGCTAATATAAGCGTTGTAATAAAAAGTAAAAAGTAATACCTACATCTGTAAACATTGCAAAGTTATATATATTTGCATTATGATTGCTTTACCTATAAAATAAAGAAGAATAACTAAAATCTTTTGCATACTTTTGACCGGCTTTCTGATAAAAGATGCAGTTGATGAAATTATGCGCAGACAAATTAAATGAGTTAGTGATAACGGAACTTAACAGCATTCTTGTAGCAATATAAACGCTTTTCGATGTACATTCCAATTTAAAACAAAATCATTATTGTACATTCAATAATTAAGTTAAATTGTATGTATAGTCCACAATATTGTTGACAGTTATTCTCATTTATGGGAAACCCTGTTGGGGAGGCAGAAGAAATAGACACAATATTTACACAGTACTGAAACATATTAAACCAAAAATTAATTAAAGCACATGGATAGAAAGACAACGTACAAATTTGTTGTTGGCTTTTTACAGAGTATTCGTTAAGTACTGGAATGGTTGATGCACGTACGCTACATTTGTTATTCTTACTGCGGTCAAGAGAAGAATGTCGTATTTCATCCTGTTAACTATGTCAATTCATTTCTGTCAGCTGATTGAGGGTGGACATGGCAAACAAGAGACTAGAGGGGTACGCTGAGCAATACGGACACTACTGCATCCGTATGGGGTGATGGATGGAAGAACATAACAGTAGGCCTACCTATCACTACATGGACGACCGCAATATGCTGCTGAGATTCCGCGCCAAACCACACCGTCACCTCCAAAACAGCTTAAATGCTCTTTACGTATTTCCTCTTTGACTGTAATTCGTTTTACCGACATAAGGAGAGAAACTCCAAATTCGATACATCTCACTTTCTATCCTTATGTCTGCGGCAAGAGGATAATAAAAGTCAGGTTGATCGAATTGAATTGAAAAGTGAAATGAAATGAAATGGGAACTCGGAAGATGGTATTTATATCATCGATAAGTGCCGAACGGCACGTTTTACAATGGCACAAGCAGAGTGTGCGCTGATGTGGGCGTAGGGTGGAGGGGGACTGGGGGGGGAGGGGAGGGAGAGGTGGGGACACGTGCGGATTTGAACGGGAGTTTTATAATCGTGCAATGTCCAGAAATACTTTCTACGACTTTCAAAACAATTTCTGTACCCTGCTTCAAAGTAGCTCCAATATAATGTAATCATTGATCATCACGATTATGTTAATAACCTATCAGGGTAGTACGAGAATAGGCAGAGCATATGCTTGTGTATTATGTGCTAGTAAGTTACTTTAAAACAATTTACTATTTAGAGTAGAAATCTACGTGTATACGCGTATTGTATACTAAGGACGTGAGTCTAGTGTTGGGATTTCTACTTTAGAGTTATTATTTTCAAAATATTTCCATTATATTCTTCAGTTCATTAGTTGATATCTCGCTTTTTCTGAATCGCTGCAGCTTTCCGCGTGGAAATGTGGTTGCCTGCGACCGCTGGCCACCTATAGGTTCGAATACCGCTTACAGGAGAGGTTTTGATATTTTCCTCCATCTTCATCTGCCACCCCTCATCTTCACGAAAAACCACCAACGTGAAGCAATAATAATGTATGATTAACTGAATCACTGAACCAATCGTACGTTTTTTTAGTCAACATCGTGGCCGTTCACTCTTTTTGTTTAAAACCGTGTAATGAAAAAACACGTTGTTTTAAATGAAACGATTACTTTTTTATTAAATTCGATGTGCTTGGAAAACATTAATCCATCTAGGTTGGTAATTAAAGCTTGAAATACAAGTCACGTTGATCGTTTTGTCGCTCGAGAGACCGAATTAGAACTGAAAATGGTATCTGATTTCTGACCGGAAATGTGTTTTTATACATGGAATGAAAAGATTTAATAATTTCTCACAGAACAAAATTATACTTTGTTTTCAATCAAATCTTGAATACATATTTAAAACATTTGCTGCAAAATCGGTATATCTATTACACACCGTATATTATGTGTATTATAATGTATTTAGATAAACTAACACATTTTCTAAACATTATTTGCCACATATAATACACAATACCATGTTAGAAATCATCATATTATCTTGTGTTACAAAATTTAAAAACATATTTTTGGTTTTTATGGGGTTAAAGATAAACATCATCTCACAAGTGTTCGACCCAACCCAGGTTTGACTTCCACTCAAGTCTATCTACCATATTCTATTAATAAAGTTACAATTATCATTGCTTGTAACAATAAATCAATTGGTTTGAGTTTACAACGAGGCTTAACGTTATCATTGAATTATTACTACTTTCTTTGAAAAAAAAAACTAAAGGAAACACCACACCATCAAACAATTTCAAAATTAAGCTATACAAATTTATCAGTTACATTACATAGCGTTTTACATTCCTTTGTTATTACTAAATTGCAGGAGAATCTTGTCTTTGGATTGGCGCGCACCGTTGCTATAGATCTTAAATCTTAGATCAGTAAATTCTTGGATAAAATAGTTGCTACTAAGCTACCGCAATATCAGTATTGACATCTGATTTAAGATACTATTTGAGTTGTAAAGGCGCGTTAAATACAGACAACAGAGACTGTGAACAGAGCATGAAAAACAGAATCTAATCTAATCAACTACAGACACAATGCCGGCATCTTTCTCAAAGTTTTACTAACAATGTCCGTAAGGCAAATATTATATAACACTTTACTTTTACTCATTTTTTAATTGTCTTTAAAAAGTATTCAATTCCGAAGTTTCCTTTACGGAACTACTTTCGATATGAAAGAATTTTCACAAAATTATAACCTATAATTGAAAAGTATGCTTACAGTATTAAAAAATACCCCTAATTTGAAAGTCAAAGCGATTTCGGTCTTCATTTTGGATCATTAATTCAAAAAGATCAAAGGATTATCCGATTCAAACCATACATTAACTTTATTCATTAAAAAGTTCCGAAACTGGTGTTTCTTTCTTGTGAGATTATAACTTATGTTATAGAATGAATATATAATAAACCTCAAGGAAAATTATTGGGCGCTCAAGAAACGCTTTGGGTCTAAGCTCAAATTACGTTCACGCCGAATTCTCTATAGTCTTTCAATTTAAAACGGAAAGTATCTAATCCATGGTGTTTGACTTCAGCTACTTCGTAACCAGTCCTACTGCAATCCACTATCAGCGTCACCAACCTAATGAAAGTTTCCGTACCGCGAATGTTTCCTTAGCACAATGATTGCATCGTCTTGTCTGCGATAGTTTCAACAACACCCGAACAATTATTCACAGTGAGGCAATGCGGAGAGCGGAGCCCCCTGGGACCCAACGTCTGCTGTGGCTTCGTAATTTCCTTGGTAATAAATCATACTTAGCGCAATAAACGACAACATGAAAGATTAACTTTTCCACTTATCTGATGTATTTATTAAATGTCTCACGATAATGCAGTATTTTATTTACGTTTAGTCGCCTCTTTGATAGGTATCACCTCGACAAACGCAGTAAATTAATTACGCGCAGATAAGCAGTCGATGTCTGTAGGATGCAATCATATCGTATAAGGTTAGAGTTTACAACATATTTCTACTAAATATGGATTTACACTTTTTATAGACGTTTCCTTGTGGCAACATTTCAAGTTGGCTATTGGACATTTTATTTCTTGAATTAATAACACTGAAATCCGTTTGATAGTAAGTTAGTACTGAGTCATCTCTATCGGTCAAAGTATCTGTATAGTTTCAAATTTATTTGCAACCAGTTTTATTCTCGAGTCTCAAAGAGTCAAAGTATCGTAATTGCCTTGAGATGTCGTCAAGACGAATCTTCCTAATTTGAACGGATCTCAGACTCTTCTTTATCCCGCGGGCATAATAGGTGATAGAACTGTTGGGCATGGACGAGGCCGACCATCTCGTTATAAACCCTTTAATTGGAGCTTCAAGCAGATTCCCGGGGTCAAAGTTGAGCTTTGGAAGAGATCCGATTGAAGAGGTTTGACGACACTGTCATCAGAAAGTCCGGAAGCTTAGCTTTGAGGTTTTCTTCCATTGTTGAATGTAACATTAGCTCAATAGTGAACACGAATATATGTATGCGTATATTTAGAGGCTATTCTAAGCTTTTACTGTGAAGTCTGTATTTATTAATAAACGTGTTTTTCAAACTAAAACAAGAATGCAATATTAATTGTTATACATGTCGTATTAAGTCTAGATTGTATACGTTTACATGTTCGTTTTTGCAAAATTTATAGGTCATGATTGTCATATAGCTATTTGTTTTCAATTTATTCAATAATTGCGAATTAAATTAAAACAAACACTCGTATAACAGTAACAACATTTTTTATTCAAATCAAAACAACAAACATACAATAAAGCGCATTTTAAATTGGAGTACATTCATAAAAGATAACAACCTAACATTAAGTCTAACTTAAAACAATACAACATTTTGGCAGAAAGATAAATGTATAATAATCACAATATAATATTTTCCTCTTTTTAAGCTTCTTTCATTGAAACAAACATGTCGAGCTCATTCAAAAGCTATCTTTTAATTTTTATACATATCTTTAGAAATAATTTGTATTTCCAAGATACCAATGTTTCATGTTCATTCTTTACACTCTTGCTAATCACAATTCGTCCCCCTGAAATCACTGCAGCACGAGGAAATACGTTTTCCTCACAATAAAACAACAACTTGTCTATCATTAATGTCATAAGATCCACTCTCATTAATAAACACATGAGTATAAACTTTAACGTTTGAAGTGACGAAGTATAACGCAGACTTACTCGGAAGCAAAGTTAAGAACGTAACTCAATAGCGCTAAGCCAATTAAAATATCGTACTTATGGAATAGTTTCTGTTCAACCGTGTTTTCCATGGCCGCCGCCTCCGCCTCCGCCACCTCCGCCCTCCCCTTTGCTGTAACTAGATTGCTTTCCACCCCCACTGCCCCCTTTCTTGTGGTAACTATTTTGGTTTCCTGCGGAGCTGTCGTGCCCGGAGCCAGACTTATGGCCCTTGTGGTCGTCATGGTAGCTTCCGTGCGCTTTGCTCCCCTTCTTGCCGTGACCTTCACTACTTTGACCTCCTTTAGAGTGGCCGCCCTTCTTGTGTCCTCCACTTTTAGAAGAATGTTCGGCACTGTGACCTCCATCGGCTCCATGGTCGCCGCCCTCATCGTCTTCTTCGTAGAACTCCGTCTTCTTATCGAAGTCATCTGACTTGTAGATATTGTGGGAACCCTTTGTGCTGTGGCCGTTCTCGTTGCTGCCCTTATCACTGAAGGATCCGCCCTTCTGCCCCTTATCGCCGTGATGGAACTCATCGTCATAGCCGCTCTTGTCGCCGTGGCCTCCCTTCTCACCGCCAGACTCCGCCTTGAAGCCCTTGTGGCCCTCCTTCTGGTGGTCGCCCTTGCTGCCCTCGAAGTGTTGGTGGCCAGCCTTGTGGCCCTTGCCGCCCTTGCTGCCATGGACGCCATTATCGACTGAGTGGTACTTCTTGCCGCCACCCTTTTTAAAGTTGCCACCTTTACCACCGCCGCCTCCTCCTCCATGACCACCGCCTCCCCCTCCATGACCACCTCCACCTCCTCCGTGACCACCGCCTCCTCCTCCATGACCGCCACCTCCCCCTCCATGACCACCTCCACCCCCTCCGTGACCACCGCCTCCTCCTCCATGACCACCTCCTCCGTGACTAGCGCTGGCATGATAACTTGCAAGATGTCCTCCATGACTACCACCCCCATGACCTCCTCCCCCATGACCTCCTCCTCCGTGACCTCCTCCCCCATGACCACCACCTCCGTGACCACCACCTCCATGACCTCCTCCCCCATGACCTCCTCCCCCATGACCACCTCCTCCATGACCACCACCTCCATGACCACCTCCCCCATGACCTCCTCCTCCATGACCACCTCCCCCATGACCACCTCCCCCATGACCACCTCCCCCATGACCACCTCCTCCATGACCTCCTCCTCCATGACCTCCTCCCCCATGACCACCTCCCCCATGACCACCTCCTCCATGACCACCTCCTCCATGACCTCCTCCCCCATGACCACCTCCCCCATGACCTCCTCCCCCGTGACCTCCTCCCCCATGACCTCCTCCCCCATGACCTCCTCCCCCGTGACCTCCTCCCCCGTGTCCACCTCCGCCATGGTGGGTGTGATGCCCAGAAGCCGATCCAACGTAACCACCCTCGTCTTTGTCCTCAGCAGACTCCTCCTCTGAGTCGTCATGGACCGCGTATCCTCGACCCTTGTCGCGGTTCTCTTGCCTCACTTTGTCGCGGTTCTCTTGCCTCACCTCGTCGCTGCTAGAGTGACCCTCGTCCTCGTCGCTTTGCCTCTCATCCTCGGACGAGTGTTCCTCATCCTCTTCGCCGCGACCGTCGTCAGACTCGCTGCGGCCGTCGTCGTCAGACGCGTCGTCGTGGTTGTTGTTGTTGTTGTGGGATGAGTTGTTCTCGTCGTCCTCTTCCTTGGACGTGTAGTCGTCGTGTTCGTTGCTGTGATCCTCGTTGCGAGGGCGGTGATCACCGTCATCATTGTTGGCGTTGTTGCCATTGTGTCCACCGTTGAGATTGGCGTGGTTGCCATGATGGGGGATGTGGCCGTCGTTTTGATTACTGTTGTCGTCATTCTGGTTGGCGTGGCCCCCCGAATACCCGTGGTGCGTTGGAACCGCAGGTGGCAGGGGTTTGGCGTGGTGCACTGCATAACCTACAGGGTGGAATTAATCAAGATTAGTGTGATTGTGATGCCACCAGTTTTCATTCAACTTTTTTCAGATTTTCGAACAAAGCAAAAAAGAGAAGAAAGAATAGAAACGTAATATAAAATAAAATGATGGCGTGATTTTTCAGGTAAATAGAGTTTCTAGGCATAATGTGGTGTTTGTTGTCTTCTAAGCCTTATACAGAAGTACAAATACAAATTTGTTTTGTGACGTAGAATGAAAGACAGTAACGCCAGCTGCAAAGCCTTCAAATCTGAACTCGAATATCGCCATATTGTTGCAGTTTTCCATTCTTCATTGGCTGGAATACATTGCATTTTTGTGTTAAAAAATCAAAAAAGGGATCTATTGGACTGGTCATAAATACCATTTCTTTTACTGTCTGTCGTCAACTTAACTAATCTAACCAGATCTACGACTGTTAGTGCAAGGGATGAGTTTGTGAGCCACTGGTGATTAGGATGGATCAACCAGAATTGTATGATTTTAAAATATTACGCTGGAACCACGTGTTTACATTCAGCACAGGCGAACGAAGAGTACTGTCGTGCGTCCTACCCTACGCTACGCACAATTTAGCTTTCAAATTGTTGCAAAAACGAAGAAACATGTCATCCTCACCATAATTGATTGCTCTCTCTCTCTCTCTCTCTCTCTCTCTCTCTTTTAATCAATGTTTTGTTTCAATATTTTTTGTTTTTCATAAAAATATTATTAATTTTGAAGGATAGTTTTATAAACACATAACACGTTATAATAGTTATTTAAAAAGGCAAACAAATGCGGTTTGAACATTGCAGCAATCAATTAGATAGAACATTAAATTATTTCTGGGATTCTACATTGTCCTCTTCTTTACAAGTTGAAAGAATTAGACAATACTTTTAAGCATCAGACATCATGCTTTGTCCTGTATGTAGGCGTTCGGCGTGCTTTCGCGGCCCATATGCCGTTTGATATACGCCTACAGTTTTAACTCACCTCGATTTGATTTTGAGTTACGTAATCATTAGAACTAAAATAAAAACTAATCCACCTGATTATTTATTTCGATTATATTTTGTTTATTGATAACGCTCTTAGCATTTTCCTCGTGGCAGTTACGTGATGAACGCCCAACGTTGGAGCTATTGGATTAGCTCATCGTGCCGCTGTTTCCCCTATCGAGATTATTTTA
This sequence comes from Isoperla grammatica, assembly GCA_945910005.1. Taxonomy (NCBI): domain Eukaryota; kingdom Metazoa; phylum Arthropoda; class Insecta; order Plecoptera; family Perlodidae; genus Isoperla; species Isoperla grammatica. Next base: position 4,315,828 of record OX246739.1, on the reverse strand, counting down.
TATCCTACGTGGTTGTGAATCAGGATTTAGAGTCTAAATGAATTCGAATAACGTAACACATTAAGAGAGATCTTACCTGCGGGTATTCCATTGCGTGGGGCAGGGTTGTGATGCACGTTGTAGATGGCACTGGGGTTCGTGTGATGTTGATTGTGTCCAATATTATGCGTGGCGCCTTGCATGATGGGAGCAGTAGGCTGTGCGTGGAACGGTGCGTGTATGTACGCGTTGCCGCCATTAGCTACCCCTCCCGCTCCGCCGCCATAGTGGACCGTCATGCCCCCTGAGGGCTGGTGTCCGCCATTGCCGTGGTGCGTGAAGACGCGCGTAGCAGCTCCTTCCGTCTCGTTGCCACCCTTGCTCGCAGTTCGTACAACAGGTGCGACTACTTGTTGCTGGGCCCTGTTCTTGCCGCGAGCACTGGGGATGGAAACATCAGCCCCGTTATGATGGTTAGCGTGTTGGGCTGCGGGCCACAGATTCGACGTCGCAAACGAATATGAAACTGGAACAATCACTCTTGCAGAAGCCGAACTTGCACCAACTAACATCTCTGTCAGATTAGTCTTAACTGTAACATTAACCGGGATAGTTGTATTTGTTGCACTGGTGTGAAGTACGACGGATAATAGAATTATTGCACAACGGGAGAACAACCCCCTGTAATGCGGGGCGCCCATTGTAGGTTTGATTGCAGCTTACTATCGATACACACTGTTCGGCTGTTTGGCTTCCACTGATACATTCATTAATCACAACCTGGTATATATATGTCGGCAACAAATTGGTGTGTATAATAGGAATTACGTATTTACTCCATGGTTCATTTGACCCACGCAAACTTACGTCTCTGTGTTAAGCTGGCGTATTCATCAGTAATTATTCATTTATATTTAGGAACGTGTACTTCAAGACCACAGTTCCACGTGCTATGTTACCGCATAGTCACGCTTTCAACGGGCGGCCGTAAGCTTCGCCTCTGAGAGGCAAGCTATTTCCTTATTGGTTTAGGTTGGCGTGGATGCCAGCAGACTGGCTATTATGGAGACGGTATCTATAGGAATCGAAGGCCTTTAGATAAAAAGCGGCGTTTGTGTTCGACTTGGTTGACTAAGCGGTGATTGGTGAATTGCGATAGAATGTTACGTTGTTGATCGAGTGTGTGGTTTTATGCGCTCGTATTGTTGTGGATAGGGTTTTTATTGTTAGTTTGTAAACATGTAAGGAAATAACTTGACCAGCTAATGTGTTTTAAACTTTCACATGTGATAACACTCTCATTACCTTTGTCACGAATGAGGACATCAATATGTCGACTTGAGTTTGTTACTCAATTGATAACGTTGTTGTAACGTCAGTGTTTACAGGAGAAACAATATTTTTCCCCCCAGTATGATGAATAAAAAGTTGTTTACAAAACACTGTCGTACTCGTAGGCTTTCGCGGCCCTAGTCAATAATAAAACTTGGCCTCGCCGAATGATTTGAGCATCAAAAGCGGCTACGCTGTCATACGTTTGGTACTAACTAAATACAATCTGTTATTACGTGTAGCCTAAATAAAAAAAGGGATGGAGACGAAATCGTAACATTAGCCACGTTTATACTCGGAGAATTCAAATTGGCAATCCATTCTACTCATCATTATTTTAAACACTAACTGAAACAATATGGTTTTCTTAACACGCACAAACATATTTCACCTTCTCACAAAACAAACCTGTAAACAATAATGTAAATCATATTCGTATTATCTGGGCATCGTTTGTGAAGCACCTTGCAAGTGTTATTGGTTTCGAAATAGACTTTTACAGAAAACATCAATTACTAAAAAGTGCACCAAGCGATGCAGCTATTTCGTCGGTGTTCATATTTTTAATTAAAAACTTACCGGAGTAAAGATATCAAGATTCTTATGTATCAACTTTTTACTCGTCCAATAATGACCTACGCTGCACCAGTCTGAAGCAATACATGCACTACAAAGTACAAACTTAAAAAAACTTCAGGCGGTGTAAAATATAATATGCTAAAGTATTTTGGGAAACCTTCTTTGATGGGGGCCTACTTATGTATTACACAGCAATCTCAAGATACCTATAAAGTGTATGATTATGTTTTAAAACTCACTGAAAGTTTTTACAACCATATGTGTTGTGTATATCAGACTGGTATTTTTGTAATTTATAATTGTTGATCTCAAGTTGTTCTTTATGCAACGTATTGGCAGGTATTGGTGTAATACATTTTTCTTGCTAGGAATAATCAAGCACCGAAACTGTATATATTATTTATGTTCTTCCAAGGTATTTCTTTGCCAACTCTGCATTATTTTGTAAAATAAGTTTCTTATAAAATTATAGTTGTTTAATTAAAATTAACCGAAAATGATCGGGTAAATGCGGGAACGAGTAAAACGTATGATTCACTAAACGTTTACATGGATAGTAATATTTAGTCTCTGAGTTTGTATTTAGTCGGTTTAAGAAGTCAGCGACAGACTTGGGAGTGATCAAGAACAGGACTAAACAAACTCCAGTGAATTTCAATCTCACTGGTTCCATGCAGACGTGGCAATTACACTGTTGTCTGCCAGTCCTCTTCACGCTTCATATGAATGTCAGTATTTTTATTTTGTTCTGCAAACTGACATGTGTTACAGACTGTAGTCTACATTGTATGTGGCATGGAGGAAATTAAATTAATGATCAAGCGATATCAATTAAAATACTTTGTTCGTCAAACTGTTATATTGGGGTCAGAATACTTTTTCAAAGCGCCCTCTGATATATTATTTACTCTCAGATTAATTATCATCATTAGTTAAAATTGTAATGATTATTAACAGTCTGCAATTCTTTTAATTAATTGCTTTGTTAAGTTGAACAACAATTATTTTTGAAAACAATGAAAACGGAATGAGTTATGTACAATATTATGGCAAGAGAGCGTATTTATATATTTACTATAAAACATATATTCTGAATACACAAGCAAGTATTCCTAAATATTCCATAAACCCCCACAATATTCCCCCTATAGGTCTACATTTATAACCTATTTTGAGATTTGAACCAACGTTAAGCAATAACATTTATTTCCTATGAATATATATTAATTTGTGTACAAAATACTTGTATGCAATTTCTGCGTCACATAAATTAACCCTTTTAATTTTTTTGCTTTCACTGGAGAAGTACTGTGCTGAAATATATATACTTTTACTGCTTTTCCGAGAGGAAAAGTGGTTCAAATATAATGTCATCACCACATTCCATGTTATATTCCCTTGATATATTCTAATATATTCCCAACATCCTGTAAATATTTCCTTACGTACCAAATATAGCTAGATATTCCTGAAAGAGTTTGCGCTGTTGGTACTCAAGGTCATGCAACATCGAGACATACAATGTCACGCAGATGCATTTAGTTCGGAATAGCAAAGAATAGTGTGAAATGTGATAAAACAGTTTCTTTCAGTAGAAAAAATGATTTTTTTTCAAGGAATCCACGCTCTAATGATGGCAAATGAGTGAACAATTCACTCCTTGGTTCCAACATTTAATTTTTTGTTGAGTGAAAAAAATAGCTTGCAAAAAATTGACTTGCCCGTGTATATAGTGTTTGCAAATCTATTTATCCTACAAAGCAAATAAAACATCATCATGTACAGATTCGAAAAAGCAATTCAAAGTGTTGTAAACTCGGAAGCCGACGCAAAAAACTTTCAGCCGTCGAGATGGAAATTCCCTCCGTAATAATAATTTCCTTTTCGTTCCGTCTCTCATAACTCGCTTGATTTGACTCAAATAAGAATTGCAAAGTTACTCAATACTACAATATTTGCGACGTTCATGAAGGCATAGCTTTAACGGACCCACTTCTAAATTACGCCGTTTTTTCTTTACATTTCAATAACAAGCTTCGCTGACTACCTTAAGTGAGTGCATACGAAGACGCTGAACCTAAACGCTGCGCTTGTTTTATCGGAACCCCGTATGAGCCTTCCTACGAAATGATTAACTCGCAAATGATTTATGAGGTCTGTATATATATTAATCTCGGATGAAAAATTCATTAAAGTGGCCTATTTGTGTCACCGTGCATGGGTGTGCGTGGGCGCCGGCATATCTCACTCTATGACGTCATCTGCCACGCATGCGCACGCCGGGTGATGATCGGACACGCTGGAGTGGACGCAATGATGTAATGTAGATGAGCTCAGGTGGGTGGGATACTTCGTGCGTTAAGTTGGACGACGAATATATGTCTCCCTTGAAGGAGGTTCGTGGTACGATTTGTTTCTTGAGGACGAAGATTCGAAGACGATCCAACATATATATACACGTTCTTAATAATATAACAGAACTAGGAAAGAAACGCTCTATGTGACGCATTGATAAGCGAGCACGACCACAAGAAACGTAAAAGAACATTATAATTAAAAGTTTTCAAAGCTACGCCATTGTTCAATAAAGCATGTATGTCGTCAACAATCAAATAACTCGCGGATAGAACGGGAATAACAAAATATAATATGCTAGTTTTTTTTATTTTTATGGAACTTATGTTGCTCGCCTCGTACGAGTGGCAGAGTCACCACTGAGCTTACTCTACCTCTGGCCCGACGGGAAACGGATAATTATATTTATACAAAATTGTAATATATATAATTAATTATAAATAATATGTATTTAAATTAAAGGTGTGCTGAAGAGACTCGTCCTACGCTTTTCGTTACAACGACGAAAGGTCGAGAGGTAATCCCGAAGGAAATATGTTTCTCCTAAAAAAAAAAAATTAAGTGGAAAATCCTAATTAAGAAGTGCTTAGGAGCTTAGGGAGGGGTAAGAAGAATAAAAAAGGAAAAGTGTAAAATATGTAAAATAAGAAGAGAACACGAATCGTAGAGTCCTGATTTCTTTTATTGAAAGTCAAAGTCGTGGACAATAGCGTATAGACGGAGAGCCAGCAACATAAAAGCTCCCCTCATAAGGTACATATGTTTTGACTTTTGAAATAGGAGCGGAAAAACTACTCTACTAACAAAACGCGCGTCTTACTCCTCAACGTGGGGGCTTTTAGGCCCCACAGGGGGCCAAAAAAGCCAAAAAAAGGCCCAAGGTTCCCCTCATAAGGTACATGGATGGAGTAAACGCCATTTTGTAGAGATAAGTGTCCCAAATAGGAATTCGAAGAGTAAGACGGGATATTAGGGGGCGTTTACCGATCAGACGCCATTTTACCCAAAAAGGGCCATTTTTTATTTTCGCACATGCATGCGCTTAAACACTCAAAACATATCCGGAAATGTCTCGAGACGTAGAAAAACATACATTTTAAAGAAATTTTGGGTTATTGTCCTCGCCAGACGCCCTCAAAAGGGGCCCAAAAAGGCCAAGGTTCCCCTCATAAGGTACATGAATGGAGTAAACGCCATTTTGTAGAGATAAGTGTCCCAAATAGGAATTTGAAGAGTAAGACGGGATATTAGGGGGCGTTTACCGATCAGACGCCATTTTGTCCAAAAAGGGCCGCTTTTTATTTTCACACGTGCACGCGCTTTAACACCCAAAACATATCCTTAAATCCTGACATTAATAATAATAAATACTGGTATATTAAAGTTAGGGGTGGGCGGAGCTTCAAAACTATAGCATCCGGATCGAGGCTGTGGGGGGGGGGGGGGCTGGCGAGGACATCACACAATATCTTAGAAATGTATTCACCTCTAGGGGCATTTAAGGATATGTTTTGGGTGTTAAAGCGCGTGCACGTGTGAAACAAAAAGTGGCCCTTTTTGGACAAAATGACGTCTGATCGGTAAACGCCCCCTAATATCCCGTCTTACTCTTCGAATTCGTATTTGGGACACTTATCTCTACAAAATGGCGTTTACTCCATTCATGTACCTTATGAGGGGAACCTTGGCCTTTTTGGGCCGCTTTTGAGGGCGTCCATGGCGAGGACAATAATCCAAAATTTCTTTAAAATGTATGTTTTTCTACGTCTCGAGACATTTCCGGATATGATTTGAGTATTTAAGCGCATGCATGTGCGAAAATAAAAAATGGCCCTTTTTAGGTAAAATGGCGTCTGATTGGTAAACGCCCCCTAATATCCCGTCTTACTCTTCGAATTCGTATTTGGGACACTTATCTCTACAAAATGGCGTTTACTCCATCCATGTACCTTATGAGGGGAACCTTGGGCCTTTTTTCGGCTTTTTTGGCCCCCTGTGGGGCCTAAAAGCCCCCACGTTGAGGAGTAAGACGCGCGTTTTGTTAGTAGAGTAGTTTTTCCGCTCCTATTCCAATAGTCAAAACATATGTACCTTATGAGGGGAGCTTTTATGTTGCTGGCTCTTGGACTAGTACAACCTTTAGCTTATAACGAGAGAGAAACTTTTCGTTTCAAAAATTCAGAACACTAATTTTAGTTTCACTCCGCACATTACTAAAAGTGCCCAAATTAAAACAACAAGAAATGAAAACATTAACGTATGAACAACAGAATAACATTAGGGCACTAGCAACACCGAAAGACAACAATAGAACAAATGAATTGAACTGATGGACAAACAATCAGCTGTCAAAATAATAAAATTGCAACCATACAAATAAAAACAAGTGTAGCAATAGTAACTGCTCGCCATTTAAAACTTTTAATGAAGGACAACGACAAAGTAAAAGTTTTGTTTGTGTATGTGTTTGTTTTTTGTTTTGTTTTCCAAAATCAGAAGAAATTATTTTTTGACAGCTTGTTGTTTGTCCATCGATTCAATTAATTTGTTTCATTGTTGTCTTTTGGTGTTGCTAGTGCCCTATACGTTTACCTAGAAGAATAGCAATAACTAATGTTTTGTCCATCAAACAATTGGTGAGAAAGTCATTTTACAGAACATACAGAAATATCTGCAAGTACACACCTGTGCATACTATCAACTATAATTCAAAGCTGATCAGTCCAACTATTATTCAGTCTTCCTTTAGCTTCCTTGTTCCTACGTACAAACTCTTCACCATCTTTTCAACCACCTTGCGGGTGGGCTATCTTCGTTCTCTATGGCATTACTCACTACATCCATGCGGGTACGCATGACTACGTGCCAACACGTATAAGTACGTTATGTCAAGGCATAGAACCTTATAACACATTTCTGCACAGCTGCTACCACTCTTTAATGTAGAGAGACAAGTAAGCCCCAGAAGAATTGGATGGAAAAGCATCTATCCCCAAAGTATTCACGAACATTTCCGCGCCGAAGTTTCTAGACTTCACTTTTCACAAAATTGCGTTCACGTGTTGAGCATTCGGCTTTAAAATAATTATTTGGCACTGTATAATTGCATGTATTTAAAAGATAGTGTAACGAATGAGAATGTAGTCGCGTTGCTATTAGTAAATCAAGGGTCGTTCAGAACATGTCTTTACACAACAACTCTCCAGCACTCTTTATGACTCAATATTATTTACGAATCAATATCCAATATGATAGTAACCATGTCTGATACAAAATAAGTGCCGAAGAGTCCGTAAGAATAAATACATGTCATCACCTACACGATTTACTTATGTCGCATATGTACTCATTAAGATAAGAAATGATTCCAAGAAAGTACCTTAGTACTTCCTAGTAGTGTCATTACATCTAAATTCTTCAACGATACACGAACAGTTAAATGTGTTTTAAAATTAATTAAGTACCCAATTAAATAGAGCAGGGAATTGTATCGACCTCGTTTGGTTTCAAGGGATTATATTCTTCGATCCCCGTTTAAAGTGACTCGGTCGAGTTTGACAAAAACTCTCCCCCTTTCTCGTCACTCACTCTTCTCATATTCATGTGTTTCGGTTCAGTTTATTGGAATCTTTTGCTTCTGTTGCAGCAGATCGCGGCCTTTGTCTCTTTCCTCTGACGTGACGTCACTGAAGTGACGTCATTGATGTGAATCCCTCCCCGCGGTTCTTGAACTGATTGCTGGAGTCACATAATAACACCATTGTATAATGTCTACAACAGTGGAACGAATCTTGATATTTAGTGGGAGAATCTACATTGTTTATGTTTTATAACGTTGCGCATTTTTCAACCGCACCGTTCATAATTGCAGCCATCTAGTCATCAGTCTTGTGTGTCTGCAGCAGGTTGACTTTAGATACGTTCTGGTTGATTTGTACCGCGTTCAAACCGCTATGACCAGCGAATTAATTTCGTAATTTTTAGATCATAATAAAGGTTAAGTAGAAAGAATACTTTATAAATAATAAATATCTTGTATAATGATCAATATATACAAAATTTAAAAAACTAATTATTTTATACTATATGTTAGAATAAAAAGAATTTTACAACTTTCCCATACTAATTTTGAGAGGTTTTATTTGGGCTCCAACAATATTTACATTAAAATAGGTTAATGTGCCGGCTTAGTTGATGGCATCTCTTATATTTCATGCATTTTTAACTCCATTCTCACGTGACATTCAATTATTCGGAAAACATGACTTCTCTGAATTGATAAATCAATGTCGTAAGGGGAATATTTTCTACGCGTCTTTGTGACAGAAATTGCTTTCAATACAATACATGATGGGCTGTGAGGAGAGAAGCGCTATCTGATATATGTGTGAGGACATCAAGAAGACGCATGAAATACAATAAGTGAAAACGACGTTCGACTCTGGAAATGGAGAAACGTTGTCAGATCTCAGACAATACGTATTCTAAGCTCGTTTCCGAATACGGCGAAGTATAGACCGGGAATTACAGTAACGCTCCTACTCGTCATACGGCGAAGTATAGACCCGGCATTACAGTAATGCTCCCACTCGTCATGTTTAGTTTCAATATCACAGCTGATGTGATCTATGTCGTTGCATGGGCGTCATAAAGGAGGTGATTTGGACAACCGTGCGATGCGTATATGACGGGGTTATGGTGAAATGGTACTCCATAGAAAACATCTGTGTTGAGAAAGGTAGCAATAGCAAGTGTCTTATTGAATAAACTTGTGATACAAAATATGAATTTTATTTCTCACACAAATCCTTGTGCTCGTAAGGGTTGAATTACATTTTCTAAATGGTTTATGAACAACTTTGTATCCGAACTGATAGATGAGTCGTCTGGGCTCAGGGTGCAACTGGTCTAGTGGTGTCTCTTTCCCAGTGGCGTAGCCAGGATTTTGGTCTAGGGGGGGAGAAAAGGGGCGCTAATGGTTTCCATGCAAATGTTTACCCTAAGCTTTTTTGCGTTGCCGTTAGTAGATGAATAATAAAATCTTAAAAAGTATCTCTAACTGCCCATTATTATATGGAAAAAATAATACTACTGAATTTTTATTTTTGTTTTGTTTAATTTAAAATAAAAAATACCTCCTACACCCCCAAATGTAATTTTGAAAATGTAGGCCTACTCTGTGTTATGTCGAATCTTTCCTTTCTGAGTGCCGAAATCTTCTTGTCCCTTATGCCAACGCGTCCAATTAACCCCTAAGAATTCCTCCCCCACTTCTTGCATCTACATTATACACACCCCACCCTCACCTCTCATTGTCTTTTGCGATATTTTCTCTCGTAATCCCCCATATATTTTTTAGACGTAATCCCCCATTATAAATAAAATAAGTTTTATAGGCATTAATAACGTATAATGCGTTTGCAATTAGCCATTAAGATGGCTTAAAAATAAAAGTGTACTACTTAGGGACTTAGAATAAAATACATTGCGTGGAAAAAGTTTCGGTTTCCGGCCAATGCTACAAAATGATAAGAATAAAGTGGGGTAGCATTTGGCCTACTACGTCCTCGTCTGTGTACATACATAATTTAGCATTCTCAAAACAGAAAACGTAATCGCAGTTATTTGTATACGAATTGTTACAATTCCAAAAATAGTGTTTTCATGTTTGAATACGATTTTCCAACAACTTATATACTCGTATAGAGCGTTTCAATTCCGACCACGCAAAATTTCAGATACGTACCTGAAAATTCTTTCTTACGTCAAAGTCAAAACGTCAACGTGTAAACGTAAAAACAAAAAAACATCAACACGTCTGGATATGTGTGCTTGATGGGCTCTCCCTCGCAATTGATCATTTGGTTACATATGAACTACAGAGAATGGCGAGAAGCAGAGGGAAGCTGAAGACCAAACGCAAAGTTTCCCTATTCTCACCGCGTTTCTTGAGTTTTCTAAAGATAATATTTCAATTTTGTGGATCTATTGAAAACATTTATTTGCGTTAAAATATGTACAGTAGTCGTACAGTAACTTCGGGAAAGCTTTCGTCATCAATCAATGTCGTGTTTACTGTCTCGGCCAACCCGAGCAGGTATCTGAAGTAGCCACGGCCGCTGGTTGGCTGCCGCTCACCCACCCGTAAGGGAAGCATTACCAAAGTTGTACGATGTTTATAACCATATTCATCAGTATTGTGGATAATCTCGAAACTGCACCACCAATTAACTTATTTCCAGTAACGATTCAGGGAAGATCTCATTACTCACTACAACTTGTTAAATGATGACACTAGATGTAAATTATTTCGACGTGCTGATCGGCTCAATGAATTGAACATTCATTTGCATGATTTGATTGCCAACGTGGCCGTCACGTCGTCACAATAGCGCAATGGTCAAACTGTCGTCGTCGTCAACATGCTCATCTGTGGTTAACGACCCGCGTTACGTCGTTTAGCTACTTAGTACCGGAAAGTTATTCAATTTGTCTTGCGCTGCCATTGCTTTTTCTCCCTGTGAGTTTCTGTTTCACCTTGTGACAGTCACATATCACAGTGCTTTCTTTCAGGTCGCAGCCATGCAGACAGTTTTGGCTCTTAGTACTTTTGTAACGAGAGGCAATGGTGAAACTCCGAACTTCTCTATAGTTACTCTTATTCTGCTCAAAGTTTAGTATGTTATAAAATGAGATCAAAAAAATATATATATATTTTTGTTACTAACCATTACAAAACAAAAAACGAGGGATTTAGTGATGCATAAACAAAAATACAATAATATTTTTAAAAAAAAGGGGGTTTCGAAATGTTAGTATTATACCGTTAACTGGCTATGGTTTGAGGAACGTGTGTATCGGCTGGGCGGTACCAGTCATGTTGTGGCTTGTAGGAAGTTTTTAATTATAGTTACAAATATTTTCAAGAAACAATTGTATTTTTGTACTAATTACTTTTTTCTTATTTGCTTGCCATACAAGCGTTTTTGTAGATTTGCTAATAAAGAAAATACACAAGTTTGAAACATATTTATCTAATATTACTATTAAGGTATTTAAATGGATTTCATATCAAGAGTACATAGTTGCCCAGTCCCCCTAAATGTTTCGAAGAAAGGCAAATATAAGGCCACTGTACTGACTGTGAAAAATTAATTGTGAAAGAAAGCTGAGAAGGTTTGATTGGCTAAAGCTATGATCTCTAAATGAGGCTTAGCGCTTCATGTCACACATACGGGTAATCAATCTCATTGCACAAGGCTAATTACGACAAATATTGACAACGGTTTGCATCAATAATCACGAATCATACTATACTCACATGCTTGAATCGTTTCCTTGATCGTACACACATGATATCATACACCAATAAAGAACATACAGTATCTACTAAACGGAAACTAATTAATGTTTTGAAAAATTGTAACAATGTTACAGCAAATATTCTGGTATTGTGTTTCCGCAGGGAAAATGTGTTGAATATTATTGTATTTATAAAATAAATACGTTTTATCATGTTCTGCTTTGATTTCAAATGTGTGAAGGTATAACAAAAAACGACATTTCCTTGTGATTTCCGCGATGGCGAAAAGTCGAAGTCGAACCAAGGACCTCCAAAATCAGAGTCCCGTGCGTTGAACACTGGGGCCATATGCACAGACAGCTGCTGTCAAGTCAAGTACAGGATTTGTTGCTATGGAATTGTTTTGAAGAACAAACTCCATAGCAACCATAAAAAATATACCTGACTCGATTGTGCATTGAGCCTAATCCTTTTGGCCCATGACGTACTTGAAACGTTCTTAGAGGAGTGGGTGAACCCCCCCCCCCTCCCCCCCCCCCCCCCAACGCGCGCAGTTTTAACGGAACTGAAATCAGAAGATGGTGGCAAAATGCTCTTTGCCGAAGGGTCAATTCACAGCCAAAATCCAAAGCTGGCTGAAGGAAAAGTGCTAAACTAAACACCCCTGAAGCTTAATTTCACACGCCTATATTTATACACCATTTGATTAATTGACCAAATAACACCTAATGCTAGCACACCTGTGTTGTTCATATATGGTATTGATCATGACAAACACAGCATGTTTGCGTGTAGAATGTTCCACCAATATTTTCTGTGCATTTAGCGCAAATAAATCGTTATTAGGGATCCATTTTAATTTAGAAAGTCGTGCATTAGAATGATGGCACGTTAACAAATAGCGAATGACGCGTTTTCATCAAGTCGATATACATTAAGCTAGGGTGTATGTTACACGTGCTCTTCTATTATTGCACCAGTAAAGCCAATACACATTTAGTATCAATATTTAGCTCTTATTTTGGCTCAAAATAGACCTACGTCAACACCCTACAAACAACCATGATAATTTATCATGTATACGTTTGAAATAATGACCTTTGAGCAGATCATTTCACTCACAAGACTTTATTTGAACCAATGTTTGGCTTTGGTAAGTAAATAAATGCAGCATTAATTCATTGAACTCATATTTTCTTATTTTAACAGAATTTTAGTCAATTTGGTTTAAAATGAATCTCTGCTTTCTGATCATATTCTAGTAAGACCGAACTCGTTTACGATGTAGAACGTTGAGCTCTCGATCGAAACATTGTTCTCCCAACGAGTTATGTTGTTAAAAAAAAAAAAAATGTATAATGTTATAATGTTACGTTTGAAGGTTTAATGTAAAATGGCTGTATAGCTGTATTTAAATCCTGAATAAATAAATAAACAAATAAATAAATAAATTATGACGTCATAAGCAGTTTCACATTAAAAGAGAGAGAAAGAAAACAATACCAAAGGCTCATCATACATAATCGTACACACATCTTTTTTGACGAACGTGCACTTCGTTCAGTAATGATCGAAATCGAACAATATCTTTGTAATGGATCGTGGACACATCGGACCTTTGCCCAAACCTCTGACCCAATTATCTACGTCCGCTTGTGGCAGCACAGTGAAATACTGCACGATGTTTCATTCTTGAAGCCGTTTAGGATGTGTTTCAAAAGAATTCCTAACTTTGTGTAAAACAAGTATCGAACTCTTATTACTGTGTACAATCACATACCTGTGCCAACTGAGATTTCGAAAAAAAAAAAAAAAAAAAACTCCACGTTGTGTCCACTGAATTTCTCCACGTGAAATGCGATGGAATTGTTGCTTTTACCTCCATTATTTATACTTTGAACCGCTGAAACTAGATAAAATACATGTTTATACAATTATGCCATGTTTTAGCATTAAAACATTGATATATTCTTGTTAAAATGTACAAATATAAAATAAAATTGTAAATATTTGTCTATAAGTTGGTGCTCGTGTTCCAGCCTCATCTATAAACGCTCATAACTTCAACTTTGCTTCTTCCGAGTGTAAAACACTCACTAGACACCTACGATGGTTTAAATGTACTCAGTCTTAAAACAAAGAAACTAAAGACAACGGAATGTTGAGATAAGTCCTTGGCAACTGTGTAAATAGTACGATGCCGTAAAGTTTTCAGTTTTCTTTACATAACTCTATCGCCATCAGCGAATGCCATACATAACTTGTGCAGACTCCAACGAGAAAGTGGCAGCCCCTCATGATTCGCTAAATCAGGTGTAAACAACGGTTTGCTCGCATCGATTCAGGCGGAACGCGACGTTTTCAACGGCATACCCATAATTCGTCATCAATATTCCGTTGAATGACGCTCCTGTAACACCCTAGGGTCAGACACTGGTATACACCAATCATCTACAGTTAGGTACCCAGGAGAGATAGCCACATCCAACGTGTATAGCCCGTGTGGGCTTATAAATGTAACTATATTAGGGGTGAAACTATTAAATAAAAAATATCGATCGTCGAATGGCAGTCCGTTATCGATTTCTGAATTTTAGTTACAAATTAAATTAAACAGTCGAGAAAATCAGCCCCTCCCCCATTTCCCTATCCTCCCCTTTACTCCTTTGAATGTTAGTCCTACTCGCCCTCCTACTTGTCCCTTTCCTCCTATCACCCCCCCCCCCCCGACGTAATACGACCTAGTCGTCCAGTACGTCTTTAAACAACGAAGAATCTAGATAATAATCTAAATCAATAAAAGCGAATTCTTATTTATTGCACATATTATTTGCATACATTTGGTTACAGATAGGACAGCATTTGAATTATTCTGGATTATCTCATTTTAGAGGTTTCACCCTATTTGTATCAGAGTTGTGTGGTTCTGTTTGTGACACACATTTAATCAGTACTCTTTACATCAAACTGAGGCCCAAGCTACGAGCAAATATAGAATATCAGTTTTTTAATCCCCACATTTCAGTCGACCATCGCTAATAAGAAATTACCCATGGAAATGAGTTGGATGCGATTGGAAACTCGGTTCAATTCGAAGTTAATGATTTTGCTGCAAATTTGTCGCCGGGAGTCAAAACGTTTATTAAAATAAGAACGAATACAACTGGGAAATTGGAATCGCCAATGTGTAGATATAGATCGTTCTTGAATATTGATTACGTCACGCACGACCAGTTTAATCTATGGCCAGTCAGCTTTACCAACCGTGAACTGACCTTTCTCAAGCCAGATACATTAACACTCGACGGGCATAGTTAAGTGTGGTACTGAAGATAGTTGCACACGCACATGCTGATACGTAAATTGATGTGTAACTGCGTGATAATATTATCGATAGCTTGTTTTATGATACAAACCATAATATTATTGGTTATAAATAATCCAAACACTCACGTTGAGGGATGGTTAATCATTGACATGTTGAATCTGTTAGTCACTATATAGTGTATAGTGCAGAGTAATGTAGGCCTATACATTCATTCAGTACCACGTCACTTAGATGTTCTTACCACGAGAAGCGACTTACCTAAGCTCTGGACTTGTGTATATCAAATAATATAAATTGAAGCCAGTAATACATGCCTAGTTTATCTTAATATCCTCTCCGTAAAGAATATGTGTCAATAATCATTACGACATACTGAATCTTGTCCCTGCTAAATTTACACAACTAATGAAACTCATGACCTAAGTTCAACTGTTGGTGCATGAGGTATCTGTACTTCCCTTGATTTATTTATGCGTACGACTGTACACAAACTGATTTTTTTAATGAGTTGCTAGTTTGTTTTACATTGAATTCAATTAGAATAATCCATGTTAACACATAAAAATATACAAATGTATAACAAATATGAATAAGCATATATATTTTCAAAATTTATTTTTTTATCTCTACAACTAAAGTGGTGTCTCGGTGCGTCTATACTATATCTCTTCTCAATAACCTAAAGGAATGTGAAATAAGTGACTGCTAAGTTGGTTGTAGTTGTGGTAACTAACGTATTTCGATGCGAGACTGCTAGACAAAGTCCGCGTAATTTTGTCTTTCTCACTTCAGTATCAAAGATTTTGAGCAGAAAGAAGTACGGTTGGCTTGTTTAGATCTTTGACAAGATCGTTGTTAAAATGTGTCATGTTTACCGTCTTCACGAAGTTTTTCAAACAATTATTTTATACTAACTCGTACCTTCAAAATAACCTTGAGCCATACGTTTCGTGTACTGCCCTGCTGTCTTTAAAGAATACATTTATTGGGTACAAGCCGAACAGGGGTTCTTTCAGTGTTGAGTAATCGAGTATTACTTTGTGAGAAATTAAATTCCTTGAATTCCTATAGCAATGAAACGAAAAACATCATATTGAATCATATTCGTTAAGATCGGATAGTAGTAGAAGTTAAAACTACTCGTTTAGTGTATGGGAAATGGTAATACATACTACAAATGTGTTCATAAAAGGTAAATTATCCATGCTGAAACAATCCAATAATTTACAAACAACTTTTTCCTGTTCAATCCGATTTTGCATTTCGTTTTATTAAAAAATCTGATTGCTTAACATAAATTAAAAGTAAATATGACACATTCGAACACTGTGCACTTTTCGTTTTTTTTTTCAAGGTACCATTTATATATCGGAGCTATCAATTCTTCTTAAAATATTTCGTTTATAAATATTATATTTAGGTACTAACATAACAAATAAAAGACAATGTTTCAATACACACTGTTTTATTTTGTATAACACTTCTAACTTAGGATTAGCTAAGAATTTCTAATTGTCTTTGCTCTCTAATGCAAAACAATAAAACATCATTGCAAACGATCGTCAATATATTATTAAAAAGTCTATTTATCGTTACTTCTTCTTTTTGTTTGTTCATAATGCCAGTTGCAATGAAGGTTCAATTAAAAACACTTTGACACGTTTAGTAAATTTACATAGTATACTTTTCCAAAACAGTAAACATATTTTATCCCAATTCTGGCCTTAAAAATATCATTTAAAGTACTTTTTAAATAAATATAAATCAGCAATTAATGTTAATAAGTAATAAAGCATATTTTGTTTTAATTTTTTTTTAATAAACAGTAACAAGTAAGTATAGTAACATATCAACAACACAAAACAACAAAACAAAATAATGACTTCAATATCGATTAATTTTCAGAGATCTTCTTTAGTTTATCACTTTTAATGGTGCCCACCCCCACCCCCTCCCCCGCCCCCACCCCCACTCTGGTGTGCCCAATGCTTGGCTCCCTTACTCCCCCCCGACTTCTTGTACTCCTCCTCATGCCCGTAGTTTCCGTCATCGCCCGAGGACTCCTTGTGTCCCTTGTGTTCATCATAGTAGTGTCCCTTGTCGCTGTGTCCCTTCTTGCCGTGGTCCTCGTCGAAGTGGTTTCCCTTCTTGTGCCCGCCCTTCTTGCTGCCCCCCGAGGAGTGGTCGAAGTGTTCATCGAACCCTCCGTCCTTGTGGTGGTCACCGCCCTCGTGGTCCTCCTCGTAGAACTCGTGTTTCTTCTCGTACTCGTCGTTCTTGTAGATGTTGTGTTCGCCCTTGGTGCTGTGGCCGGTCTTGTGGGAGCCGCCCTCTCCGTACTTAGACCCCTTCTCGCCCTTCTCGCCCTTGTGATGCTCGCCGTAGTGACCCCCCGCGTCGGAGTGATCACCCTTCTTTCCACCGCCCTCGCTGTAGCTGCCGGCATGGCCCTCTTTCTTGTGGGTCCCCGCTTCTCCTTTCTCGTACGAGTGGGTTCCTTTGTAGTCTTTGTCGCCCTTGCTGCCGCTTCCGCTGTGGTGGTCGGAGTGGTGTTTCTTGCCACCTCCCTTCTCGTGATGTGTATCTTTCCCTCCTCCTCCCCCGCCGCCTCCGCCTCCGCCGCCCCCACCGTGACCCGACTCTGCGATGCTCTGATCAGAGTCGGTGGCGTCTGCCTCAGAGGGCGGCGCATCTACGACCACTACAGAGGGCTGTGCCTCTGCGACCATGGATGGCGGTGCGGGCACTACCACGGCCGCAGGATACTCACGCACTATTTCTTCTTGTTGCACTTTCGGTTTCTTGGGCTTCTTGTTACGTATACGTTTCTTGGGTGGTGGGGCAACGCGTTCTTCGACGTCTACGTTCTCGGCAGGTCGGAGGTCCCGGGGAACTTGTTTAGACTCTTGCGCGGTGTTCCATGGTTGAGGTTCGTCGGTGACAGAATAGCGTCCATTGACGTTTAATTTGCGCGCAGTTGGCAACGCATCGTGCATTTCCACACGATTCTCGCGGGGGGTGTGTTGTGCACTACGATACACGTGTTTTCTGTCACGTGACTCCAGCTTGTTTTCAGGGACAAATGGTTTGACGGCACGAGGGATGGGTAGTGTCTCGCGAATCTCTGGTCGAGGCTTGTGCAGAATCGGCTGTGGTTTGCGAACTGGTCTGGAATTACGCGGTTCTGACCGGTTTTCGCGATGGAATTGTATCACTTCTCGAACTCGTGGTTGTATTACACGTGGTGCTGGCAGAGGTTCGCGCTTTGCTGGTCGAACAAACGGTATTGTGGTATGTTGCCGTGAGAGGTTGTCCCGGACAACTGCCTTCATTTCGTGATCATACAACCTTGCATCTCTAGCATACGACCCATCATTTACTGGTTTAGTTTCACGATTATATGATGCAGAATCTGACTCAACCGGTTTAAGTTCACGAGCATGCGGTCTTGTCTCCCGTGAATCTGACTCTACCGGTTTAATTTCACGAGCATGCGGTTTTGCCTGCCGTGAATCTGACTCAACCGATTTTTGTTCACGAGCACGCGGTTTTTCCTGCCGTAAATCTGACTCAACCGATTTATGTTCACGAGCACGTGGTTTTTCCTGCCGTGAATCTGACTCAACCGGTTTAGTTTCTCGTGAATCTGACTCATTATCGCGCTCAACCGGTTTAGTGTCACGAGAATAAGGTCTTGCCTCCCGTAAATCTGACTCATCATCAAGGTCATCTGAGTCATCATCGTCTTCGTTTGTATTATCGTAATCTTCGTCGTCGTCTTCAACTTCTTCATCACGTTTCAGATCACGTTTTACTTGATTCGAGTCTCGTATGTTTCTCTCGGGTTGTTTCGTTTCCTCTGCCATCGTTATCGGCGTCGACTTAACACCCGACTCCACTGCGGTGAAAGGATTAACCATACATCGTGGTATCGGCTCGTCGGCAGCAACATCCACAACATCCACAACATCCTTACGCTCAGGTGGTTGCTGCTCAGGAGTCAGCTTTCCAGATTTTAAATCAAAACGTAAATTGGCAGCGTCATTAAACTGCAGAAGACAATGAACACCTACAAGAAAAAAGGTCCACTTAGGACCCATTTTTCTTTCAACCACGATAATTCCTCTGTTCCTATACTTGTTGTCTCTTTAAAACAATGAGAGGTACTGGCCGATCTGTCATCTTGACTGCCTTTTATATTGTTACGAAATGAACTCACACTTCAGACATTAATTGTCACGGTGGGGCAGTTTGTTAGCCAAGGAAGTCATCGCTGCAATAGGCCATTGCGCAGCTGAGCGTGGATGACGGGTTTCGTGATAAGTGCATGGTGAGTCGATTATTCCTCCTCGTAGGCTTTGCAACGGTTAGATCGGCCATTTGGAGAGTGTTTCCATTCTTGACTGAACACTTTCAAAACCCAATCATTTCACTTGAAATCTTTGAAGCGTTCGAGGACAATGACTGTACACGAGACTGTAACAAAAACTATTGAAAATGTGACCTCAATTAGGGAATTTGTGCACGAATCTAGATCAAGTTTAAATCAATTATTGCAAATAATTTACAGAAAGCATAGATAATGTGTATTGCATGTTTTAGAGAGTGATTGTATTCAAGCAGTAAATAAATATAATTACAACAGTTTAAATAGTAAGAAATTTAATTGTAACCTACCCGAAACGAAGAAACAATACATTAACCTATCTCATTACATTTATGCTATTATTATTTGTATTTATTATTTTTATTTGTTTCATTTTGAATGTCTCGTTAGTGTAATGAGGTTATTCCTGCTTCTAATGCAGAAGGTCCAGGGTGTGACTCCCGGTTCGGGCATGTTTTATTTTTACTTTTAAACTGTCTTAAACTGTCAATTTGACACTGGTTTATGTGTCAACGGTGACTTTAGAGCCGTCATAGCAATGAAGCACATAAGAAATTATATAAATGTCCTAAACTGAAAATCAGTTATTTTAACTGAGTGGGCAGACTACAAGTACAAATTTATTCGTGTTTTTTATTTTTTATTTAATGAATATTTGTTAGTTTGAATATTTTCTTGTACATTGTTATCAATATCATTTTGCATATACTTTTATAAATATATGTACATATTTATTAGCCGTAACTGAATAACAAAATTTATTAATTTAAATAGAGAATAAATATTTTTCAATGATCCACACCACAACGATGAAACCAACCAGGAAGAAATATTCGATTAAGATTGTTAAATAATAAGCTGGTATTACGTCTGCGGTTAGAAATAGATGGTCTTTGTGGTGTTATGGCCAGCTAGTATTCATGTACTGGAAACTGTACTTTCTTTCTCTCTATACATCTTGCATAGTATATTGAACTGTGGCAATTCCTTATACTACTTCCAGACAAAAGACAATTCCTAATAATAACAATTTAATATCGATGAAAATTAATCCAATAATCGTCTACAAGATGTGGATAATACAAACCATTGAAGGTAATATTTTACTGTCAGGTGGAAGAAATTTATGTGGATATTATCTTTTGTCTTCATCGACAAAGTTGTGGTTTTAACATTGTTTACAAGCAACGCAGGCGCTGACGCACCATTGAGTAAATCATATAATGAAGGACCTTGGCAGTCCGCCGCGCAATCAGTGCTTGTTTGTGTTTCATACTCCAGTTAACTATTTGGACGCGGTACGACTCATCGAATATACCCTGTCCTCTCAACCGTTCACTTTGTTAAACATTTGCATTGCGTAATTTGTATTGGTTTCATTAATTAGTACACAAATGAAGTAGAATATATTATTGTCAATAATCATAATAATAAATAATATATTGATATGAGCGAAATAGCGCATACATCAACAATCAAGATTGAACCCAGTAAGAAACAGTATTGTGTATAGAGAAGTATGTCGAATATTAGTCATAGTTGTTTTGCATCGATCTTACTCATTTTTACTTATCCAGACGATGATTGGATTAAACGCGAGGATGAAGAACAACTATGAAAATATGTCATGATGGATTCAAACGCGGGTATTATTGCATGATTTCACACTGTTGGCGCCGCACTATACAAATTTGAGTTAACTCAGTTCAAGCAGCATCTTTGTTTAAAGGTTTATTTGAAGTGTTTATAGAATAGAATAGAATATTTATTTGGGTTCAATTTTAAATTTTGATGACAATAATTTGTGTATTGTATTACCCTTATTTGTGGCCTGACTTGTAGTGTTTGGCATACCAAGGGATTATTTTGAATAAAAAAAATTATTTTTAAAGTTAGGTTTTCCTTATTTTTTGTAGTAGAATTTACAGGCATTTGTGAATATTTCTTATCGTGAAAAATTGTTTGTGTGTTCTTGTACCGTCACTGTCTCGATTAGCATCGTTACCAAAATATGAGATGTAGAGCTCAAATATCTCATAACTAGCATTACAAACTAATTAAAATTAACTTTTGAAAAATTATCATTCATTTTTGAGCAAAACATCTACCTACACCTCACCTCACGTTACTGGTTAATACGTACCGATGTGAGCTACAGATGTAAGAGAATTCTCATCTTTTATATGGAGCTTTGGGTGGATGTGTTTCTAGTGATTGAGTTATTTCTGTGACCCGGATATTGGCTGTCATATCTACGTCATCCAACGCGTCTTTACGCACGTTATATATTATACAAAATCAAGATACGTGTGGGAAGAGCGGAGGTTCCCAACTCCGAGGTAAATATCCAGGGAGCGGTGGAAGTTGTCAAATGACGTCACTACTGTCAAAGCCGTTGGTTACGTCAATGAACGTAGTACGATGGTGTTGAAGCATTTCTTGAAGACAACGGAGGAATTTACCACATTACCTGTACCACATTATAGACGCAAAAGAGAAAATTTACATCTTGAAACACTGTGCATTTAGTGTTGAATATACTTTAAATTTAATATTACAGAAGAGAAGCGAATAGGGCCGATTTGTTGCGAACAAATGTGGAGCAGAACATATTCAAAGAATTTGGATTTTGGGAGGGGACGGGGGGGGGGGGGGATGAAGGGAACATTTTTGCGAAACACTCATTTTAAACCCCAAAATGAAATCTGTTTTGATTTTGGTTACGGTTCAGTTGGTTTGTTCAACAATTTTTGGTTCTGTTTTTGGTGCGATCAATTAAAAAACTCTTTGCGATACGGTTTCTGGTTATGCGGACATCCATAGAATTTTTCAGTTTTTGTTGGAACTTGTAACTATTTGATTTCACTGATTTTAGTCATACTGTACCTTCCTTCTGTAAGCAATGATGAATACATTTATCTTAAGAAGACCCACAACCATGTTCATGCAAATGGGTATTTGATTTCACCAACTCACTACTGTCATGGACTCTCTCTCTCTCTCTCTCTGTCTCTCTCTCTCTCTCTCTCTCTCTCTCTCTCTCTCTCTCTCTCTCTCTCTCTCTCTCTCTCTCTCTCTCTCTCTCTCTCTCTCTCTCTCTCTGTCTCTCTGCATGATGATATAACAACAGTGGGAACCAAGAGGACCATAAATGTTGAATAACAACTGGAATATCTCTGGTATCTTAAATCAATACCTATGAATGCCAAAGTACAAACACATATTCGATAGTATTTATGTTTGCGCTATTAACGTATCGTATGTGCAAAGTCATTAAGGTCACCGTTGCTAGCACAATTATTGATACAATCTTGCGGATGAATTTTTACGGAGAAAAGAGAAAAAACATTTTTACGTTGAAACAAAAAACAGCTACAATTATATGGTAAAGTTTGAAATTGTATTCTATTCGATCATTCAAAGATGAATCGTATTTTGAAATGTAAATTTAAAAAACAGAATACGTATATGTGCATTTTATGTATTGTGTAGACATTTGAAACTTTCAAACATCTTTTAAAACATACTTGATAAAATATTTTAATAAATACTGACTTCCAACTTTTAATAAAAGCATCGGTATACTTTAATTCACAGTAAACAAACTCACTTTTGCTACAATATTTTGTTGATTGAATATTCGTAGCACAATATTGTGTCTATCATCACCTTAGCCCTCGTTAACCTTAGCTCGTACATTCGAGGGTATATTATGTAGACCAAGTGTTAAGCATAGTGTTTTAAGCGGTGACACTAATTATTACGATGACGTATGAGGGGTCATACTCACAGGTGACTGACTAACTAAACGAGCGGACTTATTAGAGGAACCCAAGACAAGGAAAGCCCAAATGTGGTTCTAGATTTCAAACATTGTTGCACGGGTTTTCCGTTTATTTGTGTTCCATATTTTTTGTCTACAGGTTTTGAGGATATCTTTATTGTAATCTGATGATGTATCCTATTATCTAAATTTATTTCTGTAAGTGGAAACATTTGTTTGTCTCGTTGGTCGTGTGGTCTTCCAATCCATGAGGTTCAGGTTCAATTCCCGGTTCAGGGTGTTTCTTTCTTTCATATACATCAGTGCCGTGAGCGTAGTGCAGTGGTGCGTATACACATCATACATACTGCTTCGGCTAAACAAAGACATGAGTGATACGCAATGATACGGTCGTAACATGCTTCGAGTGACAGACTATTTGCCATTATATGTTTTGCTCCGTTGGTAAAGATGTGATCACTGTTATTCGCGACAAGTTTCTCTCTCTCTCTTCTCTCTGTCTCTCTCTTTCCTCAGTATTACCGAATACTATGATTGCGTCTTAGTAAAAGCCCGCGAGCATCCATTCCAAACTATCCAAATACCTTAATTACTGTTAATAAAGACGAAGCGGTACATAGGCTACATACATACAAACATTAACTATGGTTTTTAATAATCATAGCAATTTGTCATTCAGCCCAAGGAGCTATATTAACAACTAACAAGAGCAGAAGTACGTAGCGTACTGGTAGGTACTAACGGATGAGGAGGGGGGGAAGGGGGGGGGGACTGTTAAATTCACCACTGTCTGTGAGAGTGTATAAAAGAGGAAAGCAATATCACATTCACAGAGGAAGCCGGAGCATAATGCTCAACTTACAGACAGCTCGGTTACAAAATTATCTACTTACTTAGTTACTTACTAAGTTACTTACTGACTTACTTACTGACGGGCTTACTTACTTACTTACTTATTTACTTACTTTCTTTCTCACTTCCTTATTTACTTACGTATTTACATACTATTCGAATTTGATGATGATTGACACAATTGCTGTAGGCCTATCCTAGAGCATTGATGGGTATGATTAAAATTGAGTTAAATCATAATTTTGAATTTAAAAAGTAAACACAAATAATACAAAAATCACAAATTGCTACACATATAAATTTTGTTTAAAAAACAGGTTAAATTTTAAAGAAATAACGATGTATGTGTTCGACCACAACAGGCTTCAATTGTTTCTCCATGACAACGTCATAGTTTGGTCGCAAATATGGCCGCCACGCGCACAGATGTGTCATACGTGCAACATATGAATAACCTGATGGTCCTAAGAAAAGTCTAGTCTACTGCTTCAAAAATGCAGATGGTACCAACTACACTTAACTCGTGTTTCGTTTTGAAGGTGAAGATATTCTTGGAAGATAAGCCACGTTGGCTGTGGGTTGGAGAGTAGGATGTAGAAGGTTGATGGGTGTCCGTGACGCGTGGACGCACGTCTTGAGCACCGCAAGTATCAACACATATATTATACTCTGCTGCTGTTGCCGTCGCTCCCCTAGGAGACTTTGGGTCTCGGCGAATACCCAAAGGTCAGCTTTGATTGTAGAGGCTACAACATGGGCTCGACCAATCGATAGTCAAAGCGTTCGACTTCGAGGGCGGAAGAGGGTTTCCTTGTAAACGGGCATTGCAAACAATCGAATATTACTTCAATATATACATGAAGCGGTGATTCAATAGAAAAAACAAATTTCTTTGAACGTTAATGTAATAAGATAACTGAAGTGGTTTTCATGGAATTTCCTGTTGTTTTTGTAAGCTTGTTTTTGAAATGGAGGCTTTTGATTGGCTGAGAGAAAGTATCTCTTGACCCAATTTGCGTGAGGATAAGTGGATCTAATTATACCAAAGCAGAATGAAACCTTTACGTCTTCAGATCAGCCAAAGCTTTCGTGGGAGGTTTATTGAAACGTAATTTAATTTATTGTGAATAGTTCTGATGCTATATAACGTGATCCCTTACATCCAAATCTGACGTACAGGAGTCCCTAATAATATAGTTATAGTTTTTAAGCTTTTGGCTATGTTTAATTGAATATTTTTGGTCACTGGGTTGTGTTCAGGGTTGAGCCCACCTTTATTATAGTAGAAAACGGGGAAAACCCTACACAATTGGCAACAACGAGGATATACGAACACGGGTGAAGCCTTTCCCAGTTACTAGAAACGGTCGAACAAAGTTTAGCTCGCCATCAGCTACACAATTGGCAACAACGAGGATATACGAACACGGGTGAAGACTTTCCCAGTTACTAGAAACGGTCGAACAAAGTTTAGCTCGCCATCAGCTATATATTATATAGGTACGTATATTTTGCTAAACGGGAAACAGACCAACGTTTTCCAAACGATAATCCGTCAGTTGTATTGCAGCATCGACGCATCATTGGCCGGAACAACGTTACGCCTACTCTGTTAGCAAGGGTGACCTCATGCCCGATATCCTCAATATGAAGTGCGATCGACAAGGAGGGAGGGGTCCCCCCCCCCCCCGAGAGTTGCGGCCGTATTTCGGGTGTAGAAACCCCCTAGGCGGCTATTCCACCCACTACCCACGTTGGTCAGCTGGTAACAGAAAGATATCAGATCTGTTCTCAAGATACGAGCCAGATTGTGTTCGCTTTTGTGACAGGGTAGAAAAATGAATTTCATCCAGTGAAGACAGTTACCAAACTAGGAACGAATAGAGAATGTAAAATCGTTGTTTTGAAAGATTTACTCCCGGCATTCATCTTATGATTGAGAAAATCTGGAACCAACCTTCAGTCAACCTCCATAATGAGTGAATATCACGTATTTAAACCGAGACCCACCCTATGTTTAGGGATAAATTAACGTACAAACTAAACTGTAATGGAGTCGGTAAAGTTTTTTCTTACGAAACGAAATTTTATTATTTTTCTATATTATTAATTAAACCAATATTTTCTGTCGAGCTTACGTTGTTGAAACTTTTTCCAATTTAGGAGTTGGATGAATGGTAATTTCGTAAAACAAAAAAGTTTAGTGTTTCAGTTAATCAACTCGAGTTTTACAATTAACAAATTTAGTTGTTTAATTGTGTGTTTTAGCGTAATTATCCTAATTAATGGTTGTAATCAAATCAATTAATGCTGGTTTTGTACATCACGGACCAAAACGGCGTCGGGGGATTTGCGTGTCATACCAGATTCTCCTCGAATCGGCGACTGCCGAGACGGCAGCGTGGTTATCGCGAAGAGTGTCTTGAATCCCAACCACAATTGTCGTCATCGTAAACATAATCGGGATCGCGATCGCAGTCGTAGCGTCGGACAAGCAAGTTGCGTCATGCAATCATCATGCCGTGGTCAACAGTGAAGTTTACATTACAAAACCGCGCATGCCCAGCAGGGAAAGTTACTGGAATGATTCTCGCGACGCAGCGCGTCAAAGATCTTGACAAGGAATCGGTTGCTGCGTCTCGCTGCACAGATTCAAACGCTTTGGTCGGAATCAGTGCTTAATTTGTAATGGAGCGCGGGTATACGCAGTATACGCACCTATTTTCGTGGGTATACGCAGTATACCTACCTTTTTTCATGAATTATTAGGTACGCAACACTCACATTTTGGCTAATATATATATAAAAAACAAAAATATTTTGTATTGGGTATTTTTCCCACACATGCTCATATTTCAAATTTACTTGAATACATCTATAACTCTAAATAAACTAAGTACACTCTTATCTCTTGGTTTTACGTTTCTCCCAAATCAACCTCCGAACTTTATAAATAGAATCATCTCCTCTTGTTATTGGATGCAGGCTCCTTTACAACCAGCCAGTAAGGGTTAGCAACGCGAAGGGTAGGTCGCTCTCGCTGCTGTGAGGGAAATTTCACAATCCGCAAAATATGATTTACATGTTTGATTGATACAGCATTTTTCTGTTTGTGGATATGTTTAATGCGTTCCATTCCTCTTTAATACTAAAGCGGTATCCTGTTAAAACTAAAAATTTGGCCCTGCATTATGTTTGATGTTCTGAAACGCGTTTTGAGGTGATATCTTGTCATAAAAATAAATACAACGGATAAACATTCAGGCGCGTAGGAAGGGGGGGGGAATGGGGGGAGATTCCCCCCCCCCACTTTTTCTGCGACCCACCCAATGTTAGACACCCAGTCACATCACACCCTAAAAATCGAGATAAAACTAATATAGCACACAAATTTTTCGCCTTCGGCGATAGTCCCCCGGCGGCTGGGGCTCCGCCCCAGACCCCAGAACTTGTTCACCCTCACAATTCTCCCCCACCACTTGAAAAAGAGTTCGTATACGCGCCTGTAAACCATGTAAACATTTCTGCTATTGTTAGGTTGTTCCTCTTGGAAATGAATTATTGCCAGGTTGATACATAAAATTACTGACTACTTCAATAACTGATATTTCATAATATATGTATATCTGCGTTTAATCATTTAATGGTAAACTTACAGTACAATTAAAATAACGATTGGCTTTTGAAGACGAGTAAAATTGTATCAAATCCAACCCAAAACTCCAAACCCAATTCCAGATTACGAGCCCAAAAGCTGAATTGGTAAGCGGGATGGGGGGGGGGGGGGGTCAATTTCCCACCGAGAAATCAATTTTTATCACGAGCACATTTTAACATGAAACTATGATGCGTATACCCACCTTTTTCCTTACAAATTAACCACTGGTCGGAATGACATAAGAAGGCGATGCTGTGGTTACGCATAGCATAGGCACCGCTTATAAACATCTTGGCGGACTTTGCGCGTTCGAAACGTCTACTTTGAGCTCCGATCGAGTCGAGATCTAATCAAGCAAACATTTACAATGGGCTTTTCCTTAGTTTTCGTGCAATGCAAATGAGGGGGGGGGGAGCACTTCGTCTTCTACCATGTGACCACTATAATGTATGATATACTACATTATGTTTAGTAAAATCACTAAAAAACAAACACGGCTATCAAATTCGCAATCACGATTGCGTAATAATTCAGCAGCATTGCTACATTTTTTTTGTACGCGAGGGTACTGTGAGGAACGTTCTGATGGTACCGCCAGCTGGTTTTATCAATTATCAATGTTATCAATATCAATAATATCATCGTCTGTTAACAAACTTTGTCAGAACATTATTATTATAATAATACTTACAAAACTACTAAACACGTGCTATTAAAACGATTTAGATTATTCTATGATGTGCTCAAACGTTACGTCGTATGACTTCCGGGGGGGATTGAAGGACAGGGACAAACGCAGCAGTTCTTATATTCAAAGGGATATTGATACAAGGACTCCCTGAAGCAGAAACAGATCTGTAGTACATGGATATTACGTTTCAAGAAAATAGTACGATCAATGACAAATGTTGTAATATCTATTGTATACACACAACGTTGCTATAATGCAGCAATAAATGGAGGTTGTTGTCCTAACCAGTAAAAGTGGATTTTGCTTGTTTTTGTCAGTTAGATGTAATTTGTCGTGGTGTCTGTATAGTTCAATGACTTATGTTTTGTAAATCAATATATACCGCTGACGCTTGGAACAATGTTTGTGGCAATTCATGGTAGGGTTTCATATGATTCGAGTATCCTTTGGTATCGATATGTTTGCCTATACTCGCTAACGTGGGAGGTATACGAATTGTGTAGTCAAATGGAATATGTGTAAAATAATGTACATCTTGATACAGATATCGTTATCAATTCGATAACTTTTGTGCATGTAAGGTTATTTTATTATTATTATTATTTATTGTGGTTCACACCATACCCAGATCGGGTATGGAAGGCTACTGCAGGGCTGCTAGACCCTCTTCAGCCTGTATTACAATTCATAGGTTGCACGTACGTCACATCTTTGCGCGTGGCGGCCACATTTGTGATCAAACTTTGACGTTGCCATGGAGAAACAATTGAAGGCTGTTGTGGTAGAACACATAAATTCTTAGTTCTTTAAAATCCAGCCTGTTTTTGAAATAAAATTGGTACGTGTGATAATTCTTTATTTTTGTATTACTTACTATTACTTTTTAAATTCTAGTTAGGCTTATTTATTAAATTTGAATAGTATTTCCCAATGATCTAGGATTGGTCCTCCGTAATTGTGTCGCAATCATGGCCGCTGTGACGTCACGTGAGAACTATGAATTGTGTAGAATAATTAAAAGAATGTAGAATATTGTTTATTCCACATTTCATATTATGATTATTGAAAACGTGTGGGAGAAACATACAAAAGTGGATTCTGAGAGAATTCCTCGAGGTCAATTGTAAGACATTGTAATTGTTGACCTTCTGATAAGTGCCTTCTATTTCTGTCATTCATAACTATTTATAATCAAGACCATTGAATGCAGTTAACCTCGTCAGATGTCTTTCACCCCATCGACTGTACGGCTAATATTGTTGTGTCAGCGGTGAAGCGCAACATGTGGCGGGACTAATAAGACCGCATGGGGGGCAACTTGTCGGAGAATAGCATTGCAATTATTTGTTCTTGAAGAATTGGATCGAAATCGACTGTCCCGGGTTGCTCTGCCAGTCTCTCCCACTGTAGACTACATGTAACTAGCAACTAGCATAATGTACTCTTGCGACGTTTTTCTGGAATAATACAGGCAAAGTGAATTTATTATTTTTTTGTTAACTATTTACTATATATTATGTTAGGGTAATGGTGTCAAATATCAAACTTACGTACATGATATTTTACTAACAAGAACCGTCAATACAAGTTATATATCTTCAGAAAAATGTTGGTTTTCAGGTTCTTAACTGTCAATTTCCTTATTATATGTCTTACATTTTCACTCTTCTGTTTCAAACTAATTCTGAAATATCCTCATCGAATCCAATATAATCCAATTTGCAGTTGTTCTTGCAACGAAAAACCTATTTCCCATCTGAGTATTGTTCAGCTTATTTTATTTTCCATATAAATTAATAGAAAATATATTTAAGTCACAGGCGATCTTTGGGAGAAGCAATAAATGGAATACAAAGATTGACTCGCGAAGAAGTAGAGCAATTCAACGTAATTGCGAGAAAACGACTAATATTACTTGGCTCGCGTCATACGGGCTAGAAGCGGACAGAAATCCAAGAAGACAGTTATTCAAAGAGGCAGAGAATACAAAGAAGAGTAAAATATCATGAGTCAAGTAGGGCGAAGCTTAACTGAGGAGGACTAAAACGAAAAGTGGAGTCATACAATATAGCGATATAAATCAGGAGTGAGGAATCGAGGTTGCGAGGGAGTAAATGAGGCAGAAAGTAGCCAAAGCAAAAACTTTGGGCTTGGCAAGCCGGACTGTACTTTAGTGACGAGTATAACCATCGCATATGTCTTTGATGTGGGAGATCCATATGACACGGTTTAATTGTCAGAACATAAAAATACGCACGAATTGAACATATTATGTTGAACGTTTTATTTGAAACATGGGTTTCAAAGAGGATCGAAATTGTTTCGTGTCACGCGTGCTGTCAATTTTGGGTATGTATTGTATCTACATCACAGGAAACAATTCGCCATGAGAAAACTAGAAACTTGTCACAGTTATTTTCTTAATTACAAACATATGTATGTACCTAAATATACAACCCGTCCCTGCGTTCTCATGGACTTAAAGACTTACTTGACTAACATACTATTACACAGCACTAATTGGTTATCGAAGCTAAATGCCACGAATGAGCCTTCGGATGAGTTGGAGGGTGGATTAAATAGAATATACAACCGTGCTGGCCAACAGTTACCACTAGGTCGGTACTTCACCATGTATCCCACATTACTTACTACCCCCAGTCCCGTTAAGCCCCGTTTAATAACATGAATCAATAACTCTCGCAGTCTCATCAAGATCATCAAGTGGCAGATCAATCAGGTGCAGTCAGTGATACAAATGATCAATGTCAGATATTGATATTTGATATTTATTGGCTTAAAGGCGAGAGGCTTAAAGGAGAGAGAGAGAAAGAGAGAGAAATAAATTACGTATGTCGTCTTTTTCGAAGTCTCCAACTAGAAATTCTGTTCTAGCAGCTGACCGGATAAAATTATTAAAATAAATAAATATTTGTATTTAAATCTTTAAATCTAAATAATTACATAGTTTTTGAGCTCTAGCCAGATTATTGGGCGAATTGTGATGTAATAGCGGCTGTCTAAAAAGTTTACTCCGACTTGGGATCAAACCCGTGTCCTCCGGCTTTACGTACCGACGCTCTTAATATCTGAGCTATTCGGGGCCGCAAACAAACTCTTTGGAAAGTGATTTTTGTTCTGGCATGGTCGAACAGTAGACTGGATTATCGCAGTCATTTTGTGAACTATTAATAACTACTGGTTTATGGTACAGTTTAAAAGAGCTTATATTGTCCCCGAACGCTTCTTAGGAAAAATAATGTAAAACATTATTACTATAATACTTTTATTATTAATAAATATTATATATACTTATTATATATTAACTTAACTCGGTCGTAGCCTCATCCATCTCATTCATGATCGTCAGTCTGATGTTTGCCATGGATGAAAGAAATAGCCTTGCTCATACTCATACCTAAACAATTATTGATTTGACAAGATCAATGTTTAAAATATAAATGTGAGAAAGCAGTGATTTCATCTGTTCACTGTTTACCATGGCTGAATCTACTCGAGTAGAGGTCTAATGGCAACGGCAGCCGAAGTTAATTGAGAAGCCATTCCGCCGCGGCAAGTGACCGCATCGTCTATAAACATACCCGGGCAAGGGTGAGGCCGCCCGCCCCAGTAATACCAACAATATCAAATTAAAGCCTGGGGTGAGGGCGATAACGTTAACTAACTTGAGCGTCATTAATTCTAGATAGTGTCAGTAAAGTATCAAAACCAAATTAAAGAAGGGGCGCGGAAGATAATTTACACTCACAAAACGTATTTTTAATATTAATTGAAAATGAAAAGCCTTTAGCTACTTTATAAATTCAACATCTAAACCTTCAAACTACGTAAAATCCTAACGAAGGCTGCAAATATTTTGTCTGGGCCCTTCACAAAGAATGTCTCTATGCTGTAGCCAAGACTTTTAGCAGTTGTGACAATCACCGAAATATAAAGGAAAACAAATAATCTTCAAACAATGTTACAGGATCAAAGGAAAATGATAGAAGTGTACAAATCCGATAAGAGAAACTAGTTTCGATTTTTACCATCGTTTCATATCTCGACATATCGCCACTCTTTGTCTCGGTAATACCTCCCCCCCCCCCACTCTTCTTATACCCCTGACTAAACAAAGTCTCAGTCAATTAGTCGGACTCGGACTGAAGAAGAGATATAGCGAGACTTTGAAATATTGCTTTTAAAAGTAAGCTTCCTATAGGTTTAAGTTCAAATACATCTTGTAATAAATATTCCAGACCAACTGAGTGCAATGTATGTTATCAACGAAATATATGTTCACTGTAAAGCTCTAAAGTTACAAAGTTATAATAGATCATTGCCTGTTTTTGTACATTTTAAGAACGGCACAAATATATCTAAATGGTCAAATGGCTTGTTTGGTCATGAAAACAAAATTAGCAGAAATAATTGATAACAGTTTTCTATTAGCCTGGTTAAATTGGAAGCTTTGAACTCCCATACAAAAACCCTCAGCATTCATACGACATCAAAACAAAGTACGAACATGTCCTAGATATATTGACGCATTTACTCGGAATTACAATTCACAAAGCAAAGACCAACACAAAATTAAACTAAAAGAAGAAGAAGTAAAATCAACCTTAATTGACAAAAACTGATGGCTGACCAACGACAATTGGATGACCAAAAGGGGGTCCAGAGTACTATCAATATAAGAAAATACATATTATATTTCATAAAACAAAATTTAACTATTAATGTGAACATTATATCTATAAAACAAAATTTCTCTTAATAGATTACGCAAGGTTTTACCAGTGGTTCGATCTTCTGCTGTATTTGTTTAAGATTGAGAGCTGAGATGCATCGTGATCTGTTGGCCTGGCATATCACGAACAACTTTAATATGCTGATCATTATCAATTAGTCTTTGACTAAATATTGAAACGCTGTATTTGAATTTACCAAGTCGTATGACTTACTTCGTTACGGATGTAAAATTGACCTACTTGTGTATAGTGTTATTTTATGTTTCGTTTATATGTGTATATTTATAACCCATTTTCTTTAATTGCAAGTATGACATTACAAGAACAGAATAATAAAAACGTTTATGGTTTCTTTCAAGAAAAACACTCTAGTGTTAAGACATTTTGTACTACGTTTTGTACTACTAACAGAGTATTTAACCCAAGAAATAAAATACTTATTTCTTAAGTCTCATTAGTCATTACGTATAATATTCATAAGTATAACCCCTAAAGATACCGTTATACGACTGATTATATCATTCATAGTGTTTGATACTGAAACTTGTGATGACGTATGTATAATAATATGTATACAGAGATGTAAATAAGTCTAAGTAGCGTGATTTGTTTGGGAAATTGTATTTATGGGAACAGACTGGCAGTCAAATTAAGTATTAGGTATTTTGGGAAAACACACTAGAAACTACAAGTATTGTTATTGTCTTCTCTTAGTATGGTGTAATAAACGGTGGTGGGTGTGTTTCATTATTTAAAGTTTTTAAATTGTTGTTGAATTTAGTTTGTACTGACTTCACTTGTTTAGACGATTCTACTGCTTCACTTGAATTCAAGAACAAGAGTGAATCAAAGTAAGTCTGGATAGTAAAATAGAAAAATTATGTTTTTTGTCTATGAGTTCCAAAAGCTGGAGGAAACAATTCAACAGTATAAAAAAGGGGTTAGAAAATGAGATTTAACCCTACTATCATCACTTGCTGTTGGTTAGAATGTAAATTAGATGGCAAGGCATAACCAATCGACATTTGATTTCTTGCTGAGATGATTTGGATGATATATGAAACGAATAATTATTTGAATCTTCCTGAAATTTTTTTGTGTATATACGTTTCATCTTAAAAATGTATAAAACTCAAATAGTTAACGAATACATCAAGTTTTCAAATAATAATAGTAGCTTTTTGGTTTTTGATTAGTTTTTCCAATTATTCGCTTATGCACATTTCCAATAGACGTCTCCCAATATATTTTCCAAAATACGGATTATATTAATGGGTTACTCAGTATTGAAGTCTTCACCGAAGCTAATAACACAAACTACATAATTCTATCACGCATGATAAAACATTCTTCCATGAAATATACATATTTCTCAAACAAGATGCGGAGAAAAATAAGATGAAGCAATTCTCTGAGATGCCTTCATCTCTTGGGGAGTAATTTGATCCCATCTCGCTGGCAGCCAATAATAATCGGATCATTGCTTCCAACCTCACCCTCCCCCCCTCCACCCACTGCAGTAACACGATGCGTTACCCGTGCAAACACTACGCTGGACAACAGCGGTCCAACTCAGCGTCTGGGAGGAAAACTACCCCCCCTGCACATGAATACCATTGGAGTTGGACATCGTGGCCCTACTAGACCATTGATGATTATTACCAATTAACTGGTAAGTATATAGTTCGATGTCGACATCACGGACAAATTTTGACAATTGCTTTCGATGTATTAGTGTCGAACACAGTTTAGTAACCCAGGTATGGATGAGTGTACATAATGTCTGCAACGGTGTTTACATCCTCAGATCGTTTCCGCTTTGTTTTGTGAGCTCTAAGTTAAGAGCGCGCCTGAAGTCCCCAATGGAAATAACCAACAAGTATGTGTCCGATTATTTCCCTACTATCTACTGAGTTCAAATACGCTACCGAGATATCTGAAGAGAGGAACTAACCAATCTTGAATATAATACAATATGGAGTAATAACCTTCGGCCATGCAAATACGATTCATGTCAAAGACTATCAAAATGGGCACCATTCCAAATGTCCGAAGGCCACGACAGACAGAATTCAATATGAATCCGATTCCCGAAGGTTGAAACAGTTTACGAGAAACGTAATGGATTCTTTTTTAAATCGTACAGGCACAATATTTATTTGTCTACGTGGTCATTCTAGAGTTTTAGGGTTTATGTCTTCACTTTAGGTTTATCACATTGTGTGTGGGCTTGAGGTGTGAGGTGAGATGTTCTTGGGTTGACGCTCCCCTTCTACTCCCCTCCATCGCTATATGACCCTCCCCCCCCTTACCCCCGTGACAACCTGACCAAAATCATATCATATTATTATTTATAATGTCATATTTGTTATGCTGGGCGGCTGCCACATAACTAGGGGGTTGACCATATCAAACTAAAAATATCTGCACTCTATCATCGGCCTTACACAAATGTCCATTTATTATTTACTTTGCGATGTAGAGACGGTGGCGAGTTTTTGGTAAACTCTCTTAACGGAGAAGAGTTCTCTCAAAATTAAAACTTTGCAAAATAAGCCTCATAAAGGAATTAAATAAATAATTTGTATCCAGACCTAAGGGTCTATAACACACAAAATTGACATCAACAAAAATACACACAACAATTTACAAACTTACAAATAATTATATTCTATTTCAAGACTTGAGGTCTTAGAATCCTTCCAAACATTGAAAAAGAGATACACAAACGATGAGCTTTGGTAATTATTGAAACTGGAATTAAAAAGTTTCCATCATTTTAAACTTTGTGGTCGTTATTGGTAAAGTAAATTAATTATAATTATTTACTTTATTTATCCATAATGATCAAACTCTTTGAAACTGTCCTTTAGATTTCTGCCCATGTTGGCAAATTTGAAAATATAAACACAATTTCCAAACATTTCTCTGGTATCGTGATTGTCTTCCAGTTTTAAATTTTATTTTATTTTATCAGTTTCATTTCAGATATTGCAATCTATTAATACAATATTATTTCAAATCATCACCATGTCTATAGACAAACGACGGCGATATTTTGTTTATGTGAGCTGTTTCAAGGAGCTCACTTCGTAATTATTCACAAAATTAATTTAGTTCATTTTTAAGTGGTTGAAATCCCCTTGATTGTGGCTACTCTAGGAATTTGCAGCCAACACTCGCACACAATTACACAATGCATAAATAACGAAAGTAAACCGCAGAATACAGGGATCACAGGTTGGGGGAGTTGCTGGATGTTGTGGGTATAGAGTAACTTTGTTACGGTTGTTTTTATCCCCTAGTTGCTACAAGAGGTTGCAATTCCCTTATCGGACTATCTATATAATGTAATGGATAACTGATTAAAGACAATTTAACTAAATTACGTGTCTTGTTTTTTACATTGTTTATGTAGTTCACTGTTAATCATAAAACTGTGCTTGAAACCCTTAAAACTTCGAACGTTAAATAGTGCAAATTGTACTTTGTTAAATGTTGCATACTATTATTCAAAGCGAGCTTTGTTTCTTTATTATAATAGCATCTGTTTTTTGCTACGGTCGTAACGTGTCACCAGTCTGTTTACAGTTATTTCATTTGTCGCGTATTAGACAAACATAAACTCTTAACTATTGGCTTGTTAATTAACAAAAACGTTATTTTAGAAGAATAATAAATATCAAGATTCGGTCCCCCTGTCCGTTTAGTTATTCAAGTATTTCAACAGAAGCAGCAACGTTTCAGGTGTGTTATATCGTTTTAGTTTATGACTAACAGCGTATACGACTCAATCAAGACTCCGCTTATCAGTCAGTCTGTGTTGTGATCTACAACTGCAACAGATGTGAGCTCCCAGACAACAAAGTGTCCTAGATAATGATGGCATATCTCATTGACCCGCTGTTCTTTCTGGACTCCGCGCGTATAGGAATTTACTTTTAATTATAATTGCTGCATGTTTCAACACAATTAATAATTCAATTTTGTATTGATATTTTACCACCGTGTTCCTGTACACAATTGTACAAAGAAATAAAAAAAAACGTAAATTTTGTACGCGGTATAATACATACATACAAGGTAGTATCTGTATCTAACCCTCATGAAAGTTTGTATGAAGTAAAATAGTTAATGTATCAATTATCGTTCACACTATTTTTGGTATTACCCGTCTGCAAGATGTAAACAAAAATATGTTTATGCACTCAGTACAGCTTCCTGATAAATCACAATTCTGATCAATACTGATAGTGCAAGGATATATAGACCATATGACATTTGTCTGTAAATGGTTACTTGAGACTGTGTTATTCTTTTATACATGAACATTACCAAATTTGTTAAAGTAGATCGTTGTAGACTATACGTTCTGAGTCCAGACGTAACTTTAAATAAATCAGCAAGCTATTTACATTTCTATATTAAATTATGAACACCCAAACCCCAAATAGCCCAAACTATGTGGATATAGATTGCGAATAATTTAGTAACTAAAGTTCATACAATCCTTTTAAATCGTACACGAAGATTGCACGCTTTGTATTTATAAGCTGTAGTAATTTATTCTGCCCAATAAATAGCGTTGTGAAATTAAGATAAATGAGTTTCAGAATTGGAGATAGACTTTGTAATTAGAGTACTTATATTATTACACCATGTTTTAAAACTCGACCATACTAAAGCTAGCTTACTGTATGTAACTTTGCGTTTAGTTCGAAATAAATTGTATGTGCACTGTTAAAAATGTAAGAATCATAGTTAGAAAAACAATATTAAACGACTGTTGACTGCAGTAAGTTTCGTTTACAATTGTATATGATTTTACAGCAGACGCACCAATCACAAGATACCCGACTGAACTATAAAGATGGTGGTTGACTGTTCCAGTGCTTAACTTGAACTTTAGTTCGACGAAAATAGAAAACCTTCACTAAATATTGAAAACGTATCAAAAATGGCCCCTGTTTATGTGTGTTTATGTAAGGTAAGTACAGCTTTCCTCGCTGAGTGGTATTCAAACTGAATTTTCTTCCGACGAAATTGCCTTCGCTGTGTAGTGTTTTGAGAACCTTTGTTTCAATATGTCTGCTCGTCAGAACTGGTAATCAATGATCCCTTCAACTTTCCATCCCTAAGTCAATCTTAAATTCAACTTTTTGAACGAAAAGTTCGACGGTGTGATAAAGTTATAAGATTGACAGCTAAATTCTATTGAGAATGGCATATTTTCCCTTACGTCTAAACATTTTGAAGCAAATTTAAATATTGTTTTCTTGATTGTTTATAAATTATCTGGGATCGTTATCAATTTGATCTAGGTGATATTTCCTCTGTAATAAGACACAGGAAAAGACTCCCACACGGTCTGCGAGAGTCCCACTGCCATCGTTGCGGGGGCGTTGCTCACGCTTAGCTTCTATAAAACGGATGCATATTTCTGTGCACCGTCAATATGTATTTACCAACTGTGACCTACAAACAATGCCCTACTTGTCATAGAGAATACAAACATTTAACGATATTGGAAATAGCCGGGATAAAAAATCCTCATTTTGATCGCGTGTAAAAACAACTGGAATTGCGTAAGATATTTGTAATGTTACCCGCTCTATGTTGTTGGGGAGCTCATGTGTCGTGTACACTGTGACTATGGAGCCCGAAACACTGCGTAGTGACCAGTTTGTGTGGGAAGTTTTGATTTTCAACCTGTAAAAATAAGACGTATGTAGTGTTATTCAGTTGAATTTTTGTTTACAATATGCACACAAATACCAGACCCAGTTAACTATTGTAGATACAAGTGCATAGATGATAGTTATGACAGCAGTTGAAACCCCACAGGTTTCCCCCTGACTGGGACTAGAACCCGAAACCTCAGGTTTTATGTTCTGCCTCCTGTTAACTAAACAGTAACACATCAAATCAATTTTTCAAAACTTTTTGCT
Organism: Isoperla grammatica; assembly: GCA_945910005.1. Taxonomy (NCBI): domain Eukaryota; kingdom Metazoa; phylum Arthropoda; class Insecta; order Plecoptera; family Perlodidae; genus Isoperla; species Isoperla grammatica. The sequence continues at coordinate 4,276,878 of OX246739.1, read as the reverse complement.
GGTAGCTCCATCAGGAGTGTTGTACCTTCGAACTCAGACCGGAAAAAATGTTTTATATTTTCCATTACAATATTTACCATCAACTAATAAGTTCTCAACCTGTGCAAACAAGCAAAACTTATGCTCCAAGGATGTTCTGAAAAACTTGAATGCAATAAAATATCAAAACCCGTAAATATTAGGTCAACCTATTTTCTCTTTTCATTTTCATGATGACTTTTGTTGTTAGAACTAATTATAATAATGAAATATATTTTGCTTAGGTAACCGAATATAGTTAGTGTGATGAAATTCACGTAATGGAGTAGACTATACACTGTGGGTATTATTCCTATGCATATTTTAATTTGTTACGCCATAGTTATTTAGTACAGTCTGTTCCACTAAATCCACCTTCTCTCAAGTTATCCATGGACAGCAGCGCAGTATATAGGCTATTCGCTGTTTGACACATGCTCGTATATTTGAGAGTGGCGTCTTGAATGGAACTTGTTTCAGACTTGACAGTTTATCAGAACCCCTTGCGTAGAACTAAGCGCGTTCAAGAATTTCGGTCGAAGTGAAAAGGAAAATCGTTTGATGGACTGTCCAAAAACTAAAGCCCTATTTGAACGTCCGTCTTTTCATCACTCCTCCCATCTCTCCTTCCACACAATAACGATAAATAATAACACCAGTAAACAACAATAATGTTTGGTAACACGTTAACTGTGCAAGTGTGCATCAAAAAGCTTACACGTTTTTACTCATGTGGCCTATTTGTATCGCTGTTTATTAATTCGATAAGGACGCAATAAGTGAATGCGTCATAATACGACAGTGGATGGTTTTATGAGTGTATGCAACATGATTCATTACAGTCAGGCAATACATTTTGTTGCGATCTTGGGCGTTTTGAGGGGAGGGGTCTAAATAATAAAAAGTTAAAATTAATATAAATTATAAAATTTATTTTATAGACAAATATTGACTTTAAAACTAAACGCTATTGGTAAATAAATAACAATAGAGAGTGGTATGAGTAGTAATGGCAGCTAACCCGTCGAGCGCAGATAAGTTTAGAACTGTGCAAGGTTTTACGTTACCCACACCCCCGCAAACACGTGTATGAACAGTCAATAGACTTAAGTAAGCGGATCCCTACGTTGTTAGGTACACAGTGGATACTTAAGCACGAACTTAAAAACGGAAGTTAAATATTCATTATGCGTGATGTTAATATCTAAAACGTGTGATATGAGTAAGTTTTTTAGATTACTTCTGTTTGAGAGTGTAAAGCTCAGGACGTATTACGTTCAAATAAAACACTTCTCTTGCAAACAACCCATTACCCCAGATGGACACGTTGAACGTTGCAGCACAAACGCTGTTTACAGTTGACGTGGACACAATTATCAATTATGAATTCAAATCGCGCGACGAGATTGACAAAACTAATCAGCGAGTGTTTTCATTTCAGAGCCATTTAAAGGTTGTGCTAGTTTGAGTTCTGCCACCCTCCAGCACAGCAGCATTTATCTGCTGATTGGCTCAACTGTGAAACCGCGAAACCACGACATCAACATAGCTATTCTTATAAACATTCTAAAACTTTGTTAAATATATTCATTTCCAGTAATCCACTATAGGTTCAATCTTTCAGTTTATTTTCAATTCTCTCTCTCTTTGTCATTTATTTTCAATACTTTCTATGTACTGCCTTTTAAACATCACAAATTCTATCTCAGATTCCATAATCAAAATTGTCTATTTTTCAACAGTTAAATTTTGTTATCGATATAAGGATATTTTTCTTACTATCTCATACTTTTTATATTGATATCTCACAGTTGCTAACATGTTATGAAAAGTTGGTAGGTCGTACAGCGTATGATATAACAAGGGCACACAAAACATTCGAATGTTTTCAATATCAATATTGTGTCCACTCTTGATTTCAACTCATGTACGTCTCAAATACAGCATAAGCTTCAGTCTACTATACACTGTCCTATCTCATAATGTCTCACAAGTTAGTGTCTCCGCGATGAAAATCAATTTCATCTCTAATATTCCGTCAAACACCAATATTGAAAGTTTCTCCATCTCGTAGCATAAACTCTTTATTTCCAACATAAATGTCTCGTCAATATTGACAAGAAAGTTTCCAGCAAAACTTTTCCCTCATCAATGACAAAACAGCCGAGATATTTCACTAATATCTTACTAATAACTTTAGTCAACAGAATAAGCATACCCTACGAAAAACGCATAATTAAAAAAGTTAGCGTAGCCTTTATTAAATAAAATTCCTCTTCGATGAGTTTAAAAAAACTGAATTGAAAAAAAAATTGTCTAGCATTTTATTTATCATCCTACGAGTACCTACGATTCAAACAACAGAGTCCTCACATACACATGAGTGCAGCTAAGGTAGATTGACGTGTTTTATTATGTTCTACCTGAATAGAATGTTCAACTGCAACTTTAATCACTTGCCCAGTAATTCAGAGTAAAGATTTAAGATTTCATACACATTAAAATGAATCTACAATAATTTGGAAATTTAAATGAATATTTTCAGCGCAGTGAATCAATTCAGGGCAATACTAAGCGCTATTGTTCAACTAAATACTCAATATTAAGATGGTATGAACGTGCGATGTGATATAAAATGTGTGATAATGAAATGATGTGATGTGCGATAAAATATATAGTGATGGATAAACTAATCACTCTCGGAAGATAAGGATGAATAATTGTTTTTTGTCTCATAATATGAAATTGGTAGCAAAAGATTATAAGTACATAACTATTTCTATAAGTTAATTAAATGTTTTTTAAATGTACAGTTCCTAATTAAGCATTAATTATGGTGGCTAAACACAGAAATGTCCAATTATCGTGCCACAGAAAGATAAATAAAAGAAAAGAAAGAGAAATAAAATGACGCCATTTGTCCATGATTCACCAATAAGAATAATATTCAAAACAAATGTATAAATTTATTTTACATCTGGTATAGAATGTAATAACGAGCATTTATTTTTAATTTAACGCAAGTAATTTACAATATTTTAACATGATTTTTAGTATATCCATGTATAATGAGTTTGGAATTAATTGTATGAATTGATTGGCCACAATGCATACGTAATTTTTTAACAATTTATTAGAGTAACAAATTCCCACCAAGCAATGTTGATGACACAATTTCTATGTAATACTTCATAAACGACCTACTATTATTTTTATTACTTTATGGCAAAACTGGATCACATTCTTATTTCAGTAGCAAATAACAACATTCTATTTATTTTAAGGGTTCACGTTTATTTGGGTGTTTTATTAAATACATATTAATTATTAAATATTGGTCTTTATTTATTTTATTTATTTTTTACGGTGAGAACCTCCCACCCCCTACCCGACTATATACAGGGACCGATATTGATTGATTGATTGTTTTTTTCTAGATAAATTATCATAATTACCTGAAAATGTTTGAATAAAATATTACAGAAAACTACAAAGTATTCAGACATGTGCCTGGCTAAAATTGCTTTTGATAGACATATTTATAATCTATTACAAGTCTATACAAAAATTAATTAAACCCTAACTTGACTTTGACGAAGCCAAACTCAAACTCTTTTTAATAACATTTTCACAAAGAGTTTATCAAGCATGAAGCAAGACATTAACAGCGCCTACAATAATGTATTTCCAATTTAACGAGAACGCTCTGTGCACCTGTATATTAAGTGACAATAATTGTAATTTATTACGTGTTGATGTAAATAATGCGTTGCGCATGCGCCTATCATGCGTGAGTGTTTTTATCGGGGGGAGAGCCGCCTCCGCGCGCGCTGTGATTGGTCCATCGGGCTCGTGACGTCATACACGCGGGCGCCCAAACAATTGCAAAGTGTTGGACAAAGTTATAAAGCGAGCGCCCTGTGTCGGGCAACAGACACAAACTCGCTGCAACCGCTTCTCGACGCCAGATCTCTCGAAAGACGTCCGACTTCGAGATCGCTGATAACACCCCTGTCCGTTGCTGACGTGCTTCACGTTTTAAGGGTGAGTTTCAAAATTATTATATTTTGTGTTTTTCATTTTTGGTTTGAATTCATTTTTTATGAAATGTTTGAGAAATGTTTGTAGAAGTACTATTTTTTCCACCATCTACAACCGAGGTAAGTCATAACGCTTGTGTTAAAAATGGATTAAAAACACTTTGTCAAAATAATTGTACATCTTTAAAGATTTATGTGTGCACGGTCAAAATGTTTAGCGAGCAACTGTTCGCGGTATTGTTTCAATTATCTTTTGAAATATTTTTTTTAATTCTACTACTCTCACATGAAATATTGATTTGGACCAATTCAAACGGCGTTGTCAATTGTATCTAACCCCCCCCCCCCCCCACATTACATGAAAGAGCAAATTAAAATATTTTCCCTATGGTATTAAACTCGGCACCTCCACCAACGTAAACATTTTAATTATTGGTGATATTATATCTAAAGAGCGAACACAGTGATACTTAATTTGATATTATAAAACATACACATATTTTTCCTCATTCAATAAATACCCGTAGCCTGGCAGTTACAGAATTTTTTCTAAGTAAATCCGTCTTTAATTTATAACTTTCTACCGCAAACATTTGAAACTACCATTTTCGTATCTATGATTTAAATTTTGTACGAATGCTATTATATCCTAATAATAGCGTTTTTAGGGTTTTAGAATGTGTGCTTTGCACTTGCTTAATATAATGTTATATATTTGCAATTATCTGTTGTAGACCTAATAATCATGATTTAAAGATCTCGTCATATATTTACGTTCTATGAAACGACGACGTTTTCTGAATTTGTTAATTTTGCTTTTTACTTTATAAAATGTAATTCTTGCTATAGTTACCGTATTTCAATGATGTAACTATTATATTATCAAACAGTCGTACAAATAACCTTCGTGGAACACAGACTTGAGTTACAACACACACAACACAGCAATAAGCAACGTAGTTATTAGTATGTTGAACGAGTTTAGAAAATATATATATACAATTTCTTAAAATATGTTACACACGCAAATAATATTTAAGATGTGTAGTTACACATCGAAACTATTTTGAGTATCACTCAAAACGTTTCAGACAAGTTCAGGACGTAAGTTACACGACGTGTGGTTTCATGTTTGTGTGTGTATGTGTGGATGATGTTAGTTATGCGTGTATGTGTTATGTATGTCTATTGTCTATCATGTATTGAGAGAATAATCAATAACTCCCTCAGGCGATTGGAGTTTTACGACAAAGGGATTCTTGGTATTATTTATTTGGTTCCGGCAACAACACGTATAATGGATCTAAAGAAATGGGATTGCAACACAAGAGGTGAAGACGAGTTTTTGTTTAAAATTACAGTGTTTTTCATCCAGAGGCAAATATTCTTAGAATAAATGCGTAAATAATGAAATACTTTGAATTCTGTTTTAACAATATCACGTTCCTAAATTACGAATACTTCCAATTGAGTTTGGATTATACTGTGGTGCTTATTTGAAATACGAAACATTAAAAATATAACAAAGGAACAGTCATATTCATCCGTCAACGAAAAACTTTCATCTTGAGTTTTATGTTACAGTTCGTGAAATAATAAGATGCCTAAAACCTATTTAGTATCTACTTATAGCGAATAAATCGTTCTGACAAGTCGGAGAGGTGGGTTCGAACCCAGACATGATTATTACTTTTTTTAAATTTCAGTTTCATCACGTTTAAATTTTATCCCCCATGTAAAAGAATTGCTTCTATATTTATTAGCTGATATTTTATTTATAATATTATATTTTTTCCTCATAGATTAAAAGTAAAAGTAGTAAACCTTATTTGGATTTAGTTTCAAATGTTAAAAGCATAGCGTATTTTAACCATTTAAGTTTCTTTTCCCACATTTAATAAGGTTGTTTATCATTCACGAACTTCATACCTTTTGACCATGGATTACAACATGGACCCTCATATATGTTTATTTTTGCAAGCTTTGCAAAAAAACTCAAAAGTATTGTACTAGTTAACTAAAATAATGACCGGATATTTGCCATTTAGACGAGTGTACAGTTCGTGCCATTTCTTGCCATTGCTGCAAAAACCGTGTACAGCGAAAACCATCTCCGAGGTAATTATTTAAAACATCGTTTAACGCCACGCTAGCTACCATCCATATAGTGTAGCTAGTAACTTTTATGACACGCTTAACTGTCCACTTTTCTATCTAACTGCCATGTGTTAACGTGTGCTTGGTCGTACTAAACACGCTAGGTAACTGAACGGACGCGGGATGCGTTAGTTTTAACGAGCGAGCTACTACTGTACGACTCAAACAGGTGGGCTGACCGATATAACGCTAAACCTGCATTATACAGCTAGACCAGACTACTTGCTTACAATGCTGCATTATACAGCTAGACCAGACTACTTGCTTACAAGCTGCATTCTGCTACGTGACTTTACATAACGGTATTCATGCTATGTACTTTAGACAAAGTACAAACTTTAGTTCGTAGTCGTGCCGTGTCGGATATGGAATGTATAAATACTAATATAAATACTTGATACTTCCGATATATCAATAACAATGTTTACTAATACATACCACTTCGCATTTCAGATCTTTAAACCTGTATGAAATGCGACGTATTAATCAGAGCAATTATCCAACCACCAATTAGCTAATAATGTAAGTTGTTCTTGTCATGACGTCATGACGCCTAATGAGGCTATAAGTGCTGTAGACGGTTGAGTGGAGATGTATAGGATGCATTGTTTTTACATATTGTTCTCGAATGTGACTTTCCAGGTGAATTATTTCAGGACCGTTTCTCTCTACGCTCGCTTATTTCGAAATTAAAACCAATACCAGTGCTTTAAGTGAATCTGGAGGGTAAAGGAGTCTGGGGGGTGGAGGGGGGGGGGGGGGTAGCAAGAATGTTATATCAGTCCTGACTGTGTTTTTAAAACGGGCCCTCTACAACTAATTTACACGGTTAACAACTTTGTGATAAAGGGTATTTTTTTTTTTTTTTTATATATAATAGGCCTATTGGTATTTTTTAGTTATAGAAAAAAGAAAATTACATTTATTTTTTATAATCGTAGCTTATTTTCACGTTTGATACATAGTTATACCACAATTTATTGATACAAGTTTGACAAAATACAAATTGATACAAGACATGGCGTGAAGCGGCGAGAGGCTTAAAATTATGTAGAGTCCATGTGTATAGCTAACGGGTGACGTATTAAGGACCACGACCATTAATAACTAAAACATTTCATTACAAGAGCGCAAAAAGTGAAATGTCTGCACCCCACGCGCGGCTCATTGTTTTATTTCCCTACAAAATACCACCAGTAAAAACCCGCTTGTTCACATTAAACCAACTTCTTTGTCATACACATTTCACGAGACAACATTTTGCTCGGCTCTAGCCCTGAGCTTCGGTGGTTTCTTTACACGTCACACACAAAACAACACAGTTTAATGTCGCAATAAAAAAGGTGTTAGCGAAAAGTCGCCACTTTATTTTATGTTTTTAGTAAAACCTTTACAGAATGTTTCATCTAACGTTTCATGACGCTTAGAGAAGTATAAGTACTTGGGAACACCTTGCGAGACACCGAGACTGCCAGAAACATCCACAACAGCTATAGACGGTGCTTAATGAAACCATCACCTTTTTATTGAAGCGTCAATAACTTAGTAGCTTAGTTGTTCGTTGTTATTGTGTGTTTTGCCATGTGGCTGGTGACTCGTTCTCTTCTTTAGAAAGCTGCCAGTGTCAGTACTGAAACTTATAGGAATAAATAGAATTCAGAGAAAAGGAACTAAAGATCACATATACTAACATTTATAGGTCTTGAATGTTCAGTTCAGTTTGTTAATGAAATGTCGTCTGCATGCAGTTTGCAGTTTGATTAGTAGAACTTTACCAGTAGTTAAAACCCATATGTAGTTCACAAACGTATGCATGTACTCGATTGCTGTAATATCTTGAACTTTTGCCATAATATTCCTCTTCATTTAAGAGAGAACAATTTGATACATTGACACTGGACAATAAAGTTCTAGATAAGGCATTTCTGTAAACGCCACCACCATCTGTAAATGTATTTGCTTGATAGTTGTAGCGTCGTACACGACAGAGATACCGTTGGGGAAGTTGGTAATAAATACACGATCAGTGAATTCACAAACAGGTGGCATTTATGGAAATGCTCAACATAAAGAGGTATAGAAACGGAATTTAATAGAGAATAAAATTAATATAATAAATGAAATAAGTGGAGAATCGCACACATTTCTCCAGATATCACTGGCAAATATAATTTCTCTCCTGTTATAAAATCGATATTGATTGCATGATAATGTTCCAACACATTAAAATGTGTGAGAGAGTACAAACTACTAAACCGTTTGGCAATAATAGTTGTGAATTACAATAAATATCTGTAGATACAAGATTGTAACACGATGCGATGTTTTAATAACATTCATGTTTTAACTAGAAGATTCACACTAAGGTTGGTAGTATAACGTTGATATAAAAAAGATCAATGAACACGTTTGGTTCCCATATTTACAGAACTGCAGAATAACAAGAATGAACAAGTATTTTGGCAGCCAGTTCCTCGCATCACTTGCACGCGCTTTACAATTACTCACTTTCTCTGTTCAGCATAAACTCGCTTACAACGGAATTAAAATGAGTAAAACATTTTCCAGTTCCATCTGTATTTCTGTACGGTATTAGATTGACAGGTAATAACGGCGGCACTCAGACAATACCACTCCCATATTGTTAGTACAATATCCAGCGCCGAGGGTGTGAGGTAGTTCATTGTTGAGTGATCGATTGATGTATTGTTTTCCTTAAAACTCCGGCCTCACTCATTTGCAACATATGGGGTAGAGAAAAAAGTGTGATTCATAAATGTTAACGAAGAAAGGGGTGGGTTGGTTGTATGGAAGCCTTCGCTCTCTGGCTAAACGGCAGAGTAACGCGTCATGTTTTAGAGATACTCTCTTCCCCTACATCATAATACATAATCTTCTAGCTATGGTGGTTGTATTGGAAACCACAACAATTAACACTGCAACTAGTCACTATCTTACGCACGAATTTGGACGTGGCAGCTGCTTTGATGGAGTGTAAGTGTGGATAGTTAGTCTACTGGGGTTATCCATCGCTTCCAATGTACAAGATCCTAGATTTGATTCCCGGTTAGGGTGTTTTCACTTTGGAGCTTGGCTCTGTCTATATGATACATATTTGTACATATAAACGGTGAATTTGGTGCCGTCATAGCTATTAGGATCATACTATTGGTATAAATGTCCACCACTTAAAATCAGTTCTTATGTAACTGAGCGGATAGACAATATACACAAATGTATTTATTTTTTATTTAAATTTATGTTTCCGTTAATAGAGATTTGCTGCACCATTTTTGAATATTTTTTAATACTTTTACAAAACAGAAAATACTGTCATAGTTTCACTTATGGCAGAAGATTTGAAGTTCGAAATCAGTGCTTTGAACAATGTGAAACTGAAGCAACCAACCACATCCCCACGTCTCCCATATTCACGGCACATTTACTACTCTGCTTGACGTTAGTGTCAGTGAGCAGTAGGTGGAGTTTCAGTTTCTAATTTACCTGAGTAGTTTCGACAACACCGGCGGGTTTACAATGAAAGTTGAGCTAGAGTGACATCTTCCGTTCTTAGTCATATTGGTGAGTTGGAAAGAATGAAAACTTTCCGTTTACAGGTCTGCTCACATGGTAGGACATCTCGCGTCATGATGCTTCTAACATGCATTGTGTTCAAGAGTTTAGCTTTCAAGGCGCGAGAATGAAGAATACACGACTGTCATTCGCTTCGATAAATGTTGTAGCGGAATAGTAATGGGAATAAAGAAATAACAATTCTTAAAGGAAGCTAGACACAAAACACAAGCACATATTCTTGTTTTCGTGTGTTCTTGACATAGACGTAAAAGAACATTTGACAGACATTGTATTGCATTGCACTGCACTGAACTGCATTGAACTGCACTGCACTGCATTGAACTGCACTGCACTGCACTGCATTGAACTGCACTGCACTGCACTGCACTGAACTGAACTGATCTGCACTGCACTGCACTGCACTGCATCCAAATGAATGCTGTAGTTCGAATCCATGCTAAGCCGATACTATTTCTACCGCCATTTGTTAGAGAAATAGTCATGTTATTATAAGAACTGATTTTCAGTTCGGGACATTTTTACAGTTTCTATGACCACTATAAAGTCACAGTTTACATGTACACCACCACCATACAGTTAGATACTATCAATTTCCAAAGCTTAAACACCCCAGCCTGAACCGTAAATCGAACACTGGACCTTCTGCATTGGAAGCAGGAATAAACTCCAATAGACCAGCGAGCAACTGGCTCTGATGTCATATTATTACATTCAACGAAGTAAAACGCCAACGAGTAACATAATATGATCGAATCAAAAATCCAACGATAAATGCTAAACGAACCGTAGACAGTGCTCATCAAATTACTCAACAAGCGAGATAACTGACACAACGAACGCGATCAATTGAGACCGAGTCTGTCGTAAATCCCAGAACCACAATTAGCTTCCAGTTGGATAGGTTTACAGACGAGACAAATAATGATTCCGAGGCGCTTCAAAATTATCAATATGTTTTAAAACACGTAGAGTACCGTCGATTTACAGTGAGCCCTTCGAAATCACCTGTCATACTATCCGGGATTCAATTTAAATGCAAGCTAGTAAATAAATCCCAACTGCCACAATACTGGTGGATAAATGTTCCATACGATTGAGAAGATGTATTTGCGTTCAGGAAGAATAAGTAGGTTCACATATGCGTCTTATTCATCGTGAGAAAGAGAATATACGTTTGCTCAGTTAATATTATTGCATTGAACTAAGGTGTATCTGCAAATGGAATGGGTAACCACCCAATGAATCATACCGTTATCTTACTTTGAACAAAAGCAAGTTTCAGAAACATTAAATTTAAACAAATCGAGATGAATTCGTTACACACAATCATGTTACATGTATAACTAACTTGTATAACATCGAAAAGCAAAACGATGTTATACTGTATACAATTTTAATTTAGATAGAATGTAAATTATACTTTACCCGAATTATGTACGGTATGGGACATAAGTAAAACAAGGGAAGGTGAAAGCACATATTTACTGTAACAACTCTTCTACACTCATTTTTAACCGATTTACTTACTTACTGTTTGATTCGTTAATTAGAGTAATACGCCAAGAAAAGGGTTAAGTAAAGCAGCGTGGTTAAAGAAAATAAATATTTTGTCCTACCCTTGATTTACGTATGTCTGCGAGTGTACAAATGTAAAATATAATATACCCCTTTCTAAGACATTTCTTTATCCACGTCATAAACACACGGATAGAACGGTATAGATGGAACTAAAGAAACATCAAATTGACATTTTGGAATACCTCCACACAATCACATCCTTGTCAGAGATTTTAGCTTTACTATAAAGCTGAAAAGCAGATCTTATACACTGAATAGTATGGCGTGCGGTTGACGTAGTACATAAAGAATAAATCCAATAATCTTGCCAGAGATATATCCCAATACGGATGAAACAGCCGCAAGTGAAAACAAAGAGAGAAACAAAAGAATATATAGTATTGGAGAATCGAGTTGTGTATATAATGTATAGTGATGTGATATATATCTCTGACTGTGAACACATGTTGCATTCTTCAGTTAGAGTATCCGCCAACCCCACTTATGTCGCAGTCACAATTTATGCATCCAATATGTGACTCGTAAAAACCCGCATTTAACAATCGTACACAATTACCTATAGAATGACCATTGACAGTTTTGAGTGAATCTTAAATCTAAAAACACACACACAAACTTTCCCAATGGTCTCTCTTCGAAACACACTCCCTTATATTCAAATTCATAGAAACTATGATTTGTATAGACACATGCATGGGCTTAAATAAATATTTCAAATGTATTGTTATTAATTCAATAGGTTTCGCAATCAATTTTATAAATGTCATTGAATTTTAAATTAATATCGATGAACAAATACAAATAAAGAACTACAATTGATTCAAAACGAGCAGTAATACAAAATAGAAACACAATACACATAAGTTGACGGTGTGAGCTATTTCTTAAAGTATCAACAACTTTTGTGCTCCCTACACTAGAACATAACAAGAAAGATAAGCTAATTAAGCTACTGGGTTCATACCCCATTTATAGAAGTTTTAACCATCTATTGATGGCTGTGTGAACGGAGAATGTGGAATGTTCCAGTATATACATCTTGTGCTTATGATCGTTAGGGGTAAATTCGATGTGAATATTTACAGTACACTGGTTTGAAGTAAAGTCGTATATTGAAGTGAATGTGCTTAGTACACGTGAAAGCCAGCTTAGCCGCGGCTAGATCATCTCTTGTACAGTTAATGAGAAGAGCTGCACTTGACGAGACTTAACTGTGCGTTGCTAAGAGCGTTCACACTAAAACAGTCCTTGTAATTATCCCCCGCATTCACCTCATAGATCTAACGGTATCTCGCAAATAAGATTACTACACTCTGGTACAATTCCCGCAAACCAGGATCTTAGTTCGAGCCCCAATACGAATGACTTCAAACAAATGTTTTCTATTAAAACCGTAAAACAAAACGTATGTGTTAAGTATTATAATCACAAGAAATAATATAGAATGATTAATGACTCAATCATATTATACCGGCCTCAAAGTCCCGTTTATATAATTATTTTACATCTGTCAAACTTCAACTTGACAGTTAAAACTTTTTAGCATAATAAAGGTGAGTTTACACTATAATACACAAATTCAAACTTTACAATTTGCTTCATGCTTTAACAAGTAGTTACATCACTAGTTACATCGCAATTTTGAGATTTTAAGGGCCCCGAAATATTTAAATTTGTTTTGCATAAAACTTTAGATCCACTGCCTATAAGTTTATTTTTATGAGCATTTAAGAAACAAAAATTCTCCGCGTGGCAGGTTAATTCAGAAACAAATTTCATTCCTATCGCAACACAGCATGTGTAGCGTTTATCAAAGCAAACCCCAGGCTTTTTAAGTGATAACTTCTATGGAAGTTTAATGATCCGAAGTTGTTGATGGTGTTATAACTGCTCTTTGCAAATACAGATACTTGGCGAGCTAATGGGGGTGGTCATAAGGCTTGAGCATCGGATGGCCATAATTTGAGTTACTGCATGCGTACGCTTAACCGACATTTGTGGGGAACTAAAGGGGTTTTAGAAGCTGAAAGACACGACCATAAAGCCGGGATCTGTGCACAGATAATCTCTATAAAATGTGGTAAAATATTCACGGGAAAAATCCGGCAATGGTTACTTACACATCATTTTTCAAAAGTCTAATGCTGTCTTTTCACAACTAATGTCCGCCCCATTATACATCTCTCACTACATAATAAGAGTGTATCGCCCTAGTATAAAAAGTTAAAAACCACGAGAAATTAAAGATTTTTTCGTCATACAATTTTTTTATCAGGTATGAATCCATTTTATTATAATTTATATACTAAATACTTTAGATTATTTCAATTTTAATTAGTAATTATATTTTGTTATTTCCCAAAGAGTTAGGCAATTACAACCAATTTTAGGCTCAATATCATTAAGTGTTGACCATTTTAGGTATCGCGTTGCCTATGGTTTTATGCTAACCATATTACACAACACAAATATAGAATTATTCTTAATAAAATATAACAAGAGTATTTTAAAACGTTTTCTAAGGCCATATATAAAACTCAGGCACATTATTATCAACATCACAGTCTCGAGATGAGAGTTAACTAACTGCTTTTCCGGGTGTATGTTCTTTCTTTAAACCATCTTCTGGATGGAAGAAGAACAAAATAATCAAGCTAAGTAAAACTTACGCTGTCTAAAACGCCGCTATTTTACTTAGCTAGACGCTTCGAGATGCTAATCAAATGGGTTCACATTCCTTGAGCATCGCTGCCTTGTTAGATAACGTTCACTTCTCAAGAAGCTGTTACGGACGCAGGGAAGGAAGTATGTCGTAGAACGACCCAGTCCGCTGCGGTTCGGAATAAACTCATTTTCATTTGGTTTGAGAAAATAACGTTGATAATGTATATCAAAATAAATTGAAATAGCTCACTTGTTGTTTTGCGATTGTTTTAGTAGCTGTAAATCTGTTTTATTAAGATGATTTAAAAATCTTCACGGTGTTCTTGAATTAATATCAACATCAAGTAACAAACAAAACGAGGTAATATTTTCAATAGTTATTAAAGCAGTAGTTGTAGTTTAGAGGTACAATAATTGATTTAATGTATTACCCCCCATTTGTGTGTGCTGAAACTTCTCATTGCCTCATCCATTTACGCTGTATTTTTGTTTTATGTACACATTCCGCGTTTTAAACCATAAACCACATTTAATTTGAAAAACCGTGTCCACGGCATGTTAATTTATGATACAGTGTATTTGTAGTTGGGAGAAGATGGTGAAAAATTTAACTCCATAGCTTTAGATGCTGCTTCGTATTAAATTGTTCTGTAACGTTCAATGCCCTAAGTTTAATATGAGCTTCTACTGTGTGTAATTTGTTGGAAACATGATAAAGTCACGTCATCATTTAAGCCTATCTAATTATTTTTATTTTTATATGACGGAAAAGAGCAGAGGGATTATTTACGCCTGTGCAGACAGCCTGCGTAGATTATAGCTTGTCAGTGAAATGTGGTATAGCTGGAACTAAATTACAAACCATGGGTCTCACTTTCATCTTCAATGTGAGTTTAATTAGTATGAGACGTAGTGTTGCCAAGCAATGAGACTTCAATAAGAGTGAGACGTAGTGTGCCCCCCTTCTTCCATTAACTTAATGATCAAAAAAACAATATAATAAAAACCACGAATAAAACTCTACATCAAATAGAGATTTGAAGTAGAGATCTCAATGAAAGAGAATGAAGAACTTCACAATAATTCTTACTGTCAGTCGTTTTCTTTGGCAACAAGTAGCAGCTTATAATATCTCACTTCTGTAAAAGACAATTTGATATTTCCTTGAAAAGATTTAATATTTCCTCTTAGAATTGAAGATAATTAGACCTCTTCGTGGAAATAGCTTCACAAGATGGACAAGAATGAAATAAAAACCATTTTCTAGCATTTTTCCTCTTTATCCACTTTCACACTTTTTCCATGAGTTTTCCAGAAGGATAAAAACCAAAGAGCAATATATAAGCTAATGCCACGGTTGTTGAAAAGAATCCAAGCGTGTCGACATTCTCAGCGATAGCTTCAGCGCTGAACTCACGACGGAGGAAATGAGTGTGGCGGTCCTGGATGCGACGCAGTTTCTCGTAAATCAACTCGAAACAACATGGAACACATTACAACTAGCCACTGTAGAATCGGTTCGTTTTGCTAAATCACGAGCGATATTACTACAACTTGCTTGCGGAGCTGAAACTTGGCACTTGTGTGGGACGTGGCCACTTGTGTGGGACGAGGAACTTCCCTCGCACGTTTCGACAAGTACTGGAGAGCTGGGTACTGGACACAATTCTAACTTATAGTAAATTATTTCAATAATGTGAGTATTGTCACAAATAATCATTATTGTAAGTTATATTTACGTTATTGGTTCAACATGGTCGTTGCTTTTCTATAATCAGCTATATTTTAGTCTACATTTTACCGAGTTCTCAAAATTCAAATCGGTCGTGGAGACCGGTGCTCATAAACAGGACTCTCGTGCAAACATTTAATCAACCTACTCCTCATCTTGCACTTATTTCTTCTTTTTTGGAAGTTTCTCTCTCCTCATTCTTTGTCATGTCGGCCTTCTGAGTGACTTTAACACCCATCTACCGCCAACGCCCCCACCTTAACCCCCCAACCACCACCCAACTGTATTCCCCTTATGACGACCTTGGCGACGTGGTTTCAGATCTGATTTGGAGGACGTCATATGACCTAGCTTTCGAGTACCGGTACTAAACACCACAAATTAAAATTCCAGAACTGTCAGAAAATTAAGAAGATTATTAGTAGCTCGTTAAATTGATCAGGAATTACGTTAATTAATTAATTAAATTAATTAAATTCGTTAACTTGATTATCAACAGAACATTGATTCAATGGAGCGTTTCCGTATGGAAATGTTTCCATGTTAACTTGGATGCTTAAAACGAGTAAAGGCATATTGTGTGTTTGACTGGTGTATTGAGCACGTGGTTGCTGTGAGTGATGTTACTGGTAAATATTTATTAACAAATAAACCACTAGTTAATGGAACAAACATAACGGTGGGTGTGTGTGTAGAATGTTATACAGATTGGTTATTTATTATTTGTTTCGTGTTTATTCAGCCAAAAAATAAACAAATTACTCTGAAAGCAGTTGGTCTAATAATTATGGTCTTTGCTATCAGACATCTAATACAACAGAGCAATGACTGTATTTTGATAGAAATAGAAATGGTCTTATTGAAAATCCCTTTTAGCTTCTGGAAAACATAAACACTCTCTCTTAAAATTTAAAAAATAATCGCTATGTTAGACGAATACGTTGAGCTATACAACTAAATCATTTCAATATAATTTGGATCTGCAAATGACAGTGTAATTTATAACAGCATATTCTATGATTAAACGCGTTCGTGTTGCTTTTAATTTATAAAAGTCTGTTCCAAACAACCACTTGAACGTATTAACTACAGTTTACATTGATAAACGGGTCCCGAGTTCGCGGCCAATCAGCGATCTGTATTTGCAAATTAGGGCTCGCTGGTTGGTCACGCGCCCCTCGTCTATGACGTATCATCTGTATGGTTGTTCCAGGACACGTCAGGACCCGGGGTAGAATCTGCTAGTCGTAAGAGGCGACAAAAGACGACCATGTCCCTTTCCCGCCAACCGTCCCACAGTCCCACTTAAGAATTCTCCTCACAATTTTGCCCGCCCTCCCTTGTTGGACTCCCCTTATGACGACCCCCGCGATATACGATATAATTGGACGTGATTACGACTGCGCCTGCCCCGTCCACGTGGTCAAAATGTGTTCCAAAAGCTCTGCTTGCTGTGTAAAACTATCCATGTGTAAAGAGATCGCTTCTCGATTTACGAAAGTTTATTGCGTTTTTTTTTAATGAATTGAACAGTATCTAATTTTACGATCACAACTCTTATTAAAAGACAATCACACATTGGCCACGTCGACATTGTCCTGTGAACTGGCGTGGATCATGGAGCTATGCCGCACACAATGGACAGGGAAAAAGAATTTCACTCAGTGCAAAAAAAAACAAAAAGGAAAATTTCTTCATCTTGTAATTCCGGTGTTACTTCAAGTCCAGTGACTTTCTATTACCCCTCCCCCCCCCCCCCCATTCTTCATATTTTACGACTCAAAAGCCAGATCGCGAACTATTGTCTGCACACTTCTATTGGCAACGTGAATGTTATTGGCGTTATACAGTTTATAAGTTATTGCTTGAACGCTACTTCCTAACAATAAAATACGTGATCGTACACAATTGAATTGGTATTATAAGTATAAATATGATTATTATATTATCATTATATTATGTTGTTTTCTTATACCATTATTGTTAATGATTATCCTTGTTTGTAGATCAGTTTTATTCCTAAATAGGATAGTCATTAAAAAAATTAATAAATAAAAATAATATCATTATGAGGCACAACTCACCATTGACATTTTGAGGTATTTGAAGCCTTGTTAAAACTAAGTTCTCAGTGTCAGTCTAGGAACACATTTATTTGCTTTACAAATATTCATCAATGTCAAGCTGCAAAACTAAACAGGTTTATGTATAGTTCGGGATAGTTTGGCGTAATAGAAGTGAAAAATGGCGTCAAGATCGTGCCAAGAGTTATATACAAAAGCCCGTAAATGGCAAGTAATTATTTCTTGGAAATGCCAACTCTGTTGAAAGCACTTAAAATTTACTATAATGAGAAAGTAAGAATCTACTGAATGGTTCAACAAGTTTGATGAATGTAGGTACTGAATACTTAATGAAACCGTATGAGAGACATTCTCTTTGCCTTAAGGGAGAACTTAAACCCGTACTTTCAAGAATAATTTAAGTCAATGTTTTCCGAATTTTCCTTGATAACAAATTAGTTTTACAACTGTATAGAAGTCAGAATAATAATATGTATAACCATCCATTTAAAGGCGAAGCCTACCCATATTAAAACAGTATTTTAGGACGACTCTATTTTTCTCGTAAAGTATCGATCATGAAATAATCCTACAAATCAAGATGCATGTTGAAGATATAAAGTTTGCTAAGCTGTCATTCTCCTATGTGGATATAATTTATTTAAGAAAATCTGGAAAGCGATGCAAATATATCTTGATATTTAAAGAAAATATTCTGTTTATTTTGCACTTTCGAACTTTCTCTGAAGCATATATACAAATTAAGGATCATACAAACCCTTATTACCTTCATCTTTAACATGTGTTTTGAATTAGAGGATTATTTTCATCACTTTACGAGAATAATGTGTCACCTTACGGTGTTTGATGTTGTATATGGGCAGGTTTACATTACAGATGATCCCAAGCGACATTACTGTTAGGGCACAGCTTTTATTTTTACAGTTAACGAGTATGAACTACAAAACTGAACAATACATCACTTTTACCACACATCTTGTTTATGTTCTACATATTGTGTGGTGTACATGTTCCTGTCAGGAGAATTAAAATATTGAAGTAGAAATATGTACATACAAATAACACGACGATTCCACGATGACTAATGTACAATTTTGTGAGTTAAACAACGTTAAACTTAACATTAATCTGAATACAAATAAATATATTTAATACTCTTAAGCTCGTACTAAAAGCAATGAGAGACAAACCGTATCGTCCAATCTTTCCCTCTGAATATACAGACACTAGAGAATTTTGTAGGATGAGAATAAAACCAACTTTCAATTATTTAAAAGTATTTTAAAGTTGCACTTTGCCGTCATATATTTAATCTATGTTGAAAATGGAACCTATAATGTAGCTCAAGCAGTTTAATACGATTGTAGTGCTCTATGAATGGTTTACATTTAGTATGACAGTCAGTGCTTGCTAACAGGGCCTTTACTGGTGATGAGCTATTGTCGTCACACGTGCCACCTATTACAAGCGCAATTATGTTCAACTCCATGCACAGTAGTCTACCCGTTACTATGCGTTAAATCGTACTATTGTGAATTTCCCCAATATATTCTTAGTTT
Organism: Isoperla grammatica; assembly: GCA_945910005.1. Classification (NCBI taxonomy): domain Eukaryota; kingdom Metazoa; phylum Arthropoda; class Insecta; order Plecoptera; family Perlodidae; genus Isoperla; species Isoperla grammatica. Next base: position 4,257,449 of record OX246739.1, on the reverse strand, counting down.
TAAATTTTGATTAATTATTTGAGAAATTCGTACTCTGCATTAAGTAACACTTTTCATAAAGTATGTGTTGATTACTATTAATATTTATGTGATCTACGTTGAAGGGACATTTCCAATATTAAGTGAATGTGGTTGAAAGAAAGCAATAAAGGAGGACATATATACATATTTTTGAATATCTATTACGTAGGGTTATCCATAGGTGCATAGGATATTTTAGTCATAAATATAAGTTGACATATCACATGTTGGATGTAAACCAAAGCTCAAAAACTATAAAAAAGTCTTTTAAAACACATCAAGTGTTGTGTGTTTAATAACACACCTACTGTAAATGTTGAAACTGGCAAATTCGACTGAAACCCATATTGGTTTCATTATAAATTACAGAGAAAACGATTTATTAAACTTTGCCCATAACCCGCCCGTTACGCTAGAGATACAGGTGAACCCAGCCTCGCTAGGGAACGTATATTCTAGTCTGGTAACGAGAAAGAAATCAGGGATTAGGTGTGTGTGTGTCTTCTAAGCATATGTGATAGGATACAAAGCTTCAATTAGCTTCAAGAGTCGCACATGCGCAGATATCAGACTTGCAAGACTTAGCCAGTATCACTCTGTAATCATGAGAGGCAACTTATATGCAGAATACATGTCGAAATAAATTGTAAACGCAGTAAATTATGTATTGTGGGGAAACTGGATATACGTTCGCGTTTCATTTACTGAATTAGTATGTACATAAACAATATTGTGTAACTGTCTAGGGGAAAAAAGTTGTAATTGTATAATAATTCTAATTGAATCCATCTGCAGAATTCAAGCTGGAGTATAGTCATATAAGTCATTGCAAGAGATTAATGGGAGAGTGTACAGTAGACGCTTTGGAGGATTGAGACTAAAAGCTAACCTTATGGAATCGTATGTTAGCGTTCACACGGATTTTGAGTAGCGCTAAAGTAAATTACTAACTTATATGCTTTGGCCAAGAAAAGATAACTTGTATCTTCTGGCCGTATCTCGTACGCCAGCCAATCAGAATCTAGGCTTAAGTTTTGAAGAAACCAATCCAATTGAATCTATGACAATCAAGGGAAGGCAAATGTTCATCTGGTACACCAGCTGAGCCAGGCTCATTTCTGTGAATCATTTATAACCACTTAAAGAACTATGTATTTCATTTGTTCGAATTTAGTCACGGAAAATTCTACTTAATTTTTTTCCATTATCCATTTCTACTCTGGTGTTTGTTGATGCCATGTGTTGAATATAACAGTTCGATTCGGGCTAGACCAAGTAAGTAACAGACAAAAGTGGGGTACCTCTCCGCAGAAAATCTTGTTAATTCTTAAATCTCCCAGGCAGGCCTTGGCGTTACCTCTTATCAGCCAAGTGTGCAATAGGCTTAACTGTCATCTTTACATTTTAAACTCTTAATACGGAACGTGCAGTCAGCTCGAAAAGTCAGAATTGTAAATTCTGTGAGCGTGGCAATTCTCGATAGCCAAGTTTAAGTCAGCACTCAAGCCGCGAAAGCCTACGACCAATTTTAAGGGTGGTTTGAAAAAAATTATATATCGATTTCTAAAAAGTAAATTCATATAAATGCGTGGGTTACTATCAAACAACGTTTTTATTTCCCAAAAGATGTTGAATAAACGTAGCGAGTCTCTTTGGGGAATGGTATTGGCAGGTTCAACTTGACGCACGAACGAAGTCTCATTTTGAACAAAGAAACTTTTCACGAGAAAATGTTAAAGTTGTAAAATTATTGTGAACCAGTAGCTGTTATTTTAGCCATTTTCATAAAATATGTAAACCAAAAAGTTTACTATGTTGTCGGGAAAGTCTTACATGACCGAAACATCAGTCATGTGTCTATTGTTGCAAACTTGATCTGTAATATTAGTTAACCTTAACATTCCATTGAGTTCACATTGTTTTAAGAACACTTGTAGTCACAATTGTACACTTTCTTACACTCACAAACATACATAATTTTGTGCGTCATGCAAACACCTGTTCAAGCATGCTCTCATAGTGACCATACTCATGCGTGACCACTTCTTACAGATAATTGTATTTCCGCTCAGTCTTGGCTAGTTTCCACAACGGTTTACCATTACTCCTCCTACCCTAAATATAATAACTTCCGTAAACTGATGTGAGACGTATTAATTGTGATATACTTTCTTATATTACTTTGACGCGCATCTCCTCCCTATACAGACTCACAGGCTTACGTGTTACATTATTAACTACCATGTTTTATGTTATTTACTATTATGTTCTTAACCAAAAACAATCTTGAAAATACTAAAACTAACAATGTAATTTACTTCGTGTACTTTCTACCTTACCTGAGTGCTAACATACAACGCCCTCCAAGGTTAGGCCCTTTAGAACAAATGAGATAATACAGGAGTAAAAACGCGTAGTATGCTCTAGGGCTGGGGTGATAACATTGAAACTAAGACGGGTGGGAACTGGGAACCTGCTACCGTGTAGATGCCCGATGACAAATGGTGAGATAACGCGAGAAGGGATCTAAATGAGTGTTTGTTTAGTAGGTGCAAGGTCAGGGTAGGGCTAGACCAGTCAACACACAGGACCCCTACTATAGACTGGAACGGATCCCGGTACCCGCACCTTCTTTGCAAGAAGGAGACAAGGAAGAGAGCGGCTATTGGGTACCCTCACCCTCAGGGGGCGACTTTCGTTTTGTTGAAACTCGTAAATTTCAATTTCTTCAATTTCCAATTGTATCTCAATATTTCTTTCATTATCGCTGTACCCAGAAATGCATTAGATTAAACAAGATTCACATAATACAATAAGCGCTCTCTAAGATACATTTTCAACATATTTTTCATTCATACAGAGAGACATTCTTTAGAACATTCCTAACGAAATTAAATCAGTTGAGTGCGCATGTTCAAGCTCACGTTTCAAGATAAAAGAGTTTCTGTGTTTGTATAGATATTCTTGGAAACTTGCCCTGAAACAAAAAGGATAATTTGCAAATTTGTTTTATTTTAAATGCCCCGAGGCTTTAATCAGTAACTGGATGGGAAGTTGAACGTTTCCGTTCTTTATACGATTCCCGGCCCTCGCAACTTCACCCACCAATACCTGTGGTTCATGTTATTGACTTATTTCATAAACCAAACCGTTTCAAAGTACAATCCACTTATAGCTGAATCCTTGTATATAAAATTCGTTTTACTTTGCAATCTTATTTTTCTTAGCTTTATATCCATCTTCCGTAATTTCAGAAATATTTATTTCCATTTCATTTGGCGCCGTCATAACAACGAGGCAGATAATACTCTGTATAAGGTGCCCCTCTGAAAATCAGTTCCTGATAAACATCAACACAATTTGTGTTTATTTACTTTATGTTGTCGGCGATGTGTGACTTGTGGGTGCAGGATTAGACCCTGAAATCTCTAAATCTTATTTCCCATGTGTTGGGGATCGTTTGCTTGTACATTTCTCAGGATATAGACTATTCGCATTTATTTGTAAGAAATAAAAACTCACATATTTCCAAATCATAGGAAAAGTTGGTCGTTACATTTCATACCACAAAGCACTTAGCGATTTAATCGTCACCAGAATTAAATCTCTGCGCATTATGGCCCATTTATAATCATAATTCTTAATTATTCAAACATGACACTAACTAACACATGAACAAATAACAGAGCCCAACTGATGAGAAGCCTTAATTTCAAGAACCCTTTATCTAATTCGTTCACCTTGATGCTTCCGCCTTTGACTCCTCATATCAAACAAGAATAGTAATTTAATTCATTTTCGGCTGGGTTGACACATTAGAGGCGGCTTCGCGTCATCAAACTTCAAGTTTGTCAAACTGAAGTGTCTCAAACTCAGCCCAGCAACAGTGTTGCTAAATCATAGTTTATTCCTGTCTCCTGTGTGTAATATTGTATTGTATTATGTTTGCACTAGTGGGATTTTGATATCCTGTTTGCAAATAAAGGCATTATTTTTATTATTATTATTATTATTATTATTATTATTATTATTATTATTATTATTATTATTATTATTATTGCATTAAGTTAGGCCTTTAAGACTGTATGTCCACCATAATTATGGGAACATTCATTGAAATACGGAAATATTTACTGGAACAAAGAAGCATTGCTAAGAGAATTACATTCTCTAGGTCTGGAGATGACATATCTTGTTTACTTTGCGACATTTTAAAGAATTTAAGAGTAATTTTAATTTACATCAATCGCGGGTTACGTAGTGAGATGAACACCCTTAAGGTTCGAATGCGTAGAATTAAAAATATTTACCCAACCAATTCATGGGCTACAGCGGAATACGTATTTAAAGAATGTTGCAATAATTATTGGTGAAATGATGTTACTCTATTTATTTATTTGTTACGAATCTTTGTAATGATGCCTTCTTCATTTGCAAACATAATGAAATGTGAAAAGCTGTGCGTATTGTTTACGACCTATGCAATAGCTTATTTTACCAACTGCTCACAACTAATCTACAATGCACTTAAACTATTGGGATTTATACTTGTTTAAATGTATGTTATTTGTACATTTAGTGTCACTCGTAAAAGTATTTAACTACAATTAAAGCTAAGTTAGAATCCAGTTTTAAGAGCCCACTGCCTACATCACTAAGTCTTGCGACTTACCTACTAATGCCATATTGGCTTTATAATTAGAATGTTCTAACATATATATCCCAGCTCTGCACAATAGCATACAGTACGTTTCTTTACAAAATAAGACTTAAGTAGGTGGACAATGCGAGTTCTTCAGCATGATATTATAATATTATGACATTGCTTCCACAGTTATAATATTTTTGCGGGTTTTGCTGATTTTTAATTATGTTCTTTTCTTATGAGATTACATGAACAAATGTACTGCTCAATCTCTATTAATTTTCCTATTGATAGCATAGTGTATTAAGGTCTTGATCTGTTTTCGTCACATGGTGTATACATTTTAGAACCATTATTTGTATTTGTATTGAAGAAAATGGGAAAGTAACATTTTGTTACTGCATGGACGGACTTCCGTTTAGTGGCATCGTCTATAAACATAAAATATTTTACTGGAGACAACTTGAAGATGTTTTAAATCAATTTACATTAATAACACAAGCATCTTGGAATTTAATTTGTTATTATTATATTTTCAGTCAAATGATTAATTTAATTTTAAGTTCAATTATTTTCAGAATATTATATTTATATAATATGTATAATATGAAGACGTTTCGTTACTTCTGTAAGTTATTCAATAAACATCCTCCGACATTTCAATTATATCGTATTCTGTCTGGAAACCTCTTCCCTTTAAACCCAAATTGCGTCGACCCTATTTATCCTTGAGTAAATTAATTGAAACGCGTTTGCCGGATGTTCACCGAAAATCCTTAAATCCTTTAAACCACCCTCAGGCGTTGCCATTCCTTGTTTTATATATTCCAACCCGCGTATAACCGCCAATCTTACGACGCCAAATCGTTTTCATTGTTTTTTACAAACGATGCTATGAGGGTATTCTGTTTCAAATCACACACGAATATACGTTTATCCTTAAGAATCTGACTGCTTACAAGTGCATTTCCGCGCGTATTCACGATGTTGAAGTTTAAAAGTTTTTGCCCAATAGTGACATTCAAAATACTTTCTTAATGGAGTGACAGTTGACAGCATCACACAAACAAACCCATAATCATAGTAATCGATGCTTAATACAACATTTATTGATGCGTTATACAACATATCTATTGATGTGTAATACAACATATCTATTGATGCGTTATACAACATATTTATCGATGCGTAATACAAATGCAAAATAGTTATTTTAGTACAACTATAAATAATACACTATAAATAGAAACATCTCTTTTAAAATAACTGATTTCCAGCATAAATACTCAAATGCAGGATCACTAACAATGTTGTTACACTCTAGTGTGGGCGGCAAACTGACGTGCATGAAGATAATGTCAGCCACTAAGTAGCATTAATAGATAAGGAGCAAACAGATGCACGATAGCTGATTCAGTTCACGATGAGAATATGACAAGAAGATCCAGGTGTGACGTTTTGCCTGAACAGTTTCCTTGCACGGCAACAGTGTTACACACTCTAAGTTGTGCAACAGATTATTGTAAAGAGGTGGTAGGATTGAGGGATTTATTTATTCTAGATGACTATTTCGTATTCTTGAATTAATTGTTAATAGTGAATTATTTTGCTTATTATTATGCTAGATCACTCACCAGAAGTCAAGATCTTTATAATAGGTACATTTTATTTCAAATATTAACTTTACACAAAAGTAGCAATGCAACAATGTTCTCATTAGGTATTTCAAAAACATAACGACATACAATGAAACGGCAATAAAACGAGGAACAAAAATATCGCTTATTTTCGATTGTAGAAGACAGCATAAAAATCATCCCTAATTGGATAACGAACAATGCTTCCAAAATAAATGAATAAAGGTTGGTATTATTTATGCTTTATACACTACTTATTTAATTGTTTGATTTAGTGTGAACTTTTGTTCGTTTGCTTGTTTCAATCTCTCAATGTTGGCTATGATCACGTTTCAACGCTGGTTCATTTATATCCAGCTCGTTGCGTTTCCAACTGTCTGACCTCGGTGCAAATGATATTGTGTTACCCACGGAAGCTCCACTAAATAACTACGATGTAAATTATAACGTAAATTGAGTTTCCGCTCGTCTTGCTACGATTTACATGATAACCATATTAGTACGTGACACGTGCATTGTATGCATGCACTAAGCTGTACACAAGTACAGGTGACGATCATTGTAGATACTTGACACTCAAGTAGAAAACAAATCCACGGGGTAAACATTGGCTTTTAACAAAGTTTAACTTTATCATATTACTGTAGACTACGTGCTCGATATTCTTAACACAACTCTCGCATTTAGTGGAACGATGGCACCATGTGAATATGCTCCCACAACGAGACCTATAAGCAAGACCGGCCTGCAGGCTTCCCACAGTCTATTTAAAACACTTTAAGTAATCTTGTGTCAATTATAACAGCAAATACGTTTGCAGAGTTTAGTTTTAAGTTATCTTAGCCGCCCTTTAGAGCCCAACTATATTGTGTAATCCAGCCTCATTTACTTGATCGCAGCGTGCATATGTTATTAAACTACGCTTACATGGGTAAATGTGTACCGCCTGCTTTCAGTTTCCTCATTTTGTCATTTATCATTCTCACTTGATCGCTTTTAAGGAATATTTGGTTAATCGTATGATATATTGGGTGGAGGATGATTTAGACGGATCTGTTACTTCTTTTTCTAATGCTGAAATAAGTTGTATGTATACAATGTTTGACTGAATAATACATGACACGTATAAATAATTACATTAGTTTTCAACTATGCACATATACATGTATGCGTGTAATTAAGTGTTCCTCGCCACTCGTCAGCAATGCACAATTTATGCGCATACGATACGATATGATTCCATCTAAAAACACAATATTTTTACGTCATGTTTTGACCCACACAGTGTCACTTCATACGCGACATTTTCCTTTTTTTGAGGAAACAAAATTGCTGTCATATTTATTCATGGCGGAAATCGGACGGGGCGATGGCGATTTCACACATGTCCGGTCGCGCTTTCATTTTCGGCCGCTCGTTCGGACGGAAACTTTGACTTTCAAATGACCCGTAGATTAAACTTTTAAATGATTTGCCGCCTGTCAGTGACACAAAGTAGATGTGTGATATTACATAGTTCAATTATACCGCTTGGGTGTCAACAAACTCAACGGAGTGGGATTGTGTTGATAACAATAGCGACGTTAATATCTTCACTGAGAGAGTTATCACATATTGCATCATAGCCTTTCTACATACATCGACATTATTTAGTCTGTAAAGGGACATGTGTTAAATGTTTTGTAAAACAAATATTTGTATTGTTTTGAGCATTCTACTAGGCAACGCCTTTTGTGTCATGTTGTACCCATCACACTGGCCAAATAACTCATCCAATCAGCGAGGAATTTCACAATAATGTTTCTTGTTTACTCAACGATCCGTATGTTGAGAATATATCACAGGATTGAACAATGATTACTGAAAATATCGCACTTTTTACATAATGTTTTGAGGTGTTATTTTCTTCCATAAAAATTTAACTGTTCGTGTTCGTTATAACGTTATAAGAGTGTTGATATGAGTTTACTGTTTTTCAGCTTTGTTGTGTTATAGTTTTTATACCTAATGATGTAAATTAATGGGAGAGTGATGGAGAAAAATTCGATTACATTCCGTTGGACGATCGGACTCGACCAGACTTTTCACGTCTGATTGCGATGTGGTTGATGCCTGGGGTTGTCAGTTCTCTTGGCTCGTTGCAGTCGTGACAGAAGGCGGCGTTATGAACATGCTGAGGGAATTCAATCGTTGAGATTTTTTTATTACATTTATACCTGTCTGCGCGTCTGTGAGTAATCCTTGTAGTAATAATGTCCCCATCTCTTATTTAGAATCGCCGATCCACACTTTGGTAGGTGCTCTGATTACAGTGGAGTTTGGAGAGTGCTGTAGCATGTTCAATTTGAAATCCTCGCACGTTATCGAGCAATGACCGGCCCAAATCTTCGGTCTTTTGAGTGGGGACCTAACAACGATCGTTTGGAATTTATTTCGGATGAAAAATCGGTAGTACTTACTGAGTTATGACTGTGGTAAATAGGCCTTGCTAGAACACTCATATATATACAAAACGCGTGATATTTTCGTATGGGATATTCACTAATTATTTCTCATGCTTGCCTTACATTTGAAGCTGGACCACTTTAACAATTAATCTCACTTGTTAACTGAATATTAAAGTAACACATCAAGTATCCAAAATATGAATTCTAATTTGCACCACTTCACATCATAAGCATCATCATCATGATATACCTTCGTAAAATCGGATCATTAGTTAAAATATTTTCGGTTTTAAACCCCTAAAAGTATTATCAATTAACATTAATTCCTTTCACGTATAAGCTAGCTTATTTTTTAATTGACTAAGATGATTTCAGATTTTTTTTAATTGGCATTAAGCATTTACCATTTAAGTTAATAGCGGCCTACGCATTAAAGAGGATATTATTAAAGACGCCCCCTCCCCCCGTTCCTCTCCCACTCTTACTCCAACCATTCCACTCTCTAAACGCGGAGACCCTATTATTTAGAATCATATATCTACACTTTAAACCACAAACTAATTTTGTGTCCATTTCGTTATTAATCAATAAAGTATGTCTCTTCATTCGTCGCTTATGTACGCAGCGCTCAGTTGGCAACGAAGACGATCAGCTCCATCTATCCTTGATGGATCACAATCCTCACCCGTTACACAACCACTTGACACATACGACCTTGACCTAAAGAATAGTGTCACCTTCCCCAGTGTGAGACGATCCCAACTATTGAGTTACCACTTTCACTCCGGTTTAGCATCTTGAGTGTCGGATCGCCTCGTAAACAGAGTAGGCGATTATAGGTTATCCGTAACCGTGACTCAGAGCAGAGTAGGCGATTCCCAGTACAGCAGATAACTTGGCTTAGACGTAACGGGTTACGGGTTTTTGAAAGTAAACTTAGATTTGCATGCGATAGTGTAATGCTGTGATCATCCGGAAAGTGACACAAAATAAATTTGTTGTTTATATTTTTTGCATTGTTAACGAAAATCATTGCAATATAATTAATTCGGGTGGTCAAGGGTTTGATTCCCAACTCCCACAATCCTGACCTTGTGATGTGGCATAACGTTACAAGGAGAATGTTGGAACTGAGTTGTGCAAATATCTGATTTTCGTTCCCAAATCTCCACTGCCCTCATATACTGATATGAGCAATATTCTATAACTCGATTAACATGGACAATAATTATAAAAATGATAATGAATTAATACCAACAAAATTAATCTTACTCTATGCTAAAATAATATTTGTTTATAAAATCTTATAGCTACGCTTTTAACCTGCATGTACAGTACACCTCCACAAGTCCAAATTTCACTTTCAGTTATTACATATTTACTGATACAATATTATATCCCATTCGTCTCCAAACTTTCTTTCTTTGTACTCTCAGATACAAAATTTCGGTGGGCAACCAAACAACTTCCTGGGGATATGTCCAAAAGATCAAACCAGCCACGCTACAGTTCTACTCAACTCTCACTGAATTTTAACGAGACCGCCAAACCCAAGCCAAAGCAAAGCAAAGCAAAGTACTTGGAAGCCCCTGGCATTCTCCTGTTGGACGTTATAAGCTCACCCTAACTAGGAAGAAACATTCTAGGCTGTACAGTCATTTTCATGATTTCTATCTCATATTTCCCTTTGTGGCGGTTTATTGAAATAGTGGGACCCCTCGTTGGACGTTGATAAAATGGGAGTAATATACACTGGAGCTTCATCAGAGTTTCATTACTGGGTCGCGGGCATCGATTACTGTGTGTTTGGGGGTAGATAGAGGTGAACAGTGCTAATTCTTCTTGGGTTTTGGATCAAAACTGACACAAAACATTTATCATTCACATTATAGTAAAAATTTCGATATTTCACACAATATTGTTAATCAGATCTTAAAAGATTTTAACGGGTGACCGAAAAACGGTATACAATATATTTTTAAATTCAAGACCAAAGATCGTTATCAAAGAAAATTTGTGATTTTTAGTGTCCGGTACAAAAACATAGTAGGCCTACCTATTCGTGGTACACAGGTAAAATAACACTTACGCCGGTATTGCAGTCTTGGGATAAGGTTCTTGATGAAGTTAGCTGTGTATACACGTTACAAAACACTGTCTCACCAATAATTTATATCCTAAATAGTTAATCTAGTAGGCCTAGGTGTTCTCAAAACACGACTTGCTTTTTAAAAGGTACCACAATCCCATTCAATGGGTCCATCTATCAATCAGCGTGACCACATGTCGGCAATCAGCCAACTAAAGCTTTGTCTTTCCTGTAAAGAAAATAAGCTGACAGAAAAATAAATGGGAAGAAATTGCTAAACAAGGAAAACTTTCTTTCTAAAATCTGTCAAAAATGATCTGAAAATCTCCTGGCCGATGATAGCTTTTTATGTTTTTTTAAATACGTTTTGCGAAGCTTGTTACCTCTTGTTGAAAATACTTTTGGAACGATGGAATTATAAGTGATATTTTTGCAAATCTAGGAACAATTCATTCCAAGGTTCAAACCCCCGACAACTGTTTTGGGGCACCATCCCGATTACGAAGATTTTCCACTCAAGACTTCACTGCGAATTCTAAATACGGAATGGCGTAAATACATTTTCAGTCGTCGATTATTAGTCAATTTTGATGTAAGTGTTTCTTCAATGCGACACATTCTTTCTTACATTGACACGTTCTCCAAGCGCTTGAGATTCTAGAAAAAATCAAAACGAGAACACAAAAATAAATGCTTGTTATAAAGTAGAAGGTGATGCGAGAATGTTGAAGATTCCATAGATGGCTCACGTGACAAGTGCAGAAAGGTTCCTACAATCACCTCAACCACAATGAGCCACACTTAGAAGCTGACAGGACGGCCGTAAACTGTAACTATAAGTTTGTAGCCTTCTAGCACAGTTTAGTTCGTATGCGCCGAATAAATTATTACATTTCATCAAAATTCGAATCCTTAAAAAAACATCCAGCTTTATGTATAATGTATGGAGATACAGCAATTGTAATAAAAGTTTGCCCCGACTGGGGATTTAGATTCGATCTCTAGTCGAAGCAAACTTTTATTTGTTGATACTTTTAATGCGAGAGAACATGATAATATGAAAAGCTGGAATAACACGACGTTGAAGAGGTTAAAAGTAGGATGACGTTGCAGAATAAGGTTGGAATTCATAGTCGGCCCCTACACCTAGGGGCACCCATTGTTGCTATGGATTTGTTTTGTTTATGGGAAATAACATGGAAACAACTGTTACCTTAGTAACAATGGGCGCCCCTAGGTGTAGGGGCCGACTATGAATTCCAACCTAAAAAGTACTCGGACTGAGTATATGCAAGTTTTATTAAGGAAAAGGTGTGAATAGTATATCTATTGAATTCTATAGGGTAATACGCTTGGGAATGTGGTTAATGTTGTGTAGTGTTCTTGTGTTCTTGTGGTGTTGCTGTATGATTTGGTTTCGCATTGTACCTCCACGCCTCGCCCTTTTTAATCCATAGATTTTTTCCTTCTCACTATCAGTTTATTTCAAAAATATACATTCTTCACTTCTTCATCTTAACAATTATTCGTCTCTTTATTTCATTCACTTCACATTTATAACACTTTTTGTAATAACCGTATATCAAATTCTTTTATTTACGCTTACAAAGTTTTTTGCTCTACTGCTTTTGCAATTTTTTGGAGATATCTTATTATAACTTTACTTACTTCTTCGTCTTGTTGTTTAAGTTATAAGTTATAATTTGTTTGTATGTTCTATTGTTGTCTTACATGATGATTATTGTATCTAGTGTTGATTAAGGTTTAATATTGGTTGGCCGTCAATGTTCGTTTGTGCTATTAACACGGGCAAACTTTTTCATCCAAACAACAAATTAATTATAGATATTTCCATTTAATAACGCAACAAAGGAGTCAAGGTGCTGCTGCTACTGTATGTTTGTATAATATGTGCGTATCGCAACACATGCACGTTCCTAGGTTTTGAGTTTAGACGTTATACGTAGTAGAACATAAACACTTACAGGAAAGTTTATCACTGATAATTGAAAGCAAATAACATCGAATGGATGTTTCTTCCGAACTCCATTAACTGTGAATAAATTGTATTACACTTGTAATTACAAATCCGCAAAAAAATACGATTAGGTTTGAGTCTTCTTCAGAACTTGACTCGTCTGTTTAATCGGAACCAAGTATGTTTTTAATTGATTTTCACGCATTTCTAATCAGAATCTTGTCTGTTATTCCTTTAACAAAATGCAATCTATTCAGTAACTCGCTGGAGTGTGAACGGTTAGATCTAAAGTAGTTTATTGAAAGCAGCTGACTATTAACAGAAAACCGTCATTTCATTAGAATTTACTTGAATCCTTATACGAAAATAGACAAATGACATTTTACAAATGCGATGAGATTTTTTAAATTACGAAATTGAATCTTTAACTTGACATTTTCACAACAACAATTCAAAGGTGGTATTCTAAATAGAACTGTAATAAGAAGATAATTCGCGACGAGCTGATTTAAAACGTGCACAAACACAAAGAAACGGATGCTGGGATTTCAGTTGTTAAGCAACTGGAGCGGGGTAGGTTTAAAAAATATCAAATATGTCCAAAGCGTAAAACATTCGTGTGCGCTACTGTAGAATGTTGAAAGTCACATCGCTGAAAGCAAACTACAAACATAGATCAGTTCTTTGAGTACCACTCATCTTCACTTATCGCTCAAACATTAATTTGCCATAAGAAATATCAATACCATATAACTTACATCAAATCCATTCGCAGTTTGTTTAAGTAATGTATACAAGTTTGAAATAGCAGAACAAAATATACCAAATGGTATAATACGGATGCAATGCTTGTCTTTTACAACATAGAGTGCGACTCCAATTTACTTACACCGATAAAATCGGAATAACTATTTTGGTAACTCATAAAAAGTTCATTTTTTCCGTAACTTGCGTTTTACTTTCATGGACCTTGAACTCGAATCGTTCGAAGGCTGAGAGATTCGTATCTATTTCTTCATTAAATGCACATTTCTCAATGTAGCTAGAGCTTTTAATTTTGGCTTTTTTGTGTATGACAGTCATTTCGTAAAGTTGATTAATTTGTTTCCCATTCTCGTCCTCGATCGTGAAAGATTTATTCACGTTAACGTTGTAACAGAATAGCCCTCGATCACATTCACTATATTCAAACTGGCTTGTTACTAATGTTTAGTAATTCGTTAATTTACTTAATTAATTTTACCCGGATTAATATTTCTTAATGAACTTGTTAATTAATTAATAATGAATCAATTAATGCGTAATACCATAATGAACATTTAAAATTAGCGCTATTTTCAAAAATAGACTGCACCTGTGCTCTCTAGTAGCAATCATCATCATCATCTTCAAGATCGGTAACCATGTCATCTACTTTACGAGTTGTCGTCCCAACACCTGGCGCCATCTAGCGGACAAAACCAAAAGTCTTCCAAGGCCACCAGAGTGGGGCGATATTTTACTACGACGCAGTTCCAAGCGGGCGTACGTGATGGCCCGAGGCTTAGAATCTTCAGGAAACATCGATGCGCGGTTGAGAGATTGCAGAGCGGACCAAGGAGGAGAGTTAGCTTCACGTCGCCATAAGGGTCGGACCTGTACTACTCCGGCGCAGCCATAACAATGGAAACGTTGTGGTAACCTTCAAACAGGAAGCCTACAATAGATCACTACACCTACAAGAAGTAATTTCTGCCTGTCGAGCACATATTTTAATGAAAATGTATTTTAAATCGGCAACTTAGTCGACCACGTCCGCGGACTAGGGCAGGCCGCCCATCTTCGCCGCCCAAGCTTCGGTGGACTTCGACGAGGTTCCATGACCATCTAGACCTTCCAGAACATCATCACGTAAATATGCGATAATATTCAACCAACAAAACAAGTTCAATAAAATAAATTTACCGTGTGTCAGTGAACTTTAATATTTAAAGGCCTTTTTGCGGAATATTTGGTACCAATAATTCAATTAAATACAACATGAACTATCAATAGAGTAATAATAATTGGATCCATTAACAATACAATTGCAAACATTTAAATTTTCATTTAACTTGTAAAATGTTCTGATTAGTAAATTCACCTTGGTTTTTAAATGTATTTGTTAATGTTACCCTGATTCCCTAAACTGCCTGACATTCCAGAGTTCTTCATTTAAAGTAAGTAAATGTAATTATAAAATTTAATTAATAATTATAATAAAAGATAAGAGTCCCTTGTGCTCTACTTTTGACCTAGTGTCTGGCGCCCAATTCAAATATTCATATTTTTATTTTTGCATTTGCCGAGAGCGTCACATTGGCGCCCAACGTGGGGCTAATTAAGCCAAAGCCTAACTGAACTTGTTCACAACCCCATTTTATTTAAATTTTCTATTTGTAAATGTGAATGTCAGCTGTTTAAGGGTCAGTTTTTAATCGTCAAAATGTCTAATTTCAATGATAACTTTTCATGTACTGATAAAACCGATTCGACACAAGACATGTTCTCCGAACCCAACGAGACCACCTCGACCACCAGCCCTGGGAGACCCTTGGCGGAGTCGACCCCCATGGAAACCCAACCTCCTGCCTCGTCAGCCGAGACCCCCAGTCACTCCAATACAGGTATCGCCATCACAAATGAGCAACAAATCGGTGAGTCAGCATTACAGATGATTTTGAAAGCATTGGACAAACTCGATAGCAATTTTAGCAAACTCGATAGCAATTTTAGCAAACTCGATAGCAATTATAGGAAACTCGATAGGAAACTCGATACGACACTTGATAGTATTAAAACTAAAATTGGCAACGTAAGTTTGGAAATTGTCAACTCATCCAGGTCGGAAATTAACGAGATAAAAAGTGAAGTGAATCATGATCTTGAAAATATAGAAAATAGGCAAACTGAACAGAAAGTTATTGAGGAAAAGGAAGATAGATTAAATATTGAGAGTTTGATGGTTGTGCGAAAATTAAGAAAGCGGAAAAGGATGCGTAAAGAAAGAAAGATAATTAACAAGAATAGAATAACTATGATAAAAAGTCGATTGTTTGGAAGTAACAAAGGAATGTTTCGAGCTAGTATGAAAAGGAGAAGAAAGAGTAAAAGAGTAATTTTGAAAACGAGAGCGAAAGGTAAAGGAAAAGTAACAAAGAAAACAATTAAAGTCAAGAAAGTAGGAGCTAAAGCTAGTTTGAAAAAGAGAGGGAAAGGCAAAAGAAAAGTAACAAAGAAAACAATCAAAATCAAGAAAAATTTGCAATGGATAATGGTACACGTTAATAAGAAAGAGAAATACAAGATAGGAGACGGATTAGTTAATGGAAGTTTACATAAGAGTAATCATGCGAGGTCAAAATTCGAGCCATTGACATTTAAGGGGGGTACATAATGTTGTCAATTTAAGACCGTATCATCAGTGAAGAAAGAAGATATATATTTTTTTTTTGCCATGCTAATAGAACCAAGAAACAAATGCCGGCTACAATTCACAATAAGGGTACACCACTTTTAGGCCAACTATCTAAATTGAAACCCTTATGGCAGATGCCTACATAAAAATTCGTCTAACAACAATTTAAAACCAGACGCTTAATAAATCTTAAATAGCTGTTTAAGAAAGTTACGGTGTAGCGGGGGGATTTTTATTATTTTTCGGACCTCATTATTTGGGACTCTAATGTAGGGGCTTTAGATCTATCGTGCTGCCGGGTGAGGTTAGAACAAAGTTTCATGAAATACCGCATTCCAGCTCGTCAAAATTCCTGTTCACGTTCTAAATTGTTTCCCTAAGCGCACCACCCTATCAATTATTAATATTTTTTTTTTATCTCTTAGCAGGAGATAGGGATTTTGTTTCTCCCTGTATCAGAATGATCGCAACGAAGCAATCAAGGGATCTGTTCCTCCCTGTTCTGGCCACGCTAGAAGAAGCGGAGCAAACTACCGTAGTTTTAGGTTTTGTAAATTTCAAGGATGTCCACGTTTCAATGATTCCAGCATAATACTTATTTTATTAGAAATGTAATCAACGATATTGATAAATTTGAAAATGTAGATTAGACATTGTGAATCGATATCTGTGTGGATGAGCCTATGCGGACGAGCGGACTAGATTAACAATGGTAATTAATTAAGATTTAGGTCATTAAGATTTAATAAATCAAGCATAATAAGTTTTATGTTTTCTGTTAGTTTTATGTTTTTGCGATGAATTGTATGAGGAAAGGAAAATTGATTTTTTGATTTTGTCGGATTAATTAATGAGGATAATTTGAAGGAATATGATTGAGAGTTAAGAAGTTTTATGGATTTCATGACATCGATAGTTTGAATGTAATGAGATTAAGGTTGGGGGGATGGTATGTAGCCATATCAAGATTAAAGTTAGGGCATATTGTTGCTCAATTGTTCGGCAATGCATACCCATTCCTCACCTTCCTTATCAATTATCCCATTTGTAACATGTCTAATGAGTATTTCAATGCTATTGTATTTTTGTGTTTTATGTATTCTTATGTTTTATGTTTCATGTATTTTCATTGAGTTAAATGAATGCAAATCAATTTGTATGAGGTAATTTTAAAATTGTTTGAATTTCAAATATGATATGTATTTTTCATCTAACATTGTGTCATCATAATCAGTTAGGGCTTAGGGATAGGAGTATAATCCCAGCCTTTATTTTGGTAGTAGGAATCATTGAAGCAATTATGTCAACAGCTGTGTCAAGGTTATGATTTTGGAAACTATAAGAAGAGTAATATTTTAAATATTTTTTTTTTTATTTTATCAGTTCTGTAACTGGAATTACATTTTTAGATATATATTCAGTAAGTAGTTTTAAGTTCACAATTTCTCAAGGTGAATTATTTTCCAAATGTAATCATTTCTCAAATAATTCAGGGGGATACTGTAACAGAATAGCCCTCGATCACATTCACTATATTCAAACTGGCTTGTTACTAATGTTTAGTAATTCGTTAATTTACTTAATTAATTTTACCCGGATTAATATTTCTTAATGAACTTGTTAATTAATTAATAATGAATCAATTAATGCGTAATACCATAATGAACATTTAAAATTAGCGCTATTTTCAAAAATAGACTGCACCTGTGCTCTCTAGTAGCAATCATCATCATCATCTTCAAGATCGGTAACCATGTCATCTACTTTACGAGTTGTCGTCCCAACACCTGGCGCCATCTAGCGGACAAAACCAAAAGTCTTCCAAGGCCACCAGAGTGGGGCGATATTTTACTACGACGCAGTTCCAAGCGGGCGTACGTGATGGCCCGAGGCTTAGAATCTTCAGGAAACATCGATGCGCGGTTGAGAGATTGCAGAGCGGACCAAGGAGGAGAGTTAGCTTCACGTCGCCATAAGGGTCGGACCTGTACTACTCCGGCGCAGCCATAACAATGGAAACGTTGTGGTAACCTTCAAACAGGAAGCCTACAATAGATCACTACACCTACAAGAAGTAATTTCTGCCTGTCGAGCACATATTTTAATGAAAATGTATTTTAAATCGGCAACTTAGTCGACCACGTCCGCGGACTAGGGCAGGCCGCCCATCTTCGCCGCCCAAGCTTCGGTGGACTTCGACGAGGTTCCATGACCATCTAGACCTTCCAGAACATCATCACGTAAATATGCGATAATATTCAACCAACAAAACAAGTTCAATAAAATAAATTTACCGTGTGTCAGTGAACTTTAATATTTAAAGGCCTTTTTGCGGAATATTTGGTACCAATAATTCAATTAAATACAACATGAACTATCAATAGAGTAATAATAATTGGATCCATTAACAATACAATTGCAAACATTTAAATTTTCATTTAACTTGTAAAATGTTCTGATTAGTAAATTCACCTTGGTTTTTAAATGTATTTGTTAATGTTACCCTGATTCCCTAAACTGCCTGACATTCCAGAGTTCTTCATTTAAAGTAAGTAAATGTAATTATAAAATTTAATTAATAATTATAATAAAAGATAAGAGTCCCTTGTGCTCTACTTTTGACCTAGTGTCTGGCGCCCAATTCAAATATTCATATTTTTATTTTTGCATTTGCCGAGAGCGTCACAACGTTATTGATGGTTAGATTGTTTTCTCTATTATTCCTTATGTCTAAATATGAACCTCCACATTTAAATCTTGCTCGCTAATAACAGTTTTTTGTTACGTTAATATTTATCGTAATACATTGGGAGTATGCATTTAACTGTCCAAAATACATATTTTATTTTTGACCTTTTACATAAAACCTCATTCAGAGCTCACTCTTTACATTTTCAGATATATTTCATGGAAGTTTTAGAAATACAAAACTATGTTTGTAATATATCGTTTGAGTTGAAAACCAAAACGTACATAAGTTTAATTTGATCGTGATTACATCAAATAATGTATTTCTAAATGTTTCCTTCCATCTGCAGTGCAGTGATAAAGTTGGGGCCTATGTCGCCTGTCACTTCTCAACGTCTCAAATACATGATTGCAATAATAGAGTCTTAAAGCAACAAGCATCACCATCATTATCATATTTTATATCTTTGTCTCAATTGCTCCAGTCTCAATCGAAAATAATTTATATTAAGATAGTCTTATATCCACAGTTTCAAGACACGATATTATATTTCGTATTAATCTCAAGTTTCATTTAATTAACAAGTTTGATTTTCCTGGGTCAATTAAGCTCCGACATACACTGTAGGGGTTCCTTATAAGAAACTGTGAGTACACATCTGTGTAAGGTTTCCCCACGGTCGGCCCCTTCATTAAAGAGTTAATTAACTGGAATGAAATACGTCTCCGTCCCGACGCTGGCTGATGATTGAGCTGACGGCGTCGCGACGCCTGATCGTTGAGCAATTACGCTTATAAAACATCAAGCATTTATTGGTAACCAAGAAGTCAACGACACTAATAATGTGTTTAGGTTAACTGCAAAGTGGTAAACGCGCTTACAATACAGTTAAGCGCAATGGGCTGTCGCAATAAACCACTCAATTTAATTGATATCGTGAAAACGTTTAAAATATTGAATATCTGATTCAAACCCGGGAACAATAACAATGTATTTAAAAACTTAAACCTCATCAAATACAGCTCCTAAAGTATTAAAATGCCAACCTTAAAAACTAGTTGTTTTTTAACATGCTTAGTGAAAAAAAGCGGTGATATCTTCATTTTGCTTAATACGTAGGTAGAGTAAATCTGTGTAAATGTATGTGTTTTTAGAACATTTATGAAACACTGTATGAAGTAAGGTAGGTATACAACTTGTTGTTGGATTGGCATTTCTACCCCGTTATGATTGAAACGTCTCGTTTCAGGCGTGAACACAACGTGAATAAATACATAAATACACATGTTAAGCTGTGCTGGCATTCACATCAACTTGCCAAAATTGTTTCACTAAAACTTGAGCGATGTATTCATGAACTTCCAACGTACCAAACAAGTTGTAAGGTCAAGTTAGGAACTTGCGAATCACATTATTTGAATATTGTTTATGCACGAGAGCAATGATTGATCCTTATACGTCTTTCAGCTGTCGAAATGACGAGTAGTCATAAATATTATAGAACATCAAGTTAGCAACAAAGTTCAAGTTGGAGTGAATTCTGAATTGGCCCCAGTAGCAAGAAAGGAACCTACCAGTATGATTCTATCGTGTATGGTTGCAAGATTGAAAACCTGACCCAAAAGGATCTAGGAATGAAAAGAATCATTAAGAATCATGATTTGAATTGTGTTGCGTACGAACCATTTTGTTCAATCGACAACAATGCGCATCATTTGATTATTGTTGAAACAGTTAATAGTTATGCCTTAGTTCAGAAAATATTATGAACAAAAATGTTAGGAATAAATATTCATAAACTTTCATGGGCAACTATAATATTGTAAACTAATTGCATTATACATATATTACTTCGTTTATTATGTTCCTCACAGAGAAATATGACCAATGAAACTGAGTCTGTGTATACCATGCCCATATGGCAAATAAATATAGTGATCCACATTAATTTTGTATTATTAAATATCAGTTAAATATTTAAATACAGGAGCAAAAATTTCCTATCGTAATTCCTTTGATATCCGTTTCCAAATCACGCATTTCGCATCTGCAGTATAATAAAGAATACTTAGACTTTCAGACCTAGACAAGAAAAACTCTATCAGGGCAAGCTATCTATTATTTCCGTCCGAGTCCAGAGTGTGTGTGAAATGACATTGCACCCGTTCATCTAAGACAGTAATTCAGTTTGCTTTCAGTATGTGTCCCGTCACGACGTATAACAACAACATATAGTGCCGTAAGTGTATTACGGAAAAAACGCCAAGAAATGGTGTCGCAACTCATATGTTTTATGAACAGCACGATCTTGTAAGTGGTTGGCCAGTCTCCCTAGACGTCTTTCCTCTCTGTGCCGCAACATCCCACGTCTCCTCATCAACCCCCCTCCCCCCTACCCCCTCCACCACTCAAGCCACACAGCGACACAGGCAAACAACGGGCCGGCCAACAAAGGAGACGACTTTTCGCTCGGCGGCTGAGTTACTCATTTCCGGTTTGACATTAAGAATTGCCGACTTCTAACTTGATAACAAGTTATTGACCCACTATTTTCACGGTTTAAGCTGCGTTTTGAGTGCGTAAAACTCTATATTTGAAGCACGAAGCCCTACTGTCAACGAAAGATGAGAAAGATTTAAGCTGTATTTTTATCTTCTTGTATTGTTAGAATATTATTACATTTGCAACAAATGTATGCAGTAAGTAAATACGACAATGAGCTATGCATAGAATGAAGTGTAAAGTATATTTCATATCAATTTGGTGCCTTGATGAAAGTAGAACCCAAAGACTGTATTCAAACAACAGAATTAGTTAGTTTTCTTTATATAATTTGCAATCATACATTCAACACGTATAATCTTGCTATATAATCTTGCTATACTCCTTTAGTTGCTTTACTAAATTTCTCACAGCACCAACCAACAAAATTTTTACCCTGTCGTATCTAGGTTCGCGCAGAAGAATGTCAGTGTCTGGAAACAAACTCTACCCTTAGTGGTTCTTGTCATACCATGCGCACAATATATAAGCCAATCCGTCATTGATCTGAGGGTGAATGCAAGAAGTTTAGGCGTGAGTCGAACGGTTAGTGAAACACAAAGAAATCTCGATGGTTTAAAGAAGCGACCGTAGAGTCAAGTCAAACATTGGAACGCTTGGAATAACGCATGGCGAACGAGATAAAACGATAGGCAAAGAGTTTTCAACGTCTCTACGTCATGAATATCGTTGAAAGCGTTCATTGCAATGGTGCGTGTGAGCTAACACAAGTCAAGTGGAGCGAATAAGACCGAGATGTATGGGTGGGTTGAGCTTGGGTTAGGCTGTACTACGCATACACTGTCACAATAGTGCTTAAATTCTCTAAATTCAAATAAACACTAACAATTAATCAAGTTGCTGTAACTCCTTACAGGACATCGGTAAAACTGGCAAATTTTAATCACATTGTGGAAAATGTATGTTTTATATTATGTTTGTTTTTCATTGTAGATTAATATAAATTATGGGTTAAGTCCGTTATTCATTTATGAGAAAAGTTAAGCTTCTTTAATACCGAGGGGTAACTTTTACGCTTGAAAGTTAGAGCTTTATTTTGTATTTTTTCTCATTTCTATTTCGATGAGCAATTTGTTACTTAAAGAAAAGTAGCTCTGGTTTTTGCGAATACCATACTGATGTTTGAACGTTTGTTGGGTGTTTGTTAAAACGTTACAAACTACTTTTGTTGAGCGTTGACTTACCGGTATAGATATCCTAGCAATAATGCATGGAAACAAACTATGCTTTTGGCCTTCAAATTGAGAAAATCTTGAGGAAAAGTGAATTTATCTGTAAAAACGTTATATCCCAAATAAAAAGGCAACAGAATTATCCAGCGTGATGCGCAGGGTCGTAGTCCGTAGAGGTAAATTCATGAACTCGTTCAAAGAAATGTCTAACATTAATTCGTTTGACAAAGTCTCTAGCATTTTACTCGACGAAACGGGTTTTCACATTCCTTTCATAAAATTAGATTTTAATTAAGTTTGCTAGTTCTAAAACCAAGTTTATATTCAATTCCAATTAGAACCATACTTAACACTTGAGATAACTTGTATTGTAGTCTTGTATTGGATGTTGAAATGCAGTTTTAATACACAGTCTTATCACAATGAGAAGACTGTGCAAAGCTATGAAAGCTCCCAACCATGATTATCTGCATTTTATCAACACGCGGAAATAAGTTGTATTCTAGTTTGTTTTATAATTGCGTGTTTACTTTTAATACACTTCTATGTATTGAAAACCGAAGAACAGTTTGTATTTGGATGTATTGCTTTAGGCGACGTACAAAACCAACACAATGGATATTAAGTTATCTACAACTTATCTGTTCACAAATGAAATTACTTTATTGAACTTTCCTGTTTGTTTTTCATAATGAGATATTCCATGGTGAATATTGCATTGACATACATTATACATTGTATTCGCAGTTAGGCTACTAATGAGTGTAATTTTAATTTGACAACAAATTTAACTCAACATAATTATTATATTAAATATGTAACTGTAACACATTTATATATGTAGCACATTTATATAACCCTTAATTTAAGTACTGCGCGCGTGGGAAAAATGATTTCAGAACCGTCTTAAATACACAAACAAGATGTAGCGAGCTGTTAGACTCAAGTCCCCCTAGCCCGGGTTACCCGGCACCTCCACCATATTTGTGTGCACATTCACCCGCCCACTCACTCACCCACCCACCAAGACTTGTCTCGAACCCATGTCCCTGTATTGCGACCCGTGGATTACTGAAGACGTAACTCCCTCGTTAAAGTGAATTACAAAAAAGTTAAATTAACTTGAAATATGTTATGTACACAGACATATTTTGTATGTACTCCTCTTAACGGGCATTCTTAAAGCCTCAACTACCACAATATGTCGTTAAGGTTAATGAGGGTAATTTCGCTTTGCACTCTTGCCTTGTACCCCACCTGATCCCCCCCCCCCCCGCCCCTCCCCCACCTGATCCCGTCTGAGATACAGCAGTTATCCAACTAATATGTTCAATGAGAGAAACGGTGTAATTTTTTAAAATGAGAAATAAGAGGGTAAACTTAGTTTTGTACGCCCTTTTCACTTTTGTTAATTAAATGCTTTTGTAACAGAGGAGGTAGTTAGAATAAATGCTTGTAATTCTCAGAATTATAACAGAGTATCGGCAAAGTAGTTAAAAGATAGGAGTTAACATTTCTTTTTATTACCGATGTAGATACTATAACTACAGTCCCTAGTCGACTTCATATAGGCTAACCTAGTAGCGTTAAACACAATAAAAATAATAATAGTTTTTAAATTAAAAACAGAAAATCATAGTTTATTAACAGTAATAATAATAATACTGTTCCGCAGCTAAAAAAAAATGAATGACATACGACATATGGAAGAATGAGATGGAGAGTCTTTAATGAATAATTGATAACATCTTTTGTAAATGGGATAGTTATTATGAACTATGAAATAAAATTTCCAATAGCTTATAAAGTGGAAACATCACTGTTGAAGCAATATTAACGAATTGAAACCAAAGAACTAAAACATACTACTGTTCTGTGAAAACAGTCCATGTAACAAATTATCGATCACAATGATAGTTTTCCTAACGCAGGCTTCCCATATCAAGTTTCCTTTCGATATGATGATTTTAATTTGAACTTAATTGAAAACTGAGTCATTATACAGTTAGATTGTTTCTCGTTATCGTTCGTACAAGGAAGTCCAGGTGTGAAAGATCACAGATTGGAATGATAGTTATAAAACATGTATGTGGAATGTATGCAAAGCAAGAAAGCACGTAGTAGTATAGTATCCGAAGGACTGTGCCGTATAAGGAATGTGTTAATAGAATAGAATAGAATAGAATAGAATGTTTATTGAATAATTTAGATAATATGTTAGGAAAAAGAGAACGTTGTTGCTGATGTTTGTTAAACAATACCCATCATCCAGTAATGTATATCATACATGATCCACGTATACCCAGGTTTGATTTACTTGTTATCAGCTGTGTAATCAGTAGGCCTAACCGCAATTGAGCTTAATGAGATCACGCTTATTTGAGCATGATATCATACCAGGAAGGGGATGTCATTGATCTACCAGGATCCGGTCAACACAGGCGTAGACCACTGGCTAGTGGTTTTACTCATCCCATAGGTCTACTCATATCTCCGTGACATAATCTATAATATATACACGTACATATCTATGTTACACCTCCTGTCTATAGACTGTTTACTTCCTTTTCGTGCGTGGTGGGCAGGTTTGTGTGTTTGTTGGTCATGAGGGCTATGTCGGTGGAAGCGTATGCTTCTGCTATAGGGCCACCCTAGCCGGACAGGTTGAGGAGAAGCCAGACGAAGCAGCCCACGTCCACCCCTTTACGCCCTGTATGTCCCTTTCCGTTAAACCCTTCAACCCCGACGTCATATGAACATAGTTGTCGAGTACGTTGTTAAACAACAAACAATCTAATCAAATCAAGAACGGTAATTTGGGATAGGGGACAACGATAAACTACAGAAAACGTTTGATAAAGATTTCCCTAAATGTATGTGTTACTATCTGGAAAACATTGGAGTACTTAACGATCGTGATTTCCTTCTTTTTTTAAATTACACCTACAGATTTAACATTCAACCCTGTCTTATGTAAGGGATGGTTTTTATACGACGGACACTTATTTCTGGTGTATTTATTAATGAAGTGTGCAGTGTACGTTATTAAATATTACAAGAGATGAAATCACATTTTAAATTAATTATCGCATGATAAAGGGATGCCTCACCCCCAACGACCGCCCACCTCCCTCAAGTGACCCGGCCGCCTACACGGGGCTGCTTGGGTGGAAGGGAAGCACGTCTGAGAGATGTACCTGCTTTGATGCAATCTTATCCTGAATATAGCTCCATTGTGCTGCTATTCCTACGCGCTTTTGATTTGTGTCCTGTTTAGGACAGAACTAAAGCCACCACTTACTTCGGAGAATAGATTTAAACCTTTATTTGGATTAACTTTGATTTATAACAAGCAGCATAATCCACAGTTTTAATCTACATTCTGGGCGAGAAATATGATGTTCACCTTACTTATAATGTTATACCTTATAACATGTACATGTATGCTTCCTTTCCATTAAACACCAACACGAAAACATTATTGAGCTCGCTTTGTGTAAAGACAAAAAAATTGTAAAAAATAGCCGAAATTTTCCCAGTCAGAGCAAAATAGTATTACAACTATTATCTCGCTCTACACTACACCTAAGCTGGATTAAGCTTAAACATCGAATGGTACGATTGGAATAATATAGACGTAAAGCAACAAAAAATCAATCACCCATAGAAAACATATCACCCTTAATGAATTAATACAGTTTAAATGCTATAATACTAGTAAAATGTATCAGGCATTATGCAGAGAAATTATTGAAAGGGAAAGAACCAAAATTTCAGACTATGTGAAATATAATTGTTTTCATTAAAACACAGAGTACGTTCTCACAATAAATTTTATCTCGCGGGCAAAGTACATATTTCGTGGTCTTTAACCTAAGCTGTGTTGTATCATCCTACGCGAGAGCTATGTTCAGAGCAAGCTGGACACATACGCTATGACGTGTCGCAGTTCATACTTCGGTCCCTGTAAGCATTTACCAACGCACACGGCTAGCAAATTGTTTGAAATTTAGAAAACATTTCATTAATAGCAACTAGAATTGCTAAATTTGTATAATATTCCCGAGAGCACTTGCTAGTTAATTATCTGTACGGCCACCGGTAATTGCCATAGCTTATATTCGCGCGGTAATATGGGTACAAACAATGCTTCAGTTAGCCTATGAGTTAGAGGTTTGGATATAAAGTAAATTTATTGCGTAAGTTCTTGGCCAGAGTAAAGTATAAATAATTTTTAGATTATACATTTGGCTTGGCGAACCCGGTGGTCCATGATAATATTTTCTAGTCCCACAGAAAATATTTACCTTCTGTTTGTTGGTTTCTGATTAATTCATCCACATTTTAGGCATTTGAGGAGTCAGTGAATTTATTATGTGTGTTCTATTTCGGTATAGAAGCTTAGCATAAATTTATTTTCATTAACATACAAATAATCAGCTATTTTCCTATTTTATTGTATCATGTTATAATTTACTATTTTTTGTAAAGGACAAGACGTTAAATTCCATTTTGCATAGATGAGTCTTCGCATTTTATCACCTAGTGTATAGTGTACACACAACAGTATTTTTGAACGCGTACGGATATATTAACAAATGTAAATATAAATAAATGAAGTTCACAAATGACCTTGAAGCATATTATTTCTAAGACTCTTTTCGCTTTAATATCACTTCTGACCAACGAAAACAACCTCAAGCGGGCGAATGGAAGCATGGATAAAAGAATAGATGAGTGGGAGTTGAGTAGCTCGAGCGATCTCATATGTTGGCTATTGGGGCTTGTGGACATTAGCGCTATAGGCTTAAAGGCTTTTCACGTTCGTTCTTCTGTTTGCCAACTACTTCATGAGACTAGCCAATAATTTTTTAGTCGTTTTGATGAAAGCTGATATTGACAAGTTCATCTTCGTCCACATTTTAGTGTTTAAACGCGTTGGATTCGCGAGCCCCTCACCCCCCCCCCCCCCCCGGATATACTTGACTCGTCTCTCTTCATCGATTATTGTTTTGATTAACTTCACTATATAGAACAGCGTTAAGCCCAGTCAATGAGAAAGCCAACACAATCTTCCATTTCCCAACCTTTACGTTTCAAGTTTGTTAGCATCAAAGTGAATTCTGAATGTGCCTTAAGCTTGTTCATTAAACGTTCAAATATTGAGAATAATACCCATATAAATAGTGTTCTGTGTATGCGGTTAGCATTTTAATACAAATTTAGCTCATTAAAACTCTTAGCCACACGTCTGATAAAAGTTAAGGCACAAGCGTCAAATGGAATTCTCCGGCTAATTAAATTGTGCTCTCTCCCCCCTCCCCACCCCCAAGATTCATTTCGACGCGGCATTAATACTTCCCAGCCCCCGCTAAGCTTTGGGACCAGAGAAACGTAACACGAATGGTTCCGAATGAGAAGCTCATAAATTTAATACTCGTAACACTCTTTGAATCAAAGCCTTTTAATAAACTGAAGATTTGTCGCGGCTTTGTAAAAGCCAACCGAGTCAGAAAGATATTATTATGTAACTGGAACAAATCAAAGCCGGTCCTTCGTAAACGTCTACTAAATGTGGTGACGGTGTAATGCCAATATAATCATATTTTATCGTATTAAATTTGAATTCGCCCAACTTTGAAAATCTCAGATTTAATTATCTCGTGTTGGTAACAATAATTTCAACCAACATACCAACACGTAATGTAAAGCGCCCGGTTCGTCCGGTTGTCGATCTTAATCGTTCTGTAAGTTGGTTGGGTGAGAAGTGGTCTGTAATAATAACTACCATGTTAAGTCGTACTTTCATTCGTAGCATACGTACCCTATACGGCGACGATGTAATAAAGTTGCTACAGAAACTGTTCCAATTTAAATCTGGTTTAAATAAAAATGTAATAATAATAATCATAAGACGACAAAGAGCTCAAAGCCTGATCATCCAACCCTAAAACTCAATAAAGTTCTAAATACGTCACCCTATGTCCACAAGTTTTAAATGAGCAACTTATTTGCACAATGGATGAACTTTCCTTGTGTATTTAGACAGAATGTATTTAACCCGATTTTAATCTAATTCTCTCTACCGTCCAAGGGCGTAATCCTTTGAACAGAACATTTTGGTTATTATAAAATGAGACATCTCCTAATGGAACGTTGTTTTCTGTTTCAGACACAATGTTTCCGACCAGTGACCGTCTCTCGTTGTGGCCGCTAGCTGCTGTCGTTCTCCTGGGCATCGGTTCCAGCCTCTGCCTCCAAGAGGTGGCGCCGGCCGCTCCGTCGCCCGCAGAGGAGGCCGCCCTCGCCCGCGCGCAGCCCGCAGGGGACGCCGACGCCGACGCGGACGCCGAGTACGAGTTCCTCAAGCGTCTTCAAGACTTCAACGTGGGCAAGCGGGCCTACAGCTACGTGTCCGAATACAAGCGTCTCCCCGTCTACAACTTCGGCCTGGGCAAGCGGGCGCCCTCGCAGCTTTACGGCTTCGGGCTGGGCAAGCGAGCCGGGGGGAACCGACTCTACTCGTTCGGGCTGGGGAAGCGGGACTACGAAGAGGATTACAGCGACGAAGGGGAAGACACCGACTTCAGTGAGGAGGACACAAACGAGGACATGGCCGCAGACAAACGTAACCGCTTATACTCGTTCGGACTCGGGAAGCGAATGAGCCCGTACAGCTTTGGGTTGGGGAAACGTTCTCCGGGCGACGCACAACGACTCTACAGTTTCGGTCTTGGAAAGAGGGCAAACCCATCGATGTACAGCTTTGGCCTGGGTAAGCGAGCCGACACTCGTCTATACTCGTTCGGGCTCGGCAAACGCCCGAGCAGCAATCGCAACACGAGATTCAGCTTCGGGCTCGGAAAGCGCTCGGGAGAAGGGTTCGATGACGAGAGTGACCTTGACGAAGGGAAGAGGTACGCGGCTCCGGATCATCGGTTTTCGTTTGGCCTTGGCAAGAGGGAGGTTTCTTCCACTGACATGGAGGAGGTATCGAAGGAAGAAGCCAAGGACAAAGAGGCCAAGGGTCACGTTGTCGCAAAAAGGAGTCTGCACTACGGCTTCGGGCTCGGCAAGCGATCGCCTCTCGACTACCAGAACGATAAGGATCAGTACGAGGAAGTGGAAGACTTATCTAGGTACGCCCGACGACCATACAGCTTTGGACTTGGAAAGAGAATTCCTATGTACGGCTTTGGACTTGGAAAACGTGCAGAAGGATAAACGATTTATTGTATCTTTCATTTAAATTAAATCATGGTTCTAATTGTTATTGGTTATAAGTTAACCTGGCCATGGGTTTATTTTCCAACTGTATTGAAACAAATGAAAACAATGTCCTAACCCCAAAATCAAAGGTACTTACTTGTGTCCATATACATGTATTATAGCACGAAACGCCATATCTATTGTATTTACAGGAATAGTTAATGAAGCAACGCTTTATTCGTGGGACGGTCAATAGCGTGAACGACTTAAGTAAAACACAACATATCACTGGGACTCGACCCAAGGTCGGCCACTGTCCAAGCATCCACTAGGCTGTCCATGTGGTGTGCTATAACCAGCTGACAGTACTGCAGCGTGCAGGGGCTGTCATCCACTAGGCTGTCCATGTGGTGTGCTATAACCAGCTGACAGTACTGCAGCGTGCAGCACTTGGTCTCATCATTAATAATAGTATAGTACATTTTAGTTTAGATGTTAGAAGGCCACGCGACAAGATCGAGCCTGCACATGGGTTATAAGGCACCCCCTGAGATAAGACCACCAGCCCAGGAGGTCTAGGGGTGCAAGACTTGGGTCAGGTCCCACTGACATTGTATGTCTTACTACTTAATGGGTATTATAAATCCAACATCTGTGTTTTGTTGCAGTTAAATGGTTTCTTCTTTGTCTCTCAATAAATGTACGTCTAATTACGAGACGCTTAATTGGATTCTTCTACATGGATTATTTGTATCTGTCTGTGAGACAACCAAGAAAAATCACATTTCTATTTTACTAGTCAGAGTTAATGGAACCTAATGGAGCGTTCACATTAGCTAGCTATAAATAAAGATCTTGGAGATAGCCTTATAATTGCGCAGCGACACGGGAAGGATTTATGGGCTAGGCTAGTTAAGTACTGAGCAGTGAATACTGAATATGAAGCACTGAAATTGAGACCGTTACAATAAATATCAAATGTTTAAGAATTTATCCAACATTGTGGTAGTGAATGTTGTATATTTTGTGTTGAAAATAAATTATTCGTTTTTGAGAACAGTAAAATGTCTCATCTATTTCTCATTTCCCTCTGTTTTCAACACTTCCTCTTAAAGGGGATGCAACATCCTAACGTTTTGCTTCCTAGAATTGTAATAAGTACACAGAACAGTTCTTCACAGACCATTAATTACTCCTTAGGGATCTTGTTTTTGTGTAGTGCAATGCTTATTTCACCCTCATTACAGTTAAAGAAAATGTAAATGTATCTACAAAGCTAACAGAAGATAAGATATGTCGAATATAATGATACCTTAATTCAACAATCGATCTTTTGGAACGCCTCCTTATATTTAAATGGAAGTTTCAACCAAATTACGTCACACAAATCGTTAAGCTAAAACGTTATTAATTTTAAATTACGATATCTAAAACAGACAACGCAAATGTGGATACAAACCTCGTCAAGCCTGTATTGAGTAGACAAATAAAGCCTGGTTGTTCCTCATGGTGAAACAAAATAATATTCATTCCCAACGGAGTCGACCTATGACACTAGAACTCATGCAGTAATTTATATAGGCAACCCAAGACTACCTTACATATGCTTTCGTCACATCCGGGGTATTCCTAGCCAATCAGCGATCGGTATTTGCGCGCTATTGTCTCAGGCGGTTCGCTGATTGGCTAGGAATACCCCGGATGTGACGAAAGCATGTGTAAGGTTGTCTTGGGTTGCCTATACTCAATTGTGTGTTCACCATCCTTCATTATCAGTATCAAACTCCAGTAGGATCAATTTTTCATAATTATCTTGATATAGCCGCCGTTCCGTGTCTTCGAGTAATCCTTGCGGCAAACTGAAGGGGACATACAAACTGCATCTGTCACAATGATTGGCCGAGCTGCAGGTAAGCTAGCAACTGCATAGGGAGCGCCACTCCCCCCCCCTGTAAAAACAGTACTATACGCGGCCAAGTGTCAAGCTTTAGGTATACTTGGTTTATTAAGAGTCTGCAGAAAAGAAAATTTAAGGTTTTCTGTTCTTATCTTTAAAACAACTTTCAAAAACGAAATTGTGAGATAATTCATCGGGTAAAATTAATATAATCAGGATCTACAGATAACGAAAACAAATATATGCAAATTTCATTACATTTTAAGAGTTTAAAGAAATAGTCAATAAAAGGGCGTTAATCTCAAGTAATAATGGTTTTGGTTTTATTGAACCGGGTTCAACTTCAAGAATATTATTATTTGTAACTGAAACAGTAAACATTTATCAAGAAAATATAATTGGTTCCTTGTAAAAGAAGATTACAAAAAATAATGGATTCTCCTGTGTTGACACAAACGCCTACGTTGAGTCGTTGATAGTCACTGCAGGCGACACTTAAACACGAGATGTTAGTGAAATCAAAACAAATACCCGGAAGAATCTATTTGTCTCGAGAAGGGAATGTATAAAAACAAATTACATCTTCGATTAATTAGAAATAACATTGTGAATGAGATAGTTTCTTGTTGATAAACACTCTAGTCGCTTCGCCCACGCTCATCCGTGTTGTCAATACTCGCTCTACGTTCACGGAACAAACAGCGAGTGTACAGGGTGACAGATGTTTCATTTAGAATAATGTAATGTAACATTATACTTGTAACGATTAACTTAACGCTCAATTCTTGTGTGATTATCACTTGAACAATAATTTCCATACAAACTAAATAAGTTAGAACCATTTAAAAGAAAGACTATATTGCTGTTTCATTCCATTGAAAAGAAAAAATAGCTAATTTAATAATTATTGAATGAAAAGCATGCTTTCGCAACATAACATGATTTTAAAATGCAAACGTTAGAATTTCCATAAGAATAAAATAAATAAGACACATTTTAAACAAAGTTACTTTCAGTTGTAGGCCTATTATTATTATTATTTATTTTCAATATTAGCTTAGATTCGAAATTAGAAACGAATCTTCTTGCTATATAGAGACAGTTGGAAGATTTGATCGTTTCTTTTAATTGGGATATCGTATTTGAATTGAATATTGTAACTAATAGTGCCGAGTAATAACATGATAGCCCTAATTAAGTGCTGCTGTGGGCTGTACACATTCTGGGAGAACTCCAATAGACGTGAGACTTCTATTCTCTGCCCACACTTTACAACTTAACTCTTTATGCACGGCTCATCCCTTTCATCTGTCCGTTAAGTGGGATGTTATTCTCTAGCACGACTTTGTGCTTTTGTTGTCACAGTAGGCTACTCTGCACTGAATACATTCTTTATTAGCATTTTCATCAGAAACACATAACGGTTATACCATGTTTCTATCAAGAGCATATTTAACGTATGATGACGTTCAAAACGATCAAGTATCTTTAAATATTGCACGTTTTACAAAATATATCCGAAGATAAATATCCATTCAAAGTGTCTTCTACTGTCACGCTTTTTAATCGCCACTAAAGGGTTATTATGGTAAACCATACATGGTTATACCCTACAAATTGAAAGAATCAATACATACACATTAAATAGCACTATTACCCAAAGAAGATGAAGATGAACATAGTTTGACACGTGGCTTCACTCCAATGATCCCCCCCCCACTTCACCCCCCCCCCCCCCCCACACCTTCTGCAATTAAAACTAATGTTGAACCGGATTATGGTGGAGGTGCCGGGTCAAATATAAATCTCACTTTAGCTCCAACCAATCAAGTCTTCGCAGTAACAATACATCTTACACCCTAGGTATAGTTTTATTGGGACATTAAACATGAACACGAACGCAAAATAAAATAGATTGCATGTATCTATTTGAAGTGCTATATTATGTTAACAACTTCGATAATCCGATTGATACCCATTCTTAGATTATAAAATGTAACTAATTGGTTATAAACTGTTAAACAAGAGGTGTTCCCGGCCATGTAAATCAGTTCTACAAATTAATAGGACTCACATTTAATAAATACGTCTCGTGCAGATTTTGAAAAACAAAAACAATTCTGCTTTTAGAACACTAATATTCGAACAATCATTTTTTCACTTTATCAGCGCAAATACACACATGTTAATAGTTGCCTATCATAGGTCCCTGTTAGCAATAATTCAAGCTGCTCATTCCAAACTCGCCTCGATCTTTTACCACGTTGCTACCTAATTTCACTTCTTAACCTTGCAATGTTATTGGCCAATTTTTTTCCTATATTCCTCCTATCTACATCAGCCAGTAAATTTAAACCGCACTTGAACTTATGGAATTATATCCAAATTGTAATGGAAGCCAGCGTTGTGCTCATGGGTTAAAGATTGCACTTGAATTGATGGTATAAAACTACCCTAATAATATGAGCAGTTACGCCTGATTTTAGCGTTATACTAACAAATAATGTCCTAAAAGCAGTTTGGCGGAATCATCGCATTACAAACTCGTGCGAAAACGAATACAAAGTTAGTTCAGAATGTGTTAAAACTAGAAATTTTCCCAATAATAACAACAATTAGAACACAATTGAAAGTATTCACACACATTGTTATGGGAACAACAAACCTTTGTTACCCATCTGAATTTTCCACTACATGTGCTTTTGAGTGTCGTTTTAATTGGATTAGACTAAATTTATAATAATTATATAAAATACAAAAACGTCCTGACTTTCCAACAATATTTACACATAATCACGCAATGCAATCAACAGCATTATGAACAGCACTATAAACGTGACTTTGGAGCCGTCCTAGCGACGAAGCACTCAATAAATGTAAAGTTGTTCTGAATGGCATTTGTCCGCAGGTGCTCGCACTGTCTAATCACTGATTCTTGTGTTTCATATTTGAAATATTGATCTTTGATTGGTTATCGCTCACTCGTCGATGGTGTTCGAAGCCTACAGGGTTGGTTTGGTCGCTTTAAATGAAAGTCCCCCACTGAAAATCTGTCTTGTTACTGAGTGGGTAGACTAAATAAATACGAATTTTATTAATTTTTGATTTTATTGATAATGGAATCTGTTTCACAGAAACTATCTCAATCCTCCAACAATCCGCCCACAACAATCAACTGATTCAGACCACTCTGAGGGTACTCGGCTTATATCATCGTGCTTGTGCGTGTGCGTAGGCGTAAGCGTATGCGTAGGCGGGTATATAAGAAATAGATGGGGTAACAAAACAAGGGCTGCCCACGGAACCCACACATAACAAGCGAAGGAGGTTTCCTTGGTGACTCCCGATACAGAAGCCAATAAAAAGGAAAACATACGTTCAATATAAGTTGATACTTTTAGAATTACTAACAAGTAACAACATGGAAAAAAGGAACAGGAAAAACTTTTAAATTAAATATCTTTACAAAACATCCAGTAGCGACTATAATAGCAATGAGCCACGACTCACCCACCCACCATTTTGAAGCCCACGTAACGAATACAATAAACTGTTAATAATGAGGTTTTAGCCCACGGTAATCAACAACACAAGATTAAAAATGTGTTATTTCCCTGTGAAAAATTAATTGTTTAAACACGTCAATATGAAGTTGATGTTAGGCATAACGTCTCAGTTTTGGAAAGGAAAATTAGAGATAAATGACGATGTGGTAGTTATGTTCGTTTTCAAGGGGCCGTGGGCAGTGGCGCATACATTATGTATACCCAGCTACTGTACTCTTGTCTTTGAGCGAATCAACAGCATTACGAACAGGACTATAAGCTAGCCCTAGTGATGCGTAAAATGTTCTTTGAATAATGTATCTATAATAAGAGTAGCTGTAATCTTATGACCCACATATCTACATTCAACGACTACTTCAGAACGCATATATCACTGATTATGCCGTTATTACCACAGACCTTATCATGCATGACCTTTATTAAATATCCTCTTTCCAGTATCTAACGCGAACCTCAAATTCCCTTGTATCGTTTTAGAAACATTGTGACGGACTTCAATATCGAGCCTGGCGCTTGTCTCGCCAACATCAATTTGTAGCAACAACCACAGAATCTCATGTTGGTACAAAACTTGTTACAGCCAGATTCCATTTTCTAACCATGTTATCAATCACGGTTCATGTACGTCACGGCAGTAAACTTCCTTCACATTTCTGTAACAGACATGGATCATCGACCAACGGGTCTCTCATACACAGAATGTGCCTTAACAGTTTACATAAAACCAATAAAATACAGAATTGTACACTTTTAGAAGTTATTTCAGCTGGAAAAGAACCACATTTTAAAGGGGAGAATCCGTAACCGTATAAATATGTCAGTCACTACGAGCCAGGTTTTGAATCGCTAGCAAAGTATACATCTCTAATTGAACAGCTCAAACATTATAATTCCAATCAAGCTTGTGTTTTGTGATTTGAATCAAATCTGAACAGAGATAACTAAGCTACTACTTTATGTATGTATTTGAATTACTCGTGAGCGTATCATTCTTCAGAGAGATTTAGGTTGCTTTGGTATTGAAGCTTTCAGTGATCCGTCCATTTTAACAATTTACATCTGTTCTGCTATGCCCCACCTTTACATTTTTTGAGTTTAACTCTCATTCTCTGGGTACACTTTCTACACCCTTGCTGTTTGTCTGCGCTTGAGGAGAGCAATATGTTTACACTAGCGCCATCTCCCACCTGTAGCACAGGTCAAGGATGTCAGGTCAATCCAGCATTGAAAACATTTAAAAGGTTTAACGTGTTAACTTTCTCATGTGAGAACCACCCTTGTTGAGATGCAACGGAATATCGTTTTGCTGGCCTTAGCTCTATTCATCCCTTAATTAAGGGATAGCGATACGAGACGTGAACGTTCATTTTAGTGACGTGGTTATTGGCATTGCATGCTTTAGCATAGCAGAGGAGAATAGTTGTTTTTGTTTCCTAACAAAGTAAAATTAAACTGGCATGAGACTGAATTATAAATTATTCTCGACGTTCTAATCACGGCCGAGAGCCTTATCGTTGTAAGCAGACTGTTTAAAATTCAGTCACTCTTCTCACTTCTTGAAAAGTGTTCCTCAAGTTAATTCTGTCTTGACGTGACATGACTTTTCATTCGATTTTTGTCACCGACTTTGGGGTAGAAAACGCAGAGAAAATTCTTCGTTTAATGTAACGGAATATCTTGAATGCCAGTAGAAGAAAACATATTTTCTCCAGAATAGCGTCAGGAGATTTTAAACCTAAGATAATTTGGCATAAATTACATTTTCAAATGTGTTAACATAACTTCTTCGTGATACCTATCTAACTGCAAATTGAAAAGTCCCATTACACTTTCGTCGCAGTTTCTTTGCAAGAAAAACTGTATTCATTCATTCATTCATAGAACGGTGAAATATCATATCGTCGAAAACAAAATTGTATTTCTAGCTACCTAATCATATTACTTCTTTAAAGGTTTGGTCAAACACGGCACATGGGTTACACGGGTCAAAGAGTGGCCTGGCATTAAAAAGTTTGTACAGTCGTATAAGGATAGATGTTCAAGTAGGTTATAATTGGTAAACTAAAGTTTTTCAAAGAAATATGAAACTCGTC
Organism: Isoperla grammatica; assembly: GCA_945910005.1. Lineage (NCBI taxonomy): Eukaryota > Metazoa > Arthropoda > Insecta > Plecoptera > Perlodidae > Isoperla > Isoperla grammatica. The sequence continues at coordinate 4,220,008 of OX246739.1, read as the reverse complement.
TTCAATCAAACCAATCATTTTTCATTTATGGAACGATTTTATCCTATTAATGTTTCCAATTTAAAATCCGATTTTATGGCCCTCAATTTCCAGCCAATTATTTGTATGAATTCGAAAGTTATGATGTAATATATCTGGTTCTTCATCATGTACCTAGTTTTTTACTATATAACTCAATTTTTTTTGACAATTTTCTTTCAGATCTACTTTTCAAGACAGTAGGTTTGTTATTTTGTTTGTGATAACAATGATTCCGTCAATTTTTAAATATGAAGTTATATTTCCAGCATTAGCGTACTATTTAAAATAAGATTTATAGCTTGGCTTTCCTATACTCATCCGTCTTTCTCTCTGTCAGTTCAAATTGAGATCTTGGTTTCCTCTGCAGCTAATGGAACTCAAGTCAAAACGTTTTGAAGCCCCACGATTTGAAATCTTGATATCATAGCTCCTTTGTTTTCATTCTCCAGTTGGTCTGTACTTTAAATTCTATTTTTCCTGTGAGAATGTAATTTCACCAAAAACCAGTCATGAATAAATGTATTTCTTGAAACCCTCGGTAGAACCTGCTTCATACAGAAGTGATATGCCACAATAAAGGTATACGATACCGTCATTTTCTTTCTTCACATGTTTGTAGGTTCATTTTATTTATAGAACAAGAAATCAGGCATCAAACTGTATTTTTCATACTCAAAACCTTAAAAAATCAAATCGATTTTCGATTGATTTGTTTTTTGTTTTGTTTCCAAGTACCATCATAGATCAATACTTACTATGTGTATTGCAAACGATTAGTTTATGTCAACCCATAACGTATTACACATTTCGTACTGTGATCACGTATTTTATTTGTTTATTATTAATTTTGTATTTATCATTTAATAAAGAGTCTAGTAAAGCCCTGCCTGTCGCACGAGGTGGTTCTAAACGTCTTCGTTGTTGAGTGTGTCAATAATATGTATCGTATTATTTTTCAAACGAATTTTAATTTAAATTTACAATCCATTATCCAAACAAATTATAGTATTTCGTTATCAGTCACAGTTCTCAAGTTCCTCATCACCACGAACAAAATTATCGCTAAAACGTAACTGTCGTTATATACATTATATATATTTTTTTTTAAATGACATATTATTACGGGAGGACACGATTACTATTAATATGATTTGCAGACTGTTATTGAATAAATAAACCCAAACTTTCAAAGTTACTCTCATGTGCTTTGTGCGAATGGAAACCAGAATGTTTGCATAGTAACTAACGCATATTTCTTGCGTGTGCCTTCTGAACTACATCCCCCAGCCTGAGCAAGTAATTTCATATCCAATCGCGGAGTACAACCCAAAGCCCATAAGCCCGGACAATACCATGCAAATGTATCTCCTATTCAGATGGAGACAATGGACTAGCGGCGGATCTGCATGGAATCTAACTAACTTTATAGGTTAATATCTGGTTCGCCTGTCTGGTTTGCCCGATGTCCATACAGGATACAGGACAGCTTACGTGTTGAGACAAGTCTACTCTGACGTCACAATAATACAGTCGGTCTAGGTCGTAAACAATAGGAGAGTGGTTCATTAAGAGGTCGTTTTGTTTTATGCTCACCCTGACAATAACAACGTAACGATTATACAGTACCATATCAACGATGCCCATGATTAATGCAATGATGTCAACTAGCGAAAATCATTTATTGTTTCTTACAATGAAGTGCAAACACTAAAAATATACTTATTTTTCTGATTTGTTGTATTTATTGTATTGAAAGTTTGCTAGAAATGACGCAAATGTTTCCACAACTCAAGGAAACGACATTTTAGAGCTCTACTTTAAGAAAAAAAAAATATAAGATATATACCTGTCACGTTTTACCACTGAAACTCTGATTAAATAAATGAACTTAAATAAATTTATATATACTTTCACTTAGTTACAATAACTGATTTTCAGTTGGGGACATTTACAATATGTGCTTAATATACATATGTGTATAATCAAGTTTTAACTTTAAACAAACCCAGCCAGAACTGAGAATGGAACATTTGACCATCTCCATTGGAAGCAGCAATAAACCCAGCCACACAAAATTAATTGAGTTCGCTAGTGCGATACGGGAAGTGCTGTCAGTGATCAAGATTTGCCCTACAAAGGTGTATGGAGAGTAGAAGACGCTGCCACTGTTCAAACAGTCCCAAGTTACGACGATCAGAAGGGAAGATAGACAGACAGACATCTCCCCGTGCGTCTTGAGTCGACATGATGAAGGTATTGCGGTACAGCTTTCACATGCGTGTTAATTGATAATGCCTCGATCGATCATGTTGGGGAATATGAGAAATTATATCTGCAGATACACTCACACTTGTTGCTGATAACTGTATGTGTAATATGTAGCTTGGACCTGAGTTGGACAGAACACAAATTATTTAATAACATAATAGATTTGAGGTAAATTTGACCCAAAAAAGGTATTGAATTGGAAATTGAATTTAAAATAATTATAAAACATTGATTGTTATCATCATTGTACCATGAACTGTTAGTTTTTGTTATTCCGCATTACAATAATCAAGATGTTTCAAGGCCAATGATCACCAAGCAAATAACATTCAGCTACTTCATTATTAGAAGCTGTCTTCGTTAACCCTAGTGTATTGCACTTGTGGGACATCTGTCCAGTTGTCAATAATGAATAAATTATTTAGAATATATTATGTTGGCTACTGTACTGGCTCACTGAAATATTTCGTGTAGACTTGCTTTCTTTTACGCCCACCCAGAGTGAACCAAGTTTAAACGGCTTTATCTCCTCAACTAATACAGTAGGCCTATTATATTTCAACTTCTTGTGATCAACCATCCACCCACTCACCCTCGCCTCGGGACTCAATTATAGTAGACTTGAAATTTCTCATCTCTATCAATCATGTACAACCGATGTATACGCATACACCTCTCTCATCTAATCTATAGACTCAAAGGAATTGCTAAACTGAACCAAGCAGCTTGTGGCTGATATTGGTTTCAGCACCACAACAACCACAACAACCACAACAACAACCACTTACATCACCGCCCCTATGCAACGCTACGTATTTGATATGCTAAGCTAACAATGTTGTCACAGAAGTGAGCTTGTATTGGGGTGACAAGGCAGTCAGGACTCGGGACATAATGACTTCAGTAGCAGTTCTGACATGTGTGTGTGTGTCCCTACAAGAAAGCTTACATGGTTAAACATATGAGTAAGACAGACAGAAGTTAAACAACTTACCTCAACCGGCACTCGAGCGCCCGTTTGCTAGAGACCTGGGTTCGAGTCCCACCTGAGCTTGGTCTTGTAAGTTAGGGGATGTGAATGGCAAGAGAAAGATTGATAACGGAACTGTCTCCTACTATACGACGCCACAACACAATGATAAGGTTAACAATTTATCGATCTTGTGATTGTTGAAGGAAGAACAAACCAGACGTGTCCGAAGAGTTTCGTATCTTCTCCCCGAGTGGAAACCTGAGCAGGTACATAGTTGATGTACTATTTACGCTGGACCAGAAACAGAACCTAATAAAGATTCTTTATTAAAAACTCAACCGTATCATAAAGTTGTTTGAATTGAAGTTAATATTGACGAATACAAAAGCTGAAAGTTAATTTTGACCGGATGAAAGATATCTTGATTCGCTCGTCCGTTGTCCGTCCGGTCCGATGCTGATAATCCATCCGTGAGCGCTCAAAGCATAACGCACGTCGATCAAAGGAAACTTATGTGAAATGAACATTTCAAAACGGTGATTACTCTTGCAGAAAATACCAATGATATGACATATTTACATCTGGAAAAAGGAAAACTGTTCAAACTAAGTAAAGTTGTATCTTTTGAGCCAAACGTATTGGACGATATTAATAAACTCATGACTGCTCGGAAGTTCTGTTATAACTAAGGACGGAATATGTTTCACCATTCACTGAACAGGAAGGCGTACTCGTACACGTATATTAATTACATGTAGTTATTAATATATTTCACAATAGTTTTGTTCAGGATGTGACATTAATTATAACAACAAACAACCACGTTTTTAGTTCACGGTATTTTCATCACTCGCGAAGTGTTATACAGTAAACATAAATGTTGTTCATAGTATCTACAATATTTAATTGATATGATCTAATTATTTTACTAAATATGAAAACATGATAGTCAATTCACTGCTATTATTTGTTAAAATGTGTTTTTAAACGATTTCCTGTTGTATAAACGCTCAAGAGTCTATTCAAATAGTATACATAATACAAAATAATTACCGTGAATTGACTGACTACTGTTTATTATTTTCAAACGTCTACTTGCAATATTAATTATTATTCTCAAAGCAAACACATGCATCGCTGATTTACCAACATATACATTTGATTATATTTTACTTCTTTATTATTACCAATTGTACAACATCGCGCCTCCCATGGTTTCGCATATACGCACTCTTACTTTACGTGGTTATTATTAACTCAACAAATGTTCTTCGTGACGAGCTTGTTGCTTTAAAAGTAATATTGCCCAGTCTCATTTAGAAAAACCAAACTTAACAGAAAATAAACTCTGTATATTCCAGTTTAAATTAAAAAGAATTAATTATACAGGTATTTGCTCACAAGATCCGCCACCCACTACTCAAGTACGCAGGAACTCGAAATAGAACAACAGGTTGACTTCTATTTATTAAAAAAGGAGAAAAGGGAAATGAAATGTGTCTAGATCGTCATTGTATATGAAACACAAAGCAACGCATTCTTCTCTGCGGTTCTTGCGGCAGAGCAGAGTGGGATGGTCCGTGAAAGAACTCGAGAACGAACAATGAAGCTTCCGTTCTTAATTAAGGTGTCGCAAACAATGGTGATATTATTATACCAGTTGAGAAGCGCACGTGAGTTCGGCTTTGCTTTATAAGACTTCCCGTCCCTTGACCCAATAACAACATAATATGCATCGGGTGTCTGGCTGGCTGGCCCACTGTCAATCAACGTTGACACAAAGAAAAGGCTCAATACTTGGAGGAAATGAAATATCAGACGCTTTTCATGGAATGAGAAAGTCTATAGAGAAACAAGTGAAATTCAATTTTGTTTTCAATCTCAAAGCTAAAACCGTTCAAAGAACGCCGATATTAATATTATTTCCTGTCCGTGCTTCGATAGAAATAGCCGAGACGATGAAGCTTTTATTGTTATTATTACTAACAGGGATTTCATTATTAGTATTTTTAGAATATGTACAATATGTCCGTACGACTTTCTAGTGATAACTGATGGATAAAAAGGTCTAGCAGTATATTTGATTCACGAGAAAACCCGTCGAAGGACAAACATACAAGTTAAGGCTATGAAGACTTTCAGAATTGAACACAGTTTCACTTTGTTTCATAACACTCGATTTGTGTCTCCATACATTTATTATAAAACAAAGTTCGTCCATTAAAGGTTGCCGCAAAGTACAAACAATAATTAACAAAATTTAATAATTGTGACGTCAAGCATGCTCCGCTTTTGGTTTTAGGTATTCTACTAACATTTTATAATACTGTTTTCCATATACGCTAAATTGCCTTTGTATATTCAATTTTCAATTCTTGTAAATAGAGCACAATACAAAACAAAGTCATATAATTATCTACACATAATTATTACGGTATACAGCAAAAAAACGAAATAAAAGACAATAAATGAACATGAAACAAATTAGAATGGCCACTTAAAATGAGACATTTGAGAGGCAACATTTTTTTTGGATACAATCATTGCCGAATCTTGTAACACTGCAGTTTGTCCTAATGCGGTAGGTAATGCTTTCCAGAGAGCAACTAATCTGCAGTAAAACCCAGATTGACACACCGTTGAGCGTGAAAAGGCTTTAGTCAAAAATGCACTGTGCTTCCGAGCTACGGTTCTGAAAGAAAACTGACTCCAAATTCCCGCCCTTCCCGCGTTGTGCGATCCTTTGCAACTCCAACGCCACCTTTTAGACGATATGTAAAGCTCACCCCTTATCGGCCGAAACGTCAGACTAGTGATAAAGAAGTTTCAACAAAGAGGACCACTTTATCGACAGACGTTGCAATCAATACTATTGTTACGTCGACGTCCAATAGGTGCAGCGTCACGTTGTAAGCTCTTTGGAGCGGTGCCCGAAGTCTACGATAGAGTGCGATAAGCTCTTTGCAATCTCTCGGAGGAGGTTTCGTTAACCTCCAGCAGATGACGTTTAAAGCGGTTCCCGCGCAAAAATATCTATGTATCTTTGAAGAAGAGCATAAGGTTTTAAGACGGTCCACACCCCAAGCCCCTTTCCTCCCCTTTCCCCTCTTCCTCACGCGCCCTCCTACTTGCCCCTTTCCTCCAATTATCCCCATATTTCATTTTCATATATCACCCACTCATTGTCTCGATTAGCCTCGTTGCAAAAATATGAGACGTTAAGCCCAAATATCAATCAATCATGTTGTTTTAAAAACAACGTCTTAAAACTAAAACTTTGTGTGAACGCCAGTACGTGTTTCCTATGATCCAACTTTACGACTACGCGTTAAACCTTAAATCGTGTGTCTTAAAAATCTGTGTGGACCAGCCCTAATGTGAAAACCGACGCCATGTCTCGTTCAAGTGTGGGGTTATAAAACAAGTGTCGTGCATAGCATTGGAAGACACATTACATGATTCTAAATAGCAGACAGTTTTATAGGGGATTTCTAAAACATAAGTTGGGAACCTGTTACGGAATTTAGAACAATTCTGTGTTGTGTTTTGTGTATCTTATTGTTTTTTCTTTGTTTGATGTTTATGTGTCTGTGTTTTTGTGTAGTGAGTGACTCTTCATTTTGGTTAACACGGATGTACTTGAGTTTTTCTATTACCTTTGTCGTTCCAGAAAAGGCGGCTGATATTTAATTTTTTCCAAGTATCGAGCAATTTCTATGTGCCAACATTAATTGTCATTGACATGTTACATTTTCAAAGCTATTTCGTCTTTATTATAGTTTGCTTCTAATTCTCATCAACTAAAACAAATTTAAAACCATCTAAGTTTCGATGTTTATACATTATATAAAAAAAGTAATTTGCATACTGTCATATAGCGGTATTTCTAATGGCATCACTATAGAATGCTCATTGCCTCTGAATCCATCGAGCTTTGAGGTTGTGTCTCTATCTCTCGGTGAAAATGTGAACTTGTAGTTGAGTAGTATCACGGGCGTCCGATAGAGTGACACGTTACGTACTTTAAATTTACAATAATATCGGATTATCGCATTTCATCTTAACGTAAAGAATGTGACGTATATTTTTTCCCGTTATCTATAGATACTTATAATATTAAGCTGATGTATCTTCTCACAGTTTCAATACAGAAAACCTCTCTGCTGCCGCAGACTCAGGCGCATCGGGTTTCGTATGTTTACACTAAATTAAACGTTAAACGAGGTCAAATTAATTATTTTCATTTTCTAAACAAATGAACCACGAAAAAATTAAAACCTGCGTCACACAGTGCACATTTTTGCAACTTTAATTAGAAGATTTTATTGTAACATATCAACTAAAATGTGTTACGTTGTTGTAAGTAAATTAAATTTGAATAGAATATTTCGAATGCGTTTCATTGAAAAAATTAACGCAACTTCATTGCTGTGCATGGCTAAAAAAAGAGGTAAACTACCACTTTGCAGCACATTGCTTCTGCATTGCATTGCGTTGCTTTCTACTCTTCCAGTAGATTAACCTACAAACAGAATATAATTAAACCAGGCGGTATGCCATGCCCATAACTCACATTTATAAGAACATACTTCTAAAAATATTTTAGCATGTTTAAAACAAATGTTATGGCTCGGAATTTAATCAGCCACTTGTGTTTCTAAAGTGAATTCATACTCGTTTATTAGCACTGTTCAATACACACATTTATTTTCAACTGGTAGTATATGTGTCACATAAAAAATAGATTACAGGGAAAACAAAAACCTCTCGAAGTCTTGGCGATGTTAAGGATAAAGAGACGAGAGAAACGATCGGACTGCGATCATCAAAAACTTAACGAGTCATTACACGCAGAATAATATTACAGACATCTTTATTTGAAATTAGTTCATACTCGGCACCTCCACCAAATACGAATATCCAACGTTATTATTGGGTTTGAGGCATTCATTATCTTGTCTAGTTGTGTTACTATATGAAAGAGTAAAGATGCAGTACTTTTATTTATTTTAACACCTTTATACATATTGAGTTTGTATATAAAATTATTTAATCAATGAATTATTTATTAAATCTGAATTATTTTGAACCTTTTATCTCAATTACACTTGTCGCTGTTGTAGAATTAGTTGCGACTGTAGTTACACCACCTATATCATTAGTGATGAAGTTGTTAAACAATACGAAGTAATTTCATGTGTTTTTGTTTCGTATAAATGACATGAAACGTTAAGCAATGTAGCCTTCAAATTAATCTTCGCAGGGGCGAATAGGCCCACTGTTAATAAAGTTGTTCGTCAATTTAAATGTTTTGGAGATATCGAGTGGTTTCAGCCATACTTTACTTTCTTCCAAAACGAATGTAGAATACAGATCTTTTTACAAGGATTTAAATATTAACTTGCATTGAGTCTGACCTCAGACTCTGAAGTAACCAGAACCCTGTCTTCATCGGTGCAAAAGCGAAACCGGAAGAGGTTAAGCTTTCCATTAAAAGGTCACACCACCCCTCGTAGGGTCACATCATTGGCCATTGCTAGGACATGACCTCAGCTCCCAGCGTATTATATCGCAATGGAGAGCCAATAGGCTATGAATTGTGGTAGCTTGATGCCGTTTCAAGTTGCCATTTTGCGCGGAGAGCGAAATGTTCACGGGGGTCTCGAAGCAACACACATCTTCCATTACACGCGAACATATGGCGGAACTCTGGGGCGGTCCACTCTTCAAAGTACTAAAGCGACAATAAAACACCTACAAAACGTACTTTCACAAACTAAATCGGACTGAGATTCAAGGTTAGCGTGATAAACCATAGGAAATGACACACATTACAGTACTATAACGTGCAAGATAAATGCAACGTTATAGCGATGTTTCCTTAGGATTGTGAAATACAATTCTCGTTAAATGTTTATGGTTTTAGCGTAAATGGGTAGTAAATAAAACGAAAGGTACTCTATTCATTCCATACGGAAGAGCTGTGTGCGATATCAGCTCACTGGCTGGCCTTAACACCTCTGTACTTGATGCTTAGGACAGATACAACCAATAACATGTGACCAAAACAGTACTTGCTTAATTAAGAAACGTGACAAATTCTAAAATGTATAAGCAGACTACATACAGAACGCGGTAGATTTATCTACTCAGGAAAATGTTTAAGAATATATAAACACAAATTAAACACCGGCTCATTCCTTTAAGGTACCGTTGTCCGATTTAAAAAAAAACAGATCATGTTTCGAACTTGACAACTCTCTTTATATCAACAACTACTAAACTTGTTCTTTGTGAAAACATTTAATATGGCATATTTGATTTATCCATGCAATATTTTAAAACCAGTAGTTTATCTGACATGGACAATTAATCATTAATACGCTCTGGTTATAATAGTAAAACGGTTGTTTTAATATAATAAATAGTTCCTAAGCCCGCTTGTTAAATAAATATCTCCAGAGGTACCAACAAGGATCTTCATCAAGTACTTTTACACAGCAATAAAAACCCACTAACGCAACTAGGGTAGTTTATTATCCATTCTAGGGAAATTAATTATGATTTAACGTGTACTTTATGGACAGATCCGTCTATCAAAAGACATACTGTATACAAAACATAAAAAAATCAGCAATAAAAACCGTTGTCAGCCAACTTTCACCAATACTAAAACAAATGCATAAAATAAACGATACGTAGGTTTCGCATATGTTTTTATAGCACGTCGCGCGAAATGGGTTCGGTTTTAAACTTTTAGAACTCTACTTCTTTACTTCTCCCGTTGGAACATTTCTCCATAAAGCTACCCTGAGTAATTTAAGGCTTTCAGTCGGCTGGGCAATTTTAGCATATACGGCACAAATATGTAGGCTACATATCGTATTATTTTCAGGTTTTCATTAGAAAATTTTGTTTTGATATTCACCATTGAATTTTAATTAAGCGTTTTTAGCTTAAATTCGCGTTTCGATTCAAGAAAATATACCTCACGATTTTCTCTTCCATTTTTACGTTACGTTTATTTTTCAACCTCGTGGTAAGTTAACAAAAAAAGATCCATTTTCTGATAATGAATTCATTAAAACTGAACAATGAACAAGGGTATGTCTACTCTGCAGGTGGATCTACACGTATCATAATCCATTACGGGGCGAGTTAGGTCAGTATTGGAGAAATTGATTTAGTCAAATGTTTGGCTCCATCAAAGGAGGGACCTGCTGGAGCGGATGAAGCCTACGCTGTATAACGTGTTAAACGCTACTAGTGTAATGTGCTACACGTTGGCCACAAATGCGTTCTTTGTGTAGGACTATTCCGACCTGATTCCATTAGGTTCGGCCTCATCAGCTACGCTCGCTATTACAGTCTGCCCGTAATGTGGCGCAGTCGACCTACGCGGTAGGCGTCATTTGAGACAGGGTTACCTCATGTGGGGGATGCTGGGAATCCGTATGTGCTCCGTATGTGATGATTATCGAGATATATTTGGGTATTTAATTATTTTAAATGATTTAGTTATTTTAAAATTGATGCTTACAGTAATACAAATAATATGATACAAATTTACTAAGGAGGATATTTAAATACTGTTCAAAGTATTGTTTAAGTGATAAATGAATCTACTTTTACCAGATTCTCCAACCGTCATTTATAACGGTGATGATCCAAACCTGTTCACGCTACTCACATTTGTATAGTATGATATGTCAGCTCCCTCCTGCTTATGGGTGTATTTTATGTGAATTACTGTCACAGCTTCCAGAATAAAGCAGTTTTAAAGTGGGAAGTGTGAGTTGTGTGAGTTGGGGACTTCAAAGTACAAATTAACGTTGGTCTATATTTTCTGTGTTAAGTTATGACAAACAACTCTTTTGAGCGAGTTCCTCTGACATTGGGCAAACATTGTAATTATATTTAAAGCAACTGTACAGCGGACATGCAAAATTAAATAAATATTAAACAAAACTTGGTGTGTTTATTTTTGTCTATTTACTAATGAGAAGAACTGAACGAGTTCCTTTCTAGGAGATTAATTAAGCGCCTAATTATTAAGACGTATACAACGTCCGATAAAATTATAAAATATGATGTAAAAATAGGTTTCCGGGCAGGGAATAAACCCAAAAACAATTTTGTGAATATTTCTTCCAATTTGTAAATTAACATTGTATCTAAATATTGATTTTATTTTAAATATTAACCATCGTATGGGTTATATATACGTATTATCGGTTACACCACAAAACAAACTGAATGTAAAATGCGGGAGCAAATTAATTCTTTAATTAATACAAATTAGACTACGTGCGTTGTGTGTTTACTTTGCTTGAGGGCAAGTTCTGCTCACTAGACATAAAATAATGTATTCTTCACCCCACTCGCCAGAACAACGTGGTATTGCGTTCACATTGTCCTACTCAACGAAATATGTTGTAAAGTAACTCGTTTTGGTCGTCCTCTCTTTATCTGCAAAGTAAATAATAGCAGACACTATTTTAATTTCAATTCCATTTCTAATAGGAATCTTTAATCGCCGGAACGTGCCCGTGCAAACGCGATTTGCTTCCATTCGTTTCAGAATTAAAGGGTCGCCACGTTCCAAGCTCTTCACCATTAGTCGGAGTTTACGGAAACTTCACTAATTCTAGTTATAACGACCATTAACGTAGATACATTCACCACTTAAAAATCAATTTATTCAATACCGTAAGAATGCATGTTATACAGTCGTATGAATATGAATTTTTATGAGCTTTTCAAATCCCAGATGATTTGAGTAAACATTTAGTCAGTCTTATTTTCCTTTTTCGTTTTTCATTGAAACTGATATTTTTTCCTCTTAAATGAAATTGTATTCACGCTAAAGACTGTATTTTGCACGTCACCTCGCTGGCGGGGGTGGAAGCTGTGTGGGTGGTGGAGGGGTGGGAGTTGGAGACGGGGGACAACTAAGTTCTTTATTTGAATGGGCCAACTAGATTCTGTATTTGAATCTACATTAAGCGCAGAGTACACATAAAAGAATTCGGAATACTTTTGAAAGTGTTGTGATCAAAATTCAAATCCCAGATACCGCAGTTTGTACGAAGAAGGAGAGAGACATACAGACTGAGACATGCAGACTGAAATAAAAACCAATTAAATAAACTAAATATATTTGATAAATACTCTCTCAACTTTGTTGTAACGAGGAGCTTTGACCTTGGCCATTGTTTAAGAACACAGATACTAATCGAGGCGATGAGTGGATGATTTTTTGTGAATGACGATTAGCAGATATATTACTCTTCTCAGAAACTAACGAGTGGCATAATAATCTTCAACCAAGGTTCAACAATCTTACATTAGGAATGAGCGACTCACTGGATGATGAACTTTCTACCCACTCAAAAATAATATTCTAATCTATTGGGAAGAGTAATTGCATATCTGTAGTAGGTGCAAGAAACAACTTCATAGAATATTAATTATTACTCTGGTATTATTTATTTCACACAAACACATTATTTTTATATCACATCTGGACAAATCGGTGATCTGATCAGATACATAGTTTTAACCCCAAAAAAATTAATATCGAAATTAATTCTGCTTTAAAATTAAAAAAAAAAAACACTGCATAAACAAATTTGTTTATACCCTATAAATCAAAAAAACAAAATTGTAACACGTTTCTATTTCTCGCGTGTGATTGGCTCAAATGAAAACATGTTGGCACCCGTGGTAACGTCTTAAAGCTCAACAGTGATTTTCCTTTAAAACCAAATTGAGCAAAAAGTATTTGTCGGTCTAGTTTACATAGTTACCCGACATCAAAGGTATTCTCCTGTCAACCCGCATTCCACGCGTTATTGCCAGCGCAGGAGGAAGACTTATTACCAGGAGAACGAAAACCAATTATAAGTTGGAAGATGGCTGCTCTGTTAGCTGAACAAACGGCCATGTGAATTTTACATGTGAAGCTGTGTAATCGGTTCAGTTATTTATAAATTCAATTGCGACACGAACTTTTTAAACGAGTATAGTTGAGCTTGGCACATGGTTTTAATTTAAACTTTATATTGTGTGATTTAAAACAGTATTGGACGTTCAGTTTAAATAAGAGAGATTGTAGAATATTGTATACCGTGTAGCTAGTTATATAAGTAAACAGTTTCTATCTAGACAACATGATTATTGCAGATGAAAAGAGCAACACAATTAGAATTAAAGTTAGGAATTTAAAGGATAAGAAATTCGACAACAACAACTTTTGACCGTAAAGTAAAACTTCATCAGGATGCAACTCTGAGGCAAGTGAATAAACACAAATTGGAGTACGCAACTGATAACTAAAGAATAGATACCAAAGAAAAATATATGAAAGAATGAAGAGGATTCAATTGGATGTATATTGGAGATACACTCTAGTGGGTGAAACCCAGAAAGAAGAAAAAACAACCCCGACTGGGAATCGAACCCAGGTCTCCTAAAATAATTATGTTTCCGGATAGTTAATGATGAGTCGGGGTAATTATGTACACAGTTATTTAAATACTACCATCGGGTTCTTGTGAGTAGATGATTGAAAAACCTGTTCACAACAGAGAAAAAAATCAATCTTCTCCATAGTAATTTACTGATGGTTCTTTGATAGGGTTATGTAAATATTTACAAAGATTATATTTTGTTTGTAAATAATTATATTTACATTGGTTTACGTTTGATGTATTCCCATATATTATAAATACTATTTGCTTTTCCTGCGTCGGGTAACGTTTGCATGGGGTGCGGCATTGAATTGCACAAGATGATCTCTGGCAGGATTACACTGATCAAAGCGTTGTTCACTGATCAACCAAGACTTGAGCGTTACGGCGCCTACGTCACTCTCACACCTCAAGTGACTCTGTGACGTCACAGAGACTTGTTTTATGTGAAGCTTGCAGAAATGAATGAATGCACTTCTACGTTGAAGACGGCCTTGCACACTTGGCTGTAGCTGTAGGGATAATCAAGGTCAACTGAGCCAGGTAACTTTGAGGCTTATCGAAACTCTGTTGTGAGCAATGAGAGGACCTTGGGGATAAAGAACAGTGTACATGTGTAAATGTTGTGTAATATGAACATTTACTTCTATTATTCTGCATGAACTTATATGCATGCATACAATTATTTCAAAACATTTCATTACTTTGCTTTTTAAGTAATGAAATGAAATAAATATAATGAGTAATTTTACAATAATAAATATTCATTCAATTGGAATACTAAGGGTCCTATTAAAGAATATTTCTAGAGACAAATAGTTCAACTTGAACTAAACCATGTGCATGGGATATTCAAATATGTATTGGGTTAGAAATAAAGTTTAATGCGTATATGTGTTAAATAAAATGTGTTAATTTTCACTCAGTATTATATTTCATAGTAGTACGTCACGATACTCAAGGCACATGTTAATTTGATGTTACTTGTGTATTATTTTCATAATTGCATTCAAAACAGTGAATGAACTGTGGTGACCCCTAGTTTATTGTAACGAAAATAAGTTATTTATTGTAATATTCTCTGGGTGTGTAACTCCCGTACATTGTGGATTGTATGCTCTATCTCAGCGAGAGCGTGAAGAATTCTAAGGCCGTGCATACAGGGTTGGCGCGCGCCACTCGAGCCCCCCCCCCCCCCCCCCCCGCCCCCTCATGCAAACACTCGGGTTATCCACATGTCCTCAAGTTTCCCATTCAATCAGAACTTGGCTGTGATCTGATTTCATCCTGTGACGAGACAACTCAATCATGGCGACGGGCGCAGAGTCAACACAAACCTTGTTCACGTTCAATACACGAATCAAACCAATAGCCTGGAATTTCCTACAGACTTCACAAATTCAATTGTATCTATGACACCAAAACCGACCAAGTGTTTCATATTTTCACGAAGGTTGTGTACATAACGTAATTAATATTGGTTGTTGAATATCGTGTGGTAAATAGGAAAATGTGACCACGACACGACAGAGAATTAAGTAGGAGGGACGAACATTGTATAGCTGGACATGATTTCTGGGTCGTGCCAGTTGAAAGATAACGATAAGAAAAGCAAGTGCGATAACGCACATACAAATGAAATATGTACTACTTGTTATAAAAAAAACAGGAACAATTGTGAAATTAACAATAAAGTGAATCCATATACACAATGCTATATTGCATTCTATTGACTAGTCAAGTGGCTCTATGTGTCAAATTAAATCACAATTATATACTGAGAACCGGGTTTTCACTAATCGTCTACTTTTAGTCTTTTTGTCAGAGCAAAGTTTTAATTCCATCAATACCAAGAACCTTTACTCAAAGTTGAGGGCCCGTTTGTGTGAATCTGTCTTTATCAAGCTCAGTTGATATCATTTGCTTATTTTCCTGGACACGACGAGAGAATGATAAGGGTTAGATGAGGTTGAAATATTATTTTTTGGAAGAGATTTTCTTTGAATTTTATTTAATACTACAAAAAGTACAAAGGAGAAGAAAGAGCCCTCAAATAACCCATATTGGGCTGCAGGGGAAAAATACGCTGCCAAAACTCGAATGAAAACCGAGTAAAACATAATAAGTGTTCCATCTTTTCTAATCGTTTAGCGTTTAAAAGGTATTATATACAAAATTCCTCTTTTCGTTCATTGTATTTTCATGGAATGACATTACACAGACAAATTACCACATATTTACATTTTCAAAATCATGATATTTCCTACTTATAGTAACTGACTACAGTGTTGTCTCTTCACAACTTGTAGTAATACATCTGTGTTGAGCATTCAAGCTTATCACTGACTTTAGGGTGACCACTAGCCTCAAGAGTAGTACATATTCACAATTTGTTCCTAATTGTTTATAGAGAAGTCAAGTCAAATCAAGTCAAGCACATTAACCGTGAAAAGAGCAGTAATATGGAAGACATACGTCTTGATCACATTTCAAGTGGTCTTGTGAATTTCTACCACGTATTTCACTAATTAAATTATTTAGAGGTTTTGTCTAGTTAGTGTCTATGTGACAGTTAGGCCTAGACATAGATCCTTGCATTATTACAATAATGTGATGACATTAGGCCTAATATGTAAAATATAAAACATACATGGATAAGAAAAGAATTCAAAATAAAGTAGGCTATGTGGAGTTGTCATAACACTGATATTTTAAATTGCAGACATGGAGCGATTGGAAAAACAACACCAAATCAAAAGCAGCTGAAATTCGGCTACATGCTGCCACGACAGGAGGGGGTGTGAAGTTCCCAAAAAAGTTGACAGACCTTGAGCTCCGATTGTTTGAGTTTATTGGCATGACCATGGTGTGTGGCCTTGACATTGAGGAAGCCGGCCTAGGTCCAGTAGGCCTACCACTTGGGCCACCAATATCATATAGTCCTACACAGGCTGAGTGGTCGACCAAGATCAGGACTCAGGCAATTGTATGCGGTGCTGAGATAGATACACTGGACATCCCCATTGTGATTGAGGTGCCTGCGTCAAACCAAACACCCGTTGCAAGTGGCAGTGGTATCAGTAAGCGGAGACACAGCACGGAAGGTAAGAAGACATAAACCAATTAACTTTGATCACTAACGTTGAAATCGTTATTGTGTAGCCAATGAGAGTTCGAGAATTCGAAGAAGTTCACAGGAACTATCAAACTCCAGCAAGCTGTGAGCAAATACCTTAATAGGAATACCTGTGAGCAACATTGGCAGTCTTTTGTTTTTATTGATGATGGATTGATTAATGGGGCTTAACGACTCATATTTATGCAACGATGGCTAATCGAGACGATGAGCGGGTGATAATGAAGATGACAAAGATGATAATGAAGAATAAAGCCACATCCGAATCAGATCCATTGAACGTCGCGTGAGTCGTCATACAGGAGTCCAGCAAGGGAGGGCAGGGCCAAGTGGGAGGAGAAATATTTAATGTGACAGTGGGGTGTGCCCTCTTTTCATGTGTAGTATAAATTTCCAACTCTAAGTCTCTGCTCACAAGTTGTTGGCTCCCGCACGCGGCTAATTCAATTTTACGGCCATAATAAGCAAAGCTTTAACTCCAAACACGTCCAACAGTTGGAAAGCCACCGCCGCAATTCTTACTTCGCACGTCTGCGATGAGAACCACTGTTTGTAGCTAAGGCATTAATATAACAATTACATCACGCACTTGTGTATTATTCTCAGTAGAACATACTGGATAAATTTACCTGTTGTATAATATGAAAATTGGTCAATTAGATCCGATATTATAGTCCTGGAATAGCTTGTTAGACCACGCATCTGTTTATCGTTGCCACTTAGCCACTTGCCACCTCATGAACACATTGCTATATGGTGCTATACTCTTTCCTTGAAATTGCACACAGTTATGATTTTCAACACGTTGAAGCTGGACCTTTTCTTAAAAGTGTTCAAGTCAAATTTATAATACATTAGATCACAAAACCGTAGCTTATTTCCCCAAAGTCTCTTCTCGAGCTTGTGTGTTTGTGTTCTTATGTGCTTGTGTGCTTGTGTGCTTATGTGCTTTTGTGTTATGTATGTGCACACGTGTGTAAACGTGGTCAAGAGTAAACAAGTAATTTAATGTCGCGTATAAGGAAGACAAAATAACAAGTGATTTTCTTTATCTCTTTTCACCAGTTCGCTCACTCATTTTGGTCTAATAGACAAAAATATTAATCTCGTACTCAAACGCTCATCAGGTTATTGAACCCTTGTCTTAACTCCATCAGGTAATTGAACCCTTGTCTTAACTTCAGCTCTTCTCATCTCAAACTCTTCATCTTTTATTGTTTCCGTCACTTCTGGTCACCCGTTTCGGTTGAGCGATCATCACCCCTGCTCGAACGTTTGCCTTATCATCCAAAGCTATAATATCGTTTTGGAGTTAAATGATTTGTATGTACAGCTAGAAACGTTCTTGTAAAGCATTTAGTTTAAACTGCGGAAATTAATCGAACGACAACCAAGTATTTAGAACGATTTGATTAATACAAACTGAGTCACACCGGGCATGATAAATTAACTGTTTACATTCATTTGATTATGAGTTTTGTACTGAAAATATATAACTAGTCTTTGTTTGAGAAGGTTGCGCTTGTGGCAGTAACTAAAAACATCTCTGATTACGTGAAAACATATTATATTGTGTGCAAAGCGATGTACGAAAGCTAAATAAGCGGGAAAATGATTTTGAGATAGTATCAAATACATAGTAGCTACTCGATCGCAAATGAACAATAATTAGTACTGTGGTATTATTTTAGATCACTGTTAAATATGCGATGTACGAGTCATGATAGCTTATAAAGTGACACAGTACATTAATTTGATGATATTGGCCTGCAATTATCCCAAAAAGAAAATTTAAAAAATATCATATGGAATTTAAATATAGTTAAAGCACAAATCTCACATGCATAAAGTAATATTCGTCGCAAATTTAATCCCCTTAATTCTTCCGTTTGAGACGCTGAGCTTCTTACGACGTTGTTGTTAGTGGTTGATAAACAAGTTCATGCATACATTATATCACGATGTTTACATTTGGTCTTCTCGTAGACAATCCAATTTGTTTCATAATAAATTAAACTCAGAGTGTTCTGTCATTCGCGCCAAACCAAATGTGTTCATACATTTATCTGGTGACAAGACGGCTGTCTCCGTCTGTCCGCTCACATTCGTCATACAAAGATGCGCCATGTTTTATTAAGTAATGGAAAGCTTTTCAAAAAAAGGATGTGACTAGTTTTCCTTTCCAAGTTATTCATCATCAAAACCTATTTCCTTAAATTCAATTCTCTCCCGTTGAAATAGCAAATTGTATGCACAATAACTAAATTTCTTAAGTGAAACTTCCACTGTTGTTGTAAATATGACAAAGTTTGTTATGACAGGACAAATTATCACTGACATTGTGTCTGCTGTTGTGTTGGCGCAGAGACAACACAATACTTTGTTAAGTAAATCGTGTTTTCCATTAACCTATATCATTTATACCTAACGTCTCAATTTCATTAGAAGGCCAATCTTGAATAAGAGCAATGCAGTAAAGTCTGAAGGCAGCAACTGTTATAAACATTAATTAAAAGGTTTCGATTCACTGAGCTACCAACCCTTCACTCTTCTATTCCAGCTGGTATTTGTCACACTCCACTACACACATACTATCACTTCACTATCACTTTCCACTAAATATTGCATAACCGATTGATTTGAAGTGGGTGCAGAAACTTGTAGAATTATTAACAGAAAATGATTTATTAATTAATTAAATAATTATTAGGAAGTTGATCAGCGGCATTGCATATTTTCTAGATGAAGGAGAATATAAGATATACAAATATAAAATGGTTTACGCACGGCCCTTGTTTTATACTAATTCACTTCCACCAGTAACAAACCATAATTTAATAAAATACCAAACAACCAGCTGAGACTCACACCTAACCACGTGACTTAAGACCCGCCACGTGTCTGGAATCAAGGCGGAAGACTGGATTGTACGTTCAACTGCGTGAACTGAAACGAAACCACCCTTTAGCGGCGACACACTTTCCCCAGCCGCATGCACACATCCCCTAGAAGTTGCGTTACAAATAGAAAGTTCTTCCGTTCCATTATAACTATATCAATCACTTTTATCAGTCTTCTGTTGCAGTTCAATCTTATAAGAACTTGTGATGTTTACATCATTGAAACTATAAATATAATTCGATTGAATGTAAGCTGTGATCGTGTGGACAACAAATGTATATAATGTTTCTGGTTGAAATTTATAGTCAACAGAATAGAGCAACAAATACAATAAAATATACTGAATAAATAGTTTGTTTGATGTCAATGATTAACTTTATTGATACATTTCCATGATTGTGTTTGCTGTTTTTATTCTTATTTCCTTTATATTGTACGGTTTATTATTTTTAATACTTCGTAAATCAGTTTTTTATCTGACATGGATGTATTAAATAAATAAATACAATCTACTAACAAAGAAAATATGTTAAAACGGTGAAGTTTACGTCATAGAGCGCGTTTCGCGAAGCCAGTACTAATAAATGCCACGCTTATTTTAATATCCTCTCCACCTACAACTAAGTATTTCAAATTTTGAATGTGCAATACGACATTCAAACGAACACCAGTAATAATATGGAATCTCGTTATGAAATCCCCCCTCATAAGAATAAACACCAATGATTATAGACTTCGCGCACAGCCATTATAAGTTTCACCCCACAGGTTTGGGGGATGGTACACCTAACTCGAGCAAGCCAGCGGTGCTGACAGACCCATCAAAGAAACCTGAATGATCTCAGCATACCTCGCCGCTCATCTAACTTGTCTCTTGAACCGAACCGAACCATGGAGAACGCGTGTTATGTTGTGTTACGCTCGTTTAGTGAGTACGCCACCATACTGCTCGTTATCTACTCCACTCCCACTTTAATCTTTGACGAACGAAGGCGACAGTTTATTGACGTCCATGATGACGTGTCTGGTCGCGTCAACTGATGACTGTTGATTGCCTCAAAATATCCATAAAGCCTGTGAGTAATAAGACCCTGGGGATATGACAGCTGGCGAGCGACAGCGTGGGGATTAGGCTTAGATCGGACAGCCCGTCATGAAAAACATTTTCTACAAGAAACTTTGGTTACTTCTGGTTTCTTCTTTTTTAAGAGAATTCTTTGATGTGCCAGGTTTCAAAATTGTGTACACAACATTTCAAAAGATGCTACATGAGCTATCCGAGCGGAGAACGAGTATGATATATTATTCATCAATAGTACTCGATGAATAGGCACATTTTCTGAAGAGGAGCTAATAAGATTTGTCAAAATGTGTCGTGTTAAGAGTTTTCAATAAGAGCCACAACAATAAAACCATGATAACTCTACAAGATAAGCCACCACAGAATTATTGAAGTTTTCTTGTTTTCTAAAGAAAATTGCGTAAATTTGTGACAAACTATAACACATAGGCCCTTTTTCCAAACACAAATAACACAAATAATAATATCATACTCCGTACCTCCCTCCCCTGCCCCCGTTACGATCACCTGTAACGGCCGCAGAGCGCAAGCCTTGAATAACGAACAGAAAACGTCCATTGTTTTGTTTTACCATGGCAAAATATAACTAAATTATAGTGATCTTATATATTTTAACAACTGATGTACATTATTACAAACAGTTTCACATTAAAACCCATCATGCGACCATTAATTTCAATGAGATTTAAAGATTTTTTTTTAGAAAAATCTAACTTTTAAATGTTGTGTATTATTCTTTTCTATTGACACAGTTTTATGGTAGCTTGATTTAATGTTGGTTAAAAAAGAATCCCCAACGAAACCGGAATGACCTATTCAACTTTTAATTGAGACAAACATCTATTGAACATCACTATGAGCCCACGCAGTAATCACGGACAAAAACGTCCGCTGGTATTCTGTTTCAATTAACGTTCTTGTCGTAAACTGAAAACGGAAATAAACTTGAAACTGTTAACCCACGCTAAATAACGTAATAAATTACACTCTGCATTCAATTTAGTTGAATGGTTGTTTTTGTTGTCGAAGTAGTTTCAAACAAACCGCGTATTATGTCGGATTATGGCATGGCTTTACAATTCCATCCCTGTACTGGTTGTTTGCTGTTGCATTTGTGGTAGAACCCAACTATAGGTTCACTAGTCTATCAAGGCTCCTTTTATAACTTTGAAAACAAAATTGTGCGAACTGTACCGTACTAATACCTACTACACTCAGTTCATATACATTATGTCATGCTTTGTAGCAAAATCCCACTGTATCTAAACTACTGAATGAATAATTATTTGTCATTGTTTTTCTAATTGTGTAGATAAAGTACTGAAGATTCATGCATTTAGAAATCCTTAAGAATTATGCAGGATATTCGTATTTTCCAAATACTCAGGAGGCCAAGAGCTCTATTCCAAGTTAAGGTTTGTTTTTAACTTCTGGGCTTGATGTTCGTCCACTAACACTTGACGTGGTGAAGGTGGAGCCGTCATATCAACGAGGCGCATAATAAATACTATTATTCCCCCCCTCCCCCCCCCCCCGCACCCAGAAAATGAGTTCGTGCAAATCTTTGGGTAGACAAATGAATAAAGGTGTTTGTTTATTTTAAAACGCTTAGTAAAATTCGTCATATACAGTCCAAACTACATTTATTATGTTCACACATACGAACAACGTGTTTTTCAGTCACAGCTTCAAAATGTGAATGTGTACATACATATTTTATCTAGATTTGTTTAATCCCGTTTAGTTTTGGAGACAATTTATTTGGTTAAATAATCGTGTTGGTTTTTATCGCGTCAATTGTAGAACGATCAATACAAATCCCAACCAGTACAAAATCCCACACGATCCGTCAACACACTTACAAGCGTAGAGCTTTTAAAAAACTTCGCCAACACGCGTGGGAGGGTTGTATGTGCGTGGGGTGTTTGTATGACTATAATACGTATTCGTAGAAATGCCTGTTGTAGGGTGTACACCAGCTTTACATGATGTGTCCCTCTTCAGGTGACCATCTAGGTATGTACAGGTGTTTGACTAGTTGGAAAGTAGGCCTAATGTCCGAGGGTTGTTAGTAAGATTTAATACCAGCATACACGGACACACTAGGACAGGGCTTCTCAAACATTTTTTCCCAACGACCCCAAATGTCTAGGTAGAAAATCTAGCGACCCCGTCTTATATCGGACCTTATTTGCGAAGTTCTTATAGATATTAATGGTTATCGTACATTTATTTATCATACTATTTTCTTTAATTGTATTTATAATTTTTTAATATTGTATATTATAATAAGCTTATCATTTTTACAAATAAATTAATATCACTTGACAAACGTTAGAAATGCGCAATTGTCAAATAAAGTACTTACTACTTGATGGATTTTCAATGGGATGGATTCGCCTGTTTATCTATCCACAGTCGTATGAGATTTGGAGCAGCTTTAGATACAGCACTTCCTTATTAGTATCATCATTTTGAATAACTCGCGTGCACGGCGCACTAATCACTCGATTACTTGTCCTTATTTCAAACACTTTTCCTAATCAAAAACTTATACATTGTTCACAACGGCTTGACTCATACTGACCAGTTACTAGGCAGTCGCAGGAAAAACGCAAATCAAAGATGGTCCACCCTCCCCCAAACCTGAATGCTTTTAGCCCATTCGTCAAACTTTGCAAAATCGTGTTATGATTGGTTTTTACACCCTTATCATACTCCACGTGGAGTCTTGGTATCACTCTGTGTCTCCAGCTATCGCCAGACACTTGTAGCAATTATGCTTATCCCCTGAGAAGCATTCTTAGATAGACCCGGGTACCAATAAGATAGGAGCTACACTATAGCATACTCCGTGTGATTACTGTTGTGCTGGTTAATAACGTTGTCTGTTATCTCAGAAGGCTCTGGGACTGTAATGGGCGCGATAATAGACTCCTTACTCACCCTGTTGTGCTTGATATGGCGGAGTACTTGAACGCTCTTGTCGTGTGGGAAACCGAGCGCGCAACAGTCAGCTACATCTGCAAAATGATGTACAAAATGAATTTAGGAGATCCTTTCTCGGTTTTACGTCAATTTATATTATTGAATGTAATACTAATAATTACATTGTACCCAGGACAATGAATTTGTTGAAAAGTTGTGGTATTTGGAATAGTTTGAAAGGAATATCAGAGGGTGATAGTATGACCCAATCGCAGCATTCACCTCGGGAAAAACCTTCAGTCACAGCTGCCGATGGCTGGTATTGAACCAGCGACCTCCCGAATTAGAGCCTCGTGTGCTGTGCTACGCACTGAGCCATCTCTTTTGGATGAAGTATTCAAAATTTTACAAAACAGAAACAATTTGCAACACTAATAATGCTCACACTCAATTGTTCTTGACAGATTATGACAGATCACTTTTAAATACTGTGCGCTGGCATTTTTAAAATACGCTCTGTTGCATTTTATGAAAGCAGCTTTCAGAGCGTTGATGTCCGTTGTGGTCACGTGATAGCGCGGTCTCTGTTCTCTCTGAACATTTCACTCATCGCCCCCGCTGATGAATACGCAATGAAACAGATTTATTTAAAATGTGTTTATATAGACTCGTGTGTGATAATGGTAGGGCAGCGCACAATCAGCGGTTTAGATACCGCGTGACTTCACAGCGGCCATGATTGCGACACAATTTATCTAGGCTAATCATAGAACATTGGACATAAATTGAATAAAATCATTATTTACAATTGCAAAAGGTAAACATAATACAAAGTTCCCGCTTTTGTGGAGAAAATCACCTGTGCTTACAAAGGTACTTGCATCCAGATATCTGGCGGACTACGATATGCACCAATTTTGTAGCCAATAAACTTGGGTGGCTAACTTTGACTGACATTACTAATACAGGGGGGTTAAAAGAACGAGGTTATTGCTTCCATAATAAGGCAAAGTACTTACATTTTGTCAATATAGCCGATCAATACATGAAACTATAGCGAACAGAAGGCGATCGAGGGGCTTGGAGAACCCGATTGATCCACTTACCGCACAACATTGCCGGTGTACTCAAAGCTTTGCAAACAAGCGCACATATCCTTATTTGAGATACCATAATCCACGTTTTTGAACCGAGCAATTGGAATGTTTGGATACAGTCATATACTGCAGCACACCCACGGTTACATTTATAATATTATTCCTATTATGAGGTTAAGTAAAAAAAATGACAATTTAATATTATGTTAATAATAATTATATATTATATTAATATATTAATAATAAAAATAATTATATATATAAATAAAAAAAGTCACTTCTAATTAACATTAGTAGCTTACTTTTGTAATAAATGTTTTTAAAACGGAATCATATTTTTGTGAAATTAATATGTTGATTTTCAAATGAAAATCAGGGTAGTAACACTTATACATTTCTCTTCAAAATGTTAACATGTTTGGGCATGGGTAAGCCATGGTGGTTTTCGATCTTCATACGTATCACGCACTCATTGTTTCGATTATCAATGTAGCCACACTATGAGACGTAAAGCTCAAACACTATCACATTAATGCTAAAATGATATATGAATATGTATTGAAACGAAGTATAGTCATGTTAATTGCGAGTGTATTGTATTCAATACAGCTAACTGGCTTTACCATTTCAGCTCATTACTTTAATGGTCAAGTCGTGTCCATCAAAGTTAGTTTATTTGTATTGTCTACTATAGTTTCACGATAAATTGTAAAACAAACTATCCCGTATTCGTATTTCAACGACCAAACAACTAATTGCTCAACTACAGCCGATACTTCGTATATTAGTCTTCTTTTCGATACAGAACTGTGCTGAACCAGAACCTCTTCATGTCCGGATATATAACACAACACATCCAACAGGCGAAGTAGGTTGGGTGGATTTTCTTCTGTTGTCAGCAAACGTGCAAAAGTTGGTATTACGGCAGATGTACACTTGCATTTCACTTTCCCATCAATAATTGTGATGATCAGTATCGTTTTACACACGTCGTGCTCTTCACACGGCAAGCAATACAACATGGCAACATGGCAACAGCCAACATGTGCTATGGTGAGATAAAGCTTAAGACATGTAGACTTAATTGATGAAATGTCATGCAAGCTCATGCAAATATTCAGATAAGCAATCGATCATTTTTTGAGAACATCAAAATTGATGTTGTGTAAGATCAAGGACGCATAGATATTTTTAACGTGAACTTTTTTTTAATTAAACATTCTCATTTTTATTAACCTGTGGATCATGGACATTTTATGTTTTAAGCTTTGACCAGTGGTTTTCATTTTGAGTGATTGCAGCAATTTTATCAATACAATAAAAACTTCCGTTCATGTTACATTTCGTCAAAAAGCATATTTAAAGATTATTCTTTGCCAATTTATGGTTTGACTGTATTAAATGTAAAATTTGAAACATTAAGAGTTTATGAAGAAGATAAGAACACTTTAACGAATGTAAAAATGTATATTACATCGAAAACCGTAGTAAATGTTTAACATTCTCTAAGAAAGTGTGCCGCGTATTGAGGGCTAACATGTGAAAGAAGTCAGTAATAGAAGAAGATAAAATGAGACCGAGAGAAAGTTTAATTAAAGAGGGAAAAGATCAGCGAGATTCATATTTAACAATTAAAGATCTTATTTAGAGGAAAGCAACAATTCTAACTCTGTAACCAAATAATGCACGTGCAGCCAACATGTAACTAAACCCATGCAGGCAGCTACAGCCTCGTTCCCACGTGCTCCATTTAGCTTATCGGTCAGTCCAGGTACTACTTTACAGACCCAAAATTGATTTCAGAAGAGAGCTTGGATTTCCTGTAAGTTATTTGTGGAAAGGGTCCCGAGGGAAACGGTACCGATACCTCAGTGACGCCTGGCTCTTTAACTCAAGATTTATTCTGAATGCAGGCTGCTGGGTTTGTACAGAGTCCTATTGCAAAGCTCGCTCACATTTAGCTTAGGGTCAGCTACTACACCTACGTAAGCCACTCACCCCTCCAATAGACGCCCAGAACCAACCATAGTTCGGGGTGTGTGTCGCAGTCCCAAACACAGATCCCACAGTTGAAGGTTATTTCACGTCAACCACAGATCTGTTATACTTCATTGTTAATAATGATTAATGCTTTCAAACAGTTATCACGAATCCCTTACTTTTTTTTATATTTCTACATAGTGTAGCATTGTAAGTAACATCACTTTCGATTAGTTTTATTATGACTACCGACTGGGTCAAATCAGTATAAACGTGGCATACATTGCATGTATGTGTCTGTAACATTGAACTGTTGCACAACTGCAGCAAAAGAACACAAGGATGAAGCCCAGATGTAGCCGAAATGAAGAAGTTTTCCATCGCAAGCTGCTGTAGAAGAACTAAAATGTAAACGCGCAAAAGAGTAAAAGCGCGGAATTATAAAATCACGAAAGTGTAAAGTGTAAACCCGCGCAAGTGTAAAATGATTTTTCTCTCATTGTCACTTTGGATGGTTTTGACACAACGTCCATGTTTTCATCCCAAGGACGAGATCAAATGTCGGGAAAAGTTTTCTTGTTGTTCTTTTATCCCTGTGGCGTCTTTTGTCTTGGTCTAGCTGTATTTCTGATTAATCTAAAACCTGACCTTCATCGTCAGACATTCACTGACAAACACGTCTGCGTCACTGATCATTGAGAAACAACCACGACATCCATTGCGCAACCTTCTAGACTGCGGGAACCAAGATCAGAGTATAAAGAAGGTTATCACAATAAGGTATTTTGGGAAAGCTTACCGGTGAAGATTGCTTAACGGTAACCGTTATACCCAAATTCGGGATTTCAAGTACCTTTTTATTCGCCATAACAATCTGTTTGTCTCTCTTTTCGTGGTTTCAGTGGTATCCGTAATCATTTTCGTGGATGTATTAAAATTATCAAATTTCGTGGTACCATATTTGTCTCATATTCACATATTCTTGCAAATAATAAAACCATTGTGAATACCCTACGTCTACATGTAATCTTTACATGTATTTATCTGACAGTATTATATTTGCCATAGTGAGTCCATCCAATTATTGGAAATACAAACTAAAGGTTAATTAAAATTAATAAAACAAATTTTATAAAATAACTCCATCTTTTTAATAAAAACGCGATGTTTCAATTACACACATAATTAAAAACTCGAGTGCCGGTCGCACAATACAATCATGACATTGATAAAAACCAATTACCTGATCGCTAACAGATGAATATAATGAGCTCAGATTGAGATCAAAGCATAGCGGACATTACAATCACCAACCCCCCCGGCTTGCGCGTGAATGTGACAGTAATACGTTGCGCGTTGTGTTAGAACCCATGTTGTAGCTGTCATTGCTGCAATCGAACCCCGTCCAATGCGGGACCGTTGATGAGCGGGACAATCTATTGCGCGACCGCATCAACCGACTAAACGCTGTTGGTAGTGAGCTGTTCGCTAGTAGAACGGTCAAGTGAGTTGAGGTGGTCAGCGAGGTAGTCATGTTAAAACAGCTATATTGTGATAACTACACAATATTGAAAAAGTCATGACAGAGGCCACTGCAATTGCGTAAAAACGAGGCCACTGCAGTTTCTTAAGAACTAGAACATTTATGTCGCAAGTTATAATCCTTAGGGTTGTCATTTTGTAATCACATTATTCCAAACTTGTTACAAAATAACAAACAGCAATTATAGCATTAAAGTTTTGCATCATAAAATCTGTATTTTTTATAAAAGCACTGAAGGAATGTCTTTTATATCATGATTCAGTTATTACTAAAATATGTCGATTTCGCGTGATTTTATTATAAGAACACCACACTTCCATCAGCGAATCAATCCCACTCTTGCACTTAGTCATGTTTCTCTGTCAAACAGTAACAACTAGTTCGGACATAGTCTACTATCAACTATCAACTACATGACTATTCATTTTTTAATTTCGCGCGGCATTCGTAACACACGAAATGTAGTTTCACTGTCCAGTTATCAGCCACTTTATCAAGACCAATCTGAGCATCCAGTAAGTATTGTCATTCACTCGCAAAGCGGAAAAATAGCGCAGCAGACTCTATACAGAAATTATAATATAAATCTCTAAAAGGAACACTTCCATCTATAAAAACTAGAACGATTGCAACGATGAAATGTAAATAATACTTTCAATGTGTTATTCGCTCGGAGACTATCTGCACGTCTTAGCAGAACGCCATCTTGATTCTTGCCTAGATGTAGTATCAAGGTGTGATTATCTTTAATGACAGTGAAAACATTTCCATTACTTCCAAGATGGGGGAACAGTGACGTCATCCACTCATTTAGAAACTCAGCCTCAGATGAGAGCAACAACAGTAAAATCGTACCCGAGTACAAACAGAATATCTCCAGCCAGGACATTTAAAAAGTTATATCAAAATATCTCATCGGCACTCGTAAAAATGTAAATGGAAGGAAATAAAATGACGGTTTTCTTGCGAGTGAAAAGTGGCGGCAAAGTTTGTGATTTTCAAAGAAGCGACCGACTAAAATTAGAGCAATTGAACTCACTTCAACTTGGCAGAAATCACCGAGTAAAAAGTAACGCCGGTCGTTGAGAAGTGGGTTTTACATACACGCTCGTTAAACTGCACTGTAACTTGCGTTAATATCCATAGTATTACCATATTTTACAAGTATTCTCTTCCAACATGTATACATTGTAATATTGTGGGCTGCGTTTTATCTGTGTAATACTAAAATATTCTAATCGTAGCTCTTACCAAACAAATTAAGCAATATAAGTCATTTTATCTCGATATAGTTATTAATAGATATATCCCTATAAGCTGTACCAACTGAGAAGGATAAGTAACACTCAACTTTCTATTAATCTAAGTCAGCCAGTCAGTCAGTCAGTCAGTCACGTCTCTTTCATTGCAACTTCTTTCCACAACAGTTACTTTATCGTAATTTTTAGCAAATACTTCTTTATTTTATAATGAATCAGATTACATAAACTATACTTGAATGTATTGTACAGAAAACAAACAAACATCTGTATTTTCGGTCAAACTAGAGCTTTATCATAAAGACTTAAAGAGATGTGGTACGAGCCTATATCCGACGTGGTGAAACGGTGCACTCCCAACATATTGATGGCCATTATGGCAATAAATATGAAGATACATATCACGTAAGCAGTTTCAAAAAAGTTGATCGTAATGCCAAATACCCGGCACATTAACATATTTCCACACAAAGATTTAAGTCGATTTGGTATTTATCGCTTGTGTCGTATGTAGGTTGTGTAAGTGTAGGTTGTTGTTTTATTTTTAAAGAGTTCAAGTTGAGACACATTACAGCTAAAGAGAGATTTGTAAAGTTGCCCTACTGTAAATCGCTCTACACCTCATTTACTCTATGGTTGTTGCTGTACAACGCACATGCCTTCGTGCAAAAACTACATCCGTCAAAACTAATGTGTTACAACCGTGTATGAAGTAGTGTGTATGTATCAAGTATGTGTAACTGTATATGTACAACTAACTATGTATCAGTATGAATTATAATCATTGAAAAAATTAAAAATCTATTTCAAAGAATGGTAAAACTATTTCTCCGTGACATAAGCAAAGCAAGCTAATAGTGTATTCCATAGTTTCAGTGGATGTTTAAGTCCCAAGGTTGCCGATCAAAGCCTTGTTTGTATGACGTCACTTTAAGTGGAACAGCTGGAAGAAAAGCCTCTTACTCGCGGTATTTCATCGAGCCGCTCTGTGGCTTGGTTCGGATAAACCACAGCCGGAGTAACAACGAGCTAGGAATTCCTCCAACCCAACATTACAGACTGTCTCGCAAACAAGATGGCAAGAAATACATACAAAATAATACAAAACACGAGCATCGCGGTGAGACGAGACGAGTAATCATCTACATGACCTTCGAAACAACAATTGAATTCATTTTTTGTTCTATTCCTTCGTATTCTAAGTTCAAAAGCACAGAGGAGCACAAAATTTACAGAGCCGGGATATAATTTGGCCCAGGGTGACTCTGCCAGTCGTAAAGGACGACGAAATGAGGTCACCTAATTTTCCCTTTGCACCCATTAACACCTTTATAACTTTTTTCCTCCTACTTGTCCCTTCCTTCAATGTCCCCTGTCATCGTGTGACCTAGGTAAGAAATGTTAAATTTTAATAGATAAAAATAGATTTGGTCTTTACAATAATATCATATATTATGATAACTTATGCAATTCGCTCTTTATAAAGTGACTGAATCATAGCCAACACACGAAACGTAAAGCTCAAATACCACTTTTATAAACACGATACTTTTTTTATCATCTGTCTCGTTGTTACTGAAGAAAGTGGAAGAGTGAAATAACGTATTTCCGTTTTTAATAAAGTCAAAGTTTTGAAGGGTGAAAGTTTAATGTTAGCTGAACGGGTGATCTGCTTCAGAGCTGCATCTGAAGGGTTGTCTAAACAATGTGAAACACAAGACAAACTTCTGTGATAGCTTTGGTTCTTTCCGTCGCTTCTCTAATTTACCATCGATACTGACAACAAATGCAAACTGATAAGTTCAGGTAAAGTATGTCCAAGATCAAAGGAACTTGCCAAACTTTACCATGCCTGATTTTCATCGTTGAATTTTTTATATTAATGCTTAGCCTACAATTCTTCCGGTAGCACAACATCGTATACCAATTTAATAAAACAAAATACTATATCTTGTTACCAGTCTTTAAGAAAATCAGGTTAAATTAATGTATACCCGTCTATAAATGTTAAAATTTGTAAGACTCGTCTTATTATTCTAATAAAAACGGAAAACGACATAAATAAATTAATTCATATTTTCTGCACTTATAATGCGCGTCTGTTTTAAAATCTGTAAACATTGATGACAAATAAAATTCGTTTTGGTGGAGGTGCCGAGTATGGAAATTAATTAATACATATTATTAGAACGGCTAATTATTTCAAAAATATATTGGTTTGCGTAAGTATGATTCCCCAATGTTTGAACTATCGAACACAAATCTCTATATACAAATCAGAATATTCATTGTTACTTCTATTTTATATTCGCCTATAGTAGCTATGTATAAAACAGCACAGATTGTCCATCTATCGTTTACCTAGGATGCATGGATGCTGTCATTGCTATTTCCCTGTAGACTTAAGAGCACACGAAACATAAACAATACAATAGTTCTCGAGTAACAATCATTGGGTTTATAATGCACCTTATAAGCTCAGTGTCACAGGACAAGGGTCGCATATTGTCCAAGCGATACAATGACACAAGCTGCATTATATCCTCTGTTTCAACTCTAGTTTAGACGTTATTATCTGTACCAACAGTTCCATTGTAAGCGACCACTTGGTCGTATAGCCCATGCAGCGATATGGAACACTGGCAGTGAGTCCGTTAATCCAGCTCATGCCTCGAGGGTTGTGTTGCGGCGTCGCGTGGGGCTTTCGTTCATGTGCAGTGTGTGAAGAGGGTAATCGAGACGATAGTACGGAGCATGTTCCACAAGGTAAAGCTAGCCTATATCCTATTATACTTGAGCTAATGCTTATCATTTATCATTGATCATTTATCATTTATCTTTTATCACTTATCATTTATCAGTTATCAGTCATCATTAATCACTTATCCTTCTGTCATACATTAATTTATCATCCTTTATCCTTATCAATTATCCTTTGTAATTTATAACTTATTGTTGTGTTGTCAGATAACCTTAATGAAGACAGGATGCATGAAGTGGGACTACATTCCAACCAGATGGATAATGTGCCCTGCATAAAAAATTATTTGGAGCTAAGGTAATGTAGTTTATGTGATTCTAGCTTATGTACTTATCCATGGAATAAGATGGTCTTAGATGAATGGAATAGATGATTGTGTGGAAGACGAAGAAGCTACGATTTATGTTGTCGGGTGGTGTTATATTGACACGATAAAGACCAGCCTAAGATAAGACGTGATGGAAAAACAAAATGGTTTCACTACCTTCGAACACTTCATACATTTTAAATTAACGACACCTTCGAGGCAGTGAGAGTTTAACAGTTTTCCACATAATATTTCTTCTTGTGAATTACGCCGTCTAGTGTCTACTGTTGCAGTAGGCCTAGCTAGCACGCAGGTCTGTTCCAGTCCCACTGCCCCAAAAAGCTGGTTCCAAAGTTACATCCACGCAAAATGGCCTCCCAAGAACAATATACACAATTAAACAAGTAAGTTCACAGTTGCATGTGATTTTGTTAGAACTTTAAAAATATCCGGACCATAATATTGAACAAAGTACGGATGCTATATTTATTCGGTGGGATCCAACTATTACAAAACTACTGATGAAAATGCCAGAAACGTTTGTCAATCATTATGTATCTCTTACGACTACAAATAGAGTTTGTAACCAAAAATAATAAGTACCGTGCTACATACAGCAATTGTTGGCAATATTCAATACATACCCCTTTTAAACCTGATAGAAATAATACTTACAGGTGGATTAATGATCTGCACTCATCTGTGACGATAAGTTTGGTA
Organism: Isoperla grammatica; assembly: GCA_945910005.1. NCBI lineage: Eukaryota > Metazoa > Arthropoda > Insecta > Plecoptera > Perlodidae > Isoperla > Isoperla grammatica. The sequence continues at coordinate 4,186,561 of OX246739.1, read as the reverse complement.
TATATTTCGTTTGCTGTTCTACGAGGTCAGACGCAGCGACAGGTGTGAGGTGCGACACATCATATCACATTACATCATTTATCCTATGAATGGTTACACAGGTTTCATTGTTGTAAATGTTAATCGCGAGCTTATCTTTATGCGCTTGTATTTGATTACGTTTCAACTATATCACAAAAAAAGGAATATAGGATATATTAAAGTAATTACATCTGCATGGATTGCAATGAAAACCAAGCAGATTTATCAAACACATCTCACTAGATACAATCCAGCCACAAAGAAGATTAGGCTTGTTTGTATACTCGCAGACAGATGTAAATCAAAGGTAGTGAAGGTGTCTTCTATATCGATACAAGTTGTGGAGTTCTGGCTGTGTGTTTGTTTTTTATCGAATTACAAAAACTGGTAAATACTTAGTCCTGGGTGTAGTCGAATAGTAGCCGACTTAAGGCACTAAGCTCAACTCCTATGATTTAACCCTAGATTAATATATCTCATCTAAATTTCTTCTGAATTCTTAATCCCTTACTATAACCTTCTGTACAAGTTGCACACAATTAAAACATAATGTATGTTATTAATAAATACATTTCACCGTTACCTGTTTTCCAATCCAAAATATGGTCGCAAATAAAATAACCACTCATTAACAGCACAACTTTATGTTTATAAATGAAAAACATCCGATAAAACAAAATTAAATTTCACACAGGTAAATTAGTTATGACGTTTAATTAATAAAACTAAATTGCTATGTCGCTTTCAGGGTTTTTGGGGTCACTAATGTATCCATGTCTGTTCCAATTCATACGATCCAGGATTCGATTCCTTTGCAGCAGGGCTTTTTAACATTCGTGTATTCCAATAATCCATATGATAGCCCAGGCATACATATTAACGGTGCCTACATAATAAATGGCCACATATCTCACAGAAAATCAGTTATGTAAGGAACTGAGTGGGTAGAAAATACATAATACTTTATGTATCCACATAGTACTGAAGGCTGTTTTAGAAGTTGACAGTGATGTGGGCAATAGTTAAAACGTGCTATAGTAAAAGTGGTAACGTTGTAAAACCCGTGGCTGCTTTAAAGCGGGCTGAGTTCAGTTCAGACTGATAGGTGCTGGCTTAAGGTAATGCGTGCTTAACTACCTGATAAACACACAAGCTCTAGCTAATTTGAGTTTGGGTTCGATACAACATTTCAACCGCTTCAACCGAGCTGATAAACGTTATCGTAACATCCATAACTCACACCCAACAACAAATTTCTCATAGACAGTTAACATGCAAACTACTAAACCACCGTGAAAACGTATGGGTGAAGTTAGTGTTTACACAGTGTTTAGTGTGTACACACATTAGTGTGTACACAATCGTTAGTATAAAATAATAGTTAAGGTTTTGCCTTGCGTTATTTATGTGTTAGCTTAGTAATAGTCAATCTTGTATGATTAGTAAATAACTTGAGTCTGCGGTAGCAAAGCATGAGAACTTACAGTTTTCTGTTCTTATCTTTAAAACAGAATTGTGGGTAGATAGCACAGCTAGATGTTATCAACGTCTACAAGATAACGGAAACCAAATTTGTAAAATTTATTAAGTTTGGATAAAATCCGATAATACAACAGTATCTCAATTATTGGATTTTATCCAAACTTGTTGAATTTTGGATACATTTTGTTCGTTATCCGTGAATCTTGATGATATGTAGCTGCGCTATCTACCCGTAATCTTGATTTTAAAAGTTGTTTGCTGCGGCAGTCTCGTGTGAAAAACAGAAATCGATATTAGTAGGCATTAAAATTCGTAAAAACAAAGCCCGCAACTTTTCTCGGCCACGTCTTACTGATACCAAACACGAGGTCCGTGTAAAATAAACTTTTAAAAACGAACAGTTGTTTACAAAAGTTAAAATATTATTCTTAAAATTGATTTTAAAACCACTCCAATTATAACAATTACGAAAATATATTCCGAAAGTATAACCTGACGTCTTGGTGAAACAATTTTGATCACCGGTATGGACAAAAACCTTCCCTATACTATAACAACTCTTCAGCCCAAAACTTGTTATAAAATAGCAGCTTATAGTTTGTTAAAAAATAACAAGAATATTGCGCAACACATATTAAGGCAAACCAGGTTTTGGGTTACAAAACACATATTCTTCTGTTAAACCAAATGGGCCCATCGTCTCCCCCCTAAACATCTTACCGATATCCAGATATCCCTCTTCTCAGATGCTCCTCACCCTTCAACAAGTGCTACGTCACCGTTGTCCCCTGCGGGGGGGGGGGGGGGGGGGGATGACGTCACGGTTAGTGGGAGGGCCGCATGCAACTCGTGGCTGCCCGCTGCCTATATAACACGGCGGTCCCGACGGGGTGCGTTCAATTCAACGCGCGAAGACTCGGGACTCTCTTCCCTCTCTCTCTGCTCTCTGCTCTCTGCTCTCGGACTGACTGCTGATTGCCCGGACAAGTAAGTACAACACCCTTCTTTGGTCGTGACAGCCGAACAATACTTGGCTTGAACTCGAGTCTTCACCCAAGTTTGGTCCGCGCTTCATTATCATGTTAAACATTCGTACGTCCTTCTTAGATAATAGTTTTATAGTTTGAGATAACGTATTAATTTATTCTCTCACTATTATCATTAGTAAATATAATTCAATATTAGTGTTGTTCTTATTTTTAACGTTGTGGTTGGGGTTACAACAATCTACAAGCAACAGTTAAAATTTGAACAATGTACCTCTCGATATTGAAACAGTTGTCTCCTAACGTTTACTGTGATAACTTGAATGTTGCTCTTGCTTATTGTGTAAAGAAATACTTATCTGCAATGTTGTGACTATAGCAACAATGTTGTATTAGATTAAAATATTTAAACCGGTCTTGTCTGATACGTTTTGAACTTGTAGTGTTATTCAAATTATAGACACGTATCGTTTCATATTTGCATGTTGACTAAGATGTTGCAGACGTTGTAAGAAATAGATAGACTCAGTGAACAACACTGAGATACTCAATGTAGCAAGAACTTAAATGCTCTAAAAACCTATTTGATTACGGGCACGGATTGTCCCACCGCATGTCCCACTCGTTAATGAACTTCCTGGATGAAGGGAATCTTTGCTCGCTGCTTAAATGCCACAATGTGTAGAAATTAAGTTTGGTTTTAGTTTACGCGTATGTCTACATTGACCAGTTGGAAAATACAATCATACTCTCAGCAGTGTGCACGCACCTATCAGAATTACGAAAAAGGAATAGTTAATTTCAGTTCGAGCACAAAATTTCGATTGCATACCCGTTAAAGTAGGAATTAATATTATATTCAAATTCATGGACCCTTTTGAAGATGTATCCAGAACCAAAATAGCAGAACCGTTTCGCTGAACTAAAGAGTCGTCCACGCATCTTACAAAATTGTCTTCCTAGATACATTAACGATGTACAGATCATAGTAAAATAAGAAGTAAGATTGTATTGCTTTTGGATAAAATTACACTATTTGAATAAGAAAATCTCAAGTTGCTTTAGCCCTTTTAACGCAATATACATTCACATTTTCCCCCTATTTTTCTACACCGGCCCTTCACACCGCTCATATTACTTCCCCATGGAAATGGTTTATGAGCACCAAAATGTATAACTATTCTACGCAACGTTTTCGATGAATACTGATACTGAAAATGTGATTGTTGTGTATACGTTAATTTTGTCTTCATAATATCTCAAAACGTACGTTACTGTTTGTTGAATCTTGATTAATAATTTGTTTCTTATTTTAGCACAAATATTCTTAGCAATGTCCGAACATTCGCTTTTAGGTATTTCCCGTCAAGTCCACACTTCACATTTACGTTTGTGAGGTTAATTCAACTCAAAATAAATCTGTACGATGTTTCGATGTTTCTCCTTAGATAACCTTATGTTTTCCCGTTTTCCGTTTAATAACATATCCACCGGTTAGTAAATTACGTTAGTAAATATATAACGTAGCAATCAGTTGTTCGTCTGCAATTTGTACACGAATCAACACTCTTCTCAAAAGCCAAGATTGAAATATAACTTTATCACAAAATGCAATCTCTCTCTACCTGACTTCTCAATTATAGTTGTAATCCATCTCGTTGCTTTACATTTATCATCAGACAAAATAAATGCCTTCATATCAGTTTGCAATTCCGTATATAAAGACGGGAGGTGTTACAAGAAGCAAAACCAATATTGCAACTTTTAGAGTTTAGATGACTTAAATAAAGGTAGAATATTTATACTGTTGGGGTGCTTTATATTATTTTTCTAAAAATATGCACCCCATTATATTCCAGTGAATGAAATTGAATTTAAGTTTCTATAAATATGTCAAAACACACTCACATGCCTAAAACGTTTTTAAATTGACGGTTATATTTTCGTTTCTGGATAATTGGTAAAACAGGTATTTTCCTGTGGTATAGCTTAAAAATACACTATTTAAAAAATACTGTATCCAAAAATTTGCTAGTAAAAACTTTGTTAAAAATACTTATACCTGTTGCAATTCTCATATTGAAAATATATCAGTTCACAGAGAAACACTTCTTAAATCAGCACCCATAAAATCAGCCCTTGGGATTTAAAAGAATTCACGAGTCTCGACCAACTGGAATTAGTGAAACACATTTGACATACAATATTTTTCGCGAGTCCGATCATTAACAAAAATGGTTTCATTATTCTCAGACAAGAAGGTTTCAATATCAATTGGTAAAAGACGTGCAATAAAATACGGGCAAACGTTATTCCCGTGTTCAAGAGTTGTCAGTGTCCGCTTCGTATCTGAAACCAAACTGAAACCCCTGAAACTCAGAGAGTCGCGCGGTTGTTTCAAAACCGTTCGCATGGTATAATGGAGGATATAATTATGTGAACATCACGATGAGTTTTAGTCAATTAGGACAAACACAAATTGAAAACAATTGTCTATCGAACACATTATTACTATTCATCGATATTGTTTTTATTATTCGTTTGAGAAAATTTGTACATTTTTTCATTTTGATTTAATCATCACTTCTTCTAGGACATTCGTATGATATCAGTATTACATTACATGTATCGGTTATCATATTTACCAAAATGATAACTCATTGATTGATTGATTGCTTGATTAAGGTATTTTATCAAAAGGTGGGATCGTTTTTCGAAAATATAGATCCGTATGAACGTACATAATTCTCATCATTTAAGATGAAGTACTTTTATGTATGAACGATTCGAACCATCAATACTGCCAGTGTTATTATAACGCTTATTAAAAATAGAATTTTAAATTATATATCTACCCATACAGCTTACAACTTGTCTCAGGTCTGTTCTGTTCAGTTCCTCGGAGTTTATTGCACTCGACATTCTTTTAAAAATCAGACGTTCTTTCAAAATCTTCTAAGATTTTGAAAGTTCGAAACGGAAGGGTTTGTTCGCCAAGATTTTCTCAGCTGAAAGTTTACCTTTTGACACATCTCCTCCCGTACGACGCCATTTTCACCATATCAGAACATTCTTCAGATATCTACGCTACTCACAGAGCGCACACGCCATATTAATTCCTGTTAGGGATATGTTTCTCTTTGCCATTATGTTAAGTTAATAACTTGTTATAACCATTTACGCAATCGAATCTGTGTCCGTATGTCCATCGTATTTACTCAACGCCCTGATAGGTTTAAACCATGAAAGCCTATTACGTTCATAAACCTCCAGGTATCATACAAACAGAGTTCAGTATTCAACCACGAAAGCTTATAATACTGATGCCCAGATCAATGCAATATGGTAGACTCAAAGCAATCAATTTATGTACACAATTGTCATATCATTGTTTATCCATCAATAATAATTGCATTTATACAACTTTATTTAATATTATAAAGTGTAAATCACCCAAACCCAACAGATTAAATATGTTCTGAGAATGACCAAGGTTTTAAATTCAACAATAAATCACCTGAAACAGTATACAATTCTAAGCTAACATTCCCAAAGTGTTGTATAACATAATTCACCATTAATCATGAGAAAATATATATGAGCTTACCAGAGAATACTTGTAGGTACATAATCATCTACTAAAACATCGGGTTGAGTGAAAACTTCTCGGACTTTGGAAAGTATGTTAAATAAATTACGTAAATGTATTTTTAGTGTCTAGCAACCACAGTTAAGCTGTAGTACATGATATTATTTACGATGTATAATGGCGTATGTAGCCATATATTTATTTTGTATTGTCCTGTGAGTGAAGGGATACAGGGTCTAGTGTAGTCAGTGTATTGATGTAGTGAGAAGGTGGAAAAGCGCGTCCGAGGGTCGTTGTTAGACTCTATATTCCAGACTTTTCCTCATCGCTGACATAAAGATCGGGAAATGCCAGTAGTGTTAGCTGATCCTCCCACATCCTGGCCTAGAGGCTCATCCCACTGCTAAGCCAGCTCAGCTTAGTGAGATACAGATCTGTTTAGACCTAATCTGTTGCAACATGTATGATTAAACAGGAGTAACATTTGATGTTGACAATTGTTCAATATTTGAATTGTTGAACCTTTAATTTTTCTGAAGCTAAAATGGCTCAGGCTCAGGCACTGTTACAGCTTAGGGCCGCTTTTATAAAGACCCGCTAAATATTTAGCCCAAGACTAACTTGTTTTCTCCATGGCAGTGACCAATCAGTAAACAAATAGCCCTGGACTAAATATTTAGCGGTCTGATCTAATACTGGACCTTAGTGTTTAGTTGTAATGGTGTATCACCTCATAAAAAGCCTATACAAGCTGTGGTGTAACGTATAACGCCCACAGCCATCTATTGTACATGACAGCGTGATGACATACGCGATTTCAGGGGCACACTGTGTTAGATATTGAGCTGAAACCCTCGCAGCGCTACTTTGATACGGCTCAGGGGGGACTGATTTTAATGGGCTGCTATAATATTTGGTACATGTCGATACAATGCCAACCCAGGGGGATAACTTCTTTATCGGCTCTAGTAGGAAGGCCTACTACATATTGAATGGCACCCACGCAGTTCAAACGATCACGACACACTTCACCGTTTGCGCCACAACTGATGACTTTCAATAAGCATTTAGATAGTACCACTCCCCGAAAACACTCGTGTTGGCATATTTAATCGCATTGGCGAATCATTCACTTTTGTCTTACTGAATTTGAAACAGTCTGGAAATATAAAATAAAAGATGACTTTAGGCAAGTCTATTGTGTTTGTTTCTGGTAACTACTGTATTTTAACTTTGAACGTATAAACTCCAGTGTCAGATATCGCACATAACGCGTCACTAATGTACATCACCTATTAAACGATCTACTAACAATATAACTACAGAAATGTTGATATTGCGTTGATGACAACCATCATTATCAGTTGTTACATAATATTTGGTTTAGTTTGTGGTTAGTTGTTCCGCAAATCACAAACGTCAAGAAAAGTGTTTATGTTCATTGCAATAAAACTATACCAAGTGCAGGTTTTAGCACTTTAGGCAGCAACCTTTGAGTAAAAATGTCCAACGCATTATGTACTCAAAGCTGCAACTTGCGAAAGTGTCGCTCACAACAGTTTCTTTTCTCAAAACACATTAGTCTCTAAAAGTAGGGCTGCCGTTTGATGTCTAAAAAAAGTTCCGTCGTCGACTCGTTTTCAAAAATTGTTAGAAAAAGTTTTAGACAAATGTATTATTACATACGTGTAAATGTACGTGTATAAGTGATAAAACGTAGCATCGAGCGCCGATTGTTTGTGAGCCCATCGCAGGTAAAAGTGTCGTACATATATTACATCCACTCGCAGCTTTTCGCCCGTGAAAAATAGCGCGTGTTTCAAGTTCGACTGTTTCGATTTGAATGTATCAAATTGATGTCGAACGTCAGTTCTATTTATAACTATTCTATGCACGTCATATTTCAAGAAAACGTACTCAAATTAAAGTCTGGCCATGATGGTGCAACATATGTTAATAAGTAAGTTGTTATTCGGTAATCATCTTGAAATTTTAGTCCATCGTAGACCGCTAGATTTTCAATTTCTCATTATGTTAATTTTTTATAATAGGGTACTCAACCATGGTATCGTTATTAAGTCATTTTGGGGGTCATTTTAATTTAGCACAATTTATGCACAATGTATTTCTTTAACTTTTTTACGCTAGAATAAAATTTCTCGGGCTTGCGAGACCTACTTGTTGGATGCTCACTACTCGAGTGGGATAAATTGACGGCGTTTACAGTCTCTACTGAGGCTGTAATAATCTTTTGTGCCAGTTGCACTTCAAAGTTACATTTTGTATTTATTATCATTTATTATTACCGAGCTCATGGAAATACTACATGCCTATTGCCTACGTATATTTCCGATTATTTTTGTCTCGTATAATCCCAAACTCTTTCGAAATGTTATTGAACACGCCTAGCGTAGGGAGTTGTTGTGGTCCGCAGACATGAAATCCTACAACCCGTATGTTTTCATCATAAAAGGGACCAAGTTATTCAGTGCTTACTTTATTCCAATCCATGGTGTAAAAACCGAACGTCATGACAATAGAGAACTGAAAATCGTGTTTCCCCCACGAGGTACGCAATACATAATGTATCATATATTATTCATTCAAAAAACTTGAACTATAGAGAGATTGAAGTTATGGGTTTGAATGATCGCACTACATGACGTGCTGATAGCCAATTGACTTCATTTTACATCCGATACATCCGTGTTCAGTTTCTGCTTGTCCATCAACGCACAGTGTTGCAATGTAAACGATGTAGAGCGGACAGCGTTGCCAAGTTGTTTAGTGCTCTGTAATAAGTCATGTCAAGTGAAGTTACCACCTCGGCGTATTTGTTGTGTGGCCGATACCGTCAGATTGATCGATTCAGCAGCTGGTTATAACAAGTAGCCAGTATAGATGCCCTGTCAGACGCATCCTTTAATAGTCGTCGTAATTCACTGAGCTGTGGCGGTGGATTCTTATATACACAGCAGAGTTCTAGGAGACAAATTACATGTTCTCATGTTTGTATCTTGGGGTCTGAACATAAATAAAGCGAAGTGGCAGCTTTGATAGAGAGGGAACTAAAAAATTACCAAACGGTATTACATGGTGAATATGCGAGAATTAATGAGAATTTGTGAGACAATACGACACACAACTCAACTCAAACTGTCTATTTTGAATTTACGATGAGAAGAAAAGCGTAGCCTATGTCAAAATTTTGAGTAAGATACATATTTTTCTGTAGCTCTTGTTTTTTATTTTGAAAGTACAAAAAACATAGTAATGCTTCCCAAACTTTCTTTGAATTTTGAAAGTCACTTAATAGTTTCTGAGAAATGACATCAATTTGCATATTTTTTGTGAACGATGGCGGGATTGCATTAAGCAGGATGTAGGGATGAGAGGTGAATAGTGGACTCTGGTTGAATTGGAGAGATGGTGGGAGGACAGCGATAGATGGAGGGATTTGGTTGGAACACAGGATAGTGATGGGAATGAGTCTGATATTTAGGGAAAATAATGACATGAAATGAAAATGAAAAATGAAATAAGAATATAGAATGTAAAATGTCAACAACAATCTGGCTGTGCTAAGCTAGACTGGCTGCTAATAATTTCATTTATGCCGAAGTATTGGTGGCAACAACCTCTTACCCGAACGATTTCAACCAAAAAAATACAATTCTGGTTAAAACGTTTTTAGTTGTTTATTACTGATTTACTCTTGACGAGCCTAATAAGTCTCGTTTACAGCAGCGCAAGATTCTGCAGTAAAGATGCGTAGTGTCCAAAGAGTAAGAGAGTGTGTGAGAGAGAGCTAATTTAAGTTATTTGAAAACGGCAAACAACCGGTTTAAACCGTTTACCCGGTTTTAGAAAAATAACCTCACCGCATCCCTGCTTTCAACTTGAAACGGAATCCAGCAATAACGAGAAACTCACAACAATTTGTTAGATATTTGGGAGTAAGATAATAATATGTACCTATGCAGTATTGTGAGGGGCGGTTGAAGGGAGAGAAGGAAAATAAAGAATGTGGTTGAATGTTATAAAATTATTATAGCGTGGGTTTTGAATTCTTTCGAGCGTTACGAGCGGCAGCGTGGAAGGGATGAGGGGAGGGGGAGGGGGAGGAATGCTGAACAGCTCCAAAAAGGGAAGACCGTTATTTATGTTCGTCCTTGGAAATTAGTAAAATTCTCCAAGCAAACTTTCCGCTTGTACAGGCAAGCAAAAAATTGTGTTAGAATAGTTTTCCGAACAAAAACCATTTTGAACAAAGAAGTTAACTTGATACTGTGATTGCTAAAAAAAAAAAAGCAATAATCAATAATTTAACCATTCATTATTAGGTGACATCATAGCTTACATTACTGAAATACTAGGGGAACAACTCAGGCTTTTTTCAGCCAGTCATAAAGTTCAGACAGAAAGTCGATTGCAATGCAATTGCATTAATAGGTAGACATTACAAAAAATGAATCAACTGAATTCTAAGTTTTTTCTTAATTTAGAATTTGTATATTTGTTTTCATTAATTCACCGTGTAGATGTATGTACATTGCATGTAACGATTACACGAAAAGCAGCTAGAAGGCTAATAATTGTATAAATACAATACTTAATTAATCTATACGGATACCTCTTTCGTGCATTAAAGCACTGTTATTACTATTATTTCCAGGGTCCAAAACGTTTAAGTTATAGTTTCTTTCCACTTTGATAAGCGCCTTAACTTGCTGCTTCACTGTTGAAAAGGTAAAGACAAACTTATCCTATTGGGTTTTACGTAAAGTCTCCGGAAAATCATTAAATTAAATTAAAATAAATTAAATTTTCCATCACCGGAAGAGATAGAGAAAGGCTTACATTTTGTAATCGATCAACTCAAAGTTGGGAGTGTCACATATTTGGGGTTATTGAAGTCCAAGCCCTATACATTCTAGCACATATATAATATCTACGCCACCCCTCCCTCCCACTAACCTCTCCTACCCAATATATTCTCCAATAATCCAATAAATAGACTGCATCAAGAGTCGATATTTGACGCTTCATATTATAAGATAACCGGCGCCATAACGAACGTTTATGATTGTGCTGATAAAATAATTGTCAAAATTACACAATATTAAAATGATTAGTAGCATTTCATTGTTATATGCGAATGTGTGTTATAGGTACTTTGAAACACACCTTACAATTATTCCAAAAAGTTCAGAAGTGTAACTTATTGTCTCAGTTTCGTTAGAGATATGTTTTTGTTACATCAACTGAAGCCGCTGATCATACTTTGTTTAGAAACACGAAGTCTTCTAGTATGAACTAAGGTATAGTTGAGATTTCACAATATTAACATTACATGAGATGGCGGGAGTGTTTAGATAATGCGACGTTTTTTGGCACAGCACTTTTCTGATCCGAAAAGAGCTTCGTGGGAAAAGAATGACATTTGCTCGTCAATCCAATCTACTCCAAAACCACTTTTATTCATCCATTTTTCATTACGGTTAATGCACGTTCCCATTCTGAGCTACAATAAGTCAAAAACATATTTGAAAGAATGTCACTAACAAAAGGTGAATTCCAAAACCTTTACTTATCTTAGTCCACAATACACTTACACATCATCACTTACGCTGGTTGTATGATGGCCATGACAATGTCTCTACTACAATACGCCTTCACATTGTGGTTTATAAAAGTGCTCGTAAGGCTGTGTTTACACTAATCTTGAGGTGAAACAAATAAGGCGCGATGCCACAGAAAATGTGTTGGTACTTTAAAAGGTTTTCTAATTTAAAGGTAAAACACAACCAAGAATTTCACAGACTCTCAGAATTGAGAATAATATAAACAAATGCTATAGTGAACCCAAGATTACTTAACACCTGCTTTCGTCACACCCGGGGCAGTCGTAGCCAACCAGCGAACCGCCCGAGACACATCCGGGCCAATACCGATAGCTGATTGGCTACGAACCAGTCGCCTGTGACGAAAGCATGTGTAAGGTAGTCTTGGGAAAACTATAATATAGTATTCATAGTAAAAAATATACATATCTAAGTATGTATATGGTGTATATTTATCGTGAATAATGCCATTTTATACAGTGTGTTTATAAAAATGAGAGAATTTGGCGTATTCAGTCTGTGCCAGTGTGGGTGCGCCTAAAAACGTTATACCTTATGGTGAATAAATACCTTCTCGATACGTTTGTAGCAGCTGTGGACTCTATCACAACAGCTTCGCATGGCTTTACACAAAACTCAACTAAATCTCAACAGTAAACAGTTCATGAGAAAAACGAAAATGGTTGGATTTAATCAAGTTGTGTCCCGCAAGTGAATTCCAAGACTTCCACAGCAGAAACGACATTTATCCCTCTCATAAAGCAAATGATTTATGGACGTATATATTTCCTTGAGTTTTCACAGCCGTAGTTGTTCGCTGAAGTCAGCACAGAAGCGCGAGTTTACCACAGCAGTATTTATCCTAGGTAATATACAGGTTTGTTAATATTTATCGTTAGCAAAATTATCCCATTAAATATGATTTTCTAAAATTATATCTCTATTGAATGTAAAATGAAAAAATGTATTCGTTAAGTGCCGGTTTGTTTTAATGTGAATCAACTTTGCTTGTCAATGATTTCTGAAGCTTAAAAATCTGATGTGAGAGAATTTTTTTTAGCTATACAGTCTCGCAAATTGTAGTGGAAACAAATAGGCCTAACAATAGCCCGACCAAAATACAAAGCCATCAGTTTACACTGATGTGCACAGTCGCCGACAATTGTTGTCAAAAGGCTCCTAAAATAAGTTGACCCATATTTTTAGTTGGATCATACTTTATAATATCGTTTAAGATGAAATTATAGCATATAATATGTAAATTTCAAAATAAAAAATATGGATATAATTTTCATTCGTAACTTTAACGTAAACATATTTAAGGACGATCATTTTACCTAAAATTAATGAGATTGGGTTGTAGCAACAACCATAGAAATGCACGTATGAATAGTAAAGAGACCATTCTGTACCAAGTGTTAATACAAGAGTTTTTATAGCAGTCAGTACATTAAATAATGAATATATAATTCGAAGGTATATAAGGGTGGAGTGCACAGTCGAGTTTAGTATAAGATTTATTTATGACTGCTATGGAGTTTGTTCTTATGGAAAATATCGAAAAAGCATGTATTAAAACAATTTCTTAGCAACAAATCCTCTACTTAACTTGACAGTTGTTTGTGCATATCGCCCTAAGCTTCACAAACTTCCTTTCGTTCCCAAGTTCTATAATTCTAATTGAATTGCGTTGCTAAGAAGTAAGAGGAAGTTAATTAAATTAATGTGACTTATTTTAATTCTTAAAACACACTAAATTAAAGCTCCTTAACTTAGACGAATACGAGTAGAACCCTTTTAAACTTCTTTGCTAAGTACTGTGTTTAAGTTTAACGTAAATGAGTGGAACATAAGAAGGCATGGCAAATAAAGCTGTAAGTAATGTTAATGTCAACCAAGTAATACAACCAAAGAAAAGTGCAACGAATCGGAATCGAACTAGAAGAACCGTGTTTGCCGTTTATAGGATGTTGCATTCATAACTTTTTTCTTGTAATTAACATAGCCCAAGTATGAGTTCGTGTCTTCCTGCTGCTATCTAGTTAAGCTGGAGGCCAGGGTATTTCGGATCTATGATGGTACAAGGGTTTACTCAACCAACAACTGGTGTTTTAGTTGTCTTAACGGTCAAAATAGTTGTTTCTGTGCAATAGTCTCCCCTGTAATTTCCTATTCTAGCATAGAAAACAAACTTAATTTTGATATTTTTGAAACTCTACGAGAAACGATGTATTGTGCATGAAATTAACATTTGTTTCATGTTTCTGTAGCTGGGTGACAATTTTCTCGTATAAATTAGAAACTGTTACAATAATTGACTTTAGAAGGTTCAATTGTGCCTTCTGGGGTTCTGAAAGAAACTCGAGTACCGGTGACACTTGTTTACTGATAGCTATTCATATTTGTTCTTGTTTTAAGATTGAATGATTGAATGAATCTCGACTCGTTATTTACCCATTAATCACAAAACATCATTGAATCATAAACCATAATATGTGTCCATCTACAAACGTTACCTGTAAATGTGTCAAAGTGTCAAACAACGCGATGAACATAACATGAATCGTGTTTTCTTTCCCTATGAATTTGAAATATTTCGTAAATGATTGTCACAGAAATGGTGGTTGTTCGAGCGTGTATTTCTCATTTAGGTAAGACAGTTCTACGTAATACGTAAGCCTATAGATGCGTTTAATTCGACGTAATTACGCATTGTCCGGATTAATTTAAGTAAAGTCCTTTATTAGCATTCCTAATTCATTAAGCACAAGTGAAACCAACCATGAAACTGGCTTTATCGTTCAGCTTCGTCTTTTCAATAATTTGTCTCCGTTATTTCGTCAGTCAGACAATACTATTGCCACTAACAAAATAGCGTAATATACTATTCTACGACCATTCAATCAATAAAGGGAATGTTATAATTTAAGTACAATATTCATCAGTTTCAACTAGAAGGGAAAATGTTTAATTTTGTACGTTAAATTTAATACCCTTTGAGGTATTAGCATTATTGAAACAAATAAATCTAAATTACTCTGCTGTTCTTTTGTTTAAGTAAGGGAAATGTTAAGATCTCATCGTAGAGCTTCAGGGTCTCGTCTCAGCAAAGATACAAATAATTAGGTAGAAATCAGATGACAATAATTATTTTCCAAGATGGGGACATTTGTTTGTTATCTAATAAGGATACGTGATGTAATTCAACGACCTGCAATTGTAATAAAAATGTACAACTTTATGAAATATGCTTTATAGTTTATTCATTTATATAAGCCAAATAAGTGTTTTTATTTCTTTGACCCATAAGCAAAGTTACTAAAAACTATTATGATAATTAACATAAAATAATATCATGAAACAGGGAGAAGATGTTAAGACCAATTAGCCTAAAAATAATAGCATGTATCTGGGCCTAATAATAATGGAATACACAAAGTAGAAACGAAATTTACAAACGTATAAAAGTATTTTAAAATATACTAAGAAAATATTTTTCAAAATTAACTATTCAAGGTGAAGGAAAAAATCGAAACTTGGAAAAAAAGAAAAACGGAACAAACAGGTGGCTTTAACGAAGCGTGTGGAACCAAATCCCGCCAGCATGCCATGAATATGACAGAACGAGATACACTTAGACAATACATGTAACCATTTTGGCCAGCGGGTTTTTTGTTAGCCTAGTTTATACGACTTGTTACCAAAGCCATTTCAAGTTTTTCCAATTTCTAAGATACGATTCGTGCAAACAAATTTAATGAGAAAGCTGAATAACGTTTAGCCATTTCTGTGATTCTACTGTGCATATATATTCAACGGGCGTTAACGCCCATTAAATCACTACCCTATCGCGCTGGAAAGACAAACTGGGTTTTATTCTGAAGCAGACCTCACTCTTAATTAGAAGCAAAGAAAGATAAGTAATCGGTGGTGTTGTAATAAGACGTTACACTGCAGACTGCCCTGTAGACTGGGGCCCACCCCACCCCACGACAGTCGACAGTAGTGATAGTGTTCAAAGGGGCGTGAACAGAAGCTATTTGTGCTATCAAGATTATTCATTTACAGCTTTAGTACAGATGGCTGGAGATCGTAGGATGGATTGTTTTAGTGCACCAATAAAACACATCTCGATTAACGTTAACGTGCTACGCAGGGAGACAGTGGAACTAGATAGTGTTAAAGGCATATTCCGAGTTTCCAACAAGTATTTTTTATATTACACTTCCGACTGTTTGTGGACAGCATATCTGTCTGCCAGATGCAATCTGCGGGTGGTAGGGGCGTAACGGGGCTTTCTTTCAAACCCGCGCGAAATAGTTGTGACGTCAGTGCGGGTCCACTACATCGCTCCGTCTACCTGCTTGAGCTACGCGGCCACACAAGTATTCGGACTGTTGATGTGCGTAGGTGCATAATATGCGATTGTGAGTTCTGACCAGCACAAAACTTTTGAACAGTTGGGTTGTAGTTATAACTGTTGTTTTATATTATTACTTTGTAGTCGTGATTTTAAATAGTTTTTTACGTGTGTTTTGGTGCTAATGGTTTACTCCCGTCTCGTTTTTGGCATATTATTAGGGATATCTTTCGTTTCCAAGGACTGTATATTATGTAATATGTCGAATATAAACTAACGTTCGGCCACCAAAATTGCTTGTACATAGTGTAATACTAATAAAGTGATTTCAATATGGTGAAAAAGTGTTGTGTATATCAGTGCAACAATAGAGACGGCAAATTGGACTCAGAAGGAAAAACACTTTCATTACACAGGTTTCCTGATCAAAAACGATCGCCCGAACTTTATAAACAATGGGTGCATAAATTGAATCGCGATATTACACTTATAACTTTACACCTATTAAGTTGACAGTTGTGTGCTCTAGTCATTTAACAGATGATAATTATGACTCGATCACATCGAAACTGAAAGCTAACTTATTGCCGGGGTACAAGCCAAAACCAACGCTAATAAAAATGCAGTCCCTTCAAAAAATATGAGGGGTGTCAGGGATCCTCCTGCAATGAAGCGTGCCAAATTGAAATACTTACAGAAAAAGAATAAAAATGCATTGTTGGAAGGCACTTCGGCGGCAACTGTGGGTACCAGTGAACACGAAAAAAAAATGAGAACTGGAAAAAGCGGCAAATCGCTAAAGGGAATAATAATTGTGTTCCTACGAGCGACACGGACGTTGACCTGTCACTTGTCACTGTAGAATATGAACCGTGTCCAAAGGAAATCGAAGTACAGTGTGAGTTCGGTACTGAAACGTACCACAGCTGTTAATTAACCGGCCAACAATGAATCGGAAACTGAAACAGAACGCGAGAATGATTATGATTCGGACGAGCCATATTTACCACCCGACGATGACAGTGACTTGACCTAAAGTGATACGTTGAAGACGAATCTGACTCCGATTGTTCAGCTAACGAAAGTAAAGATGAGGGGGCGTGGCCAAACGTGTTCTTCATATTTTGGCACTGTCTGTCAAAACTGTTTAATTTTTTGCCAGATATGCGGATCCCCTATTGTTGAATCCAAAAACAGAATATTTCACTCTATATTGATTGTAATAACCTTCAAGGCCACACATGCACTTGGGAGTCTCAACCTAAGGCAGGACACACAAATCTAGGCTCTATCAACATTATATCTGCAATATATACATGTGGGATGAGTTTCAATGCTTTTAAATCGTTTTCAGCCGCCCTGAAACTAAATTTTATCGAAGCATCAACTTTTTACAAAATCGTTAAAAACATGTTCGAACTGCTATTTTATCTACATGTGATAATATGCGAGAAATCGAACTTTTTAACTTAGTATCGTCTGGTGAAGCTATTTGGCTGTCAGGAGATGGCCAATATGATTCACCCGGAATCTGTATTTAGTTACAGATCTAGCAAAACATCCTTCTCAACTGTCAAAGCTTGACATATTTAATTGGTTGCCGACAAATTTCAGCTGTCTTTGTCAAGGAGGGTAACCTGTGTGTGTGTGTGAATGGCATTTCATAAATTGTAAACATTCCAAAAGTTCTGTTGTCTAAGTTTGTTTGGTCTAAAGAGCGTATCCGCGCAGGATCTACGAAGCGAGCGCGCGCGGGTCAGCCGAGAGGCGGTGGACCCGCAGTGACGTCACCATAGGCGGCCAGCGCTCATCGCAAGGCAATCGTGTACCAATTATTGTTCAAGTACTATAAGTCCCAGCGACCTAATTTTTTTTCCTTCTTTTCCCAATTAAATCAGGCTAGCGTTTGAGCGGCCTGTTATCTAAACTCGGAATATGCCTTTAAGCATACTCTAGAATCATACAAAAATACGTTTGGAAGGACTTGTAAACTGGACGATAAATGCTGTAATTGTAAATTGCGCAACGATGCAGTAATACAGTAATAACATCTGAAAGTAAATAGATACCCCAAAATATGGTTCACCGTGAAAGAAATATCATCGACACATTTTATAAATCAGAAAAGATTCAGTTTACTGAATGAAAAACTTTAACAGCCCATTCGCTCATTAAATCAGGATTTTGTGTTAAAGCTTTCAGAAAACTCGGAAGGACAGAATACTTCTATCGGGCATGCGCCGTGTATAAGACCGCTGATCCTTGCAAATAACACAAGCTTAGCGCGCGATATGATAGAGGTGCAGAATATAACCTTGTATTCTTGAACCAACTAAGTTACTCCTTCCATGGCCCAAGCTGTTATTTCTCCGGGGAGTTTGAGTCAGTCCCACCGCCTGCCGAGGACAAGCCGAGTGTCTCACGCACCGTCACCCACAACACTACGTGGAAGGGTTGCATCATATCTCTCCGATAGTGGCACTGCTACTTTACCACAATTTATTTAGGGAACCGTCTGTAGTTCGCAGTCAGTTGTTAGTTGTTCGAATTTATGTTTTTATCGCCATTTTATAAAAATATTTTTCCGCTATACTCAAAATGTGGCTTACGGGATACTTTGTTGTAATCCTCTCTCGGAACTAATTTAAAAAATTAATCGGACACTACAATAAAAAAAGTTGTTTTACGCATTTTTTAGACACTATTCGTCGTGGAATATATCGATATTGCATCGATACATCGGCTTTTATGCCCAACCTTAATCGTCTCGGTTTGGTTTGTATTCGTGTTCGTTTTATTTTTTAACATTGCAGAAATCCCCACTTAAGGTTCACACTTCTTACACTATTCACTTCTTTTTTCTTCTTCTATTCTTCTTTCACTATTGTATAAGACGTATCTTTTTAAGGAACAAAAAGCTATTGGATTATCCTTGAAGTTGTATGAGTAAGTAATGTCGAAAAGCTTTGTCATATCTAATGGTATTTCCAGAGTTGTACGACTACGAAACCTCTGTCGTTGTTCTTGACACGTGACAGTTATAACTAAACTTTCATGTTGCATTTGGATGGGTCTTGTTTTCACTCAACAGTTTCAACACCTACACTGAAAGTGCTTTTTGACATCTAGCAATCTTCTTGAATAAAACAAATAAGTACATCACAAAACCTTTGATGCAACTACAAACTATGACAAGTACATTCATTTTTAAATCTTGTATATTGAATGAACAGATGAGTAAAAGTAGAATCTTGTAACCACGGCACGTAAATATGGTAGAGCCGCAGTGTGGCGGGGGCTCTGATACCCCAGAGACCGGATAAGATAAGAATAGGCCTACCCGCGAAAACGAGCTTCCGCAGGCAATGTCGTGGTGATACATAATACCGATATAAGACCTAAAAACCTTTTCTACAACTCGCAGAAAAAGTATATTAAACTCTTTAGTATAACAACAAGGGTGTCTTGTGTACGCATTGTGCAATATTTGGAATATTGTATTCGATGTTTTTGTGTAAGCAGTCTGACACATAAGAAAGTTTGATAGAAAAGGACGAATTACAAAATTAATTCCCTATTTAGAACTGAAGTCTGAGGTAAGATTCACAAACAGTTTGACCACGGAGATTTTAAGTTTGCTGCAATCAGAGCTCAAAAAGCTTTAGAATATAAGATTTTCTGTTTATATCTCTAAAACAACTTTTAAAATAAAAATTGTGGGTAGATACGCCATCTAGATATTATGATGATCTACAGATAACGAAGCAAAATACAACATGCGAAATGTATTACGTTTGGCTAAATTTTAAATGGAGATATTCTTGTATTGTCTGATAGCGGTTTCCCTGTTTACTTTATTTCTGGGCTTTTCCTGTCGTAACGGGATTGTAGGGATTTAAATTCAATGCGTCTAAGCATCTTTACAACCATCGACAAAATACTTTATTATTTCCTTTTATCCTGAAGATGGATATTATATTGTACCACAATGATTGTATTCTATACAAATAAAATCTCTCGCTCAGTCGGTTTTCTCTATCAAATATTCGTAGCCTAGATAAGCATGAGAATGAATTGAACTTTATCAATGATTCTTCACTGTACTTAGCGGGGAAGTTCAGCTTTAACAATAAAACCACATACAAGTAGCGTCTTATATGTGTTACAAACTATTGTGCGATAAATAAGATTGAAAATACTACACGAACACGTTTAAGATACTCTAAGAAGTGTGTTATTAACTACACCAAAATTAACAAGCATAACAACAATTAGCACATTTATTCTAGTTCCTGTCTATCTTATTTTGTATGAAAGAAGTTTGGTTTCGTCTGATTTTAATATTGGAACTACCTCTAGGTATATTTCAGAACTGATGTAACTATATTCAAGTAGACACTTGAAAGGAAATCTATTCGAGTTATATCTAATATGTATGGGTTGCATATCAGTGAACTTATCGGCGCTTTCGCAGATAAGTTTACGCGTAATGAATAGCCCGATCACACAACCCAACACCGCTCGAACGGACTTCCCGTCAAGTCTTTCAAGCTAATCTCCTTTTAATACTTGAGATCTCCAAGTCCAGCATGGCTAAAGTTTGTATACGTAACAGACTTCTTAAGGAAACTGTCTTGCGATAACGCGAGTACCCTACAGCCTACACACACTCAAAGTGACTTTTTCCAATAGATATCTTATTTTGTTTATGCATACATTTAAATAATAAAAATACTAATTAATGTTGTATTATATAAATAAATATATATATATAGGATAAATCGCATGTTGATAATAGAAACATAATTTGAGAAGTACTATCATATAACGTACATGACGATGAACATAAAGTTTTCGTGTATGTGTTTATTATTTTTTAAATGAAACAACTAGAAATGTCTGGGACCAGCCCACGGATTGACAACAATAGCTAAAAGCAAGTGTGTAAATACCAAAGCACTCAGTATAGTCGCGTGTAAGACGATCTCATCGAGCCATTAGACAGATCGTTGTTGAGCTTTGTGGCTCTCCACTGTTTCGCGTGCCACGAGCTTTTAAGCTCTCGCAGCAACATCAAACGAGCACCGTGCGTCATGCGTCACAAGGATGACCGGGGATGAAACCGAACCAGATTTCTGCGAAGGACGCATTGCGGGAAATGTAGTACATTAGAACGAATGATGCTAAGTGGGGAAACGGGAGATTTTTGGCACGGGCGCAGAATAGCACACAGTGACACAGCTTCTTGGGGGGGGTGGGTGGTGGGGGGGGGGGGGATGCACGAGAGGGGGGATAGCGGGAAACACTGTGTTGCTTTTATAGGGATGGAAAAAGAGGAAACTGCTAATGATTATTGCATCTTAATGTATAGCAGAAAAGAACTTGTACTTAATGACATAATAAATGGGCATAAACAAATAAAATAAAATATGCACATTTGTATTCTACTACCGACTTAGTTCCAAGAACTGATTTTCAGTGGGGGATTATATTATTTATTATATACCTCGTAGCTATGACAGTTCCAAAGTCAACGTTTATACAACTGATTTCAATAAGTTTCCGGTGGTAAAGATTGCTTTATGGCGATGGGAAACACTTATTATACAACCTATTATTATATTATTATAAACCTAATAAAGGCACAGCCTAGAGCATTTTGCTTGCTGTATGTTTCGAAAATTCAGTTCAGAGGTATGAATTTAAAATAATAAATATTCAAGTAAAACTGTAATAAATTAACTCATATCAATATTATTTCCCACACGCCTTAAATCACGGGTGTCGCCATAGCAACTGAACATTGCTACCCGCATAGCACTAGGGGGCGGGCGCAACATACGCTCAACGCTCGTCGCAATTATCCGGCGTACAATACATCCATCTGATGTCGCACATTTAGGTAAGTACCTCTCAGCATCTCCGTCGCCCTGGGAAATGAGGCTAGAACTGCTCTGCTGGAATTAGCAGTAATGCCCACACACACAGTCAACAACTCACAGCTTCAATCAGATAGACTCGGGAGTGACTTAGTAAGATTATCCAGTCGTTCGGGTAAGTCAATTGCCCTCAAATAGAGATTTGATCTTTAACTTCATGAAGAAACTTGCATTGAGATTTCTATCCGTGTTCCTTAGTTTGGTGTTCGTGTTTGATTTACGTGTAGCTCGTTTAAAATGCATCAGTAAAGCAAAACATGTATAATTTAACATTGACTCGAATGTAATTCAGTTACAAAAACGCTTCAGTAACGAAAATTAACAAGGGTGGATATTATACACGCTGAGCTAAAAATAGATTGGCATTCGTTTTTTTTTTTTTTTACATGTTGAATAGGGGATTTGTATTCGCACAGTGACTTTGTGACTTGAACGAACGTTTTTTGTAAAACAATCAGCCGGATACCTGTCGCTTCAATAAGTATGACGATACAACGTGGAAATGAAGCCCGTATATAGTGACGTAATTGATTCCCCTATGGGACTATTCTTCCTTTTGGAGAGCTTTAATAAAACACAATGGCAGAGAAATCACGTTATTCAGATATCACAAATTCCCTTCCAATGAAAAAGCTTACATAAAGCTGTTAATGAGCAGAGCTTTGTCTACAGACGTTGT
Organism: Isoperla grammatica; assembly: GCA_945910005.1. Classification (NCBI taxonomy): domain Eukaryota; kingdom Metazoa; phylum Arthropoda; class Insecta; order Plecoptera; family Perlodidae; genus Isoperla; species Isoperla grammatica. The sequence continues at coordinate 4,163,881 of OX246739.1, read as the reverse complement.
CAAAATTAAAATGCGAGCTTTCATAAAAGGATTTAGAGTTTTCAATCGTCGCAACGCAATGTGCAGGTTGTGGAAACGATTGGATTATATTATTACATCTGAGCTGGCCGGACTGTTTCGAAAACGATTTGAGGTCTTACATAAGCCTATGCTAAACGTCCTCCGAAATACATAATTCATTTATTCTAATAGAAAAATAACCCCTTTGAAAACCTAATCTTCCATGGATCGAGAAAGCAGATGGACAGATTTCATGCAATCCTTTTCGAAAACGGATTCCACAAAAATATTGTTTACATATATGTCGTGTGACATATCTCTCTCTATGCGATATGCATCGATTCAAACGAACTAAGGAAAATCTCTTCAATATCTCAAACAACGGAAAATGTGGTGGGCGGGGGATTTTCAGCTTACTCTAACAATGCTTAGCTTACATTCAGAAAGTTGACCAAGCGCTGGATCTCGCCTCATGCGGCATTGTACACAATCAGTTAACAATCAGAATAACACATGGTTCTTACACACCTGTTGGCCTTTATGCAAAGTGTCTTCGTACGGACTCCCCCCTCGTGCTCACATCTCGAGCTCCAAACATCACAGAGCTTGGAAGGAAAGAATCTCCATGCGGCAGACCATGCGCACTTCTATCGGAGATTTAGTGAACCTTGCGTTTGAGTATCGGTTAATTCTCTGTCTATATCGTTGCCTTGAGCTCTAAGATGTCTCGGATCAAGATATCGTACAGATTAGATTTATGAAACGCCCCCGTAATCTCTGCTACTTCTCTCAAAGCCAACTCAACCAAGACAAGTCCATGTCTTCATTGTCTAAATACTACTCTAAAGCTTAATTTACAGTTCTAATTAAATTAAATCCCACGTATATCGTACAAGGTAACAGAGAGGAGTTTAATAAAAAAACATTCCCATCATATCGGGTATAAATCCTGAATTCATATGATTGCCGTTTGATATAGTTAATTAACTCCTGTCCTATATTAGCTTCCATAATCCTTTATTATCAACGTTAACCACGGTTAGATTGATCAGAGCTGTCAAGTATAACGAGCGCTTGATTAACGCGCAACCGCAGTCCTGTCAGGCTATTAACACACAACACCTGTTTGCATCGGTTTATTGTTAACGAATTATTCGATTGCGGTAAATGCTTCACTAACACAAAACGTGCTTTTGACATTTTTGATTGCGACTTTGAAATCCAGTCCAACAACTCACTGTCACCTGTGGTCAGGGTTGAGGCGGACTTGTGATTGGTCCACAGTTCTCACTTGTCACCCCCCCCCTCCCCCTCCATCCCCTGGTTTGGACATTCGCAATTTGCGGTGACAATAATTACGATTGAGAATATAATAATGTAATACAAGTGTTCCATTACTTGAATGGTATGTGAGTGTGACATTGACAAGAGTGAGTCAAGGGTAGATGAGAACAAGTGTTTGATATACAACTCTTCAGCACTCATATTTGGTTACTCATAATTTCTGATCGAAGTATGTTGCCTGCTTATTGATTCGTAAAAACGTTGGAGCCAAAAATAATAGTAATGTGAGTACAAGAGAGTTGTTAAGAAAGCACTTTTATAAAAATGATTCAACATTTTCAAATTCGCCAGTCTGTTAGTCAATTTTTACTACTAAAAATACATTATATGTGTATAGATGGATTATTTGTTTCCTTCTGTTTTTGACAACATGTGTGGTTATAAATATCACAATACCTAAATTTAAAACATTTCAGCAAGTTTCATTATAGTTATTGCATTGAAATTCTTGTAGCCAACATTAGTATTTAGCTATGTACGTAACGCACCTACGGCCACTGTGACTTCAATCGTCCGCAATCTCTCTTATGTTGATTGCTAATGATGCTGTTTCACTGAATATATTTGCAAGATTTTGCCCTTTGTGACGCGTTGATAAGCGAGCACGGTCACGACCAAGTCACGACCATTACGCACAACATTCTCACAGTTGCCGCCATTGTTCATTCAATATACAATGTGCATAGTTGAGATCTTTCATGGTCATATTTACCTCAATTATAGACAGCAATAGAATTTCATTTTATGCCTCCAATACTTTCCGGATCCCGTGAAAATTAACATATTTGAGACGGAGACGTAATCTACCAAAATATGGCTATCTAACATTTGTGGTGTAATAACTAACTGCTTTTTTGGACGATTTTGCCACAAAACTAATGGCGTTCAAATTTCAATCCACGTCGAAGTTTGTGGATGCTCCAAATGTTAATTTGAACGGAACCACCGTTAATGTTAGCCGCTATCGCAAGACATCTAAGCAACCAAACAAAAAACAATAAACATAGCGAGTGCTACAGCTAAAATCGAAACGCTCGCTTAGTTAGTAAGATATTATGTTTAACGTTTCGTATTTTGGTAGAGGGGCTAATCGAGACGATAAGTTGCTATTAAATGTGAATATAATTTATAATATACACAATATTGAAATAGCGAAAATATCAGTCTACAGTTTCAAAACAGTGATTTCATGTCATATCATATCTCAGTAACATACAAAAGTGAATCTCAATCCTTCGTATGGTTGGTTGGATGGTATTTACAAGTGATTCAAATTGGTGGAGCATTTCAGTTTTCAACAAAACCCTATTCAGGCAGTTATGATAGAACGCAACAACCATTAATCTTCGAGATTATAAAACTGTGGATTAATTGTTTAGCTCCAAGATATGTCACGGTTGGCAGCCATGCGAACTGGCTCAAGTAAGATTTATCGCAAGATAAAGGTTAGGCCTACTCTGATAACCGATAGATGTGGCGCGCTAGAATAGATAGATAGCTAGATATAACACGCTACAGCAGGGATTCCTATGAATGTATTTAAGATAGTTAAAAATTGATTATTTGAAAACAATATTTAAGAAATTACTTCCAGACTCTCCAAAATATAGAGTTTTACTTTTTAGTTATGTATTTAGGTAATAGATACATTTGTGATCAAAGTTTCATTAGAGCCAAACTACCAACAAAGCCACCCATTCGTAGAATTATACACTTTCTTTGAACGATTAGAGATAGAACACATTATTTAATTTATTATTTTCTAATTTGCATACTCACTTCAATGGCAACGTAAGTAAGATGAAAACGGTTTACAGACTCAATATTTACATTTTACCCCCATCAATGTATGGCTAGAAAGCAACACCATCAAACGTGAACTATTAACACATTTTCTGTGAGTTGAATATTATACCTGGCTTTAAGCAAACAATCGTGTAACGAGCAGTTCATCAAACTGGGAAATATACTGAAACACACCTTAATGGGAAACGTTTATGACGAGCGAAAAAACTTATTGTAAATATATATATAGCGGTTTTGCTTATACAGAAGTGAAGCTGCAACATGTTTAACAGTAAATGTTTACAATGTAGTAGATATGCGTTTGAGACTCAAATGTAAAAGATCTCAAACCGACAGGGGTCTGGGACGAAAGCCTCAGCCCCCGGAGTCCTTTTCGTCAATGAAGATTCTTTTATCTGTTCATGTTTAACATTTGGAATGCCCGTCAAGACGTTTCAGAATCGTAAGTTTTATTTGGTTATCGTTGGGGCCTCTGGGCAGCAATATCGTAAATATAATCATATAAATTAATAATATATGACAGTTTCCTCCCTCATCGTTCTTAATTGCATATTCTCTCTCTCACTCTTCTTATACCACAGTTTAAAAGAATAAGATTTGAACGATATAAAACTGAAAATAAATTTAATTTAAAAATTTGGCGAGTTATGGAATTAGTGTTTATATTACCCCGAGAAACAAACATAGGCCTATACCCCTTGGGGAACAGGATCGCAGGATGACAGAGGGAGTCAACCTGTCTCGCCGTCTTCAGTGACAGCGTCCATCTTGAAGTGAAAGTAAATGGCAGCCAATCTTGAGTCGAGCACCGGAAACAGCTGACTAAACTAACTTCCTTATCGGGGACGAAGTGCCACTTAATTTCAGCCGGCGGGGGAATTAAACACTTGAGCGTGATATATCGAGACGTGGCTTATAGTGTTCTCGTAATATACGAGCAATCGAATGGTTTCATTTCAACCTGGTTTTCACTAAGGTAGGCAAGAATTACGTCACATATTTCACTCTCAAACATTTAATCAAATGATTCAACTGTTGAAGTGACAACTCAACTTTAATTATTGAGGACAGAAAATCTATTGATGAATGTTTCGTTCAAAGTTTCGTCGCTTTAAGTCTTTCTTTATATATCGGTAAATCTATTGTTCCCGGGCCAGACGAAGAGATGTAGTTGTGTTTATAACATTTGCCTTTCAGCCTCGATGTTTTAAAGAGATTCCCTTCGACCAATTTATCAATAACAACTTCCCCAAACTGTTTACAAAAACAAAAAATAGTTAAACTATAAAAAAATAGTAGAACTATAATTTTACAGTCGTTTTTAACTGAACTGTCTCGAACCTTTGGGTTTATAATGAAGACATATTTAGATGCTTTAACGAGACGCAGTCTACAAAATACTTAATTGCAGGATTAACTTATAAAAAGTTTAGATTTTATTTACAAATATGTAAGCTAGCTAAATAAATAATGTTGTAATTGCCTAACCAATTTCTGTTCGAGGAACTATTGTGCTATAGCCTATGTGTCTCGTTGCCTTTGATGTTGAACAAATTACCTCTCACATAACGATGACGGTTATATGTTTCTACTTTCTCGTGATGTGGTGAAATATGAGAAGCAGAAGCAGGCCTAGCTCTTACTCCTCACGTTCCCTACGCCTCCCCTCTTTCCCACACCCTACCTAGTGCTCTCGCCACCCGACGAATATGGTACGAGTATACACTGTGGCTGGACGAAGCATAACAATGATAAATGCTTCTTCTATCTGAGGAGTAGTTTTATAAAACTACAATAGTGATTCCGAACTTGAACGGTGTTTGTTATTTGTAATCAGGACGCCGAACTAGTTCGAACCGATAACCGTAAACGGAACCGATGTCATTAGTTGAAGTAGCCTAAACCGTAACCGAACCTAACCACCATGTTACTCAACCACAATACAACCACAATTCATTACGGTAATGTAGGACACGACTGAGGGTAGGGGGGGGGGGGTTACACCCCCATTGTATGGAGCTCTGGGCAGGTTTCGCAACTTGATCGTTTCCTGATATTTCTCACGAGCACCCCTATCTCCGGCCTACCCCTACAATCTACTCTAACCTCTAGTACACTCTTTGTCACACACTAGTTCTGTCTCCCTCTATTTCACTTTTTGGATCAAACAGCAGCTTTACTATTCGTCATAGTCTACGGCCAAACTGCAGACAGAACGATATAAGCTTTATTATTCCGATGAGCGTTCTCAATGTTTTTATTAGAAGTGGCTTTTGTTTCCTTTGGATAAAACAACGTGTCGGGTTATAGGACTGAACTGTATAAAACAAACACAGATTGAGCACATAAAACTCGCGGCATACTTCATGAATTTGAAATAATTCTCAAACACTTTGATGTTTTGCCCCCTTTAAACCATCAGCTTAATTAAACCTTATGAGTGAGTTTAATCATGAGGCACTTAGTATTGTAGCTATGTGTACATTACATAGAGGGAGTAATTAAACCGCTTGTATTACACCGGACCTGACACACGAGCAATCAACGCGTTATTACGAGCAAAGCTGTACAAGTCCATTGCAATGCGAGGCCGTCACTCCAATGAAGAAATTCAATCCATGGAATTACGTTCTGTGTCCAGTTACGTGAGCCTATGTGAGCGTACACATCTGCTACATAGTAGTACTTCAATGTAGGATTAATACTTAACAAGTAATTATCAAGTGACCTCGGAAAAACATGTAACATTTCAGAATAAATTAACTGCAATCGAGTGACATTAAAAGTTGTATTGAACGAGCTAAAGCTCGTGAATACGGAATTGCCTTTCAAAGCTTATGTTATTAATTCAAGAACCAATCATTATACATTTGTGATTTTTTTACAGGAATAAATATGGCAATTAAGCGATGTACGTTAAAAAAAAAAAACTGAGTTCCTTCATGTGGTGAGGGTGAAAAATGAACTCTATTTCGACTTGAGATATACATTCCAGCAAGGGAGCCTTTAAACACCTCATTACTGTTTCCAGTGCCACTTGAATAAACGCTACGTTACGCTAGGCCTTCAGTGGTCTATTAGCTAATTACTCATTGCAACACTCATTACTTGCATTGCATTATTCCTTGGTTCGTCGTTGCAGCACTCACCACATAATACGACATCAGTTTATCACATAACCAACAGGTTATATTATAACATATATAACATGTGTATGTGATACCCTTACGTCGTATTCCTTGAATGTGAAACCAGAGTCGCAACCACACTGAAGTCTGTTTTTGACATTTAAATGTTTTTTCTTACGCCATAACTCTAGTTTATCCTTTATATAAAAACGTCGTTAAGGAGTATTCAACAAAACAGATTTAAGGCAAAGTTTACGCAAGCGAAAATAGTATCAGTTTCAGCTGTGGATCAAAGAATCACCCAATCTAGATGGCTAGATTTTGTTGTCGATCAATCATTGTTCGGAATAAATATGACAAGAAAAAGATAATCTTAAAGATATAGGTTCTCAATACGAAGCACATCAATGGTAAACTGAACCAAAAAGAACTTCGAACTCTAAAAAAACAAAGAACGTTTTGAATATTTAGGAAAAAATCTATAGTAGTTTATATCGGTTTCATAAGAATGTAATTAAGAGTAATTGTTGTGGACGGGTGGTCGTAGATTACAGGTTGTGGATATTGCGTTTTCATTTTTTATTAGAATATAATATATGATCAAGTTAACGGAAAAGTGGTAATTTGATAAAATCGACGAATCTTTCTTCTGTATAGTATTGTTGTTTGGAATTAAAAGAGTCGTCAGTAAGAAATAAACGTATGGTTATGCATGAAAATCATGATTGTTCTTGAATACCCTTTTCTTGTTGGTTGTTCGTACTTTTGTAAGACACACACATTGCAAGCACCACGAGTTAGTGTAGATTGATGGATGTAGAAGGTCATTTGATGTACGATTTGTAAATAAAAGCCTTGAATTGAATATCATAATTCACATAATTGAACAAAAACAATATTTTGATAGGTTTAAAATGCTTACTTTTACAACAACCGTGTGCAACATGAACACTTCTTTAAGTGCGACATTAATATTTAATGATTAAATACAATGCCTAAAGGTTAAACAAATAAACAATGGGTACACGAGATGTAAATATATAATTAAAGTTGCAACAACAAATATTATCTAATACCGACGACGTATACGTTGAGCATTTAAAAGTTTTTAATACCTTTTTTTCTTTTAAAAGTAAACCATACAAAATAAATTGTAATGATACATTCCTACAGACAGTATTCTGTGTACCATTGGCGCTCCACTTATTGCGAGCTTTATGTAAAAGTGAGATGTTACCGATATCTTGCTGAAGCACTGTCTACACTGAAACAATATATTTTCTTCGCTGAACTGAAGCTGAAACAAATAGTATTGCACAGGTTCGTTCGATTGCTCCTGGCAGCAACAAGCTCACTCCAATGTCAGCTTATAGTCACATCGAGTAAAGCCATAACATCACCTGCAGACTTCATCCGTAAGAAAGATGGTTTTAAGACGTTATTAGTTAGAAAGCAAACTCGGAATATGATTCTTCCAAACTGTAATAAAAGTGTAGGGGGGTAAGGGGGGGGGGGGCTCTTTGGTGTAGTGAGATTATTTCTGCGTCCAATTCAGAAGCCCCCAGGGTTCGATTTCTGGTTCAGGCTGGTGTTTTTAAACTTTGGAAATTGACAACTTAATCTATATATGATACTGTTGTATATGTATAAACGGTGACTTTTCAGCCGTCATAGCAATAAAGCAAAAATTATACATGTTCCTCACTTAAAATGAGTTTATAACTGAGTGAGTAGAAAATAAATTAAATATATTTATTTTATTAATCATGTTAAATATAAGTGCTGTGGTCGGTCAACCAAGCCGTCTTGCTGTGTAATAATTTATTCTGACAGTAAACATAGCCAAGGTGTTTTTAACACCCACTGAGCTCATCTATGAAAACGATTCCATCACCTTTACAAAATGTAAAATAATTGCCCCTCAGTCCTTAAGTGACTAGATTCTTGCCTACATAAAGTTTCACCGTAAGACAAACAAGAAGCGGACCTAGCGTTGTTTGTTTAAAAACGAGCAAGGCTCAATGCATATTTATGGGGTAATTGATGAACGCTTATGCAAATAATAACAATGGGCTCTCGTTACTTTGAAGAGATTTTTTTTAAATTTGTATAAGATAGCGATTGCCCTGCGGTAGGATGGAGTATTTTTTACCGAGAAATATATTTCCAATAAAGTAAATTTGTTATGACTGGTCAGTTTATTTTGTCAGCCACATTCCGGGTTCACAAAAACGAGGGGGTTGAAGGAAAACAAGGGGGGGGGAGACTAGCCTCGGTTAGGCAGGAAGTGCGTTATACATTAATGTTAGGAGTGCACTGTTTTTCACTCCTTGTTCGATATCGATCACGTGAACGGTGATAAGCGATAAGTGATAAGTGATAATTCGAGAGTTCGCCGGTTCGATACCAGTAAATAGCAATCCTGGCTGAAGATTTTTTACGAAGCTTTTCAGTCACAAAGCGAATGCTGGGATTGACTCCAACAATAACACAGTATTCGGACAGTCCTTACCAACAGCTATCCAAAGATCCAAATATCCTACCTATAGTTAGAGCCATGGAGGGTGGCACCATAATTCAGCAATGGGAGCAAGGGGAAAAATAACTATTTATTTACTAGAAGTCGAACAGAGATATTTATCTTTTCTGCGGTGTTAATTGGGTATTTTAATTCTATAAATACAGCCAAAAACACAATGTTACAAGTAGACCAATTTTTGGTGCTTTATATTTCATAAAAATAGGCTTTCGGATAGATCTGGCTTTGGCTTTCCTTATCTTAGAGATATAGTTGACTGTCAAGTGCGAAGACAAAGCAAACCACAATAATCAACGACATACTTAGACACAGTCACAATAATGATATATTTATCGCCGGATATTCCGCGCTACCTCCTCAAACGTGGATAGCGCCCATGCATTCAAGCTAACTTTAGAATACGTTGCATGCTGTTGACATGTGCACATATAAATAGATGATTAAACTTGGCTTTTCGGAGGTAGTTTTAGAAATAATTCCATAATTGACATAATATTTCTTGTCTATATTTAACTATCCCCATCAATACTCGACTAGAGACTAAAGGAAAACATGTTCATGTGCAAAGTTTGGTGGTAGAATACAATATGTAACTAGGGTGATTCCAGTGGGGACAGAGAAGTTTACTGCATATTGTTTTCCAATACGCATCGTAATGTTTGCTAAAATACGAACTCTTGGTAAGTGCAACATAATATAATATAAGTGCGGAATTGATTCTCAAGTGATGAATTAATTCCTTAGTATTTTATATTACCAGTCATATAATATGCCAATCGACCATTGTTTTAACAATTTACTCCAGTATAGCACAATACTATCATTTTGGGGCTTAGGTCATCCTCGGATTTCCGATCGTATACAATGCACTATGCTGTGAGTGAGAAACATAATAAAATACTTTTATGTTTGGCACATAATAACCACAAGTGCAAACTTCTCTGAAACCATGTGAATCAACAAAGACACCCCCCATCATTATTCCTTATAAACCCACATTGGTTCCACAACACACGGCCACACTAAAATGGATCACATAAACGTCACCACGCTAACAATATGATGCTTTTTACAGGACTTGACAGGTCAATTAATTTTACGAGTTCCGTCGTGAAACCCGGTACTTTGATATCTCTCATAAACATTGTTACGTGAGAGCGAAAGACGTGAAAACTCGTTCCATGCGGAATTTCTAGCGCACTATAAGACTCTTTGCTTCATAGTTGAGAATGTGTTTTTGTTTTCTGGTGTTTGGTGTGGTAAAAATAAAGTTTAACTGGCGAATCAAAACCTAAGGTTGATTTCACGATAAACGTGACTCCAGAACTTACTCTGGGTGAAGGTTTTCGTCTGCACGATTCCTCAGTCATACAGAAATGCTAGGATTAAGGAAACTAAACCAAACACTCGCCTTGTAAGTGGGAAGCATGCAGGTACATTGTAATGTCATTGTTTTTCAATTTGTATAAAGCAAGAGAAGTGAGCATTTCCATTCGACTTATGTGGTAATCGGTTCTTGTTGTTTTTGCTTTAATGTCCCGCGAAAGGGGTCGAAAGGAGATTCTGATCCTGTTGAAATCTTGAACACCCAAACACTTAGAAGTTGATTAAACGCCATTAGTTTTATGGCAAAATCGTTCTTGAATATACTTAGTTACGCCACAGTGCCTTGAAATGCTTACCCTAAAGAAAATGGTGGCAACAAATAAGATAGTTTTATCAAAGTAAGGTCCAGTCTTACTTGTTTTCTCCATGGCAACCACCAATCAAAACCCTGCAATCCTCCAAACAGCTTAACTGCTACAAATGACTTTCTTATTAGGAGATTGTAAGACCGGCCCTAAGTGTCCGTCCCGTCGCAAATATGTTAACTTGAACGTGATTCGATAAGATGTCTCTAAAGTAAGGTTACTATGTCAACTAAAAATCTGAACTATGCACATTATTATATTGAACAAAACCGTTATGGATGGCTCAGTAGTAAGACGCGAGACTCTAATTCGCGAGGTCACCGGTTCGGTATGTTTTTTCCAAGGTCTTCCTTTTACAATATGAATTCTGGGATTGAGTCCTACTAATAATCCTCGGATATTCCTTCTCAACTATCCAAACACCCTAATAAACCTAGTTAGTCAACTAAAGAGGGGTACATCAGGTAAAACGAAACAAATTGAACAATGGCGGTAACTTCTAGAACATGGGGCGCAATATTCCGTGAAGTTCTGCTTATGAACGCGTCGCATAAATCGTTTGCCTAGAATAATAATTATACTTCTTGGCAAAGTCACAATTCCAGCAATAACGTCGGGCCCTTCAAATGTAGGAGCCCCAGCTGCTGCATTGTTCGAACAGGATTGTCAACGACTCTCCCACCGATGTATTGAATCAGATTGTAGTCCCATGCTCGCAGTCTACTTAACCCGTCAAACTCTGACTGGTTATCACATTTTTCAATAGAGTAGATTGACATGCAGCTTCTTTGAGCCCACCAAACACCGGAGACAGGTAATATTGAAATCGAGATTGTAATATCCCATACATGACGTTTTAGTTTATAGTTAATACCACATCCTAAACACAACAAAACTTCCTGGAATCTTTAACACATAGCCTACTCTTGTACATGATATTGAAAATTAATTTCCATGCGCCTCTCTTTCAAAATTACTCGGATATGCGCAGTATAATAATAAAGGACTATTTATTCCAGACCACGCGTGTGGACTAACGAAAAGCGAAAACAGTATTGTCAGCATTTTTGAGGTGGAAGCAATTTCATAAACCCTCGTGTGTGAATATCACAGAATTAGTGAAGTAAAAGAAATTATTAATTTACTTGTTATGGCAATATTGTACAGGAGGTAATATGATATAACTATGTTTTGAGTTTATTGCTCGATCTGTTTTTGAGCTACGTTGCAGCCTGCAAGTGATTGTCATTCAGAATACTATTTATAATTATCGACCCATTAAACAGCCACGAGAGATTTTCATTTATGAGATACTGGATTAAATTTCTGATGGCCATCATCAAGTAATTTTTTAATTTCTATAAATTAATAAATTATTATCTTATATAACATTATATACTTCAGTATAAAATAGATTAGTTGATCCGGAACACTATTTTAAAAAGCATATAGAAAACTTACGACCTTACTTACATTCAAATGAAATATTTCAGATGTATAAGCTCATCTATTATCGGTATGATGCCAACTGGCTTCTCGTCTCCTCTGCTTCTAACATACCCAACGATGAACGCCCCCCCCCCCCCCCCCTCCTCTAACACCGTCTTGGCCCAGAGTATAATAGGACCACCACTCTCTATGTCGTCCGAGGCGACTAGAACTGTCAATGCCATAATACCTGGTGCTGAGCAGGTCCATAAAGTAGTGTACTAAACCCGGTGATGTCAGAAGCCATTGCAATTACTTGTCTAATGTGATATCATTCTATATTGAATATCAACAATAACAATACAATAAAAACACTGTACAAGTAATAAACTCGGAAAACAATAGGCTATATCACTTAGTTGTAAGATTAAAATATGTAATCAGAATACAATTTGAAACCCACTGGATGGGTCTAATGGCTTGGTAGAACATTAGTTATAATACTTTTGGTAAACACTTTATTATGATTGTCTTACAAAGACTATGGCATCAGAATCTACGACACCATTGACATGTTTATCTGTCATCGCGAGTATTTAACTTAACCCGGCGCCTCCACCAACAGTGAATACGTGCAAGAACGACTCATGACGCAGATACGTTTTCTTATGTATATTTATAACTGAATAAAATGTGCATTAAGCAATACATGAGATAAATATATGTGGTAGTTCAACGATTACCTCTGACAAACTGTTCTACTTGTGCCTACCACACTAGTTCCAACGACCACACTGAAAAGCAATCACTCACCAACTACATTTACTGTTAAAAAGTTCTCATGCGTTTTTATTTGCGAATTGCTGTAGTTAACGAATTTTCACAAACTACTTCCGAGGAATGACCTATTAAATTAACTCCGCGCTTACCACACATTTTATTAAACGCTTTTTCTACTGAGTTTGGAATACAAGTCAATACTTGTCAACTTGTGAATGCCGTTGTGTTGTGGGAGACAACTCATCATTATAACACTAGAACCATTCATTCGGCTAACACGGAGCAGGTGTGTTTCTGACACCACAGTCACATTCATCCATGTATCATTCTACACCTTGCTGGTACATACGTTTATTTCACAAAGATAAATTACTGAAAGTATTTATTTTAATGAGAAAATAAATATATAAATATATTACTGGTTGTTTAGTTGAATCGCCGTTTTATGTTTCAACATACACGAAAAAGGTCACTGCAGTAATGTTATATAATAGATGGAACGATCGTCGAGAAAATTGAGGGGTTTTAATTTAATTTTATCTTTTGATTTTTGTGTTCGTGTTCATGTTCGTCTATGTTGTCAACGACTCTGCCAACGTTGTATTGAATCAGATTGTAGTCCCATGCTCGCAGTCAACTTAACCCGTCAAACTCTGACTGGTTATCACATTTTTCAATAGAGTAGATTGACATGCAGCTTCTTTGAGCCCACCAAACACCGGAGACAGGTTATATTGAAATAGGGATTGTAATATCCCCTACATAACGTTGTAAGTAATAGTTAATACCACATCCTGGACACACACATATCCTGACAAAACTTACTGGAATATTTAACACATACTCTTGTATATAATATTGAAAATCCATTTCCATGCGCCTCTCTTTCAAAATCACTCGGATATGTGCAGTATAATAATAAAGGACTATTTATTCCAGACCATGCGTGTGAATTTTCGAAAAGCGGAAACAGTATTGTCAGCATTTTCGAGGTGGAAGCAATTTCATAAACCCCCGTGTCTGAATATCATGGAATTAGTGAAGTAAAAGCAATTATTAATTTACTTGTTATGGCAATATTGTACAGGAGGTAATATGATATAACTATGTTTTGAGTTTATTGCTGGATCTGTTTTTGAGCTACGTTGCAACCTGCAAGTGATTGTCATTCTGAATACTATTTATAATTATCGACCCATTAAACAGCCACGAGGGATTTTTATTTATAAAATACTGGATTACATTTCTGATGACAATCATCAAGTAATTTTTAATTTATATAAATTAATGAATAATTATCTTATATAACATTCTATACTTCAGTATAAAATAGATTTATTGGTCCGGAACACTATTTTAAAAAGCATATCGAAAACTTACGACCTTACTTACATTTAAATGAAATATTTGGGATGTATATAAGCTCATCTATTATCGCTCTGATGCCAACTGGCTTCTCTTCTCCTCTGCTTCTAGCATACCCCAACGATGAACACCCCCCCTCCCCCTTACACCGTCTTGGCCCAGAGTATAATAGGACCACCACTCTCTATGTCGTCCGAGGCGACTAGAACTGTCAATGACATAATACCTGATGCTGAGCACGTCCATAAAGTAACGTACTAAACCCGGTGACGTCCATTGCAATTACTTGTCTAATGTGATATCATTCTATATGAAATATCAGCAAGGACAATTACAACAAAGTTCAAGTAATAAACTCGGAAAACAATAGATGATTAAAATATGTAATCAGAATACAAGTTGAAACCCACTGGATGGGTCTTGTGGCTTGGTAGTTGGTAGATCATTAGTTATTTATTTATTTTATTCTGAAATATATATCGTTAACAGGGCAAAGCCCCACCAGTAACGTATAATAAAAATAAAAATCAAGTACATGTACAACATACATGCACAAGAAATATACACAAAATCACAAATATATAAAAAAAAACTTGACAGTGAAACTGCCAAAGTCAACCTTAAAATTAAAACATAAACACAAACACAAATAATAATACTTTTGGTAAACACTAAATTACAAATGACTAACAAAGACGATGCCTTCAGAATCTACGTCACCATTGACATGTTTATCTGTCATCGCGAGTATCTAACTTAACCCGGCGCCTCCACCAACAGTGAATACGTGCAAGAATGACTCATGACGCAGATACGTTTTCCCATGTATATTTATAACTGAATAAAATTAACATTAAATAATACATGAGATAAATATATGTGATAGTTCAACGATTTCCTCTGACAAACTGTTCTACTTGAGCCTACCATACTAGTTCCAACGACCAGACTGAAAAGCAATCACTCACCAACTACATTTACTGTTAAAAAGTTCTCATGCGTTTTTATTTTCGAATTGCTGATTTAACGATTTTTCACAAACTTGTTCCGAGGAATGACCTATTTAATTACCTCCACGCTTACCACACATTTTATTAAACGCTTTTTCTACTGAGTTTGGAATACAAGTCAATACTTGTCAACTTGTGAATGCCGTTGTGTTGTGGGAGACAACTCATCATTATAACACTAGAACCATTCATTCGGCTAACACGGAGCAGGTGTGTTTCTGACACCACAGTCACATTCATCCATGTATCATTCTACACATTGCTGGTACATACATTTATTTCATCAAGATAAATTACTAAAAGTATTTCTTTTAATAAGAAAATAAATATATAAATAAATGACCGGTTGTTTGGTTAAATCGCCGTTTCAAGTTTCAAGATACGCGATATGGGTCACTGCCGTGATGTTATATAATAGATGGAACAATGGTCGAGAAAATTGAGGGGTTTTAATTTAATTTTATCTTTTGATGTTCGCGTTCATGTTCGTCTATGTTTAGAGTAAAGTAATGCGGTCACAAGAAGATCTAATTTCCTCGGGATGAAACTGCGATAATCCATCGCACGGGTATTGACTGCCCAGACCTATTTCAATGAACGTGGCAGAAATTGTGTAAAAATAACCAAATTATTGTCAGCAACACCGCATGACGCCCTCCGGGTAACCACGACACAAGAACAGCTAATCAACCAACTGAATTAGACCATCCGCCATCTTAACAAGTTCCTTTTCTGTAAATATCACACACAAGCTGTGGCTGATTTCAGAACATCAACGTAGCAATTGCAGCCGAGACAAAGACACTCTCTGACCCTCTGTCTCTCTGTCTCTCTTCAATCACGTGACTACGGTCCAATCAGAATGAGTCAAGTTCGTTAGCCAACTTAGTCGGGTGTTTCACGCAGCAAACATGACACACATAATGCGTAGGCGTGTAAAGTAGTTAAGGCTCTTTAAAAGGATCAAAGTGTTGAGCTCAAGGTCTGTCGTGCATAAAACTGGAAGTAAATGCATCAATTATATAAAACTCTGTGGATCTCAAGAGTATATTCGAGCTCTATAGTAGCAAACGTTGTACTAACGTTATCAGGAATCACTGATTCATATGATTCGTATTTGAAATATAGATCTTTGATCGGTTATCGCTCACTCGTCGATGGTGTTCGGAGCCTACAGGGTGGTTTAGTCGCTTTAAATTAAAGTCCCCCACTGAAAATCAGTTTCGTTACTGAGTGGGTAGACTCTAAATATTAATTTATTTATATATTTAAACAGCAAATATTATTCGCATTAATATTGTATTTGGAAAAACAAAAATATGACAGAAAATTTAGCAGTGTCAAAATTAAAATTTTGTAGGTTTCAGCACGGGTTTGTAGCTCATCATTATGTTTGTAGACAGATAAACATTACATAATTATTTTAAAATTATTAAATGGCGCAAATGAGTGAAGTTTGAAATAAATATACATAATTTTCGAATCTCATTAGACACTTTATTAATTATAATCACATCGCACTTTGATTATTGTACGATTATTATTAATATGACGCGTTATTTCTAGTATCGCTGTTAGAAGTATTGTCAGTCCGCAGTACGTATTAAATATCCTTGTAAATATGGATAGATCTGTATATCTGCAAATACTAGAAACGTGCATCGGTTTATTTATATACAAAAACTTTGACATTTCTCCTTTCCCGCTATATTTCGATCACAAACTCGCTTCAGATCGTGTTTGCGCTTCCGCTCTCCAATCCTAGTTTGACATTCCCTTCATTGTGCACGTGTGGAGTGTAGTGTATGCCATACGATGTAGTCCCACTCAGATGTTGGAAACGCATAACAGGAGACTTTGCCTACTACGTGGTCCACTTCCAACGCATTCCTCGTAAGATTTATTCCTCGCCTGCTGACGTGATTTTAATTAAACAACAAAAACACATGTTGCACTAAGTGCTTCTCAACACACGCACACTGACAAAGGCTGTTTTCTTCTGTATAATGCATTCTTATTAGGGGCGGTATTATTCTTATAACTGTATTTATATAATATGTTTTAAAATTGTATTGTTCTATTTAATCTGTTTTAATATATAAGTTTTGTTGTTGTGTTATCTAAATCGATATTTTATTTTGTTCAGTGTTTTTATTATTGTTTTTTATTGTATTTTATATAGTTTTATTAACGTCCCCCAGTGTCAATAAGTTTGTGATAAAACAACATTTAAAACCTAAATTGTGGGAAGATACACAAGACAGATATTATCAGACTCTACAGATAACGAAAACAAATATATGCTAAATTCATTACATTTGGATTACATACGATACTACTATCTCCTACGGTTTCGATTTGAAAAGTTGTTTCAATTTGTTCTTTAGTTGTTGTTGACTCCCTCGCTTGTGTTACAGCTGCAGGGAGCCAACATGCGGCCACTATCGCTGGCAACAGTCGTCCTCGGACTCATATTGGTCGCTAAGGCAACGAGAGGTGATCAACAAGTAGAGCCACCTCGGGCTCCCCCGGGAAGCGAACCCCTCACTTCTGGCCACGACGGTCAGCCGTCACTTCCGGTCACCGAAGAGGACAAACGGGCTTGGCAGGATCTTCAGGTATTTTATTTCGTTAATATTGGGGTAAAACTCTGGGGAACTCTTTCTCCATTTAGATCAATAACCTCCATATTGGAAGAACACTAAGCTGTAGACAAAGACTGTTTGACAAAATGACGATTCATGTCAATAATGAAACAGAAGAGAAAATAAAAAGATATTGGAAACCAAGAGTGATATATATTGAAGAGATATTCCAGAATGCACGTCGTTATGGAGGTAGTAATGAAAACACACGTATGAAAATGAAAAGCTCTTTAATTAAACCAATCAACTGATTGATAACACGATTGATAATTAAAGACAATATACTTTAGGCTACACCAATAGTATAAATTACCAATCTAATAATATTGACAAACTATGACAAACCTCAGCTGTTGTTGAAAACGCTTATCATTTCGGAGTTATGTTGCATTCTTTAAAGCTTTCGATACGCACATAAATACCAAGTGCCGTTGATGTTACCTTCTCTACTCACAAAATTATCGTAAGTTTACAACTTGTCAACTCTCACATGGTTCATTCGAAACCACAACTGGTCACTTATTCGCGTTTCAACTCTCGCAACAAGATGTATTGAAATAATTTTACTCTATGGCCATACATTAATGAAGATATGAGGGTTTGGACTAAGTTCTTCACACATCATGTGGATATAGTAATCGTCAGTGAGCGCTGTTTATATTCAGCTGGAGCAAAGTCATCAAAATTATATAACGCTTTGTGGTCAGAGTCGCACAACAGTCTACGTATTTTGATTCGGACGTTTTAGCCAAAGTTTCAAGAACACCACATTATTAAATTAGTGTTTCACATAATGTAAAGAAACAGTTTCGTAATTTCAATTATATGTTTGGAATTTGAGATATTTGCTGCTCCACATTGTTCTATTCGTCAGTTAGACATTTCTTTGGAGCGCAGGAATGTTTCATTTCTCAGAGTATAATATAACTAAGTTATAAATCCGCTTGTGTGTTCTGATTGCAGGGTAGTTGGGGCAAGAGGGGCTGGCAAGACCTGCATGGCGGATGGGGGAAAAGAGGATGGCAAGACCTGAACTCTGGTTGGGGAAAGCGAGCGTGGAAAGACCTTGGTTCGTCTTGGGGAAAGAGGGGATGGCAAGATCTCAACTCGGGTTGGGGAAAGCGAGGGTGGCAAGACCTTAATGTAAGTTTAGCTCCTAGTGTTATGACTCTCTATCTCTTTCTATGCCTGTATCATTACATCACGACTTCATATATTGTTTAACCATAATAGTTCTTTAAAAATAGTTCCTCTAAAACTTCTCCTCTTACATTGTAAAAAAGAGTGTAATATAATATTTGTATTTGTTGTAACCCGCATATTGTAGTTAGTATCATATATTCATTCACAAGCATTATAAATCCATTCAAACAAACCAAAACAGAAAATAATTACTTTTATTCAAATGATCCCGTCACAACCTACACACATTGGACACCCATTGTGTGATACACATTTTGTTTTCTGTCAAAACTCTCTCCGAGTTTAAAGTTTATAATGACTGAATTGTTTGTAATGTGATCACAATAACGTTTCATGGCTGATATTTAATACAAGAGTGAAAGCCGAGCATTGGACTAAACTTGAATCAATAGGTTGTTAAAACGTATAGAAACGTTAATTTTCGCACATGGATTTTACATTACCCGTTGCCATGGTCTAATTAGTAAATGGCTACTGGCTTTCATTGCAAAACATGCCAACTGATTGCGGATAGCACTTCAAACGATACCATTCACAAATCACAATTATCAAAATAGCGTTATTATTTTGTTTATATTAATAAAACGAAACCCATTAATACTGGCTTTATGATGTACCTCGGGTCCCTCAGAGTAAAATGATGCACTTTATTGAATTACAATAGTGCATTAGAGATGGCTCTTGATAAGCTTCACTGCAGGAAATAATATGTTAGTCCATAAAACACTCATTTCTCATTGCCAGCACAGCAAAAGCATTCTTTATACGGATGGATGATTTAATACTAAATGCTCCACTTATACGCGAGTCCTTTTCATTTTCTATTGACGGTACGAAGGGGTGCCAAAACCGTTTTTAGTAACATACGTGTGGGAGCAGAGATGGGCTAAATTTGGTCTCTATAAAAATGCAAACAAACGCGTATTAATTTACCGTTCAATATCGGATCTCTGCCAGTTCTTCGCTCAAATACCGATCACAGATCATAGTAGATATTGGAAAAATCAAGATAAGTGTCATTAGATACATTTTTTTGTATAATAAGACACATATAAAATATTGCTTGCAAACCACGCATTGAGTGAAAGCAAAAATGTAATGCAAACCGACATTTTTTTGTTATGAGAAAAGTTACGACACATCAAGTTATCAGAAATTCATCCCAAATTGCAAATTCCTATATTTGAACTACGACAAATGTATGGAATATAATCATCATTGAGAGAGCTTCAATCGTTGTTGACGTTTGCGCAGTGAAGGGTCAGACTAGAAAGCTTCGAGTCAGAGGTGACCGTACACCGCCACCCTAAAGGTCGTTCTCCGATCTTGTCTGCCGTGCACAGGTTTCTCTGTCGGTGAGATTGCGGGCTAATGTCACACCTCACTAACTCACAATACATCGCATTACCCCCCCCCCCCCCCCCCGTAGGGTCCGCCGTGGGGACAGGGACAGCTTATATTAATAACAACGTTAGCAAGTTCAAGTTTAACGATTCTAACTAAGTCAATTTGTAAATTAAATACAATTCAGCCGGGGTATAACGTCGTAACCCTTGGTGTGTCTACCTAACAAACCCCACTTATCATTTAACGAATTAATTAGAGTCAAATATCCTCCGCTCTCGGCAATTTCTTGGCAAATTGCCTCGGAGATGTAGAATTAACTTCCAATATCCTAAATGTGTGCTTAACGAGAAAACTAAACAAGACAGCGAAACATCTCTCGGTAAATTTAAATCTCATTAAATGTGTGTGAATCTTGTCGCATCTTACTCTAATAGTAATACCAAATGGGGTCTCTAAGATTAAATGAATTTATAATGCGATTTCGCAGAAGCAGAGTAAAAACGTAAATGATCTCAAATGTGATGGTTGGTAGTTCTAGACTAATTCACTGCAGTAGAGCATCACTTCCACCAAGCAGTTTAATTTTCAGAACATTTCAGTAATTTGAAATGCGGACGTTAATTTTAGTGGTAGTAATGGGACTTGTGAATCCACAGGTTTCTTCATTAAATATAAACATGTTTCATTTTCCATTAGGTTAAGTTTCTTTTTAAAATGTATATTTGTAGAAAACTGAACTTCTAATTATTGCTTCGTAACGTAGAAATAGAAGTCATCAAATTGTAAATGATTCGGTTCCCTCGCCGCTCTTGTTACTGTAGGTTGTATACTGTATACTTTAAGTGCTATAGCAATTCGCGAGAACATGTATCATATTGTGTTCTCGTAAACCAACTTCCTTGGCAATCAATAGAATTGTTATTATTTTTATTAAATCGATTGAAATTTATACGTAAGCAATATGATAGCCCTACTGTTTATCATTGTGTTTATTAAATCTATCGTTGGCATACAAAATAGAAAATGTATTGGTTACAATATTACAAATATTTAAAATACAGTATGGCTTATGAATCCACAGGGTTTAATGTTTGCCTAATCTCGATGTGATCAATAATTCTTGAGATATGAGTGAAACAACAGTAATTTTCGCTGTATTAACACTGTGAATGTTCCCTTCCTCTTATCTTGAACATCTATTGCACATATTAACCAATCTCTTCTAATATAAACTAAAAGCGAGTATACTGTTTTAAAAGCCAACTTCTGTAATTATGACAGCAATTATAAGAAGATTAATGATAAGAATTCAACACCGGCTGGACTAGCACATTTTCCTCCAGCTTGCGAATTGTGACAAACGACCCAAGTTCTCTGTATTTCTCATTCCATTTTTTTAATTTATAGATATAATTTTTATTTTAAAGCACGTATTTACACGAATGAAGTCATAAATTTTAATGGCATGCCATACGGACACAGTACCCCAATACTAACACTACCAAATGTCGTGGAAACTATGTTCTCTAAACAACAAAGCAACCTCGTTGTGACAATAATTATTTTAAAATACTTTCAAGCCCTTTCACTAATTTTAGTTTCTAATTAAGACGAAACTATCATACTTAAAGTGCGCTACTTCTTCATTCTCATTTAAAAAACGACATTTATTTGTTTGTATTTTCTCATTCAGCAGCAAATACGAAAACATCATAATTACTTAATTAATTTGATCTTCATTTGATCCAAATTTTATATATTAATAAAATGACGATTTCTTAAAAACGCAAACAAACTTTTATAACCACTAATATATTATAAATTTAACTAAATACTTACAGTCTTATGGTGTAAAAGGAGTTCCATTGATTTTATTCCACGCAACATCCGGATGTTTTACCGAATAGCACATCTCCAACTTCAACGAAGCTACCGATCACATTTATAAAATTACAGTTGGCAGAAAAAACCCTCTGACCAAAGAACGTTTCACGGTTCCAGTGTATCATGTTCTGCGCTACGATGCGATACGATATCTCAAGTGGGCAATTGATTTTACAACGCACTCTAGCGAGGTAGACAAATCGATCAGTTGAAGATTTTAAACAAATATTACAGACTCGAGCAGACGACCGTGAGTTTATTTGTTGCCTTTACCACATTGATTTGGGCCTTGGGGGGCGGGGAGGGGGGGGGGGGGGGGGGCTGTTGACAAAACTCCCACCATGCGAATGTGTGTGTTCGACTTCCAAGCTATCACTGTCGCTAAAACCGATACTTCCATTTGGAAATCAAACAACGTGTTACTCTCCGTTCTTTGAGAGACAAGATCCCGAGTTGAACCATGATTACTTCTCTGTTTATTTAAACCAGGACCATTTCGATTAATTTATTCTTCGGTGAGGATTTATTTCATTTGAAATACCATCATACCGTGCAAGAATACACTTGATTTTATAATGTAGTAGAAAGTAATCAGTAAATTAAATTGTTATAGACCTACCTGGCTTCCCCGTGTAAAAACTGACTGACCTCACTCTCTGACTGATATGTACCTCAATTAGGGAAATGTATATTTAGATAATGTATTAATAAAATTATAACAATTGAATCTGTCGTCTAATCGTTATTGTAAAAGTACATAACCTACTTATTTTAGTTGCTGAAATCATATATACTTACTGCACAGTTTTCAAACTCATTTACGAAGGGAAGGTATGCTACTATACATATTATTACACCAAACAACAACAGAGAGATAAAATTCGATACAGTAATTTATATTATTATATTATATACACTGATATGTATATACTGACACAATATATTGACAGCTGAACAAAATGTATTGCAAGAAACTATTTCATTATTTTCAACTTGAATTTCTAGCATTGTATGATATTTTAATGAACTGCAATGCGAAGACGAGATTCAAAGCGGATCCCATGCATTGAAGTACATATATCGCTGCACCAACGAGCCAACGAGTGTTTTGTATTCTCTCTCCGAATGTAATAAATTGCTCCTATTCACACCGAACCAATAATGCCCGTGTGTTGCGAGTTAACGTTACACCTGGGTACTGTTTGCATCAACTCTGTGTATAACGCCTTCCATATGGTTGCTACAGTGTCGACCCACTTGACTGGATGATCAGTCGCAGCTGTCGGGTTATTTTATTGTTGCTACTAACTCACCGTGCAGTCATCAATACGCTGCATCGCGCGGGGGATGTTTTATGAATGAGAATGTACGACTGTCACTGAAGCATGATACAAACACAACTCTGCCAATGTACTTTATTGGCGGATGATTTCATACATTTTTTTGAAAATTATTTAAATTTTAGGTTGCTGTTACAGTCTGACGAGTTTTCAGGATTGCAGTCTGAGTCTGACTGAGTGAATGTTTGATATTTCAGTCTGGCTGGGGGAAGCGCGCTTGGGACCGACTCCACAGCTCCTGGGGAAAGCGGAACCCTGAGGATATGTTTCAGTCTGACTGAGTGCTTGATGTTTCAGTCTGACTGGGGAAAGCGGGACCCTGAGGATATGTTTCAGTCTGACTGAGTGCTTGATGTTTCAGTCTGACTGGGAAAGCGGGACCCTGAGGATATGTTTCAGTCTGACTGAGTGCTTGATGTTTCAGTCTGACTGGGGAAAGCGAGACCCTGAGGATATGTTTCAGTCTGACTGAGTGCTTGATGTTTCAGTCTGACTGGGAAAGCGGGACCCTGAGAATATGTTTCAGTCTGACTGAGTGCTTGATGTTTCAGTGTGACTGGGGAAAGCGGGACCCTGAGGATATGTTTCAGTCTGACTGAGTGCTTGATGTTTCAGTCTGACTGGGGAAAGCGGGACCCTGAGGATATGTTTCAGTCTGACTGAGTGCTTGATGTTTCAGTCTGGCTGGGGAAAGCGAGCTTGGGACCGGCTCCACAGCTCCTGGGGAAAGCGAGACCCTGAGGACATGGAATCCCTGGACGACAACGACGAAGCGATGCACGAGGAAGGGGACGAACAGGACAAGAGGGCCTGGAACAATCTGAGAGGGTCCTGGGGGAAGAGGGCGGCGGACTGGGCCAACTTCAGAGGTAGGTCCTCTCTAAGCAGAGCTCAACTAACAAGTGAGCGGGTGTTTTCTCCTCATTACTACCACAAATATTAAGACCGTGCGACTGCAAACTTAACAAAACCACTCAGCTCAAAATTTAGGTGACACTCAAAATTGTATCGTAGTCAAAACGAAATATAATTTTATCCCATTCACTACAAACAATATTTTAAAAGCAAGACAATAAACTAAACTAAAAGAAATAATACACATAACACATAAAACGCATAATACAAAGAAATAATGCCAAGATACATGATTGTGTAATAGAAGTATCACAATAGTTACAACATTGGAATGACAAACGTACAACTGTAAGAAAATGCATATACATAATAATTTAGAAGTATACATAATAAGAGATGTATACACAAGATTGCAAAATACATGGAAACTGAGAATCTGATACACATGCATGTGAAAGGAAAAACAAAGTACCATAACAAGTATACATAATTACAGAATGTACGATTGGCTAACTATCATTTTCTTTCGACAGTGAAGTAATATTTGGTTTGTTTCAGGATCTTGGGGCAAGAAGGACCCAGGCTGGAACAACCTTAAGGGTCTTTGGGGCAAGCGGGGCCAACACAATTGGAATAAGCTCTCTGCAGCTTGGGGCAAGAGGTCCAGTGGCGGTACGTAGCCTACCCCTATCAAATATATCAGTCGCGTTTCCATGTTCAGCTGATCATGATGCAATGCCAACGCTCCTATTCATTCCCGATTACAGCTAGGTGTTTTTTAAACTCCTTGCAACTGAGTAGGTAGTCTATACAAATTATTTCAATTTGTAATAAATAAAATAATACTTATAACAGTTATAAATAAAACTTCATTTACTTTTGTCTTGTAAAATAAACAATGTTCCACGCATAAAATATTGAAATGTACAACTTATTTTAGCTTTTTAAAATTCTGAAAATGCATGATATGCAACAAATCTTGAATAAGTGGCTTAAAACTTTCGTTTATGTTGAAAATGATTTAAAATCTGGGATTCGATGGGAATAAGAATATCTGTGGTTATTAATTAATCATCTTGGTAGAGAATATATCAGTTTTTATCTTCGTTTCTGTCTAGATGGGGTTGTTCTTTTTTTCCAAAGAAAAACAATTTTTAGAACCATAGTAAAGTAAAAATTTGTGGCTGCTAAATGTTTTCTCAAACTAATGCGCATTAATTGAGTAACTTATTTTCCAGGTGACATGGAAGGAAAAGAAGAACCAATCTTAAATGAAGAATAGAGCCCTTGCATACAATTTCATTTAAATTTGTGTTAATGATATTAGAGATGTTGTGTCAACCCAAATTGTTTGAAACATGTCTTGCACTGTAAAATAGTAACAACAAGAGATATAGTCATATTTTTTTTGTCCAAATTGAACATTAAAAAACATGAATTGCAGTGACAAGAATAATTGTGAAACATACGTAACCCTTGTGACGAATTATATTACACTTAGGTTTTCAGAAAGAACAATCACATTTTGAAATGTCACGGTAATATTATTCAACCTTGCATTTTTGAATATAAATTATATTCCCCCCAAAGCATATTATAATTTGTGGCCTCCTTCTGTGATGAGACTTCTTCGCAACATGCTTTGCTTCAACATGCCGCAGATATATCAGTGTCAATCAACCCACACCAGTCTCCTTTGTGTTCTTGTCGTGAATGTTTGGAAGAGAAACTATGTATGTATTATTCTCTATGAAAATAATTGTAATCTTTCCATGGTTTATATTATGTAACCTAACAGTATTCGCCGAGACAAAAAAATATTTTTCAAAATGATATATAAGATTATTTTTTTCGAAGAATAATTATTTTGTCATACTTACTGCAGCTTCCATCTTGCCAAAAGTATGTAGAGTTTATTCCTATTAAACCATATATTAATAAACCTTACCATAATGTTAATATGAAATACAATATTATTTATTGATGTTTAATCAAGAATAATCTTCGTATGTTCCTAATAATTCCTCTTCCTTCCGACGTTACATTCCAAATAAACCCAGATGCACCTGTAAAGGTCTCCGTCCTTGATATTTACGACATGGTAATTGGTAAGTGAAGTTTGTTGTCAAATCTAACAATAAGTAATAACAACAACGGACACATATTGAGTTTTTTCTTAAGTTTTAACTGTTCATTGCAATTAACCTATTTTGGTTGTTGGGTTTCACTTATTACCACCATCCTATTTTTTAATGTTAATTATATTGTTAAAAATTTATTGATTGATTCTAAGACACTCTAAACAATCAATCAAACCACTCGCCTGTGACTGGTACTTCACTCAGAACTGCGTGTGGCGGTAAACCAACCCATGACCTCCAGGATGGTAATGTATTATGGCAGCAGAGTCATCTCTCAGTGTTCAATGTATCTAGTATAAAAGTTCGAAGTGCATTATATAAAAAAAACATGATAATTATAAAAAAACACCATTTGCAATACAGATATAAAATATGCCGTGGCCCATTAGTACTATTTTCAGTCCATAATATAAATAATCCTCTCTTCAGGTGACTTAACTTGGTATATTATATGAGTTTGGAATAGTTGAGAAGGAATGTCAAAACGCTGTTAGTAAGTCTCAATCCCAGCATACGCATCACTTCGTAACTGAGCAAAACGTCGTAAAAAAACCAGCGACCTCCCGAATAAGACCACGCGCATTACAGCTGAACCAACTATTCGGGTGTTCACTGCAAGACTTGACTCGGTGACGTTCATGTATTGGCCTAAGCCCATGGTTCCTACATCTCAGGTTCGAGCCCTGGCTTGGGCCATGTCTCTGAAGGGTTTTCATGTACACATGTCACCCACTTGTTGTCTTGATTAGCATCGTTACCAACCACATCAGCTACTAAGGCAACGCCACTTGGAGACAATATTTATATACGTGCCTATTGTGTTCAAAACTGCCATTCAAGTCTCAGTATAAAGACGGCGTAGCACTATCATAGTAATACAATCACCCTTTTCTCCAGGTATATTAAGAAGGAATTTCCGAGGATATCTAACATGACAATCCCAGCATTGGCCTTATGACTGATGAGAAACCCTTCAGTCAGGATTGCCGATGGTCGGATTCGAGCCGGCGACCTCCCGAAGTAGAGTTGTGAGTGCTACCGCTGGGCCACATGAGTATTGTGTGACTATTGCAAGCGATATCGATGCGACCAGGCCATGCAGATAAGATGGCGTAGCTCTGTGCAGACGACCAGGCGAGACAGTTGGGCTTCCCGCCGAGAATCTCAGAGCACCGAGATGTCTACGCGCAGCTTTTTTGGTTCATCTGTGACGCAATCAATTAGAGATTAACACTGTACAGTATAGATTCTAGAGGGTTAAACAATGCGAAAAGAGAATATCGTATGCTACACTTTATCGTATTTTTAACTTCCATCACGAATAAAATTAATTCTGTGAGCTGACAGATATTGTATAGTTGTATAAGAAACAATAATTCACAAGAAGTATGTATAACTGCTCTGTCTATCGGCTTTATTCCTTAGTTACAACAAATCAGTAAAGTGAGTTTCACTCGGCAGTCAAAGCCAAGAACTTAAACCTAGTTTTTAGTCATTCTCTGTAAAGCATATTACTTACTAAATACATACACAGAGGTTTTACCAAAATTACTTAGTAAAATTTATGTTAGCTACGTCAGCACGAAAGATATGAAACCAGTAGTAGGCTTGTTATGCTTCGTTCCAATCCTACAGCACAGGAGTTTTTAAATCACATAAGGATAGAAAGATCACGATTGGTTGTGACGTTAGAGTAGCGAATGCCTACACAAAGAAGAACAGAGGTAAGTACCAACGTGCGGGATGGAAACTCTTGCTGCCTCATTGATAATAAAACCAAAATATCACCGCCATTTATGCAGAGAGTAAACTTAACTTCCAATAAACCTCCTAGGATTTGTCAGATATGTTACAAACTAACTTAATCAGTGTAAGTTCATGACTGCATACTTCACGCTAATCCTAAAGTACTTTTGACTCAAGCTTAAACGTATGAAGAAGTGAATTTAAGTAGATAAAGTGTACTTAAAGTTCTAACTATGAACTTACTTATCACTATACGGCATCAGGAAGATTATGTAGAACAGAAAGGGTGTATAACTATTTTGAAATAACGCGGTCTCCACCAAATAAGACGCCCTACTCCATGTGCTCAGTTGTTACATTTCTACCAGTGTTTTTACTTTAACGCTTTCAAAAACATATACATGACTAATTTAATTATTCTAACAATGCTTGCATGGAGTTACTGGCGTGCATTTAGACTCACACAATTGAAGCTGCCAATCAAACACACTTCTACGGAACATCCCCTTTCACAATAACAGCTACAATACATACGATACAAATAGGTAATACAAATAGATAATATGATACAAATACGATACAAATATATTTTAGGTATAAGATAAACATTGATATCTCACCGTACAGTCTCATAACGCAACCCCTGTCTTCCTAGTGTAGCAACACGTCATGCAAAGTGCATTTCAATATATGTTCAATTATTTCGTTTAACACTTGGTTTGGTCTCAAGAAACTAGTTCGTTGCTGGTGGTGTTATTGTCGGCAGTGGTTTTGTTGTTGTTGAGAAAAGTTCAAATTATGGAAACGAAATCTTCCAAGAAATTGAATGGGACACAAGTTTATCTTGAGTTTTAATTAATTATTTGTGTTCGGAAAAATTGGTCTTGACATTAAAAGTAAGTAACACAATTTGCATATCTTCCACTGCACAGCTAAAATAATATTGATTAAAATACAGCGCGAGATTCTACCTCAACATATTTGCATTGAAACAATACCCACTTTTCACCGGAAGGAGACATCAAGCACAGCAGACAAAAACCTATATCCAATATCCGCATCTGCCTTCCAAACATGTTAACAGTTGTACGAATGCCATCTCGTTAGATAATGTATGCCAATATCCACCAATTCAATCATTTTTTTCACAACTCGAAGCGAGCTATTTCGTTTTGTGAACAAATACTATATTCTTTACTCTACCATGAAAATCTGTACGTTTCTATAAAAACGATTTATCTGTAGAAAATATGTTTGGGGTTTGTCATTCATATCTAAAGAAAAGTATTGCTGCGAGCAGAAAATGTAATTCCGTCTCAAAAGCAATCTTCGTAAAATCATGGTACAACTAAGAGAAAAACAATCTATACTCTTGAAATGAATCAAAGTGGAGTAACTATAATTGATTCAACTCGATCTTTTGAGTACCATAATTAATTGATGCTGTAAGTTCAGAAATCCTATACGTTTCTACACTTCAAACTATGTTTCTGTCAAAATAACCCCAATATTGTCCCGACACGAACATGACATTTAGGCTTCACGTATACGTCTCACGATGGGGTAACGATGACAATCGAGATGATGAGTGGTTAATACATGAAGATGTAAAAGAGTCATTTGGCATCTCTGGACCTCTGAAACAGTATTAGACCCACGCTTACTCAACTAATTCCAAAAACCGGAATCCAATCTTCTTCGAATTCCAGCAACTTCGCCGACACAGTTTCAGTTTCCACAGCTTTTTTTGCCCCAGTTCAATATTGATTCTCCCTAAACAAATGCATGCTATAGTTTGTAATTGAGTTTGGGAGATTACCGATAGAATATGTGGCTACAGGTAACACGTGAATTCTAATTCAGATGGTGGTTGGTTATATATTGGCCACTGGCAAAGCGATTTTATGTCTTGAAGGTTTTCTCTGTCAAAAGAAAAATGTTGGAATTGAGTAGTCCAATATAAATATCCATCGGACATTCCTTCCCAACTATCCTCGCAGCCTATACTTAGCTAGAGCAACAAGCTGCCCCTGAGAAGGTTTCCTACAAACAGCTTTACCCTTAGTCAAAATACATAGAGGGGGGGTTATAAATAAGCCTAAAAACGTGCATGACACAATACAATATTATTAGACTTACAATATAAATCAAAATATCATGATACCAATGACTATAAATGAACATAAATTAAAAATAAAATGTTCCACAAAATGAAAACAGTAATAAAATAAAGAGTAATTCGAAAATTGTCATCAATAATGAAATGACAACGTATTGGTAGAATGAATTTCAAAATGGTTGGGTTAAAAATAACTAATTATCATTGTATTTTGAGAAATTAGTATGTAAAATTGAAAACATGGAACCCATTTTCTTGTGCTATGGTGCCAGTTTGAAATAAATCTCAAGGGTCCTGGAACTCCACGTGCGGGGGTGAAGATGGAGTTTCCAGCTGAAATAGCAACGGTAATGTGAATTCAATATTAATCCAAGTTGAGCAATCATTCTGTAATATCTCTCCGTTCTTCGCGGCAAAACGCTCTCAGACACTCCACAACAAATGGAACACATTGTTCTCTCCGTGAACAAGTCTATACATGTCTTAATGTGTAAGCGTCGCTCATGTGTACAGGACAGAGCTAAAACCGAGGAGTTAACAATACACTGGCTTGAGTGAAGCAGATAACCTAAAACACAGGGATACATCGATCGTTGCTGTGATTGGATGTAAATGCACTTGTGGTTGGCAGCTGAGAGACAACGTTAAACTCGTACTCTTTAAATTGCATTGCACTTAAAACTTGTATTTGCATTTAAAATACATAGTGTTGCTGACAGTGATGTTTGTAAATACTTTGTAAATAACTTTTTTAACTGAATAGGAAAGACTAAATAAAGAACGTATTAACGGTACATTAGTGATAAATTGGATAGTTCTCAAGTCATATATTAAATAATAATATCGTATTATTGCGTAATGAATTATTATCATTACTTTTCTCGTTATCTGTAGATTCTGATAATATCTGTCTTGAGAATCTTTCCACAATTTCGATCTTAAAAGTTGTTTTAAAGATTCGAACAGAAAACCGTAAACTCTCACTCGATCGGTGAGTCTGATCAAATGTTAAGCAACATTGTAATTCTCATGTTAATTCGACTCAATACGATGTTATCTCCTTTATGTTCACCAATATTGACTACATTTCATCCCCATCCCAATGCCACAAAAAGTCACAGAAAGTCATCGCAGTGAGTTGTTTTGATTCCGAATTCGCTTAGAAGTGAGTGGCACATTTATCGGAAACCAATATCGCTAAGTTTTCTGTTTTCACTGAGTGATAACTGACACGCACGTGTTTTTGACACAGCTCGACGTAAATCTTTCATTTCATTTCATTTATTTTATGTTTTTCTCAGCATGTTTCTTCATAAGATTTCCCGACTATGATAGATGTGAACAAATCCAATAGTTAATTGACACGCCTCGCTTCCAATCTCTCGCGCGTCACTTTGCCCCGTGATGGACAGCTCGATCATTATCGAAGGGATGTTACACTTATCGTTTTGAGTTCCATTCGGGGGCGGTTTCGTCTTACAAGAAATAAACGAGAGTTACTAAGTTACAAAAACGAACGACTGTTGCTGAATGATCGACGTTGTAGCATTGCGATAAACTGATAAGTTATAAAGCTGTGGTCATCTTTGACACTGACAAGAATGTATACAAACAAGGTTAATAGCCAAGGTATATTTGATTTCGCATTGGATTTTGTAATTTTTGGTTTTCAATTAAACAATTCCACACAGTCTCATCACACATATTTGAGTATTTCTGTTTTTTAATCACATCACAAACCGTTGACCGAATCAGATCCGCATAAGGAGAATGCAGTTAGGGGGGGCCGTGAGAGGTTTACGGTGATGGGATGGGGGGGGGGGGTTGTTGGGCGTTTAGGATGCAAAGAGAGACGGCGGATTAGAAGAAGAATGTAAAAGTTGGTAGAGGAAATATGAGCAAGGCCATGTATGAGATGAATAAACAAATGCCGAGATGAGCACAGGAGCACAAGAGCCCTCCTTGCGGGCACCAGTCACCACAGGGAGGTACCCACCTCGACCACCTGTATCACGTTACTCAGTTTTATTAGGTATATTGTCAGTCTTCATTTCAAATCAAATCGATGCGAGCAGAACGGACGTTCATGTCATAAACACCGCTGTGGAATGTTTTGCAAGTGATGACAATGAATACTCGAACACTCGACGATACCATTAACGAGTTGTGTTGGACAAACCCTTTACATTAACGTAAAGGGTAAAATGTTAAATGCATTTGCGTTTCTCTCTGGTCTTCTCCTCTTGTTTGTGTGGTTGCATTACAGCCCACGCTTGTTTAATGCAGTCATATTCGTTTACCAAGAACGTTAAAAAAAAAAAAAATGGTCTTTATACGTTGTTATCCTCACAACAGAAATAAATGTGTCTCTACTTTTGTACATGTAAATTAGTTTAATAGTTTCATGTTGTGATACATTATACAATATAATTATAGCAACTGAAAGAAAATTGGGCCTGGGTTGCCACCATAGAGAAACTCAATGAATTTCACTTACATTTCATTTTATACAAATTCGTTTATAAACTTATTGCAGGTACAGAATCACAATATACAATTTTTTCAAATATTATAATACGCTACAAAACATCGAGAAATAGCGAAAACAATGCAATTAAAACGAAAATAATTCGTTAAAACAAAATGTTATACACTTTTTTGTATGAATCAGCAGGAATGCTATTTTGAATATCTTTGGAACTAAATACTTACAACATTACAATTTTGCTGAATATAATGTACACAATATCATGTTGTAATGTTGACTGATCGATCGGGGCCAGAGAGAATATTATGACACCTCATAGCGGCAGATATTCTGACAAGGGGAGGAGGTTATATTTGCAAACATGTCAACTGTCATTGTGCGTGGTAATCATATTTATCTCGTATCGCCAGGTAATATGTAAACATACATTGTAGCCTCCAATATGGCCGCTCTGACGTCACGCGGTCAAAAAATACATTTTGACACAAAACTATTTTCCATTTCGTAACATAAACTATGAATGATGTTGCAGGTAAACGTTTAGCTGCCCCATCGCTCAGTCTTCCTCGGGGACGTGACAAGTTGCCTTGAAATATGCCTACGCCGCCAAACACTGCTCTGGGGAGTTCAGTTGCAGATAGTGTTGAGATATGAGTGGACAGGGGGTCCATCGTACGTCGTGCCGGACTGTTTGCTCCGTATGTCAATATGTCAGCTAGGCACGTACATAGTAAATATATTATAGGCCCTTTAACACACAGGTAATCTATGGTCTAGGTCTACTACACTTCATATTCTAGATCGTAGCTAGATTGCAACCATCAGTAACCTGACAACACTGTTCGTTGACTGAACCGATATTAATACTAATATTATATATTATTCCTTGTTTAAATATTGTGGTTTACGATCAGTGACAAATGCCTTCTGATTGGTTTTTGCATACATTAGCGAATGACAAAGAAAATGTTTTCGTTAATATGTGGTATTTTACTAATCTTGCCATTTTTAAATATGAACGTACGCCTTGGATTGGCTAATAACACACACGAATAAGTTACATACAAGATCATTACTTCATTTTTTTGTGTATTTTCGAAATAAACTAAGAATTTTGTTTCATACATTTGTTTCACTACTGCACATCAAACAAAGCTTTTGCATTATAATGCAAAGTTTATTACACAATCCGAACATGCTAGCATAAGTACAGCATTTTACATTTATGTAAATTACTCTATAAAATACGATGTCATTTCTTTGCAGTATCCACGCTCATACCTTTATGAAATATAAATCCAAAAATACTCGTATACTTCACATAAAACGCAGACATATAATCCGTGTTTTAAAACTGTTTAACAAACATTCTATTTAGAAAAATGTGACTAAAAAATTCATATTTATTGACTCAAAGCGTTGTTCTTAGACGCATAAAATATCTATGAGAAACGCATGTTGATAAAAACGAAAACTTGAAATGAACAAACCAAAGACAAAAACTGTGAACAATCGTTACCTTTTTTAATGTAAAGAATTAATATTGCACGGTAAAAACTATTTTTCAGTCAATTTTGTTCTTTCTACTGAGAAGCATTCAATTGAATTTGATAGTAGTAACTAAGCACTGCCATGCAGTTTATGATAGTAAATGCGATTACTAAAATACATATTCTCTTCTTCTCTAGTATATATTATTCGTCATCTAAATCGTTGAATAGGGGAGGGGAGCGCGAAAAAGAACATGGCGACTCTCTTCAAGATGGATTCTCTACTTGTGTAGATGTGTGTAGACACATCGTGCGTGGGCTACGGGGAAGTTCGAAGTTACAAGAAGGAATAGGCGGGTAATGGGTGGGGGGGGGGGGGGGGGGGGTTGAGAGTAGATTATCCTTTCAATACCTTCGCCTTATAAGCTCTAGCAGGGCCGATTCGTCTAATGGACTTTAAGTAGTAAGAGTAAACAAGTTGACATAGCTACACGAGTTTGGGTGTGGTACGAAATGCGTGAGGGAGACTTTTAGAGCTTAACAGAGTGTTTGGTTTTACAGAGCAAAACGTCCCACTCCATCTTTGTGTTCGATTCGGATTTTTTGTTTTGTAAAACAAAAATCCATTCTTTTGGCGTTGGTGTTACAAGAATTGTAAGAAATTAATGTCTCTTCAGGTCATAGGCTGCTCATTACGTAGATAAATCATACACTGCAACACTGACCACACTCGTGTATTTCGGGTCGATATATATTATCATGACGTCATCCGCATCCACATAAAAAATATCCCGCAATAATCTGATCTGTTCATTCTTTTTAAAAGACATACAGTTTTATAAGAAGGAGCATTCTTATTAAACAAGAAATATTTACTTGATTCAATACCACTATCATCTCAAACGAAAGCATCACTATCAATATTTTTAGTAAAAGTCAATACTTGGACTACATTGTTCGAATTGTTATATCTATATTCAAACCATAAATTAATACTCGCTGGTATATTTTTAGATACAACTTCTTTGTGTAATAAATTATCCGAATTCTGGCTGCGTAGGATGCATATTTCGGGTCACCCTCTCCCCTCCCCCCCCCCCACCCCTCTCCGCCCCCTTATAACCCATCTACACCAACCAACCAACCATCGTCCAAAGCAACATCAGATACCAAATTAAATTTGGGGAACAGTAATTTGTCGACGCGTTCTACGAGAATATCCAAGGGACTCTGTTGGACTTCCCACAACCACATTACTGTGTATAGTATACACTAAAGACTAGTTTTGAAGCAACTCATATGATTGAAATATTAAAATATATACGTAACGTAACGTTTCATTACCATGATGTAATGTTGGTAGCTTCAGAAGTCAATGTTTTTATTTCAAACATACATTTTGGTATGATATATCTATGTTAGAAAACTGTAAATGGTAATCCAGACATGTGGAGTAGGTAATCATAAAGATACATGTGGAGTAGGTAAACATAAAGAGTCAGGGTCTTTTAATCCTCCAAGAGAAGTTTCAGTAACTTTGACTTTGAGGTTAACCGAAACTCCACAAAGCGGATTCAGAAGACCTCGGTTAAAGTAATGTTCTGTCATACCCTTAAGTTACTTTTGTACACTCGCCAACATGTAAATCAAGGCCCAGACAGATCCACGTTCCCTTAAACTCACCCTCTTACACTAATATTTTTTGACCATAATAATTTACGAATCAACAGGCAACAAAGGTCTACGTTGATGAGTAGGAGTAACCATATCTGACAACAAACTGATCGCAGAAGAGATGTTTACCTACCCTTGATTTACTTACGTCGCACACCATACATACACGTTGCACTGTTAGTTTGTTAATGTGATTGGACAGTCGGGCATGTCCGAGGCGACTAAATCTCACGATATTATGTTTGTTGGGAGTGGGAGTGCTGGGAAGCGAGTCCACCCCCAACTCCCTCGGCTCCTATTGAGCCCGTCTAGTCAGCAAGTTATCGCTATTGAACGTACTTCGGAACACAAACTACTGAGCCCGTGTTGCGTGTGCGTATTTGGTGCCCTGTTCTAACGGTTCTCAACTGTTTTTTTTTTTGTATTTACTTACATAAAAAAAAAGATATTATTCAGTGTATACTCAATACCCATACAGGTTTCCTTTTTACGAGACACGTCTGTTTCAACATTCAGGGTACAAACAAACAAACATCCTTATATTTCTAATAGAAGGAAGACAAGTGTAATAATAATCGTGGTAACAATACGTTTTCATGTTTTGAAATCTTAAATCAATGTTAATAGGCTATATGTATATAAAAATGTAAGCATCACTACAAAGAAACCGAAATCAAAATTGAAAGTTACACTAACAGGAATGTACGACTAGTTAAACTTAGATGACACTGAATGAAAAGTGTTCGGGCATCAGATAAGAGCTGCCCACACTACCACATCTGCTTCCAATTAAGTTATTGCTGGTAAAAAAAACATATTTTGAAAATATTGGACATTCTAGAAATACTCACATTTCGCACACTTTTCCATTGAACTATGATAATTCAACTGAGTGTACCTCACGAAAGCGTACTTCAGGTTGAGAACCACTGCCCGATACGCCATATTGTAGACCCATGACCATGACATATTACAGCTGTTCAAGTCTCCTCGTCAGCAGTCAGCACCCTATAGCATGCTCCAAACCAAGCCCTATGTGATGGAATACATTGACCTTCACATCCAGTATCGAATACCCTTCCAATGAACGCAGTCTTCACAAGCGTCGTCGCTGCACTCATTAAACTAAAGGTTTACGATGTGTCTATAGCAGTTTCAACATGTCCGTATATCGATTAAGGTATCGTCAAAAGTCAAATCCCGTCACTCGGTCAGGAGGTAAAGCTCTAGTCTGCAGGAAAAATAAGGTCTAAACATGAAAACGTTGTAAATATGACTGACCAGTGATCACTGTTATTAACTTATATTATATTTCTAGACCTCCTCTGCGTTTTCATCGAGCTAACATTTCAAGTCTGCTGAAGAAAGTAGATATATTGTTGTATTCATTTCGTTAATAAATAATGAAAAAAATTGCATTTAATTTGATTTGTTTAAATGAATGCTGTGCGTAGGTCTGTACTGCCTGTAAGTTATAAAAAGAAGATGCTCAAAAAATTCAAACAAATTATTCATTGATATTATATCACAATATTTATTATGTCTATAAAAATGTAGGTAAAGTGTTGTATAGTTTAGGGTAAAGTGTGGAATGCGTCGGTGTACCCAGGCCCAAAGCGTTATAAATGTGCGTAGCGCTCTGCTGAGAGAATGTGGCCGGACGTAAAAAGAGCCACCAACCGCATAATATCCCCGCCCCTCCCCTCCTCCCCGTCAACATTAAACTGCGGTACTCGCTAAGCATAGCGGTATGCAAGGTTTACGAGCACTGTACAAAATATGCCGAAACACATTCAAGAAATTGATATTTTCTAAAAGCCCAAGTGAAAGGAAAAGTAATCTCTCCTGCAGACAAATAATATGACGACGACGATGGAACATTGACGGCTAAAAGAGAGAAACAGAGAAGAATAATGATATGTCAAAAGTCTTCTTGGCCCAACTATCACAAAAGCATCGCCAAGTTGACCTGGAAATCTTCCACGAGGTTTAGGTTCAGCGGAGCGCGATATTGTCCTCAGTATGAGCGTAGCGACATGATATCGCTAGGCTGGGACAACCACGTGGTAAGTGATAGGAAAATTAGTCTCCCTCGCCGGGAAAACATTGAGATGCAGGATCGAGCTGGGGCTGTGTGCGGAACAAGGCGTCGACAAACCCGAAAAAGGTTTCTGGGCTTTACAGACACTATTTACTTCTAAATTAAAATTATGTTGATATACATACTACATAATAACAAACAAAAGTATCAGAACTTCGAATCCAAAATGGCGATTAGCAGAAAAGTAGGAGGGAGGATCGTGTAAACAAATTTTAAACTTAGCTTGACAAAACTGTAGTCCCGATGCTTACATGTTATCAATTATAACCTTTTCAGTGCTGAGCTATTTTTCCAGTGCAACCTCCCCTGTGCTGACTTTTTGTTCCTACATAATATAACATATCACCAAAGATATCACATATCACTAATAAAATCATATCTCTTGTAATAAACCTTCAAATCACTACTAACTTTTGAAGAATGTATAAAATAGATAAAAGAATATTTGAAAAAAAACTGTAGCTATAAGCAAAAAGTTAACCCGTATATGCGCTATAAATATTATGCGCACAATAACTATAGAATTATGTTGCGTACTTCGCAACGTACATGGTATAATTCCAATTTTGATTATGTAATTAAGCGGTGGCCGTATTTACAAAATGCTCTGACAGCTTTTGAAATGTGACATCGTCGTCATTTTCATACTTCCTTTATTAGGGATTATACTGCTTCAAAGCACGTTAGTCGTATTTCCAAGTGCAAATATTAATTGTGTGATATTTCTATTTACATCTCGCTTGGGTGAAATTTGTGTTGCTACAGCAAGAACTAACATCGCTGTTTTATTAGCAAATAATGTGCACTACCCAAAAAGCGTAATTAAAGTAAAACAACACTCGTTTTCATGTAGGCGAACGAGGCGAGCAAACAATGTCTACACCAATCACAAGGCTGGATCCACACCAACAAAAACTGGAATGAAACATCAAACGAACTGTAAAAAATACACTTTTGTCGCTCGCCCGTTGCATTCGCTGGCCGCAGTTTTTACAATAACCTTAATAAAATTAATTCATATCGCCACAAATAAAACCAAAATAATGAGCCAAAAAATAATCATTCACTCACGCCACTGTACGAAATGTAGTGAGCACCGTCACCAGTCACCACCTAGCGGCCAAACAGAGTATCAATGCTTTACTGACCGAGCTAGCGAAACCTCACTTTAGTTCCCCTTTCAGCTACCAGGTGTCGACACAAACAACTTTATCACACGGAGCCTATTGTGCATCCTACTTTATGATAGTGAACCTTTACTAATAATATAACAGATAACAATAATACACCGGCTCTCTACTGCACCAGTCCATAAGAAAATATTCCTTTCAAACATCATAGTGTGTCTTTATGCTGCCCAAATGTGAGATATAAATATTGTAGAACAACTGTTTTATTGAGAACTAAATGTGTAAAATGTACTTATTTACTGGCCTTCCCCCCCCCCAAGTAATAAGAACTTGTTATTTAGTGGTGGATGGATATTAAGTTATTCATTACTTAATTGTCTCTTTGTTACGATTAATGAAATGTAACTAATCATAGCAATATAATAATTAGAACCCAAATCAATGTATTTGAACTATTGGATG
Source organism: Isoperla grammatica (assembly GCA_945910005.1). Classification (NCBI taxonomy): domain Eukaryota; kingdom Metazoa; phylum Arthropoda; class Insecta; order Plecoptera; family Perlodidae; genus Isoperla; species Isoperla grammatica. The sequence continues at coordinate 4,124,165 of OX246739.1, read as the reverse complement.
TAGAAGCAACCTCCCAAAATGAGTATGTAAAATTGAGACAAAGGAAAATAAACGGCGTGACTGATACATCAGTGGGTCACGAACCCAAATGATTTCTTAGAATGAAAGCAATGATTTGCGTTTAGTAGAGTGAGGAAGAGGGTAACCAAATCGCGCCTACTATAATCATTGATGTAAACACATCTGAATGATTGCCCAGGTTTAATCACTCCCTACAAGAACCGCAACCATAGCTTTACAGTTAAAAAATTAATTACGGAGTAACACTTATCACTATCGCTCAGATTATTTCGTGGAACACAAGGAAACGGCGGAGCTTATTTTGAGAACGATTGGCTTAGTGGCACAAAGTTTTCATCACCGTTGTCATAATCATATTCCCATTCATAATGACGTGAATATGTAAGTAGCAGTTTACCACAGACACGTGGAGGCAATTTCTGATAGAAATAATTATAGAACATGTTTTACACGGCTCGTACCGGATGAGACTACAAAGACTACACAATCAAACATCGTTGTACACATGTTTTGTAAGTACAATGGAGCCTTGTATCGTTTCGTTCATTGATGATACAAACCCGTTTTTAGATTACTACGTCTGTTCACATCTCTTCAATGAATGCCATGTGGAATTGTGGATAGTGAATGAATGGTAGGTAGTAGGTATATATGACTTTAAGCCCAAAAGTGTGTTTTCACTATAATTATATTATAGGCTACTTCATTGTGTCTGCCACTCGCAAGATGTTGTGTCCTCGCATTTCAGTCTGGGCGAAATAATTATACACATTGCCAATTGCAGCATATGCTCGGACAAATGGCATATAAATCTGGTAAATAATTTGGCAGAAAATTTAACAATGGCACGAGTTCAGATGTTGACTATAATGGCTTTGAAGGCACGTACCCATTTCTTAACCATTGATTAAATGTCAAAAGAAGATGGGGACAATGATTCAGATTTTTTGTTTTAAAACAAAATTTGATAGCAAAAAATAACTTTCAAACTGAGCAGTCTTCAAAACTCAGTCGAACGTATTAACTAGTTCCAAATCAAGGGCCCTAAAACTAAAAACTCTCTGAAATATCCTAATACTTAATTGACAAATATTTTTATAAACATTGATAGAAGAGCAATAGTCCCATAATCGTTGCTTACACCGTAAATCTGGTATGATATCTGTGCGATGTCGCTTTGTCTATCTATATGCTCAGTACCTCAGATTCATTCAAAACCATGAGCAAGCTAGATCTGATCGGTCGCATACATTAAAAACTACATTCATGCAGTCTTGTACTATGCTCACAATAACAACAACAACGCACGCATTGTATTGTATTGTATTGTATTGTATTTCATAACATCAGATAAAAACCTTCCTAAGAGTTCAATGTTTTGTTTTGAAATACGCTAATTGCAATGACAAGTCGCAGTGCTTGAGCAACGCACACGTTTTAATTGTTCTGTGATTAGTTTCATGTCCCAACATCCAGACAATGGGTAATGTTACAGGCTGCTCGCGCTCATGCTGGATCATATCATTTGCATCGAGCCGTGTTGTAACCACACCACTCTCACTTGCTCAATGCTCAATGCTTTACTCACAGCAATTAAAAGTCTACTTATCCGTTATCAAAACATTAGGATTACATGATTTAACATTTACATTGGTCATTACCATCTTAATGTGAACGTGGCTCATTATGCTTATGCGTTTATTCCTTGAGTCTTGCATTTATGAACAAGTGATATAAATAAATGTATGGATTCAATCAATAAAATACAAACATTCAGAAATAACGAGAAAATATTTATCGACGACTTTATTTGGCACAAACCAATCAGCTTCAATGTTGTGTTGTATTTCTTAGAGTGTCCCTAGTGATCTCTTTCGAACGGAACAGAAAGATAACATAAGAACGGTGACTATTGAAAATACTAAAGTATCTGAGATGGCTGGCGTAACATTAATGACGTATCCATGGGTGAAAATATTCGTCGTCGTACTCATAAATACAGATCAGCTGAGATAGGTACAGTTTGTATAGAGCACTCAAAATAGACTAGATGCATTCTGGTGGCAAGAAAATAAACTTCTATTAGGAGTGGTCTAGCTGTCAATTTTCATTGTTGTTTTATTGTTATTATTCATCAATGGCGCTGAAAGGAGGTTGCTTAGCAATACATAGATACATAGATAGCGCTGCTAAGCAACCTCCTTTCAGCGCATTGATGAATAATAACAATAAAACAACAATGAAAATTGACAGCTAGACAACCATTAATAGAAGTTTATTTTCTTGCCACCAGAATGCATCTAGTCTATTTTGAGAGTTACATCAGAACAACTCGTAAGCAAAACAGTTTGCAAAACATTCAGTGATTAGTCTCATGTCACCACGTGTGAATAGGGTCGGAAACTATTGGTTTCACGTCCGTTTAGCAATCAAACGTTAACTCACTACCACCATAAATAATTATATGTGAACTGATACAAAAATAAGTAGGCCTTCTTGATCGGAAATCAACCATAAACCAGAGTTTAAAAAAAAGACAAAAAAACATTAGTTACCAAACAACAATGTTCTGTCTACACGAGTGAAAACGTATTTAATCATACACCAAATATGCTTGATAATTACATGAAGAAGAGAAGCACGCACGATTGTATGTAAATATAGCACGTGTGTTGTGTAGTCTACTTCATTGTGTTCATACATCTGAACCAACTGACGCGTGGAACGTCTGTTTGCTGTCGAAAGATGAAACAAGGAAACAAGTGGAGTTGAATCACAGCGCTGTCGTCGCGTGACTCATACGCATCACGCATCACGCACACGTATCACGCATCACGCACAGCTGTCATCGCCGGTTGTATCAATGGGCGACACTTCATGTAGTACGCCTCAGTGTATTTTGTCCGCTACGCAAATACCCAGAATACTAACCTATCGGAATACATTTTAGAAGTGGTTCATTTGTGTATTTGTGCTCATCTATATAAAGCAATACAATAATTCAGAAGGAAACCATAACAGCACAGGATATAATCGTAGGACTCTTGGCGGCATTAAAAACTATCAACTTAAACCTAAAGAAATCAAAGTAATGTATATTACAGTTTACAGGAAACAACATCTAAACAACAAAACAGAGGCAATTATAATATGATGAGGCATGATAAACCTGTTGCAATGTGAATTGTGTTGTATATATGAATTGGATATGCCATGTTTTAAATGCAAATATGTTAACATTTATCGTTCCTAAAGAGGATGCAAGTTTTAGATGATTGTTAATTAATTCTTCTTAACTAATGCTTCCTGGAAGCAGTTAGTAATGTTAATAGTCTAATAGTCCTTTAAACATCCGGTACCGCCTGCATGCGAAGTTCGAAAGCTGACGACAAATTTATAGGGAAATTTATTCAATTGCATGAGCCGAGATTCACAGACACAACAGGCTTTGAAGAATTTTCGTAATTAAACTAACCCAGCTTCTTCTACAAACGCTCACGGATAGGCCTACGTCAGTTGTTTCTAAATACTGAAATGTTGCATTTATGTGAGCATTCATTATAAGAGGTAAATGTAATATAATGTGCAAGTAAATGTGGTGCCCATACGTGCAAGCAGTTGCCAACTAATTTTCCTAACGTTGGAGTCTACCCCACAAACTGAAAATTGTTTAAAAAGAAATCAATGTGAAAAGTACTCTGCCTTACATACCAATTAATGGTTCTACAATTTCTCGTTTGCTCTTTTGATTTCAATTGTGTTTGACTAATCTCAGGAGTGATTAGTGAGGCAACTTGTCAATAAATGAAAAGATTCACGTAAATGTGAGGACATTGTATCTCAAACGTTAGCTTTATTACCAGTAAATATATTACATAAATGTTGCAGTCATATTCAATTATAAAATCAATAAATTTAAGGTAATGTGACTTATTTGTGTGAGCAATAAAGTGGCTTTTAAAGTAGTAGTAAAAGCGAATTAAATAAATTACCTGACATGTTATAGCGACGTCGTACGCAAAAACGTTGCCTGTGAGTATGAAAAATAAATCAGCTACTTTATGCAAAACAAATATAAATAGATTAAAAGTGAATACAAAAATGTGTCATGTAAGTAAATAAAATAAATCAATGTAAACGCATATTTATCGTATTTATTATATACTATACCTCATACAAAATATGACGACTTGGAGTCACCATGTTTGCCAATGTAACTGCCATGTTGCATTTAATTCATTTGAATAACCATGCTATGTAATTAGCTGATATGAAACCATAACCATTCTCGTTAAATCCAAATATAAATTCAAAAATCACGCAACATTGAAAGAATAACATAACAAAACGAAATGGTTGGGAAACTCTCTCGAATGGAATTGCTGTTTTTGTGAAAACCAGAAATAAAACATTCAACGCAACTATGTGAATTGAATCCATTTTCTCCTAACGACCAGATAATGTAATTAATGTTATAATACAGACACAACTAGCGCGCCAGCCAAGCTGGAGACCTGGGTTCAATTCCCATCATGTGCTCAACTTTTTAATTTCTGGTTTGCACTCACCAAACAGTGTATAATGAACATGCTTTCAACCTTACCGGTTTTCAATTCGGCATTTTTCATTAGAAGCCTTGAGTACACACATCTATATTCCCCATTGCTTCATCCAAGAACGTTCCTCAACATAATAACATTCTTCACAATCCAAGTCGTTTTTAATTTCCATTTCCAATTGTTCATTACAGTCCACTAATCGTGGCTTGTCTTTCATTGCAACCATGTCGTCCCAGCGATTCATGTATTCACGACGCCACATAAGGCCGACCACAGAAGAAGTGCCGCATACATGCGCAATGTACAAACCTCGGCTAATGACAACATTTGACATCGAGCCGTTTTTAGATGAGAATTTAACCTTGGTTAAAGTTGAGATCCTTGCACCATTTTACCAACAGACAGTACATGCGCAAGAAAATGTCACAACTCTAATGTAGTGGCACCTAGAATGGACTGCAGAGGTCATTTGCTAAGTTTGGTTACCACATTATGTTGCATTAAGAAATAGTATGCTAATGTAGCAGTGTTTACAACTGTTAGAGGCATAAATTATGTCAAGATCAAGAGCCATTCATATATATTTCTCTAGATAAATCATAAAAGGATATAAACTTAGCTTGAGCTGCTGGTTGTTAATGGTGTATGCTTCATCAAGCAAATATGAGACGTTTAGATTCATGATATATGTTCGCACATAAGTGATTGCGTATAATATAATGTGTGTTAAGCTGCTGCTCAAGTATTGTTGATCTTGATTGCACTCCTCATAGAAGGAAGATTATCGGCTTATAAAGTGAATATCAACTGCTCGGCAGGTCACCATTGCATCGCAACACTGATTGAACCGCTAACGAGAGGTGGTTTTCACCCCCAGGTGTGTCCAGCCTTACTTATGTGTTGATCCATTTTGATCTAATCAAGCGACAATAAAAATGACAATCATGCATGGGAATCATCCACAGGTAGTAATGTAAACAATGCTGTCGGTCTGTTTTATGTCTGTCTCTGCACTGAGCAACACTGAGTGACTGACTGAGCCAGCTCCAACAAGACCATCACACATTCGGGAAGCATCGTGCGATCGTGACCCATCGAATAATAAATAGTTAATATGGATGGCTTCCAAGAAATTTTACAGATTCTTTTTGATTGCAACATCGCTATTATTATCAGGTACTGAAGAAACAATTGGTATGATCGCGCGTTCGTGGGAAAATTATCGTTGCGTTTATTTGCATGATCGGAAGCGCTCCTGACGGTGGCATGAGAAACTACTCGCCTGAGATGCAGCGCAAGTGAGTGATATGCGCTTCCATTACACGACTGCTGTGTGGCTACCTAAAGGTGCTACTTTCAATATCCAAAAAACATAAATATTGAGATTATGAAAGTATTTATGAAGAGCTGCTTATGGGACGGGTATACGGATAGGAAACATGGACGAACTTGTCAAAAATGGAAATAAACTGGTTACTGGTTAGATAGATGAGGTTTATAACAATAATTGATCGTAGGCTTGACTGTGAGCACTAGTCTTATATAACGTAGGAATCGCTATTTAAGTAACTATTGGTAGTATTAGGGTGTTTTGATATTTTAGAAGAACTTTCCTAGGGCTTTAGTAGGGCACAATTCCAGCATCGAACCCAGCTGCTTCTAGAATGAAAATCCCGCATGTTACGGCGATTCATGATGTATATAAGCAGAGGCAAGAGATAGATGTATCGAAAGTCGAGACCAGGCATAGGCAAGAGTGTGACTCATCGAAGTTCGAAGCATTTAACATTTGTCACTTTGCACAACAAAGGTGTTGGGATTTAAGGTTCTGAATGACGCATGGGTACCTGTAGAGTTCTCCAAGTCGAAGGCCAACACTTATAACTTCTGTACTGCAGAGATTGATGGCAAGCCCACGTAACAGTGTATTTCATGCTATGGCCATGCTATTTCAATAATGAAAATTCATTACACAAAGTATAACAAAATGAAGCTACTTTTAAATAATGCAAAACTATCGCCTTCTTTTTAGTTTCTCACTAATATGTATTCAGTGTACATTGTAAATGCATATCTAGGCATGTTATGACCAAGTTTTATAAACATTGCTATTTTGAGAACTGAATTTGTAATTTACAAATAACGTAAAGAATTTACAAGATGATTTTTGGGGACTTTGAAGTAACGATTCTAATTAAGAAGATGCTCTATGACTGATTGATGACAAAACGATCTTATTATTGTAATTAATTTAGTATAAACATGCAATAAGTCATCTTGTCATATTGATGTTATATTGTGTAATTTAAATGTAAATGTGAAAGCTCCCACACACAGGATGCTACATCCTAGGTGGGTATTCTTCTACCTTATTTTTATAACAGTAAACATAAAACCAAACGAATACATTCATGTGTAATATTTGTGTAAACAAAACTTATGTTTTTATTAATAACAAAACAACAAAAAATGTATGCAAGGTTTAAGAAGAATAATAAAGCAAAATTGAATTGAATGGAACGTACACCTTGAATGCAGGAACCATGGCTTACTAGGCGACCACTGCTTCAACGCCGCATCATACTTAAAATTTAAATTATCACATTCGTAACGCTGCTAAATTATCGCGCAAACTAGAAACAAATATTTTATGAATTTACATGAAAAGTGTATTGAAAACTTCAGTTCATGCCTATTAAAGTAGTTTAGAAATTCTACAGGAAATTCTCCCGCTGTGATTTTGGAATCAGGGTCAAAATCTGTAAGTATCACGTCTGTAATTTATTTTTTCTTCAGCTTGTGGAAGTTTACTCTTCCGTAACGACAAAACCAAGTGTATGTTTAGTGTTTACACAGGAACTCCTTAAGTACCTTTCGCTTAAGGCCAGTCAAGTGCAGCCTTGATCCTTTCAATCTGGCACAAACCAATGCAATGTTCGTTGAAGGACTCTAGGGTACATATTATGTCGTGCGCTCTCTTAAAGGTGACTAACTGTAGGACACTAAAGTTGGTCCCAGTTTAAGATACACAGCGGATGAATGGGATCGGGATCTGTTGTTCTTGCCTGTATCTGCGGCCAGAGCTCAAAAAGCCTAAGTTCATATCATTAAAACAACTTTTTTAATCAAAATACGATAATATTGTACTATTGTATTTAACTCAAACGTAATTAATTTTGACATCTTTGTTTTTGTTATCTATAGACCATGTACAGATAAAATCTATCTTGTGTATCTTCCCACAATTTCAATTTAAAAAGTTGTTGATACGAACAGAAACCCTTATTATAGGAATCACTTTTTAAACATCGTGATGCTAACTTAGCAAGTTAGCTCCTTACAGCGTCTATCGGTAATGTTTATGCGGCTCACACAACGTGTCAGTCAATCGAACAAGTAAGTAGCATCACTGCCCTGAGTCCCACCCGCTCCTCAACATCAGACGTCGCTGCCACATTACACTAACTGATGGGCTGCGCAACCTCGGGTCAGGTCGGGTGTTAAACACCTACTCGTCATACCCGAAGCAGGAAGCCGTCTTATTTAGCCGTCTCACTTTACACTATCAGCACAAAGTATCAAGATTACGAGAGACCTGCATCTCAGGTAAGTACGCGGTGAGCAATTTCAAGTATTATTATTATATGCCCTCATTTAGAAGTAAAACATGATTTTGGCTTGAGAAATTGCAAATGTTACATAAGACGTAAATCACAAAGAGGAAAAATAATCACTCGGCTTCTCATGGATAACAAACCTCAGTAGAGGAACAAGTACGAGACATGTTGGCTATGGAAACTGGATCAATGTAATAATTACGCTCTTGGGTAATATTTACATCAATGTTATAAAATTATAAAATGCACAATTAAAATCTTGGCAGACTGTACAAAGAATTCACAAACAGTGTTTGATACCTTTTAAAATGTGTTGCAGATGTGTTATGTGATAGTATTGATAAAATATTCATAGTGTAAACAGTGTTGATAAATGCTATAGCATCTAATCGATTTGAAGCTTTTTCCAGCAGAACACGCGAAAGTATTGGGCAATAATTTCCACACATTTCCATATTATTGTTATATGTGAAGCACATTTCGTTCAAAACACATTATTGGGGCAATTTTACAGACATATTTTAATGTATATTCAAAAATATGTCGAGCTTGGAGGTATTTACTCCCATTTTTCAGTATAGACACAATATGCATCATTCGGACCATTTTTGTTTTTTTATGTCATTGATGTAATGGTTCTTATAAACGGATGGACGAATAATTTAACAAATGTGTAAGTACTGCTTGCAGAGAGTTATTCATAACAATTTATTAATAATAAAAGTAAATTAAAAAGGTGTTGACATTGAGCGACATTGGGATTGTGTCTTTCGCGGCCGAAACTTGTTGTGGCTATCTGACGTTTCGGCCGATTGCTCGGTCCATCTTAGTGCACACGGCAATACATGACAGCAAGGTTTCAATGCAAGTATGTTGCATGTTGTATGCCAAATGGCATTGGGTGTTGACTGAAAGAATGCGAATCTTATCTTGTGATGCAATCCTTAGTAGGAACTACTTAGATGCTGCGTTACCATCTTTGTAATAACATTTACCACAATTTATAATCAATTAAATTCCACAAGGTTATGAAAGACCTCGCACACAGATTGTGTACTTCAGAAAGTGCATAGTAAACAACCTTTCTATTTTGCCCCCAATGTGGGTGAACATAATTGGGAGGTCTCGGCGATGCATTGTTAGAAAGTAAAAGACCATCTTAAGGTTTAATCAAATTGCGTAAAAAATTTCCTGGTTCGATTCTAACGTGAAGCGAAGTGAAGTAACATGGGAACAAATCTAACATGTGAGATTCGTAGAAAATAGAAAACGAGAGAGATTACTGTGGAAGGCGGTCACGGCAACACACGTTGTGAAGGAGACCCTTCTCATGAACACACACGTTGCTGAAGTTTCCTAATCACGTGATGCTAAGGCAATCATTTTCTTAGCGGCATCTCACAGCCTCGCCACTCTGTTATTACACTCCAGCTAGACGCACCTCCTCGCTCCTTTGGGACTAGCTCTACTTACCGACTATTCAAACCAGATATAATACGAGTCTTGGAAACAAATGCAAGGGTAAACATTGTTTTGGTGGGGTTAGCGGAATACGGCAACAATGGTCGATTTATTTTTTTAATGATACGGTACAGCAATTCTGTATAGTCTTATGCGGATAAAGCATCATTACAACGCGGGTAATAACGAAGGGAGCTTGCTCTGAGGTAGCGCACGAGACTCCTATACGCGAGGTCGCGGTTTCGTTACCCGCCATCGGCAATACCGAGTGACGGTTTATTCGAGGTACCCCTAAATCACGCGGTGAATGCAGCGATTTAGTATTTGAAACAGCCTTCGGAAATTTCTTTCTAACTATCAAAATATACCGATGTACCCTCTTCATTTTATACCCTATTAACAGGAACACCTTAAAATAGAAACATTTAGAACTTCAAAAAACTGCCTTCAAACAAAAGGGGAACTTCTTTGTGCAGACTGTGGCGGGTATACCATAAATATTGCATTGTCCAGTAACACAATTTAGAAATTGGATGTGGGGATTGGGGGTGGGGGTTAGGTGCAGATATTTAAAATCAATTCAATTTTTACTACTTATAGGGTTAGAATGCCATTCTTCGATAAATCTCAATATAAATTTGAACCTAATTGTTTGTCAAATTAGTTTTTATAGCGTTTTCAAAAATATATTTTCACCAATTTAGCATCTAAATCCAAAAAATAAAAATAAAAGAAACGTGTTATAAATCAGTTATAAATACTAGTGGTGTACAGTATACTAGTATACAGTACAGTATACTAGTGGTATACAAACTAGTTATAAATTCTAAGCTAAATGCAATGCTTAATTTTGACCGTACTGGATGTGAGTATACATATCATCTTCAAATAGATTGAGTTGAATAGCTGCTATTGAGGTTGCCCACCCAACCTATTTGTTTATTACCGTTGATTGACACATTGAAGTATGAGTTCTGGGTCGACAGGTGGTCAGCTAAACCTCAAACCAATGCTTTTTACAGTCCAAGGCTGTTCCGGTATGTTTCAATCCGACCTCACGAAATACAACTAGTTTGCTTATAATGCATTCTTGACCAATAAAACCACAGTTGCCTTAAAAAGATAATATTGTGTTTACTGGATGGTGGGGAATTGAATTATGTATTACAATAGCAACAGTGAGAAGGCCGAACTAATGATGAAAGTTCTTAGTACACAATGTTGTGTTTCCTAGTCAAACCACGGATGTGTGAATAGTCTGAAACTGATACGAAATTGAGCTAAAACTACACGAATCTAATTATTAATTCCTTAGTTTCACACCTTAATTTCACACCAAATAATTGCCTCTTTCCAAATTGTATTTGAAGAAAACCAGAAAAGAAAGTTATTGTAGCAAGAATTTATAAATGCATTTTTGTAATCATTTTGTAACCAGAATCCACAAGTTCTCAACTATGATTATACAAGCAAGAGATCAACTGAAAAAATTAATTACGCATCGGAGACCAGTTAAACGACGAAATGATTGTCTCATGTGTGAATATAATCAGTCAACGGTCCGCAAGGACGAAGGTGACACGAACTGAACTGGCACGTGATATTTCCATCTAAAGTGACAGTTGTGCAAACAGTATTGCAGGATGGAAGGTGCCTTGAGTGGGGTGGCATTTGAGTACCTTGTAAAAATAACAAACTCTAATTGGTTCCTGTCACTTCGCTGTTCACGTTAAATAAATATTGAAAACAAAAGGATGGTTTTCTTTTTCTTATAACACAAATCGTAAATCGAAAATTACTCAGCTAAAAATGTACACAATACTTTCTTACCATTATGTCCTTTGGTAATTGTTCGATGTTTCTTTACGCCTTTTAGATAAATTTATTCGTGTGACAACGATATTGCTAAAACAAAACATTTCATCCGAGACATCTTAGCAGAAGATTATTCCTAATCCTGGTAACATCTTACATGCAACACCGGTGACTCACCGGTTCGTTCCGAAAGTGTTGCTCGTTCTCATTTCGACAGCGCTGGAATTTCGCGTTCTCCTGCAACACAGTTGTTTTGATTAATAGATTGAAGAACTCATAAAGAGCTTTCGTCTCTTTGAATGGAACAACCTACTACGGTTACAAACAACGATAGTAAAATAATTTAAAGTGCCAAAATTGATTATAATTCCACAACCAAAACACCAAAATTTAATATTTATAATTATTAAAAAAATTTGATTTAAAAATGTCGACGTGCATTTACGAGAAAATCCTCGTAAAGAAAACATGCGGGAACCGAACCCGCAGCCTTTAGTGTCTAGTCACGTGTTCTACCAGTGCGCCACCAACTGCGCTACTCGAACACGGAGTCTTTGTCCTCTTATCTGATAAACGAGCATCCCACGAAATGGACCAGAGGAACCTCTGATTGTGGTGGGACGTTGTTCCACTTCTCGACCGCCCGGTCGGTCCTCTATGTAGCACAATGGAACATACTGTTCGGTGTGCGTGGACTGATTTGCATAGAATCGCACAACAATGGCGGCGAACTGCGCGCGCAGCGTAACAAGCAGGAAGATGTCTTTGAAGAACATTAATTATCGTATGGACGTGTAATAATTAGACGGACGGACCCAGAAACGAGTTTTGTGGCCCTGAAGTCAGCTGGTAAAATCAGGGGTGAGCAAAGTGACTTGGTCAGGCGTGTAATGTGACCGGAGACAATGCTGACAATGTAGTCAGGCGTGTAACGTGACCGGAGACAATGCTGACAATGCACAGTCAGGCGTGTAACGTGACCGGAGACAATGCTGACAATGCACAGTCAGGCGGGTAACGTGACCGGAGACAATGCTGACAATGCACAGTCAGGCGTGTAACGTGACCGGAGACAATGCTGACAATGCACAGTCAGGCGTGTATCGTGACCGGAGACAATGCTGACAATGCACAGTCAGGCGGGTAACGTGACCGGAGACAATGCTGACAATGCACAGTCAGGCGTGTATCGTGACCGGAGACAATGCTGACAATGCACAGTCAGGCGTGTAACGTGACCGGAGACAATGCTGACAATGCACAGTCAGGCGTGTAACGTGACCGGAGACAATGCTGACAATGCACAGTCAGGCGTGTAACGTGACCGGAGACAATGCTGACAATGCACAGTCAGGCGTGTAACGTGACCGGAGACAATGCTGACAATACACAGTCAGGCGTGTAACGTGACCGGAGACAATGCTGACAATGCACAGTCAGGCGTGTAACGTGACCGGAGACAATGCTGACAATGCACAGTCAGGCGTGTATCGTGACCGGAGACAATGCTGACAATGCACAGTCAGGCGTGTATCGTGACCGGAGACAATGCTGACAATGCACAGTCAGGCGTGTAACGTGACCGGAGACAATGCTGACAATGCACAGTCAGGCGTGTAACGTGACCGGAGACAATGCTGACAATGCACAGTCAGGCGTGTAACGTGACCGGAGACAATGCTGACAATGCAGTCAGGCGTACTTCCTTGGAAATCTACAAGTCGTAATTCCTATCCTGTTTGTCAACGTACTGAGAAATAGTTTTAAATTAATCAAAGTGTTGAGGAAATGCTCAATCATCATATACGTGCCATGTTTGCCGAACCCTAAGTTTTACCACGCGAATTTCTCCGTATTTATTTTTAAAGATTTCTGCGATCTCGCACAAGTGTTTGCTGATTTGTAATCTATCAAGAATTTATTGTTAGATTATTATACTCTCTGTTTCGAGCCCACATTTAAGTAATTTTTATATAATTGTAGGGTACTGTTCATAGAAATGCAACCATTCGCACAGACACGTGTTTAGTTGAATTAAACGTTTTATGGAAACAGAATTACCAATCTATACTCGTTTGGATTCTTGTCAAAATATCATTAACAAGTATTCTGAGTGGTTTCATGTGTTGTGTTGTGTTTTGAAATAAACCTGGTGATGTTGTCAAACATTAAAATGTGAAAGTAAACATGCCTTTTATAATTATTTGCGTCTTGTATTTGGAAATCGCAAAAGAAAATATACTCTGCAGTAAGGATGTGGCATTGCATTGCTATTACACATTATATGTTTAAAACATTAGACAATTAACTGTTTATAAAGCATAATTAACAACAATGCCAGACGGAAACAATGATAACACATTTGGGTATTTGTGAGAATCTAATGGCGTGATTCAGTGGCTGCACTGGACCTCACTGAGTGCAAAAAAGCACCAGAGTGCATTCAGTGCAGGCCATTACTAAACCAAGGAACATAATCTAGGTTCGAATCCTTTTCACGGCAAACTTTAAGAACAATGATGTTTAAGAATCAAATTGCATAATTAATTGTTACATTTAATTATTGGAATGCACCTCCATCTAATGAGTTGGAATCTATTATATGCAAGAAGACCTTATCCAAAATAAATAGCTGGACAAAATTACCATACCGTTTTAAATGTATCTACTTACAGTCACATTGGAACGTTATTATTTTAATGGGAAATGCGGGCTGACTTTATTTGTAAAAAAATAAGTGAAAAGTAAAAAAAAAAAATGAATACGCAATCACACGTTATCTGTTTCGGTTAGGTTATCTGTTAGGGTCCGTTTAGGGTAGGCCATACTGGTTTAATCTTGTAATGGGACTTCGCCTCACACTGTTGATACAGGGTATAGTATTATTACTATACATTATTATTATTATTATTATTATTATTATTATTATTATTATTATTATTTATTTTCAATATGTTAATTACATTTTTTTAAATGTTACAAACACATTGCTGGTGGGAAAAATTAGAGCATAGCCCCTTAGCACACAGGTAAAAATGCATTTACATTTTGTTAAAATAATATTGTAAGGAATGCGGCAATACATCATTCTACAAATATTGAAAATAGTAATCAATAATAACATGCGTTGATTTCAAAGTATCAGGTACCGATGACCCAAAATGGGGACGCACATCTACGGCGGGCATAACATCGTCCGGCTGGAATCGGTAACTTTGTCGAACATAAATTTACCATATGATTAAGAGACAAGTTAAAAAGAAATACATAGTAAACAATTAAAACATGTAAATATTGTGATTAGATTGTCTTGGTCGTCAATTAAAATCCTAGGACGGCCCTACCACCAAGAGGGTTGACCTATGATTGAGAGGGCGGGGGGAGGGGGTCAGCTGGACACCCATGCCCAACCAGGGGGGGCGTAGATAACCGTTACATCGAAAGGCCATGGTCAAGTCAGCCGCTACTCGTCGTGATATATGCCTTGCACCATCGGCGATACGAGTAACATGTATGCAGATCGTCTGTCTCTCTCTCTCTCTCTCTCTCGCACACACTCCGAGGCGTTGGGCCAGGTGTGCTAAACAGCGAGTTTTGCGTGAGTGCATCTGACCCCCTCCCCTCCAATGGCCAATTTATAAGGTCGACCCTGAAATCTTGTATTTCGTCCATTGTTTATTATGTAATTTACATACTATAATAAAACTGATCAATAATCTATAAATTGAACGACGTTTTAAAATTTATACACCGTACGCCACTTACGGGCCATATGAAACCAGTATGTCTCACTTTTTCGACTTAACCCTAGATAATTTTTAAAAGTGGGTTCACACAAGCCTAGAATACACCTACATCTTCAGCAACCATTGTTAGATTATTTTAATTACCATACGAGTAAAATGAGGCGTTCCATAACAAATTTAAAGCAGTTTTAACTGAAAAAAATCGGGGTTCCCCGGGGTGGATGATTTGAGTTCTTATGACTGACAATATAATGATAAGAATAGCACCTCACACGTTGCTTTCAAGAACCATTTTGTTTGCCTCGTATCAGGCATGATCTAAGATGGCGCGACGCGTGCGCATTATGTATCTCATATCATTGGCGAGCTAGATGATCTCATTGATTAGAGGTCAGATGGAATAGTAATGAAGTAGTTTCGTTTGTTTGACGGGATAGGAGGGGTGATCGACCGAACAAAGAGATATAGTTGAGTAGGTAATGGAGCAGTCACGTCACGTGATCAAGAGTAATTGGTTTATCGGTGACGCCTGCGCAAGGCTCGGGGCAAAATTTAGGATACAGAATCCGGTTATCTGATTGGTGGAACTGTTACAGCTAACTTAACTGAAACCAAGATTGGATATTTTGAAGGTCTATAGTGTCTATGAGAATCGACATATTCGCTTCAAAAACGTGAGAATAAAGGTTTTGGGTTGGTATCTTTGATCAAATTTTATTCAATGTGAAACTTTTTGGATGATGCTGGTGTAGATAAACAACATCAGGTTTTAAATATAAAACACCGTCTACTTTATGAGATATTATGTATTTATACTTATATAAACACCACTGAGGAAAGCACAGAGCAGAAAGTATCACAACTAACATAAACAAATTAAAAACCGTAATTTATAATGAAAGCCCGTTAAACTTCCGTAATTATCTCAGAATCTGTAGTATGTCACGCAGGTTTGTTTATATACGCTTAAAGTAGGTATATTTGAAATTAATTAGAAGGAATCAAATACAATGAATATACTCAGGTTCCCTTACAAATCAATACTATGTGTGACATAAAAACGTATATTATGTCTATTGTCCTTTTGCAAATATGGATTAGGTTAGCAAACTCGTAGTGATTAAAATTGTGTTTTTGTCACGAAAACTTATTATTTCGAATCTATTTTCGATGTTGTTTTTCAAAAACCAGTGTTCTGTACGTGACAAAATCGTGTCCCACTCCACTACCCTCATACACGGACGAGCAACATTCCTATTGCCAATATTGGATACTGAGAGTAAAAAAAATCATAATCGCATTCGTATTTTTACAACACTTGCATTGAAAGAATCCTACTTTTTAAACAGGCTCATTTTATTAGCAGGCGTGAACCCAAGATGTTATTCCGAGCTAGTCGTAGGTCACTGTGCCCAAATGTGAGCTCGTATTTCTGATCACCCTATGGCGCGATGTACCAGACAATCCTTTCACCGAATGGCTTTTGTGTGTGTACTTACCACAATGTCATTTAATTTACGATTCATTCCGAATAATTTATTCCATTTTGAAGCTTCAAGTCGGGGTTACTGTTAGGCTGTGTCCGCGCCAGACAAACAGGCACTGAAGATATCGCCCGGAGCCTCCGATGTCTGCACTGGGATTAACATGCACACCTAGAAGCGCTGCTGCATAATTTCATATTATTGCAGTTAATTTTATATTATCATCTGCATTTTTATCTGAGATTTATAATACAGCAAATAAACATTTACACGCTTTTGAGTGACAGTGCTAATATTAGAAATATACATAATAGAAATTCCAATTTAAAATGTTTAAGGACTTTAGAGAATTGCAGTGGAGCTCTGATTAAAGCAACTCTCCACCCACTTTTAAGTTATACAAAACAATTATTCAGTTGAGGGTGTTTTAACATATTTTAAGTACATCTGGTAGTCATACTGAAATTTTAATAAAATATTTGTTTCTGAGTGGAAATAAAGTAATACCAATAGGATAAACCGACTCTTGCGTCCAGTATAACCATTGCAGACTCAACTTCACTCGAGCAGTCTACGTGGATATCTACCACGCCAATATATCACGTTTAGTAATCGTTGTGAAAGTTCTAGCAGGTGCCTATTTATGAATCTGAGGCACGAGTTATGGACTGGACGAAGATAATATCCCTAAAACTAAAATGGATACACTGCATCTTGGGATATGTTCTATTCGGTTCATATTCGATTATCTTATTGAGTACACGATCGCAACTGAATTCATGAATACCATACGTTCGACCCTATGCTTGCGTCAACGGACTATAAAATAGTTCTATATATGAATAAATTTTTGGTCCAAATGTCGATACTTATGCATTACAAAATATATAACGTAATCTAGATTTAAAATACAATGCGTTATATGCAAATTATAATTTGAAATGAACAACGGTTCTCTGGTACAATATCTAACCACTTATATGACAGGAAATTCCCCCATGATAACAATGACACTTGTAATTTAATACAAAGGCGTATCCCTCTCAATTATTTTACCAACGACATCGCATTGTATATGTAACACATACAGATGTACCGCGTACGAACATGGAATGATATGCACTGGAATATTCACATAAGGTGTTAGTATTGTATTGTATGGAGTGCATATCCGATTCACTAATAAAACTGACTTTCAAAAAGACAATAAACCCCCAACACGATACCGTGATATACGCCCGGACATAAGAGACCAATGACATCTGACAGATAGTTGCAATTCTTCGAAAATTCTTCGGCTTCTTTCGACGGGCACAACTCAAAACATTGCTGGACATGATTGTGCCAACAGTTTACAAGAAGGTATATAAAAAAACAACCCCCCCCCCCCCCCTCAACGATACAACGGGCAGTCCACCACATGTTCAGAAATTGGTTCCAAATAATTTTCGATCGAGTTACCAAATAAGTTTTGGCATCAATTGTAACTGTGGGTCAAGTCCATCATATTGGCTGGTCCTGCGAAACTACTTCCCACTGTGTGGGGGGCGCGTGCCGCCCGGGGCAGCGGCCCCCTTGTGTGCAAGGCGCATGCGCAAGTGGGTGTTGCCTGGTGCGGAAGTATTCGGCACGAGCCATTTGCATACTGGCCATGCACCCAGCGGCCGATCAGCTGGAGTCACTATGACGTCACTGCGACCTGACGTACACTTAGATGCAGAAACACGGGAGGAAGTGCAACCATCGAAATACAGTTGCGGGGAAAAATCTAAGCTTTTTCGACAACTGACAACGAAAATTATCGCTAAGAAAATGTGAAAATAATGAACATTTCAAAAAGTGGTGCTTGTAGTTGAAGGTGAAAACGTATCTTTACAATTTGCATAACGAAAACTGAGATTCAAGTTTTTGTTAAAACCGTTAGTTTTTACACTTTGTTTTTTTTAATCCTGCAAGAAAACTCAGTTTCATTTCCATATGATAAAATGTATCACTGAACATTGACAAAACGTTTAAGACATAGCCTTGCAGACGTTTGTAGCAGACACTATTTTGACAGGGCATGTTGTTATTGAAAGCTAAGGCTAGCTATGTCATGTATCGCTGTCGGTTTCCAACTAAGTATACGAAGATGTTTACCAGAGAGTAATTTAAAAAACGTTAACGCTCTGAATATATGTTTTAAAAAGATTCGAAGTAAAGTATTGACCCCAGGGTATGTTGGAGTTGGAGGTCGGTAGGCCTACCTGAGGAAGCCGCCCAAGCACTGGCCAACCTAAATGATGTTATCTAAATGATTACAGACTAGCTAGATGTTCTTGCGATACTCGGTGAAATCAAAGGACAACGTTGACTCAAAAATGTAAGTAATAAATCATAGAAAATATTGATTGATTGGTTTTGTAAAGGTAATACGCATGTGGTCTACCCATATTTTACTGCGCAGTTTATGTAGCGTTATGTCAACTTGCATCTACCTACCACAAACTCATCTTTTTATGTTTCTATGGTTGTTATACTTCTATCCAATAACCTGTTTATTAGACAGTATTTTGTGATTAATATAAGCACTAACTGATGTTAAAGGAATTTTTGATATTATGAATACATAATCCAACAAGCATCATTTTACTGACAAAAAATACTATAAATACGATCATAGCAACTTTGTATCGTTTTATGCAATGCTGCTAATATAGACGATGGGCTTTAAATAGTTAATATTTTCTAGAATATGGTCTGCTTTTTGTGATTTGGTGGTTCCAAGATTACCATTTACTTTAATGATAATGTTTAACGCTTTAATTGTAATGATTTTGTTTAAAATTTAATCATCTTATTTGTGCACATCAAATCCGTCAATTTGACGCATTGGAATCAGACTTTCTACCCCCAAGAGTGTTTGATGACAAGGCCAATGCAATACAACGTAAAAGTTATCTTACAAATCGCCCTCTTCGAAACGCAGTTCAAATCGCACCATCCAGGAAGCGAAGTATACTGTTCCACTTCCTGTCTTCTTAAAGAATGTAAATGGTTGTCATTTATTCATTCTTTCATTAGAAAATAACGTTGCACTCGGTTACGGTATATTTACGGGGTAAGCGTTTATTTGTTTACAACGCGGTGCTGTAGTTTCTTCGATACCGTTGCGGTGTTCCAAGACAATGCGTTACCAACAACGCAACGCAATTTACGACGACAGTCGAGAAGTATATAAATCGATTGATACTCGTTTCAACACAGCCACGCGACCACCAGCCAACTCGAGGCAAAACAATCGCACATTACAACTTAGAGATGGGACTTCCTTATAGGAGGTAAATTATCGAAGACGCGTAGAAAAATTCATCCAAGAATCGAGACATTGTCGGTCTAGAGAATTCAACATGATTGGAACAAGTTACGGAATAGATTGCGTTTGGAGAACACTGTCAAAAATCGCATAGAATGCCAGTCAGAAACATGATTACTGGTCCAACGAGAAGTGAGCTCAAATATTGATCGTGAATTTAGTTTTCTAATTATAAAAAAATAATAGGCTAGACCACTTGAAATGAGTAATACTGCGAATCACAGAAATTGTTTGGCATTACAGTCACTTACAATTGCCAGTCACTGACGCAATTTCGACGAGGGCCCTACGCAAAACATCGGGTTTTCGCTTCGGCTTGTCCAGATAGCATTTGTGACTCGTAAACTATCTCAACTACAATGTTCTAATTTGAACATTAATGTACGAGTGCTCTGAAGTTTTCGATGGCTCGAAAACTCTCTCGGTTGGTTCCATGACACATATTGCGCCCCTGGCTAAGAGTGTTTAATGTGGTCATCTGCATCGTGTTTCAGATCAAATATCACTGCTTCTAAACGGTTCGTAAGTATTACAATCACGAAGCTGGCGTAACCCTAACCTTACGAATAGAAACTATCACAACTTAATAATAGTGCTGTGAATTATAATTTGACAGTAGATAAATGGTAACTTTCTTTTAACCTAGTGAACTATGCCTACAGAAACTACTTGAACTGCATGCGAGCAGACAATAAAACGTCCAAGTCATAAGTATATGACTATTTCTCTAGGTCTTAAACACTTGTGGAGTTTAGTTAACCTTTACGACTCAACTGTGCATGTGAGTGAGTACTTTGCCCGACATTTATGAAGTGAGTGCGTTGTACTGTTTCATGGGTCGTGCGATACACACTATACACACTTGTAATTAAGCTGCCATTTTCTAGACCGATTGTTCTTTGTCATCAAGGATTCCGTTAGACGCCGGCCAAGCCCATGAGACATATCTGAGAGTAGATTCCCATCCCCGTGGCCAAATGGCGAACCACAATGATGAGTCATCACACGGATCATCTTCTGAAATGCTTCAAGTGTCACTCATCATACTATCTGATGCTTAACGACGTACTCGACAGCTAGGTCATATGACGTCTGGGGAATTGGAGGAAAGGGACAGGTAGACGTAAAGGGGTGGAACGAGGAAAGGGGAGGACGTGGACTACATTTCGTTTGGCTTCTCCACCTCGACCTGTCCGACTAGGGTGACCCAACAAGAAGCATACGCTTCCGCCGGCATAGCACTCGGGGTCACCAGAGCAAACAAACCTGCCCACCACGATAAGGTATATGGCAGTCACTGAGCAGGGTACTCCACTATTTAGACATTTACAGATGCAACAATTAATAAGTAGCCCTTCAATGATTGCAAGTGGTTTATTTATACATCAGCTTTAAACTTTCATTATGTTTGTGTATTGTAGTGCGTTCGTAAATGCTAATGCGCATCTGGTCTGGTTTACTGAAACCTACGCTGAGTTAGAGTTATTTGTACTACTCCGCACCCCACCTTTAGTCAACTCATGCTTCAGATCACTTAAAGGCATATTGTCATCTAGCGTTGTAGTTAAACTATGTCAGACCTTGAATTATTTAAAGAATTTAGGAACAAAAATGAAAGAAATCGGTCCGTATTTAAACAAGTTGTGAGCAATTTTAATCAAGAATGTTCATTGGGTGACGTCACACGCGTGACGTAGTTGGATGCGAGCTGTGCCGCGCTCACTCATCATCGCTACTGGCCATCCGCGGCGCGCCTCACCACCCCCGACCGCTATCGGACAGTTGAAGGGTGTATGTTCGAGATGCCGCATGTTTGGCTGGAGGAACTTGTATTGTCATCGTATTGAATTGATTGTCATCGGTGTGATCACTCTCACTATCATTGGCAGATTCACATTCGTCAAAATCTTCTGTTTCAAACGATTCGTCGTGGTTGTTTATTTCATCGGTTTCACTTTCCGAACTTGCACAAAACGTCACTCCCTCCGCAAACTGGTTGGCTCTTGTTAGTGTTTCAATATCAAGCTCAAACTTTATTTCTATGTCTTAAGGTTTATTCTGAAATGTTTCGTGATTAAGTGAGTCGTCATTACATAAACATTAATCGTAGCGTAGTATCGCGTGATTTGGAGATGTACTTTGGGCACTTTGGGATTGAATGTTTTCAATAAGACGATGCTTGTTTCGAGCGGCAAGGTAACATGAACTTCGCTCTGTTTTTAAAGGGGTATCAATGCTGCCTCTCAATTTGACAGACGGTACTGCTCATTTTTTTAACACACGTTTCGTTTTTTTTTCATTAGATTCATTTTCCATTTTCAAACTGTTGGTAATTTCATAGTCGTCTTTAATGAAATGTTCGGAACATACACGAGTGTATTTGCTTGGTAGGCCTACAGAGTTCTTACTATTAATTTTCGATAGCCAGTTTTTATGTTGCACTGGCTAAAACCCCAAAGGCACTGGAGATTTGTCCCTGTTTGGAAAACGGTGAAACGACATGTCAATCGGGCTTATAAGACTGTTATTGCATCCGTACGCACAACAATTTAATACCATGATTACTGATTAATATAGCTGGTGCGATACGTACACTATAGTCTAAATGGCCATTTACAATAATAACATAAAAGCTTTGACACTTATAAATAATGTCCGTTATGCTTAATGCCTCCACGACAAGCACAATGAAACTACAACTACAAATAAATCAACTAGAACCTTAAGATGTACTCTACACAATCCACTTGTCCGTGCACTGCTGGATGTAAGCAATCACATTAGTTATTAATAAAACTATTTATTGTACATCTGTTGAAGCAAATCTGAGAAACAACCATCCATACAGACTGTCAAGTGTCAACCCCTTACTGCACCACGCAACGGGTGTTCCTACCCGAGTCGCGCCTCGCCCAGCCGCTCGGTCCGCATCCAACAACGTCACATGCCCCGAGGCGCGCGTCAAAACAAATCATTGTAGGGGGAGTAGGCTTCGTCCAAAGTTGCCATAAACTGCGGTTTTCTTATTTTTTTAATGTCTATTTGAAAACAAAAAATACTTACTTACATGTGAAAATAGGCCTTTAAGAGTGGCTACAAATAGCCATCCTCATTGCAATTAGCACTTTCCATAACCGAGGGCCTAAGTGGTGTGTGCTTTCCATAGAGCACTAATTGATTCTTTTGAATGCATTACTGTGTTCGACTCAAATAGCTTGAATTATGCAGAACTAGTTATTATGAAGATCTACTGATAATATCCAAAACAGGATGCAAAATTGATTTTGCTTGGATAAAATTAGAGAAATTGATATATTATTGAAATTGTATTATTTTATCAGTTATTCATCCTGTTTTTGTGATTATCTGTAAAATTCATAATATCCTGCACAATCCCAAAATTTATATTGAATTTCATTTAAAAGATACGAACACAAAACCTTAGTTCTCACGTTTTTGAAGTAATTGTGTTGACTACTCGAATATGGTCAATTCAAGAATGATGATACCAGATCTATAAGCATATTCTTTACGAATTCCGAAAGTATCAAGAACTATCTTGTGCAGTTCTCACGGCCGAAGTGTAGCACTTGTTTACTATGAGACCACGGTTTGTGTACCAGGGGCGACGCTAAGGGGTGGCGAAGGGGGGCAGTCGCCCCCCCGAGCATCGCCTTCGCCCCCCCCCAATCAGTATTTACTACTGGACAATCGCTATGGATTCAAAACCGCGTTCAATTGTCAGATACATATTTTATTTATTTACAGTTTAAGTGTATACTGTATACTGTAAAGATATACTCTAGGGACTTAGTATTTTATTAAAATCCCAATTCTAGTAATCTAACCGGCCACGTTCTGATGACATAACGAAGAACGCAACGAACATTTTCATGACACTCCTTCAGTTGTTCAATTATTCGGTGACTATTAACTATTAACTTTGCGTGACTTCATTAATTGTTATCTTGCATCAAGCGCAGGTTGCGAGCGCACCTTCCGTGTCTTACGTTTGCAACAATCGCCTTCGAAATTTGACAATATTATCCATTGAAAAATCAATCGTCAATGTCATTAATTTGCAACAAGTCGTCCTGCGGTATGATGCTGAGTACCAGAACGAGCATAATAACCCATTTTCTTCCAGTTTAGTACAACAATCCGAAATCCAAGGGTACACGATGTCGGGGGGGGGGGGGTGTATTTTACACGTCCAGATTGCGATAGCGTTTGCGCCCCCAACTGACATACTCGCCCCTGAACCGCCTCCCCTAATGCAACATCCTAGCGTCGCCACTGTTGTGTACTGCGTATACAAGCGCCAAAGAGCTCCATTCGGCAATCTAGCAACCTAGTTTTCTCAAAATGGGTGAGAGTGAATGGCCCTCGTCATGATTCAAGTACTCTGGCTTACATCGAAGTTCAAGCGGAAACATGACTCGGAAGGACACCTGACCCTTCAACTGTTTAGTCACCTAGTGACTAAACTAGTTTGACCTATATACTACACAAAATAATTTGAAAGTTTCCATAAATATTCACAATCTGAGCGTACACAAAACAAATAAAAAACACAAAATATGGTTTCAATGATGAAGAGTTGGAATTATTACTTTATTATTTCATATTTTCACACTAATAGATATCAATCCAAATATACGGATAAAATAAACCTCTTACAATTTCTTCACTTTAAAATCATAAGGATAATTTGTTTATGATTATATTACAAATTTTACGGAGTTATGTAGCTCATTGAACATAGCTTAATTTGCATGTGCAGTGCATTACGTAATGTATTTAGAGCGACGGATACCGGTTCGGGTAAAGTGTTCTTCAACGACAACATTGTGCATTATTTCATACGACTACCGGTCGTACCCGTCCGGCTAACTAATGGCATTAATTTAATTCAGAATGCTAACGATTTCCTTATTGTAAATATTGCTTACATTTATTTTCGGATTGCGGATTACATCGAATTGTCGGCATGACTGACAAATGATCAATGCAGCTGTAAATGCACCGTTCTAGTACCAACAATAGTTGTTGGTGTACCAATACAAATGACAGTGTGACCTTAGTTTGACCCCACCGCGCATACGTCCAATTATAGCGACATTGTATTTCTTGCACCTGCTGAGGTTGTAGGTCAGATCTCAGCTGTACACGTTCCCTTGAGAGGTGACAACATCCACTCCTAGCTATACTCACTCGTTACTGTACACGCCCATGGGCTACCTTATAATGAGCGAGCGAATCTTCCAATCAAGTCAAAGTAGCGCCTTGTTGTTTGTTATTTCTGAATTTTGTCTGGAGGGACTTCAAAGTAATTTCTATAAACAACTGTAGTAAATATGTAGGAACTTGGTAACAAATGAAAGCAATTTTCGTCACGCAAGTAAAATGAAATACTGATATTTTGTTGGTGTACTCTCGCCATAATCGTTCAACCTCAGTGGAGGCAGTATGATAGTTTGGATTTCGTTTGTTGGATTGTTTCCGTATTAATAAGTACAAAGGTAAATTCTAATTCACGACCCCTGCATGATAATTCAAAATACTTTTACTTAGGCATTATTAGATCTTGTAGATTATAAATTGAATCATTTGAGTTACTTGTGCCCATGTTTTCTATGTACTCAAAGCAAACAACATAAAAGACTGGGTATTGATACTTTATTTAAAATTTGCAAAAAAATCATGTTTAACTTAGATATGCATAATGATATTAAAGTTATAATGAATAAAACAAAATGTTGAGTATTTATATTATTATTCACCTTGAAAAGTTTGAGACGTTTTGTTATGAAAAATGGGTGTTTCTCTTGTGCTCGCGAACTCACATTACGTTCGTAAAATAATCTGGGGATGTTATGATCTCAAATCAATGTCGTGTTTGGCCAGGAATCATTGCTAGTTAATGTTGTACAGAATAATAGCGAGCTAGATTTAGAAACAGACGTAATTCTAATTGCATCCAGAATAAGAACATTGCGCAACGCCAAGATACAAAGGTGAGCATGATAATATTAATAATTACTGTCAGAATGCAGGCGCATTAAAAACAGTTTTTTTTTTTTATCATTTTACAGTAAAGTACTTCACCTAAAGATAATATTACACCAAACGAACGAACGAACAAATATTCAGAGAGATGAGAGATTGTTCCGCTACAGTTGTTGCCTCAACATCAACAGTTGGTTCAACAAGTGGTGTAGCCGAAGTGTTAACAAGTATTGTTACGGATACACATCCCGAGTCTCACAATTAGAGCATGATGCCTATATATGTAAATGTGTCTGGCTGAGATATCATCTCGATGTAAGAACGAACGGAGGTGAACACAAAAAACACTCAGCTCACAGTCAATAATTGGATGCTATACAACGTAGTTGCAATCATTGAAATTAATAATTTCATAAGCAAATGAGAAACAATAGTTTAATGATCATCTGACGAAAATCAAATATTAATTCTTTCTCAAATTTAAAGTTTAGATTTGGGTTATATCAGATAACTACATCTCATTACGGTACAAATTTATTGACGAAGTATGTAAACCTATTCAATAGTATCTTAAAGTTATTTTGACTTGACCATAGTATTATTAAATATAATGAAGTAGATACGGTGTCCTAAAAAAAAAAAATGATTTAAAAACTGGCAGTATAATTAAAATGGGAAATAATAATATAAAATTGATATCACTTAATAAGGCGTTGAGACATAATTCAGTATATTACTTTACTTTGTTAATTGCTAGGTGATGTATTGTATGTTTCAAATTTGGTTCCTGTAAGAATAATGTGAATTGAAATTTAAATAATTTAAAAAAATACCAACATGTTGTTTCTTACTTGTATTCTATGAGGGTTCTACTCAGACAATAACAATCCTAGTTACTTCACGAAGTAATCTTGTCAAGATGCTCAAAACGTATTACGAAACTAGAAACCGTGGCAAGCATTAAATTATAGCCAAGCCATTGTTATCTTATTGAAACCCCCCAAGAAATGTAATTTTATTGTTCATATTATGCAGTGAACAAAACCAAACGCAACACAATAGTGAAAATAACACGTTACAGAATCCTCTCAAATCAAGTGTACGGAATATAATGGAATGTTTACAAGGCATAACGAAAGTTAACAACTATTCGTCCATCATGTGACTTGCACAAGATGTGATTTAACCCAGAAATTCAAGGTGATAAATAAACGCCCCGAAGCTGGAACGATCCAACGACTTCACTTTCTACTCCAGCATTGAAATCACCAACGTTAAAATGTATTCTAAAAACAAGACAATCACATATTCTCAGTGTTTCGGTGTTGTTTTGGTTGTAATGTTACGTTTGGTACATATGATTACTAATTAAACTTTCTTTTGGTCTACTTTCAAGACATTTAGCTTTATTTAAAACCATGCTGCGTCTGTAAACAAACAAGAAACGCTTCCGATGCAGTTGAACTTTCATTGATGGACGTAACGGAGGTGACGAGACTTCTGCGAGCTCTTTCCGCACTGAATCTTGTAGGAATAATTCTAAAGCATTAATCAAGAAAGTAGGTTACTTGTACTATGTTGGCATTTGAAGAATACACAACATCCATTGTAATTGCAGCAGTATTGAATCTCCAATTACCTTGTCAATTTAAAAACAAACGGGGTTCATTCAAAGGTAGTAGTTAATCTTACGGTAATTAACTAAGTGACATAATTCAGGGAATTCGTAGGAATTGTTGTTACTGCAAATGCATCCGTTTCAATAAATGGCGTAAAGAAAATACCAGAATTTGTCTAAATGCATAGTTGTGTATGCAGTCATTGTACATATTGTGGTGTATTGTTCAATAATCGTAAAATTCATTCTCAAATATCTACAGTATAGGTTTAATAAGACAACTACGTCAAAGTACATTTTTTTTTTTTACGAATTATTACTATTTCATTTGACAAATTCTAACATTTTTATCGGAAACTCCATAGGTGTGAGAGTAAGACAGTGTTCACATTGTCGGCTTTATACATTGTCGGCTTTACCTAATCCCAAACATCTCACTTCTTTCTTATGACTATGCGCCTTTAAAGCAACATTGTAGCTTTCGATTAATTATCCAAAGAGTTCTCAAACTATGTAAATCCATGTCTTCAAGAATCATGATAAACACAATTTAAATAATATATTTCCTAAGATGTAGATTGAATTTGTCAAAATTTCACTGGGCCTAAACAATTTCCAGAAGATAAGTGGATCTCCTTATGGGCTATCGATTGTCTCTACCTACAAGGAACAATATAACATGGTATAACAATAGACGTATTGACAAGAGTGCTACTTTGCGCACGGAGACCTCGCATACTTTATTTACTCATGGATAATTGGTACCGCATTAGTAAAATTACATAATGTTGTTACATCCACGGAAATGTTGATGTTGTCCTGAAGATTCCCACGTAGACGCAGAATGAATGGCGCGCAGACGTCGTCTGACTCTCCGCATTTTTAATTACCATTTATCAATCACATAATGCAGGTGCAATCTCTCAGCATTGTGCCAACTGTCTGTGCGCATAGCACATTCATGAATACGCACAAGGTGATGTACAGTGCTCAACATAAGGCCGTGGCACCATTCATTTCACTACTACCAAAACTATGTACAGCGATACTACGTAGAGATTCAATCTTTTTAAGCCAGTCTCACTGATGACATTGTTCTGCGCGTATTATAGGGTGGTCTATTTTTATATCTAGGCACCATTTGTATTCGTAATTTAGTTTAGTTTATATATAAATTGTATTAAGTGTAATTTATTTCGATTTTCGTTTTGATATAAGTTATTGTATGTTATTCTGTGTCTTATAGCAACAGCTTTGGCTGCAGAGACCGAATAAAGGTTGTTATTATTACAGAGTGCTGCAAATTATGCGAACGATCATGGAAAATGTTTCAAAATAAGTAATTATTGTTATATTCTTTATGCATAATAGAATATAAACACGACAAATTAAGAAATTACTCAGCAAAACGTTTCGTATTTTACAGGCACAAAAGCCCTTAGCTTATAAACGCGTCAGTGAACACATTTTCCCCGCGAGCTTAATGTGACTATAAGTTAGCACCCATCTTATCTCATTCATTATATCTCATACGCACTTATCTCATACGCACTCTCAACAACAATTGAATTCGTGTTAATAATTGCTACCTTGGCGTGAAAGTGCGAATTTGTCCGTTTCGGGTAAACCAAGGATCACGTCGTGCTTATCTAGATCCTTGAGAGATTATTATGCAATTAATAACGCTCAAGAAAGCACACATAATTACTTAAGTAACTACGCTACAATTAGATGAAACAGTTTGTGGATAGTAATAATAATAGTTATTCTGTCCACAGTCGGTAAAATTGTGCACCAATTTTAGATAATATTCAATTTGCTAGTACCCAATTTTCGCTCTAAAAAGCGTTAATATATTTTGTTGCAATGTTTCTATAATTCCTTACTTGCATTTTTCTTGTTCCGTTCAGTGTGTATTCTTGTGTTTATATGACGATCAAAACAACTAAACTAATTATATGTCCATTGTGTCTAAAACTCATGTAACCTTCTTTAATTCATTGTGCTTTTGATTTGAGGATTTTGAAGGATACCAGAATAACAATTCAGGTTTCGTGTACCATAGATGCAGACACTGCTGCTTGTTCAAACACAGCGTATACATTTATCAACTTAACTATTGATTTGCTATTTGCCTTTTACTTTATTTTGACTACATACAATATTTATGTTTTACCTATATTATTATTGACAAACTATTTGTCTATATTTATATTTCATTTCAACAAGTTCCGCTGCATAACGAGGGGTGATAAACCACGTTTAGCAACAACCACACCGCGGTGCCGCCCAGAAGTAATTAACAGCCCAACAGCTCACGGATCTTTCTCTTCTTCACCCACAAGGGACGTTTTCCAACTCAATAAAGGACCGAAGCCGGTGAGAAACGAGAAAAGTCGTGATAGGTGGAGGTGTTTACTACAAATATTACCTATTAATTACAAACACCGGCAATGTTGAGTGCGATAGAGATAGATAACCTATTTACCTGAATTGAAAACCACGTGACGCCATCCATAGGATAAATGACGTCACGGCGGGATCTCGTGACTGGCGGAAATCCCCGAGGGTTTACGAACGGTCCTCGATCTAGATCCGAGTGCAGGAGAGGCGAGATTCATCTCGGAGTATTCTACATCGATTACGACGTTTGGTAATGAAATATTCCTGTTTGTGAAGCCATAGGCGGAAACACGGTACGATTCAAAGGAAATTGTTTTAGCCTTCGTTTAAGAAAGTGGTCACGTTGATAAAACCTTCCACCCTCGATTCTTAGACCCTCGCTTAACGCCGACATCAATCATCTCTACCTCAATAACGTCGTACACTTCACGTTCATACTTGTATAAATAAAGAAAAAATCTGCTTAAGTCATTTGATATTTAGTTTTACATAAAAAAAGCACAAACGAAATGTAGAAATAATACCAACATGCAAACATCGCTTTGTTTCCAGGAACCAAGCGATGTTTTCCGAGTACCCGCTCGAGACGGGTCTCCCTAATCGCTGTACCCAGGCGGCCCTTCCTCAGGGCTTCCTCCGCCTTCCTCAGGGCTAAGCGGTGTCGAGACGATGCGGGGCTCGCGTGACTATCTGTGTTTGCTGGTGGCCACACATTACACATTACCACACTCAGTCACCGTTCGATGGATCAGGAAGAATATTATTACTATTGCGTCAACATATTCGGCTTCAGAGCGTTGACCACAGGCCGCTTAGAAATGTTAATAATTTAACGGGTTTCCGTGTCTTTAAAGCATCCTTCAAAATCAAAACAAGATATAAATATTGCGCAAGGGATCAAAATATACAATTTCAATTATATTTATACAACTTTCTCTGATATGGTTGTCATATAATGATGCTTATATGTTCGTGCCATTCATTCTCTTGGTTAGTATCATTGCCAGAATATGATAAGAAAAGCCCAAATACCAACATATCTACAAGCAAATGATAATATCATTCAAATCTCAAAGCCAAATGTACCATCGAAACACACTGACGTCTCATGTGAGGGGTGAGGGCAACTCGGCGCTAAACTGACCTCTCCATTTAGACATAAAGATCTATATACATGTTACAATTTCCTCTTCCTCAGCTGGGTATCTGTCCCAGAAGCTTCTCATTCACATATAACATTGATTGATTGATTGGTTGATTATTTGATGTTGAACGACGTACTCGACAGCTAGATCATCTGATTCAGCCATATACATTGCGGGGGTCGTCATAGAGTAAATGGTAGGAGGAATCATGAATGAGACAGTGGCGGGAAATAGAGGGGGTCTCTTTTTGTCGCCTCTTACGACTGGCATAGTCACCCTGGGCCTATTCTACCCCAGGGTGGGGTCCTCAGTGTGCACATAGGGTACCGGAGGGGGTCGTATGGTAACGGTTACAACAGCGCCCATGCAGCGAGCTAGCGGGTGCGTGCGTGAACATGCACACGTCTGTATGTAATTATCAGTAACGAGTAACAGTAGGCCTAACCTGTTTACACACATGTAATTTGTTAAACAGTACTCGTCCGCCGCACAGCCAGCGATGATTAACTCACTAACCTTTCTTACAATTAAATGTGTTTGTGTTGCCGACTACCGATCTCATTCCTGATTAACTTTGAATTATTTACCGTATATTTATGGTAATTTTGTCAGGTAGGAAGGAAACGTTTTATCTATTTATCAAGCTCGAGTAACCTGCTAATCTTCTTGATTTTTCTTAACTGACAGTTTATCAGTATAAATATTTATTGTTTTCATCATATGCAACATTTTTTCTCTTTAGCTCTCGTAGCCAAGTTGTTAAACACGTGATCAACTTAGTCGGGTGAAAACTTATTATAAATACTTTTACATTTTTTCTCTTATATATGTAACTTTATTATTATTATTATTATTATTATTATTTATTTTAACAATTAGCATTACATTCCCATACAACACAGACAAGATATCGTTCAACATCGATAAACAATAAAGTGATGTAATTCAGTCTATAGTAAGAGAACATTGGTGCAAATTGTTGAAGATAAACAGAGAGGGCGGAGCCCCATTACATTTGCATGTCTGTTCACTTCATTATTACTAGTTACTATATCTACTAAGTTTCTATATCTAAATTACTATACTTTATTTTTGGCCGTTAACAATGGTACAAAAATAACTGAATGAGACGGATGAAATAAGCTATTTACAAGTAAGATGTTAATAGTTACATTCAGTTATAGAAGGACTTTATTCTGGTATTAAAATATTGATCGGTTTTTAATTCCTGAGGAATTGAGTTCCAGAGACTGGTAGCCCGGTAGAAAAAAGCATTTTGGTACATTGATGTTTTTGCGCGTGGAGGGTTAAGAATGATGCCTGTGTTGTGGCGGTTTAGCTGTCTGCGATTAACTGAGATTCTGTGAAAAGGGTCGAGGTCAGTTTCGCCGGTCATCAAGTTCCTCAGGAATTTAACATCAGTTTGTTTACAGTAATTTTTAATTGAAGGAAGGTTGCATATTATTAAGCGTTCAGTAGCACTTTCAGAGTAAATAGTCTTCTGTAATATTACCTTAGTGGCACGGTTTTGTATAACCTCTAACTTGTGCATATTTGATTGCGAGGTAGGGTGCCAGGCCGGTAGACCATAGGTGATTACTGGACGAACTAGAGCCATTATTTCTGTTCTCAAGTCCAATGTGCTCCATATTGCTTTGTTTTGACTTTTTATTAATTTCTTTGTTGGTTTCATGCTTTTTTTAAACGTTCAACTTTATCGAATATATTATTTTCAATATATTTAAACTATTTCATTACCTGTTTCTTTATTTACTAGTATTTTTTTTTTAAATTGAAAACAATTTGCATAATCTTCCACGAGCTATGTCAATCTTTTCAAGGTCGTATAATTGGCTAATGGGGAAAAAATAATTGGAAATAAAGTTTAAACACTATTTAGCCTTGGAGTGATGACATATTTATAATATTTTAAATAATAAACATACTTAATCCTTCTTCATTTTAAAAACTAATAAACCATGCTTTTTGCTACATGCCATTATTTCTGTTCTCAAGTCCAATGAAGTAATTATAGGAATGAAAGTTTTTGTTGACGTCTCTCCGATGCAAGGTTTAATTTAAGTAAGGGGATATTCTCTAATTATACCTAACTTGTGCTCTGACGACTTAAGTGGAAGATTTGCGGCGCTTCCACTTTTATAACGACAGGTATACGATCACACTCAGCAGGGCGAGCGGTGTTTTAAACGCTACTGATAAAACCTCACGCGCAGGATATGAGTTCGAGTCCCATGTGGGCCCATAAAGAATGCAAGTATTATCTATGTACGCCACAAAACTTTGACTGTTTACGTTGCTGCTTAAAAGTTTTAAAGAAGCAGCAAAACACGTGAAAGGTATAACTGAGTAGTAGGTAAGTATACCTAAATAACTAACAAGGAATGGAACGTCAGGCTTGCTTCTAAGAAAAGACCATACTACATAGATCAATTATAACCTCACATTATTTTATCCGAATACTACTATAATTATACGAAATTCTCGCCCTATTAATTGAGCTGGTGCCCGTAAATAATTTTATAAGTCCCGATCAAACAGGTCACGGGCAGTAGTAGAAGGGCTGAACCAACACCTATACACTGCACTGGACACTGCTGCACTGGCTAGTGATGCACTGGAAGGCCAATAACAGTAGCGATGTAGAAGACTTCAACTCATCTCATCTGTTCTAGAGCACTTATCAATAAACACGAATTGAAGTTTGATGACCACGGGGAGACTGGTGCACGCAAGAGGCAAACATATTTCTAATCCTCATTTCACCCTTCTCATATTTGTTTGTGCCTGAACGCTCACAATATTTTTAAACGTCCCCCCCTTCCCTCCCTCCTCAACCTTCGCGGTTCCGGTTTCTGATCATCAACTTTCCCTTGATATAATAATCATTGTTTGTAGGAATCCTTGCTGTAGAGTGCACACCAGCTTTAGCTGATATGCCCTTCGTCCAGTGACTAACTAGGTACGTTAGTGTTTTAATACTTTAGAAAGAATGTCCGAGGTCTGTTAATCGGATTAAACCCTGTAATGAATCTAGTATCTGAGGAAAATCTTGGATAAAACTGCAATCAGGATTGCCGAGGACGGAATCGAACGGGTGACCTTCTACTTTGGCGTCTGGGGCATTCCCACTGAGCCACCTTTACTGGGCTCCACCGATATGTTAGGATGATCGGTTGCTCAAGCGCGGTGGCAAACTCAGAGTCGCCTGTGGGTGATCTCTCCAGCATAGGACGTTCCAGTGTGTTTGTCACGTATTGATCATTTTCCTAACACATCTCGATGCGTCTAGATTGATTGAGACGTAAATGCTTCAATATCAATCAAAGAACATTCCTAACCCACTTATTAGCCTGGCAGGATAAACCTATGCACGCTTAACAAGAGCCAATAATCGGTACTCCATGATGCATTGTTTAAAATAAAACGTTACCTCTCCGTAGGATCAGACATTAGGGGGCGTGTTGTGTTGAATTTCGTGTCTCAAACCTTCAATTTGTTGACCCTTCGGGCGCTTTTGGCCACCCCAAAAACAGTTTGGCAAATTTATCTAGTTAATTAGAAGTCGGCCGAAGGTGGGTTTTTTGTATTGAGCATTGATATCGAGGTCTGGGATATAATCGCTGCTACGTGGATGTCTGAGGTGCAACAGCACTGAAGGCTCGTCCCGCGATGGGTTGTTAGTTGTTACCATCATGGTATGTGTATGTTGTGCATGCTATTGCTACTAAACGCTAGAAACAAAACTACACACATACATGTGATAATAATATCAATATATCAAATAATATATAATATCAATACCTTTCAATTCAATGCATTTTTTAAATTAGGCAATCCTCGATGTTTGGATTCGTTGATCATGTGGATTTATTTTTGCTTCGAAATCGGAGTCTATGGGGTTTACTGGTTTAGTCTAACCCTACTTTACTAAAATAGAGTCGTAGATAAAAACACTGGCCCCAGCCTATACGTCAAAGTATAACCCAACATTATAACTACACCTAAATAATTAGGACATATACTGTGGAATTAATGTGCTGCGATCAAACAAAGTTTCTCAATACACTTTCTTGTTGCTGTTCTATATTACACCACAATACGGGGATACCATTACACCAGAATACGGGGATGGTTCTGTAGGAGCATCTCAATATTACACCAAATAGTGAGTCTCTTTTATGTAGCATGTTATTAGGACATTTCTAGTTGGTTAAGTTCAACTGTGGGACCCAAGTTTACATGTTGATAAACTACTGCACTGCAAGTAATTATAACTGCACGGTGCATGAGCAGTTGCGTCCCCCTTGTTTATATTCTACTGTGCGACCCACCAATTATTATAATTACATTAATAATTATTATTAGAGTACACAAATTAAATGTTTTTTCGTGTGTATATAATTAATAAAGCTCTATAAATTTATAAACATCATAGCAAAAATGATTTGTACAACTTACTGCATTTCATGAATATATACGATTGGAATTTAATACATTATTTTAAATTGCTTCGCAATGTTTTTATGGCCACACTTCAACGCTGACATTCAACGATAAATTGAAAATGGTCCGGTAATTATTAAAATGAGAGCATAAATATTGTTAATCGCATCTAATAATGCAATAACTAGTTTTAGAAGTGACTGCGTGCCGTAGAATCTTTCACTCATTCGTTTGACTATATCGTTTATAGGTTGAGTTGATATTATTGTTCTTGTTCTTCGGTAACTCTTTCGGCCCCTTGTTTAAGTGAAGTAAAGACAAGTGGAACGTAATCTATCGTATTGTAATCTATCACCTGCTGAAAGGTTGAAAGCTAGAGATTTTGTGTAGAATTTTGCACGCCGCTTCTATTTTGAGTAAACAAGCCAAAACTTTAAATTTGTAATGTATGCGAATAGAACAAATAGTTTTAAAGTAGAAACAGATTTGTCGCCAAATTTTACAATTAATAGTACGACATAAACAATGGGATTAAACGTGTGTATGTATCGCAAAACTACGTGTCAAGTCTCACGGGGAAAGCGGAAAACGCCTTTAAAACCAACCAACTCGATGCACCACAATTGTCGTCTCGCCTCAACAATTCACAAGTTAGTCCACGTGCCGTGCGCAGTAGTTACGCCCAAACCATCGAGGCTACACCCATCTCTTACTGAGGTCTGCGTACAGAAAAAACACCTTCACTTGACGGGAGTAGCTGTGTTCAAATTGAATGGTTGCGTTTATTATACAACGTAAAAGTTTGGCATAGGCGAGAACAGAACGCCACATTCCCTCGTCCCTTCACACGGGCTCTGGCGCCGTGTTGAGTAATCGCTATCAGTTCCTACGTACAAAGCGAATGCGGTTTGAATAAATAATAGGAGAACTATGGTATAGTAGGTTGCGATGAGTCACACGCGTTTGTAATATATTCTCTGGCAAGAAGTTGGAGCAATTTTCTTGAGAAGCATAGAAAACCATTATTACTAATTGTAATAAAATTAATATAGAAAATGTATGATTTATTATTGTTCTGAAATTGAATTTCATTTTTAGTGGTCTTCATGAACTCAACAAATCACGAACTTTTTGAGTGAAATTCTAAACGAAATAATTTTCAATATGAGGAACCCGTCCTTATAGTTTTTTATTGACATTTTGTATTAGAACGTTTATAGCTTAACACTCAGCAAAATACAGGAAAGGATAATTGGAAGGATATTTAATTTATTATTATTGGCCACGAGTGAAACCCCACATACACACATCAATAATGTTTTGCTAGAAGATATTAAAAAATTATATAGGATTAATGTATCTATGTGTATGATCGTCCTCCTATTATGGAGCGGAGGGAAGAATTAAAGTAGGACTAATCACAAAAGCAGCTATTGCTTACTTCGTTGTCTTACAATATAATTTAAAAATGACTAAAAAACCTTAGTATTCAATATTTAGTTTGAAGGCACTGCGTGTAAAAAACGTTCAGCAACTTTGTTAAAATGTAAGAGAGAATGAAAAAGAAGCAGCTGAAAAACAAGCTCCCTGTCCAGCAATAAGGAGACACGGTTCCCACTAAGAATCTGCAAACCACGCCTCTTAATTAGCATCCGAGTTGTAAAGAATGATAACTATGTCCGCCGAGTTTCAGCGTAGTAATAAAAGTCTTGATGGTAGCAGGTAAATAAAATATACATGACACATGCACACTCACACTCTTAGACATATTTCACCTACATTTCGATGTCTGCATCCTGTGGGAATGCTGGGTTTTTATAAACAACCAGTTTTTATAAACAAATTTTCGTTAACTTCTAAAATAATCTGATTAATGTTATCACCATTCTCGTTGTTATTGTTACTTTCAAATGTATTATTCTTCACATTACATTCTTATTATTTTATTTTAATTAGTATCGTTTTTATGGTTATTGAATACAAATCTCTTTTTAACAACTTAATGTTTACAATCATAATACTTGCCGGACAAGTTGGTCAGCTTGTGGAATACCCAAAACCCTATTCATACGGTATAAGTTTATGTACACCCTTATATGTATATGTGTATTAAATGTTTATTATAATAATCTTGTTGTCAATTATAGCTCGAAGAAATTTCAGAACATGCTCTGTGTAAAATACTTTTTCAGCAAATAAATAAAAAATAAATTGTATTTGTATTTGTTTTAATATGTTGTAAGCGTTCCTCAATAAACTACCTTATTTAATTGGAATCGACGTCCAAGTCTCACCCATATGTTCCTCTCATCAGAAAGCGAGTATAATATAAACACAATCACCACCGTAATCTTCGTGCGTATGATGATCTTCATTCAAACTACGCACGAACAAACACGCTGCAGATATTAACACTATCCCACCCCAACCATAGTTTAGTTCAACCCAACATCTGTTGCTCAGATCGCATGTTGCTCGCTACGCTATCCATCCAACATGCTCTCGCTGGTTGCTTCGTGAAAACCACAAGCATTAAATTAGCTCTAATCTCGTAAGTTTTTCATGAATGGGACCTCAAATCAATTCAGTACGGATCTCAAACACATTAAAGAACCGACTACACTATTGAGATTTAATAAAAGGTAAAACTAAAATTGGACAGGTGTTCAACAAAAGCCTGATGAAAGTAGCTATAGTCAATGAATGTCTATACTCTATGGTTTGTCTTCTCTTTATTACTAAAATAATTGTACATTTTCACGCTACATGAAAACATCTTCAACTATTAGTTCTATTCTTTTATATTCAATTATATTTCTATTCGATTCTATAAGTACTGTACTGTTGTAGTTAACATTCTAAATATTTTCGAAACTCGTGAATCCCGCACTAACACGCAGTAATCTCGACAGAAGGCTAAGTTTCTTATTGTTGCTATAATGATGCATTCAGCATCGAGGTTATACGATGTCACGTTAACCAAACGGGACTATTTTAATCATGATGATTAATGATGATGAAGGACTTGAGTCTCACGTGGGATCGAACCCAGGTCCCGTCAGCGAAGTGTGTTACTGAATCTGCAGGAAGTGCGAGGAGCTTCCTGCAAGGTCTAGCCAGGGGGGGAGGATGTACCGCCCCCCCTTGAAGATTCCCACGGTCTTACCGACACAGCAACACGCTAAGGACCCCCCTCCCCCTCTCTCTCTGACTCACTCAGTCTCACTCACTCGCTCACACACATAGCTCGGAGACATGGAAGCATTCGCCATCCTTAGTTAGCACACGGGATATTACATACCGAGTCAAACGAGCGCTTTAAGGTATAATTGAACAATTTCGAATGTCGTAGTAAAATAGTTTCTGTGAAAAATACGATTATGCAATGAAGGAAACCCACATTAAAACACAAAACACTGTAAATGTCTACTCGTTCTGCTTCGATGATTTTAAAATGCTGTCATTACGTGTTGTATTTTGGTCTCCCCCCCCCCCCCCTCTTCTCCTTTATCCCACTTTCCTCCTCGTATGACGCTTTATGTTGAAATACTTAATGTCTTAAAATAAACTATGATCTACTTGTAACCATCATATATGGACGCACGTTATTATCCTAGATCATATCATTTGCTTGTGTCAAGATAATGCTATTAATGTAGGTATTGTATAGATATAGTTTATAATCAATCACTGAAAGGTAACTATGGCACATATTCTTACTTAGGGCATTTAATTGAAACTTGCTGGCAACTGCACGCATGTGTTCAACTAGAATAAATACACACTATATAATGTTTTAAGACGAACGTTCCACCACAATGGACCAATAATGGTGTCTAGGGCTATTCATGTTCTAATTTTTCATCAGGGCCTAGACATGTTGAACTTTATAATGTTTGCCAGGTTCAATGGTTAGCAAGCATTTTTAGTCAAATGGATGCAACAGGTGCATTGAACTATTTAAATGAATGTGTATTACTCATGCTCTAGATGATTGTATTGATAAATCTCCATACCTACTCTAGTGCTTGTGAACTTCAGTAAAGACTAAATTCTATTCAATATTCTACAACATATCAATTCATTGGAAAACTTTATTGTTAGATCGTGCGCTATGAAATGATGACTTTGATTGCTCGTTAGTGCAAACAAAGCACTAAGCAGTAGGCCTACAATTTCAAGTTTCGAGCTGAATAACTAATGGCGTAACGGCCAGAAAGGGAGCAATTTAAAAATGGAAGGTTATTTGGAGGACTGACAGGTGTTTTGTGAACTGTTTCCGCTGCCGGGCTTGCTTGCCTGCCTGCATGTTCCTCCCCCTAACCGCGCGGCAGTAACGTTGCGTGTGCAATCGAGCGACTAGATCACCTGCTCTCTTTTTTTATTGGTTGATGCACTGAAACCATCTGGTCAACCACTCAACCGCTTCTCGAAACTTGGCGTTGCAACAATCATGCTATCGGAAATCCCCCAGTGATTTTACCTCGTTACAGATTGTGCTTTTTAACGCAAAGAAGCGAAACAGTGGACCAATTTTAAAACAAAATGTGTAATTTTGAATATTCTAAACAAAGATATTAACGCAGAAAATCAATTTTCAAACAGTTCTGTATATCATACTACACCGGTCACAACTGCTGTACTCCACGTCTGGTGAAATTAAACAATTACTCATTACTGCAGACAGAGACAGACTACAATACCCAGACAGCAAGATAAAGGCGTGTTGGTGCTACTGCAAAGCATGTTCTGGCAGTATGTTGATGGTAAGATAAAGCATACACTGGTAGCCACGTCGGTAGGGTGTACAATATACACGGTGTCGTAAAAGATAATTGTGTTGCTACTTCGTTGATAAAAAAAAAAAAAAAAAAAAAAAAACAGAAAATTATACTGTCAATCTAGTGTAGGCAACATAGAGACTTATACAGTGAAACAGCAATAGGTCAGTAGGAGAGACTACGTCAGCTGCTGCTCTTTGTCCACTAGGAAATCTAATACGAGAGGCTAAGTTTTAGGTTTTCACCAAATAACTAAAGTTTGTTCCTTAGTTTTTTTTAAATCTGAATCATGAAGGTAACATGAGACAGTATAAGCTAGTTGAATATTTCTTCCCATCTGTATTGAAACGTCTTTTATATACCTGTAGTTTTAAAAACGGAAGTCAAGGTTGTAATTATCTTCTAAAAATTAGCGCCCTACATAATATCTCAGACAGACTGTTCTCCAAAATTAAACGATCATTGAAAATACTTTATAACGCTCGTTCTTGCACTCCAACCGACATTACGGTGCGTTTCTCCTCACTTGGAAGCAGACTGTAAAATTAAACTCAAAACATATACCTTCATTACCATTTTAAGAACCATAGGAAATGTTATTCAAATCACCCCACATTCAAACATATGAACATGGTTAATTGAGGTAGTATTGCGTCCGCTGGGATACTTAGTTGAAGTTTTTAAAAAAAATGTTGAAAACGAAAACAGTCGAGAAGAAATGTAAAGTTCTACATAATACAGAAATGTGTAATTGTGTCATTACTTTCTTTTACGAACAAACTGTTACAAACATTTTCATTTTTCAGGCTGCAGTTTAGAATATGGGCATTTCATATTTTACTATATGGTAATGCAAATATATCCAATACACTTACTTCTACAGATTTCAGAAAATGAAGAGGGTATCAAGAGATATCATACTTTGAAAACATTATTCCATCGACTAATTGATCGATGTTTTCATTCAATACTTCTAGTGTTTATAATTAGGTAAGAATAACGTCTGAATGGGAAATACCGAACTGCCAGTAACGAATTTCATGATATTAATTACGCGAAATCTATTTTTAAAACATTTAAAACAAATCAAATGAGTTGGTTTATTTAGCAGTGAATGTGTTGTGCGTCATACCTTCTTGCTACATTCAATAAAGGCGCAGCCCACGAATGAAACGAAGAGGTCAAGTTACGTTATTATTTGCATCTTCTTTATGTCGAGGGCCAACTTACGGGCCGCGAAGTATCTTTCCGTGTAAATGCTTTGCTGTGCCAGCCCACGCACCGGCGCTGACATGTAGTGAGCTCTTTCCGTGTAAATGCTTTGCTGTGCAAGCCCACGCACCGGCGCTGACGTTGTGAGCTCTTTCCGTGTAAATGCTTTGCTGTGCAAGCCCACGCACCGGCGCTGACATGTTGGGAGCTCTTTCCGTGTAAATGCTTTGCTGTGCAAGCCCACGCACCGCGCTGACATGTTGTGAGCTCTTTCCGTGTAAATGCTTTGCTGTGCAAGCCCACGCACCGCGCTGACATGTTGTGAGCTCTTTCCGTGTAAATGCTTTGCTGTGCAAGCCCACGCACCGCGCTGACATGTTGTGAGCTCTTTCCGTGTAAATGCTTTGCTGTGCAAGCCCACGCACCGGCGCTGACATGTTGTGAGCTCTTTCCGTGTAAATGCTTTGCTGTGCAAGCCCACGCACCGGCGCTGACATATTATGAAATTAATACTTTTAGAGAGCCAATGTTTCTGTGAACGAAAAGCTTTTCTGTGGTCTCATCAAAGTGTATTTTAAACAATTTGGAGCCATCTATCTTTCAACATCCTGAATAACACTAATAAATAAACCTATAAATGTGTTGTGTCACGCAGGTGGGTCCATGCAACGATGGGTAGCATTAAGGTTACTTTCTAGCAATTCACACATCATAAATACTTGGCTTGTGTCAAGGGAACTTATCTTTCAAAATAAATTAAAACACTTATCGACGCAGGAATCACGGGCTTGTTTTCCTGCCACTGTAAATATCCACTAAAAAGGTTTTCTCAACCAATATGAAAAGCAATGTGATTGAATCCAAAAAGTAACCAAAGCCATGTCCAGATTCTAAGACAGATCTACTTGCATTATTCTTAAAGTAATTTTAATATAATAAAATAACTTCAGAGATTGTTGAAAACGGTGCTCTTAATACACAACTGAGGATCGTTCATTCGATGTGCTATGAATTTATGATCAAATATCGCCATCTCGGCCATATTGTTGAACCGGGTAGCATTTACAATAAAAGCGGCCAAAATCCATTTCATAAATTCATTGTTAATACAACAAATTAGCATTGCATACAAAACGTTTATTTACAGTAATATATACTTATTTTTGATTATTTTTAGGTTCCCTGATATGGTGATAATGTTCGTACATTATAATTCCATGTGAAAATGACATTATTCCACGTAACACTGAACTTTTAATCACGTAACGTAGACAATGTATTTTCTATTTTTGTTTGCCAATATCTCTAAGCTAAGAAGAGCCGAAACAACTCAAGCATCTACCATGGCGATATTCTCCGCTGTAAATCAATTTATATAATTAATGGGCCGACAAAAATAAAAGAAGTACATTTTTATTTAATTAACTTACTCAAATCCCACATAAAGTAAGGTGTATTTAAAATGATAAATATTATAATTAATCAAAAACCCTACGCAATAACTGTACATTTTGTTATTACAAGCTCACTCTAATTGAAAAAAATATCCGTTTTTTATGTAGACTAAGATATAACCCCGAGCGTGAATAAAGATGCATAATTTCCGTCTATAATTGAACACGGAATCATTTGTTATGGCTTGTGTGAGCGTTGGTGCAGATTGCCAATGGTTAGTCACGATCACTGGCTAGCTGACACCTTGCTGGCGGTACGGCCAAGCAAGCAGAGATGCTTCTTAACTGATAACTAACAGAACTTCTCGTTTACAGTAATTAGAAAATGACAAATTAATCTGCTGGACAATACTCTTATTCGGATTACAAAACCGGTTTTGCGCGACGCATTAGGAAAACAACACACGGATCCTCGCCCTAGATTGTAAACGATAAAATAAGTAATAAGTGAACATCTGACGCCAGTTGAGATATTGAACCAACTTTGTATTATATTTGCACAATTTATAACACAATAAACCAGAAGCCTACTTTTATAAATATTGTGAGCAATTTTATAAAATACTTTACGTGACCGATAACATTAAATTAATACAATGAACACCAAAGGCGTTACTGATATTTAAATATACGCTTCAGTAAATCCGTTGTAATTAGTTTAAAATGTTGCTATTGTTAGCGTCTTCGCATACGACACGTTGCTTAGTTCTTCCGTAAACATTTTACAAACGGAATGAAGTCTCACAAATACAATTTTAGATCTTGACAGAAGTGAACTGTTTGTTTGAGCAGTATAATTAATCATCAGCTGTGATCCTCAACAGAACCTAGTGTTTTACAGTGACCTGTTTACCACATGGACTTAAAAGACTGTTTTTTTTATTTCATTGTTCTTCCTAACCACCCAAATTGAAGCTGACATCCATGTGCTCGTTTCCGTCACTCAAAATTCGATTATCTATCCGGCCAGTTGTCAACGCAAACAAGCTGTATATATATATATTCACGTTCAGTATGTCAGCCAGTCTTCCTAGATGACAATTAAGATAGCGACAAAGAACGGGTGATGCAGAGATTGAAAGATGAGGTTTGTAGATTATATTGACGTGATTTATCAAGAGTCTTCACGTTGGGACAAAATGTTGTAAACAAATATGTTTACTGGTTGTAAACGTGTTTAACTCTGTTAATCTTTAGTAAAATGATGAATCCTGTCTGTGTAGAATGGAGTTGGTGTGGTGAGTCGAATTATGACAAATGATTCAAGTTAGCAGTAACGAATAAAGAGATGGTAATTCAACAGGTCACTTGGTGGATGTAAACTTATTTGGTTTCAATATTGTGAAACGCACAAATTGGCAAAAAATACTCTTACATTAAATTGTGTGGTTGTAGTACTGAAGCTACTCTGCCTGCATGTTCAAACGTCTCAACTCAACCACAAAGTGTTTGTCACTGTGATGTAATCTTAAAACTGAACATTGGTTCAGCGTTGAGAATGTCAAAAATCCACATTGAGAAGTCTTGCACCATTTTATGACGGTGATTCATGA
Source organism: Isoperla grammatica (assembly GCA_945910005.1). Classification (NCBI taxonomy): domain Eukaryota; kingdom Metazoa; phylum Arthropoda; class Insecta; order Plecoptera; family Perlodidae; genus Isoperla; species Isoperla grammatica. The sequence goes on along the minus strand of OX246739.1, from coordinate 4,079,468 downwards.
CATTGAAATATAGTTGGCGATCGTCCATATTGTCTTTGTCGACAAACAAAATGGTGCTGCGCGCCCATAAAGAGTGTTTATTACGATACGTTTCTTCGAAATGTTTCACCAGCAACAAAAGATGCTCTTTCATCGCAGTCAGTTTGGAGCTCACCACAAACATCTATGAGACGGAAGTAATAAAAAAAACCAAGGCTGAAAATACGATTATGGTCGCGCTGTGGCGATCGCACGAAATACCTTTGAGAAGCTGTCCTAGTCGGAATCAGAACGAATTGAAAACTAGAACGACATTGACAAGACACTGTGGAGTATCATCGTTGTATGAACGGTTAACACAAAGTTGTAACTTGTAATATGTATACAAATTACACAACAATGTAATTGATTTAATAAAATAATTATGGTAGAACGCTAGAAGTTAGAGTCGTCACTGCATTTATGGTAAAACTTTGTTAAATTTATCTTTTAAGAATATATTGGTTCAAATATATATTGGAACGCACGGACATTAGAACTTCTGAGACAATATTATTTCTATTTCAACATAAAATAGAACAGATCGGCATCAAAAGTGACGATCCCCAACCTTAATTACCCAATGTGTCCATTTTAAAACAAAATAAAAAAATTATATTTTATGAGTTCTGCATGATTATATGGTTCTGAGTTATAGAAATGGTGGCCACTAAACATAACTTACCGTTTTCGCAAATTCACTGAAAATAGCTCGGTCAGATTTCCACTAATACACAAATAAATTACTGCGAAAAACGTCCAAACACTTCGCTTCATAGAAATTAGTGTCACTTAGATTTATAGAAAACTGTACGGTTACAAAAATTAAAACGTTTAGCCTGGGAAAACGCGAGGAAAGATTAAACACATTCTTGGTTACCCCGCATATCTCAGACCGAGAACGGGAATTCGAGCATTGGGCGACTTAGCTCTAAAAATTAATGGCAAAGAGTTAGTTTATTTTAGGAATTTCATGCACTTGGTATGGAGAAAAGTTATTGCTGGCGATCCAGGTATTTTAATTATGTATTCAAATCATTTGGAAGGAATGTTCAAGAACTACCACAGGTTATATTCTTCACAGAGTAAATCTGGCAAGAATTCTCAGTGGTAGAAATCGAGCACTCAATGTTTCAACTAAGAGCTTCCCGGACCATAATGAGAGCAAACAATTTTTGAGAATCATAAATATTACATAAAATAAGAAAAGTCAATTTGGGGATTCGACGCCGTCTTTGCGTCGTTGGCCGTTTTCTTCTCGTAAACGTAACGAACAATTATTTTGAAATTATCGCCTTGTCAGTGCTTTAGTTAGTGCAAAATTCAATTTAAACAAACTAAATAATAGTTTTATATACGATCAGAAACCCTAACAAAGTTGAACATTTTGTCTAAATTAAGTTTGAATTTATAAATTCACATTCACACTGTTTTGCGTTATAGTAAGTCGTTGCAATATTTATTCAAAGTTAAATTATGTTTTACTGTGCCTACTGGCATCAAGTGCAACATTGTATTAATTAGCAAATAAAAAACTACCCAATATCTATCACGAGTCCCATATCTCCCTCTTCCTTTCGCCTATTATTAAATATTCGTTCCCGCTTTGTATTTCCAACGTCTCGAATGAAACCATCACATGAGAGTTGTTAGCGCACGTGCCTGCGTTTGCATGCATGTACCGGTAATGCATCCGGGCCTGTGACGTCACGCGGTGTTGTCGATGGACGGACGCCGGAGTAGAAGAACGGCCGAAGAAGTTACCAGTAGTGAAGTGTTAGACGGCGAGGCAGCACCTTGCCAGCCAACACCTTGCGCGCGCACCACGAGGTCGCAGCTACGCGAGCGAACACTTTCTCAGGAGTAAACAAAAATATTGACACAAGTTGTTTTTTTTCATCTGTGTGGATTTGTGATAAAATATTGAAAAATTATTTTTCGCCGTGTGTTTTTTTTTGTTTTTTCAAGTGCAACGAAACACCGTTCAAGTTAAAACGTCACTAACGTACGTTTACGTTATTGTTGTCGTGAACTAGTATGTCGGTGTAAATATATTAAATAATTTGTGTTAATTTAGCTCCGATACATTTAAATGAGTTGCTTAAGAGTTTGATGTAACGATTATTTAAAGTTTCATTAAATTCATCTCGGTGTTACGAGTCGAGCATTAAGAAAATGTTTATTCAAGACCTCATTGTGTATTCGACCGAAAAGCAAGTGAATAGAAATTTCAGGGCGGCGTAAAAGAATAAAATCGCAGCACCATTATTTCACATCAATCTCCTTTGACCTGTGAAAGTTGTTGAAGTCGATTCTAATTGAAGAGAAATTTGACGGAATCTCGTCCGTTGAACGGACGGACAACGACAAAACCAACCTGCGTGTTTTTATACGACAGGAAGTCTGAATGAAAAGTGGCTCCAATCGCGAACAACCGGAACCGCGGCAGAAGATACCACGTGACTTACAACAATGATTAGACAGAAATAATGTAAACTAGCGCTACCTACAGCGACAGTCAGACAACACTTTTCCATTCACAAACCGAGATAAACAAACAAAAGGAAGCGATGAAGTGAATTTTTCAATTAGTCTTTACCAAAGTAGGCAAGTTGTTGAGCGGCCCTGCTTCCTTACATTGAGTTCGTAATTATTTACTGCCAGTAGCCGGTCCGAGTGTAAATATTATCTCCATACACATGTTTCTTACCTGATTCAAAGTCAATACAAGTGAAATTAGCATAATTTGCTGTACGTGAAGTTAATAAATTACAATAATACGATCGAAAGAGAATGTGAACCTGTAATGAAGAAAGGTCAGTGTCTCAAGATTCTGCTTTCACTGATAGTTTAATTAACTATTTAATAACAACAACAGTGCAGTGACCTGGCACATATTCAAACCACACCAGTGCTGCAAACGAGTTACGAGTTACAACAACTTAAGTTTTAATTTGAAACCTTTTAGTGACGGTGAATTAACTTAAAACTTGTTGGTTGACACTCGTCATGAGCGAAAGCTTTGCGACCCGCCCATTAAATGGAATAACACTGCCTGAAGACATTTGGATACCTTGAAACTTTCACGGTAAGTTTGTTGTTTGTTTATACTCATCAAAATAATGATTTTTAGTTGTGATGTTTATCTTTTATAAACTTGTGTAACACCTTTAATGAGCCGTGTGATGAGTCTGTCGAATATTCGAAAATTAGAATACACGCATTAATATGTGGAGTAGGCCAACACAAAATGTGTACAACCTACTTCGAAATCAGAATCTACCAAATTAGGCAGCCGACTTCATTATACAAGATTTGTCTACGCGAATAATTGACATAAACATTTGCATAACCACAACGCGCGCATTCACAAAGACCTTGAGAGAACCCAAACACCTTATATTAATTTCATAGCCCACGTATTCGGTAGCCAATTTCTTTTACCACTGCAAGCGATAAAAAGGAACGATGAATTTTCGGTAGCTCGTTGTTACGGCTTATTGTCTTAGCCGGTTATTCAAGGTCACCCTCGTAGGGCCTCCGCATAAGACGTGCAGGAGGCCTTATGAGTGTATGGGCAACAAGGCTAAGTGAGACGATAAAACTAAAAGAACGACATATGTCACTATAGTCGAGGCGATCCTCAGTTTATTTCCAGTTTTCAACTATAATTTGATGTAGAATTTTGGTTAGATCAATGGAGCATTTTCCGCACAAAATATGACGAGTTTTCAAGAAATCTTCCAGAAACGATCAAATTAGTTTACGTAGCTGTAGAGTTGAGTTGTAGGAACCTTTTAAACCTTCTAAATAAACTTTGAACCTTTTAAATAATTTAAGAATCGTTTTTTTTTTTAAATCATGCTGCGACATTTTTCTTTCTAATGTCAATATTTTAATGACTCTCTAGTGAACAAAGTGAATCAATCAAATCAAAGTTAATCTCTAGTGAATAAATCATTAAAAAAATCATATGAACAGCAAATAATCGATACCTAAACAATTGATGGCACAATCTTTCTTCCTTGGTACATGAGTCGTTTTAAACTTCCAACACGAAAATGAAATCCTAAAAAGAAATGAAGGTCACACACACATTTAGTGTTTAATATCTTAGTAGCATCACGACTTGATGATCTCGACAGGGAGGTGTTTTGTAGTTTGTACCCATTCCCATAACAGCGGGGACAGGAAACCTCTGTTTGCAGAGACAAATCTCTGTCCGTTTTCCCGACGTTGTTAATTATAATGATTAAATGTTCATATCCTTTTTATTACTGACATCTTGTTGCGTAGGAAGGACCAGCCACAATACTTGGATTGTTTACCTTAGAGAGAGCACGCATGTTGGGATTGACATTCTAAGGCAGCTTCTTTATTGTGTACATCATACACACTACTCAGCATGATTAACGTTGCGTCATGTGTTCGCCAACCAGTCATTAAACATAATCTGGTCAAAGTGCCAGGAGTGTAGTGTAATATTTAATCACTTTATGAGTAAGTTTATGAGCATGAGATCAACTTAGCTCAACGTGACATACAATGTGTCTACGAACATTGTTGGCTGTTGTTTTATTATTGTGAGGACAACATCAGTTACAAACAAACTGAAAGTTACTTCTGAATTGTAAAAAAGTGACGAGATCAAATAAATTTGTTTATGTTCCGATATAGTTGTCAATTATTCAGTTACATTATAATATGTGTATATAATAATAGTAACAATAATAATTAAAAAATCTTTAATTTTAGTTTGGCGAATCTTTTTTCTACTGCTTGACCAAACTTATTTTATTTTGTTAAGTAATATAACACTCACACTAATGTAAACAAAAAAGTTATTTGAATGACAAGCAACGGATAAACAACGAAATCTTAGAAATAATAACTACTCACTACTCTATTAATACAATTAAAACTGAGGACGCCACGTTCAGTTGTATGTTGTCTATAATTTCGCAATAGCAATCACTTTGTGCCGTTTAAAAATATTTAAAATTTATGGACAAATTAATTATCAAAATTTTAAGAGTTATACATTGTTTGTATAATTTATCCATAGTAGATTAATTTAACATAACGTGTAGTAAAAAATAATGGACACCACAGCCCTACCTGGAAATGTGTTCTAAATCGCGTGTTTCGCCACCGTTAACTATCCATGCTGCCAAACATTATGGAAATATCTAAATTTAAAAACAGATCTTCACAGATTTCATTGTGAGAACTTATTTAAGCTTCGTGTGAAATATACGTGTTTTTGATTCGCTTATTGATTGTGTGAATCGGACAGTTGCTACAGCATCTTGTTATCTTGCGAGCAACTTGCTAAAAAAAATGTTATAACAGAAATGCGTAGAAAATGAAATTTTGCAATGATAATAACCAACCACAACGAGTTCATGATCACAATGATGTAAGATTTTCAAGATCAAATAGGTTGTTTGAATGTGGGTTTGAGTCTGCAAACGAATACTGGCATGCAGCCATGGCGTATATAGATGTTTCGCATAGTTCATTACACAATTCAACTCACTAAACTCATATCAAGCATGTTTACGAACAGTCGAATAAAAGAGAAAAAATTGAACAGTCTAGTTATTAAGAGTTGTGTAGATCCAGATTTCAACATATCCCGTCTCGTCAGTAAAACAGAACGTCAGCAAGTTTTCCCTTGAATACAGTGTAATATCATCGTCAATGTAATTCTTATTGAACGACAGACAGTAAATCAAAATAAGAGAACAATACGTTGAGAGACAGACAGACAGACAGACAGACAGACAATCGGTGTCTGACAGCTCAAGAAGAAGAACCTAGAAAAAATGAGAAAACCGGTAGCTGCTTGAATTAAATCCAGACCATTAGCTGAGTGCAACAAGTAAGGATGTGTGAGTCTCGGATCCATCTCAAGGTAATTAGACACTCGCCGGGTAATTGAAAGAGACTAACTTGATTAAATGCCGCGTGATTGACGGAGACTGTCCACGAATGGTACAGTCAGTCAAAGAAAACGAGAACACACAATGTCCTGGCTGGCAACGACCTCATTTAAAAGTCATGCATACGGGCTTAAGTCGTGAGAATGGCAATGACGTATATTTTCAAAGGACTGGACAAAATCTAATCTTTCACGTTTCAATCTTCTGTTCTTCGGGTCAGTCTTAAAGACCGGTGGATAGCGGACTACTAAGTGTTACAAATCCCCGACAGATGGAGATAATCATACAACCAATTACACAGCCAAGCCCAATTACACTCGACTGCACTGGTCTCAGTTATGGCAACAGAATTAGCTAATTTACAAGTTATGGTAATGCCAGAGGGGCAAACGGTTATACTAAATCGCTTTAACATTCATTTATGAATACAACAGTTATAAAATAAATTCACAAGTATTTTGTTTTTAAAATTAAATATATAAATACAATTATTATCTCTGAACACATGTATATATGTCGTAAATAAATTGTTCACGCGTATCCAAGCTAGATCTGTACAAGGTCGTTATCAGCATCTGAACACCGGTTAAAATAACATTCTTATATGGAAAAAATAATTATTGACATAAATTGGCTCCAATCCCAATCAACCGATTAACATTGAAAGAACCAAGTTAAACAGTTTTCTGCGGCTCATCCATCAGCCTTGCATTATTCATAACCTATTAAAACGCAGTTTTGTTTTGTCAAGGTAGCGATTTCGATAACATAATAAATCATGGCTCAGCACTGACCAAGGGCAACTCATAGCATACAAGTGACGTAGCTTCACTTTACTCAACCCGATGTTGTGTTTTTGTTTCACTTCGTTGTGCTGACGTGTGAGCACAAACGCTCTAATTGCACAATTGAGACAGTACAAATAATTGATCATGCAGCGTCATAGTGATTTAATTGCTAATCAAATGGTTGCGGTTATGTTGTGTAAGTTGTGAAATAATTGCTTACATTCTTTTCATGCAGACAAAATTGTTTAGTTATCAATCAAATTATTTTTATTCTTCTCTGTATTAATGGAATCAAACCATATAAGTTTTCCTTTAAAATAATTATTCAAAATATGTTATCCACTGATTTTATTTAATCAATACACAATAAACTGAACTAGATATAATTAAAGAAAGCCATATAGATTGGTAGATAAACAATTTATTGTATCGTGTGTATTTGGGACATAGAGGGACATACAAACGTGGTCACGTTTAAATTAACTCTCAGAAAAGACGTGGCAAAGATTAACCAAGTCGTTATTCCTTATCAGTTCTCACTTCTTCTGGACCTCAGAATGGGATTTTCGACCTTAGTTAACCAAACGGATTTTTTCTAGTGATTTGTGTGCCTGTATACGACCAACGTTCTTTTTTATCCCAGTCTTTGTTGTGAGTTATATTATGGGTAGTTTATGTCAAGACGAGGTGTTTATGAAATTACATGTAAATGAGTTCCATTTTAGTTCTTTGATACTTTGACACCTTGTGGCAAAGTGGGCTGAGTGAATGTGAGGGGGGGGGGAGGGGGGGGGGGTCCTCATATGAACCACAACGCACGTACACACACAAACACACAAACGATCACATAAACAACAGAATGCTTTCATCTTAAATTACGACACCCTGGCTCCCGTGTAACACTTGTTATCTTGTATAGCTTTAATAAGCAATTTGTATGGACGGTTTGTTATGGACGCCTGGCGCAAGGTTGTATAATTACAATAACAGCTTTGAAGTGGCGTCCATATAGACATAATGACCAGTGGAAAGAAGCAAATTAAGTTTAGTTGTCTCGTTTTCAGCTGTAGTAAAAACACGTGATAATTACTAAAGTAATGGCTGCAGCTAGGACGCTAGGGCACCCGTGGCGACCAACCAATCAGAGTTATGTACTGCTGTGACAAGTCAAACAGTTCCTTTCCTAGTCGCAGCTCGCAGGACGGGCTCTGAGTTTTAATGGCTAGTATTTGGCTAAGCCCTGTCCACTGGGATCTTTCCACTGACAAGTCAAGTTTTATACTCTGGGTTCTAGGGTATACTTTCGTGCGTCAACTTCGTCTGCGACTTATTCGAGCTCAGGCGAATTAATCATCTATTATAATACAATGAGTTACGGAATGTTAAATAAAATAAATGAATCAATAAAAAAAAAGTCATATTCATTGCCTACCCATGCGCGGGATTCAAGAGCTGATTTCAGTGGTTGTCGTTATACCATGTTATTGTGTGCCTTGTTGCTAAACTCATTGATCCATTCCTTGAAGGTCCATTCGCTTGCTTTTCCGGTGCATTGTTGTACTTCATGTCGAACAACCTTGGATACATTTTAATAGTCTCGCTTATCAAGGCTTGGTTTTTATACTTACATAAATATTTTACTTTAGTACCAGTACAGTCTAATTTGTTTTGGTTTCAACTAAATACCACAACAAATGAGGGCTCAAAGGAATTCGCCAAATGGTAACTCCAAGGCCGGCAATCGGTTCCCGCATTAACTTTTACTTTCAGTTTTTCTGTGAATGTGACAGTTATTTAGACTGACCTCTTGAAGACCCAAATAAGACATTTTTTCACAATAATCTGTAATTCTGCACTATAGCAATTATACCTACAAAAGTCATTCGCAATTTCCGAATATTTGTTGAATTACTTTTACACTCAGGTAATAAGCTTTCCACCCTCGAACTACGTCACATAATCTTACTACACTACATAATCTTGTTACACTTCACTACATAATCGTGTTACACTACATACCACATAATCTAACTGCACTACATACAACATAATCTTGGCTACAACTCCATTCTCGTAAATACTAAGTGCAAGGTTGTTCGATGACAGACATACATAACTTATTGTCCTTTGACCGGAGCAATTTACGAGCTAATTTGTTCTCGAGCGAGAAAAAAAAATTAAATCAAATCTACAAGAGCAATTTCTTGGATGGTTAATGAGACCCTTAAAGATAAACATAATTTGGACAAGGCAGGCGTTAAGAGATTCAAGAGTCAGCCTCGAGAAGCTCGCGGCCCGAGGGCTTCCAGTTATTGATGGTATTGGTGTTGGCTTTTAGAGGTGTCTTCGCATAAGAATGTTCAGAATCGCTATACGGTAGCTCATAAAAAACTACAGATAAGACAGATAATCTTATAAATCTGTTTCGTTAATGAACCTACAGACCGGGACTTAGAACCTTCAGCCTTCGTCCTTCGTAAGAGCCTGGCGCCACAGACCACAAATTAAAGTGTAACGGTGAGGAGCATTTAGGAAAGTTCGCTCAGACGTATTTCTGAAACAGAACTATTAAATGAAATTAATTTATTACGTGACCTGCACATGAATCTACGGATAAAACCGTTAATAAATTCCAACATTTCTAGAAAATCCAGTCGAAACTCGAAAGATAGATACATTAAAAGCGGAATTCTTTTTCCAAGGTGTGCAAGTGCATTAACGGAGGTGATGGCCTCAAATTTGTTCCAAAAGTTTCAACATTACAAAATATACATCTGCTGCAGATCTTCGTCTACTGAATAGGCTGAGCTGTGGTCTGGTAGGACCGCATCCAAAGTTGACTTTCAAAGACAACTTGAACTTTAGAAAACATATGGAAATAATCCTCCAAAAATTATTGAATAGGATTAAATAGAATAAAGAGAGGAATCTAAACGTCTTCCTTGTGTTGAATGAGTTGGCAGAATATGGATGTAAATGTGGCTGCCGCGAGAACTTGGTTTGAATGTTAAATGTACGCTGTGCAAAAGGAGAAACGTTCTTGTCATTTGACGAGAACAGCTCATTCAGTGGCCCAGACAAGGTAGATTGGCATGCGCATGACTGTACTTGGTAACTTATGGTCACAACCAAGGGGAGTCACGTGTTGCGGTTGTACGCAGTCTGCATGTGGGATCATCATGCGGTGTTGTTGCATGAAGCCCAGATCAGGCTTGCTCATCTTTCCTCAGGTATTGGTACCGACTGACATACGGTTTGAAATGTCAAACCATTTCATGATTCGATACACTTTCAACTAGAAATAACTAAACTTTTTCCTCTAGACATCCAGCCGTGAATTCTTTACATTAAAAATAAATGTAATGACAGTATTAAATATCAACTCAGTGTTGAATTTTGTAGCCTATATATATAAAGGGAGGCAGCACACAATTATTGTATATTTGTAAATAATTTGTATCTACCGAAGAATAACATTCTTGTCTTTGTACACAACCGCCTAAATCTCAGTTTTATTCAAGAACACAAACAAATTGATCATTCTAAAATCGAAATTCAAACCATAATATTGGAATTGGAAAAACTCTGGTCTCCGTTGTCCGGAGTAACACCTCATCTTCTCATATACCCAGATAGATAAATATCGGTATTTTTGTATTTGTAGAATTGCTCACAGTGAACCAGTTACAGTAAAACTTCACAACGCTCGCTGCGTTAATATAATAATACATGTATATGTTACATGCATGTTCATTGCTCTGCTCATACGTATGGTCGTGTTGTTATTGCACTACGCTTGTGCCTTCTTCCAGTTGTTCTCCATGCCAATGCATAACCTGCTGTAGACTCCAACTTACTAGTAGTAGTTGTTTTATGACGTACTCAACAGATTATGAAAGTTATTGTTTATTTCATTGAGGATTGACAATGAAATTATGCTGCAGGTCAAGAGTTAAATGAAATATGTGAATGATGTGCATTTACACCCTTATTATAGGCAATGCATGAAATGTATCCTGCGGTAAACTATAATGATGATGATGATGATGATGATGATGATGATGATGATGATGATGATGATGATGATGATGATGATGATGATGATGATGATGAAAAAAGGGATTTACAATGTCGTCGTATACTTTTGCAACCTTGTTAATCGAGACGACGATTGGGTGAAATATGAGGACAAAAAACGTCACATTTCATCTGTGTCCAAGAGAAGACTCTAAGCTAGAACGCAAGAACAGACCAACACTTTATCGACCAGAGCTACCACCTCGGTGGTTACCTCAAAATTAATATTTAAAGTTCCATGTGTTTCATATAAAAATGTGTTCACTATAATTCTTCAGTTTTTAAGACTGTGTTCGAGGGGTGTCGCATCTGTAAGGATGTTGACTGGAATCAGTTGATCAATGAAATGAGATGCAGTTGATATTTACATCAACGCATGGAATGTAATTGGCATGCTGTCCGAATTAATAACCATTATTATCATTAGCGCATGCTTTATAAGTATCTGGCATCCATAATCTTATGATACGAGTTGTCCAGTGAAGGAAGGATATGGTCATGCGGTAACTTATTAGAAACACCCTTCTCTCAGGGGATATATTTAAAAAGTGACCTAAGTAGTTTTTTGCTGTGTATTCCAACAGAGGAGACTAAAAACGTTCCCACCATTCCACGGTATTGTTAAGTAAACCAATCATTATTTTAAGGGTGGGATATTTGTTATCCTGCAGCCAAGGCCGAATCTTGTAGGCACCGAACGTGCCTGTGAGATGCCACAGAGATAAGGTGTTAATTTGGTACCCATAAGAAAGGTTGAGCGCAAAAAAGGGAACCGCCCTTTCGCATGAATCACATTCACTCGCTATTGTGGTGTAGGTGAATGAAGAAATCGTGAATTGCCTAGGACCACAGTGAATACAAGTATGTTTGGTGGCCTCAGATCCGTTTAGGTTGGTTACAAAGCGAACTAACGGTTTTATTTACGATCATATTCAAAGTATTGTTTCTGCAAGCCAACCACATATTATTTCCTTATGACGTTAGAAGATATTTACAATAGCTACCTTATTAGTTTCTCTTGTGATATTCATAACTAAGGGAGTATGAGTGAATGATTTTGTACACTACACTACTATACTATAATATACTATACTATATTTATATACTATATAAAAATAATAATTTTGCATTATTATTTTGTGTTTGCGATGGATGAGCTAACAGAGAGATATCCACTTGAATTTAACAGCACTCAAGATTGTGATTAACTTGAAAGTGACTTTATGATCTTGCGATGTATGTTGTTTTCACAAATATAACTATTGTTTAGAACAATCTCACTCCTGTGGCTGTATTGTTTGTTTTAGAATTACTTGTGCTTATGGCTAATAAATATGATAACCATTTCGTCCCAAACCTGAGGATAGTTAGTTATCCCGTACGAAAGTAGAATAATATATTTTACTTCATAAAATAACCAGCATATAATATATCATATTCTTGCCAGTTGCCCCCTACAGCCTACAACTACATATACACCCAAATGTATAGTACATTAAAATAGATGTGAATATTCCATTTGCCATATACTTTTTAACATTTATTTATTTATTTAGAAAATTGACACTGTAAAGCATTTTATGCTGGTGGGCGAAAAAAAAAACATAAAAACAACAACGTATATTAGTTAACAATGTGGATAGCCGCAGTAAAGTTGCGGTGTCGGCATATATACATTTTCTATGAACTGAATATTACTTAGATGAGAATTGAGAACTAAAACATGTAATGAATACAAATATACGTTTTGCATCGATAATTTACGGTTTATAACACAACACATTTTATGATAAACACAGTTTTTCCTGGAAAACTCGAGCTTTTCCAATTTGTTATTTAAATGTAGTTTTACTTTTGAATTCAAGTTTATCTGTAATTTTCGAAAGAATCGTTCCCAATAACCATCTTATAGACAGAAAAGTGGAAATGTATCGGGGCGAACTAACGAATCTGCATCTATTTATGTATGTATACATTATTCCTGAATACTGGAAGCTGTGAGGCTACCGGGAGGTCTGAAAATAATGGTAATCAGTCCAGCTCGCGTTCTCTCGCTTCCTCACAGAAACGAACCCTGTAATAATAAAAGAGCCAACACATCAGATCAGCATATACACGAAGGAGAAATAATAAAACTACTAATCAGATATTTAAACGAATACATAAAAACGTATTTTTTGTCGTGATATAATTCTCTCTCGTAGGAACCGGCTATAGCTGTGTATTGCACTGGTGTTGCCTGATTGGTGTAGGTCTACGTGAACATACCTTGCACGTGATGCAAAGCACTCCAGGATATTACCCAGTGATTCAGTGAAGTTATACAACATATAGAGTCTCTACCATATTCATAAACAATGCACAATATCCAATGAAAATTTAAAAGAATTTAAATCTTAATTGGTTTGAATATTTATTTTTTATATTATTTCTTTCTTTTCTTTCTATACAAGCTATATCTGTTCTGAAACGTAAAATGCTTTATGCATTGCAAGGTGACATCTCTCTGCAACATTCATACCTCGAAGTTGTGCGCCGACCACCCTATACTTGTCACTCTCAGAACCTCTCTGACCTTCGAGTTAAATGTGTCACGGACTCTGGTTCACGCAGTATTGTGACACGGCAGCCATCTTACTGATAGCATCGCACCCATTGGTGGATCTGTACCCACGACATGGAAGTGTTTTGTTTTACGCATGTCCTTCACCGGACTCATTCACACACAGGCATTTAGATGAAGCTGTAATCAAACCGAGAATTGGGCGCATGTGCTGAAATAATTTCACTTTTGTGCCCTTAATGTAAATAAATTATGTGTGAGGGACACTTTGATCCGATCAACTATGCATTTTAAAAAAATTAGTCACGAAACACTGCCAAGTGGATGGGAGCTACTTCCTACCTACAAATTATTAATTAACTATGTTTGGGTACCGGAATAGTTTGTAAGGAATTTATAAGCGTTGATTTTGTCTCAGCATTGGCATTATGATGCATGAGAAGAACATTTGTCGGGATTGCCAGTAGCGATAATTCAACAACACTACCTACCGAATTGGAGCCTCGTGTGCCATAGCACTGAACCACTTTGTATCGGAAAACAGTAGTCTTGCATCCATGTTACAATTACAAACCTACATTCATTGCGTAAAATATTATTCACTAGTTATTTTCTGTTTTACTAAACATAACTATATAATCTCCTGTGTATCTTCATGTTGTTAGACAGGCATCCTTCGTTTCGCCGCATTCCTTTCGCGCCCTTCCACCCCCTATGATATTGTGAAGAGTAAAAGAGCTAAGGCAACAGGTAATCGACACCACCAGTGAGTGATATATAACCTCATTACATCAACCCTCAAGCTATGATTCGAACTTGGAATGCCTAAACCATTGTTTTCTAAGCAACCATGCTCACGTTTCATATTTGGCGTTATTTTAATTTATGTGTTGTATTTCATACATTTACGTCAGGAGGTGTTCTAGCACACCCTTAGCAAAGCCAGGACGAACCTATATACAAGTAATGCAACCCAGATCATACCATGCTCCTGTCTTCTCCCTGTCTTCTTTCTCTCTGCCTGTCTGTCTTCTTCTCCTTCAACTTGTTGGTCCACAACCTCATGCAGAAATACAAATCGCAGCACTCACATGCACGCTTGCACGCAGACCCTCCTCGCAACTTGGCACGCCTCTAATTCGAAAATGTTTCACAATTTGAGGCAAACAAACAAACAAACAAACAAACAAACGAGTCTGACACGCCAACACACATGATTCTTGTACACACGCTAAGGCTACGGCGCAACGCAGTCAACTATCATCCACCACGAGGGAGACAGCTCAGGCACTACTCACTACTACGTAACTATCAGTCACGTGACATATCCTTTACACTCGGGTCGTCACTACCAAACGATCCTCCCCTTCCCCTCCCCCCCCTCCCCCCACCCCCACACTTTACCTGCATTGACGACCGTACATGTAAAAGTAACTATAGGATATATTAATGTAATTGTTCGTACGGATTATTCATTCCTTCTATACTTTATGTTTTCGCTACGTCACTGGTTAAGCCCCTTTGCAACTGTGATTCACTCCATCCACTACGGACATGTAAAGCTACTGTTTGGTTCTGGGGTAGAATAGGTCGTGGGCAGCTCTGCCAGTCGTAAGGGACAAACGGGCCGACGTCAGACATCAAGTAATAATATACACAGTAGTGGGGGTTGTATTCCCAATAATGGAATACTATGTAAGGAATCACCTAATGTTATAGTTGTCAGTTTCAATCCCAGCATTGCACCAGACTGTGAAAAATGTCATCAGTCAGGATTGCTTGTGACGGGAATCGAGCGTGACCTCCCGCATTACAGTCTCGCCTTCTACCGTTGATCCATCTCTATCGGCGATGACGCAATAATTGCTAATGAGAAGTTACCCAATAGTAGAAGAGTTCCTTCGCCAGTCTGCAACGTCATAACAAGGCCGTTATTAAATACCTGGCAGACCCACATCACGGTCATGGTCAGTCCGAGGTTGTCTGCCCACTCGTTACTCGACCCAACTCAATTATTACACTTGTAAACACTATCTGGAGTAATAAGGCAATCACCACCTTCACCGAGCTGTATCATTAGAACTCAACCCCGAGATTTATATCCTACAAACAAATTTCGGTTGTAATAAATACTTGTTTTCATTGAATTAATTGCAACGTGTGCTCGGCTCGTCGTGCTGAGAAGTTCATGCAAAGTTCTCAGAAAACCTGGGGTCATTCCCAGAACAGGATCGTTGAATCACGCAATGGCGGTTCTTTAGCATTCAAAGATCTCCGCAGTCAAAGTTGATTGGTGGCGACCCGGGGCCACGCATTCCTGGCCACACACAATACATCGTGGAAACTATTGCTATGTGCTGGATGCACCCAGACATTGTGCGTGGGTAGAGGTGCTGGATGCACCCAGACATTGTGCGTGGGTAGACGTGCTGGATGCACCCAGACATTGTGCGTGGGTAGAGGTGCTGGATGCACCCAGACATTGTGCGTGGGTAGAGGTGCTGGATGCACCCAGACATTGTGCGTGGGTAGAGGTGTTGGATGCACCCAGACATTGTGCGTGGGTAGAGGTGCTGGATGCACCCAGACATTGTGCGTGGGTAGAGGTGTTGGATGCACACAGACATTGTGCGTGGGTAGAGGTGTTGGATGCACCCAGACATTGAGCGTGACTGAGAATAGGCAGAAGACGTAAAATTAACTACTACTAGTGTGTGATTATAAATGTCTCAAAGTCACTTATTTTGAAGAACCAGTTCGATGCCAAACCAGTGATTGAATCCTTATTCCGATTGAAAAATGTGTTAGGTTTACTTTTTAAAATACTCATAAAAAAGCCTAGATTGAAGGTGACTTTAATTATACAGGAACATATTGTTTTACCACACAAGGGTATCTTTACAACAGGGTTAAATTCCTCTAAGAGTGCCGGCCACATAGGTCACCCACAGGTCATGTATTTGTTTGAAAACAATCGTGGTATTCAATAATAAACGGTTACACTTGTGAACCTGACTCACGAAACGAGCCAGCCGTGTGGAATTAATAGCTGTTAACTTCATAATTACCCGAGACGTCTTGGGGATTGATGGTCGTTTCCAACACTGTGGAAAACTTGATCAATCATCCACGCGGAGAGAGTATTTTTTGTTTATTATTGACCTGCGTAAACTGCGGCTTGTCTTCTTACAAAATTAATATGTTAACTTGAAACATATGTGTTTATAAGAAAGTCCTGATGTTTGTTGAAATTATCGTGTCGAGATAGTGTTTTGCGGCCAGTGAAGGACATTTTAACCTTAAAGCGTACGTGACAAACAGCAGTTTGTTTAAAATTTAAATTATTATATTATCTCCAACAACAACATTAGCAATAATTATTTATTCCTCGGATAGATCTAAAAGTGAACACACAAACATAAACTTAGTTGTTTAAAAAAAAGTAAACATTGCTATAGAAATATTCAACAAGCTAAGTGGCGTTACCTTTCGCTGACATGTACATACATCGTTCCCACATTGTAATAAATATGCGACTCCTTGTCAAACGTCCCTCTTCTTTTTTTTTTAATGCAGTAAGTCAGAAGAGACAATTGACAGACAATGTTCGTATCCTAGCCAGTTGTATTTTTGTTTTACTTAAAATGTCTATGTGACATGATATTGCACGTCAAAAGTCCCCGAGTTTATAACCATGGGTAAACGCATGGAAATTAAATACTACTCATAAACAACATCCAATATTGTTTATCATTTACAGTATGCACAATAAAATATCTCATACAATCGCATTTTGCGTATTGTATTATAATATAAAGTACAGCAGGTATTCATTGCCAACATTGCAAATATCGTAGGAGCACTATAATATAAACTACATTTGCCTACGTCAATCAGTTTTACAACTTAATCTTATCCGTCACATTATAATAAACCGCGCCTTATCCGAGTTAAAACCAGCCGTACCATCACTTATCCAACGATACTTACATAATATTGCAATAGCACTCCTTGTAAATCATGGGAAATGACAAGTAATAACAAGTAATATGTAATATATACAGAGCAGCAAGTACCTTATTATTATATTGTTAACGCAGTCGACACATAAAACTAAGGTGGGGTTGCGATTCCAATAGATAATATGATGTTAAGTGCTGCTCCTCCCAAAACACATACATGAAGTACTTTATACTACTAGTTTTCCATCTGACTATTATTGGAATGAAACTATGTTTATCGCAATATATAAGACTCTATGGATTTGTTTTCTGTTTTTGTGATTGGTTGTGTTTTATGTTTTGCTTCATGTGTGTAATGTTCTCAACCGAATTGTCCTCTCCGTTGTATGTCCACCTTTACCACGTGCAATACAATATTCATGTCAAAGTAGTTGCTAGGAATAAAACCCATTTCAATCTCCGACTGGCAGATATAATTTAGAAGTCTAACTACGAATGTTGCTTTGTTCCAATAAATGTGTCAATTTTTTATTGTTGTTGATTGTATCAAAAACAAAAGAAAAGCTTCAATGGTAATTGAAAAGAGAAAAACTATTATTGAAACACGGTAGAGCGCTGAATTATCTCGACTATGCCAACATTTTCTTCTCCGAAACAGTTTTAAAGCATTAGAAAGGAATTTATTAGCGTTAGAAATCATATTTTGCGCAGGATAGGTGGAAACAAAGCCACATATGCAATTGTCTAATTATTCCGAGCCCCGCTGAGTAATTCAAACGGTCAACTGTGCTACCCGTGCATCGAAATCACCAGTAAAACATCGCATACGCGCAGCACACGTAAACAAAATATAATGCAGCGTCTATAATCGTGTACCAAAATATGCAACTGATAAGAGATTCGCGCATTGAAGTCTATTTCGACTAATTCACAAATAAAATAATAAAATTAATATACAACAAATTAAAAATAGATTTATTCGTCCCCGCCAACTAATTCCAATAGTTTATAATTTAAATGTCTACAACATGCACATTAAGTGGCTATTGTCCAATCTTAACAGTTTTAAACCCATATCAGTGCACGTAAGTCCTTAACCGAATAAATAAAATGAATAATGTGTTATATCCATACAATGAAATCCCCGCCAACAGTAGGCCTACATATGTTCTACCCACACATTAGTTCCCCGCCGATAATGATGATACT
This sequence comes from Isoperla grammatica, assembly GCA_945910005.1. Lineage (NCBI taxonomy): Eukaryota > Metazoa > Arthropoda > Insecta > Plecoptera > Perlodidae > Isoperla > Isoperla grammatica. The sequence continues at coordinate 4,060,906 of OX246739.1, read as the reverse complement.
TTGACTTGACGTCCCATATTTTGGCATCGATACTAATCGAGAAGATGAGTGGGTTGAAGATTTAAAAAAAAAAAAACGGCCCATCACCTCCATACCAAAGCCAAAATTTGAACCTAACTCGACTATTACAAATAGTTCAGATCAGACGTCTTACTTATTCACTGAAGTCGTTGCCGATGACTTGAAACGTTGCCTATGTTCTGCCCGCGCATTAAGTCTCCACCGACTAATTCATACCAGGCTTGAGGAAGTTTTGGATATTACAAAGTAGGTTCACCGTTGACCGTAGGCATGAGGCCAGTCAGGCGGCCACACATCACGCCAGGCCGCCACGCCTGCCCGTGATCCGACTTCTTTGGGGTTGAACGTCTCGGACTGTATAGCCACAGGGTATCGATCTAACTGTTTGAAACAGTGCCGACTTGAGAAAGTCATTAACATTGTAACAAAGTGCATTTGCCTTTTGAATTCAAGATGTTTAGATATCTGAATGTGTAGTAGTCCGGTGTAGTGTCTGACTTGCACATTGATTGAATGTAGAGTTGCTGCGATGCGTTTGGAAGACAAATGAAGTATATTACCATATTTTCTTGTATGGAACGTAGCGAGCGCATAGAGAAGCGGTGATGGATGTGATTATGAAAGGTAGAAGACGATAACCTCTGTATCGTTGTAGATACACAACTTGTCAGAAACACTGTTGAGGTCAGATTTGTCCGGGTAACGATTCTATTACTCTCTACCTACATCGTTCCCCGCACCAAAAAATCACACTGATTTGAATTCGGAATTCAACGTCTCAGGCGAAAATCATGTTTATTTTTTTTTTTATATATATATAATACACTCGTACTTATTTACACACTAATTTTTGGTATGGAAACAATACAAATAGGAAACAGCTAATTTATTTGTAGAAAACGGAGTCATTAGATGCTTGTTGTGAAAATACAACTCACGCGATGCACGAAGCAACACTGTTTAAATATTTACACGACTGGAAAGAAGCAATGAGTAAAATACCAGTTTTACAGTTAGATATGAAGCAATAATTTTACAAAAAAAAATATATATATTTTCAATAATGCGATTCCTATATTTACTATTACTTAATTTACATCAACGTCATTTTTGTTCTTGTGTTTTAATGAAGGTATATGTACAAACAACTTTTCAGGTAATATTTTTAGCGATAATATGTTAATCTTTTTATTGTTTACAAAGCTGTGTAACTAATTATTCTGAAAAACCAACTGTACTTTACCGTCTACCGTCTTTTCTGACGTAAAAACCACATCGATAGAATATTCTTATTCTTGTTTTAACCGTTGGTAAACGTTTAACCCGTGTGACGCGCTTGAGAAAGATAAGGCATTCTCGTGCTAATACAGCAACGATATTAAAATGAGCAAATACTCTAGACTTAACACAATCTCACGGATACAAAATGAGTTGACGTCAACTGGTTGAGTTGCCAGCAGACTTTTGAGAAATTATCAGTTGCAAAGGAGAAAAGTACAATGTATTTTGGATCTTGTGTTTTAATGTGGTTCAAATCACAAGTTTGCAGGTTTACAATACCTAAAGGACTGGTGTCATCTACGTGCATCATAGAGCATAAGATTAAATAAGACAAAACTATTGAGACCCTAACGTTTTCCAGTCGTGCAATAGTTTTTTTCGTTTTTGTTAGAAACGGTTTTGATTTGCTACGCTTGAAAAAAGGCGATTTCGCACTCTGGAAACGCATGAAAACACTTCAATACGATTTCTCCGCATGTATCAGTTACTGCAAGAGCCCATTACGTGACCTGAACCCGATGTACGATACATTTATTACGGTAACAAAATACACGTTTTTGTACACGTATTTCATATACTTCTCTTGTAACTGTTTCAACCCTTTTACATTTATTTACAACAGGAATAATCTACATGCCGATAATAAAATATACTCCTAACCTTTCTCCACAAATAGTTTCGATAAACCTCGGTCCAAAATAGGTAACGCCAAGGCAACTATGCGTGTATTCTCAGTACTTTGCGCACGCAATGCCATTTCATGTTCAATGCTTATAGCGGTGTGACGTTCCACTCCGGTAACATAGCCTTAACAAAGAGGTTACCAGACCTTAACTAAACACCTTAGCAGTTCAAGCTAGCCGTCCCCTTTCTCAACAAAAACTTATGAACTAGAGAAAGACATCTTGAAATTATAATCCGTTAGTTTTTTTTTTTTTTAATCAGTGAATGTAATTGAATATGGAAGAAGTGTATAACCTTGCATTTGTATCTGAGATTAAATTGCGCAATATATATATATTTAGTAAACGCCTCCACGTTGGGCTAATATATTTTCAACTTTGGTTCGTAAGACCGTGTTCTAGACAGTTTAGACGTCGTTGTTTCACAAATGTACCGTTTTCTCCCCAAACAATTAACTTGTTAACTTGAAATGAACCCATATGGACCAACTATTGCAATACACTTATAAAAACAATGTAACTTTACTTTTATTTAAATTTACGGAGTAGAATGTGTTTTATATCAGGCACCTTGTCTTAAATCTTACAAGTTTGTAATACAATTCTAGTAGAAAACTACTATATTAATTCATGTTAATCTAGGATTTTAGGTTCTAGACAGTTATTATTATCTAGCCTGGATTTGATATGTAAATCAAAGAATATTCACTTCTTACAATAAGAAACTACCTCTATTCAAACAATATTGGATGTAGTGTCTGTATTGCGATTTTAAAGTTATATTCTATTTATTTGGTTTGTAACTAAGTAGCAAGTTTATTTTCAGATACACTCAAGATCATAAACAGTATAATAAATCCATGGAGCACCTCACTCAAACACAAAATGAGAACGTAAAGACAGCGTCACATCAGCAATGACGAGTCTTGTTTTTTGTTTACAGTCGGTAAGGTTTGAATCGTCCAGACTAAAGTATGATGAATTCACTACTCTAATAACATAATTGCATAATTTGAACGATCTGCATAATTTGTTATACACTTACAAAACAATTTTGCAATCAGTTATAGCTTTGAGTGTGGGTAGAAGTTTGGACACCAGTAGCTCCTACACTAATTTAAAATGAATGAAGAACGTTCAGTTTAAGGTTTAGCAGCCGCCCTATTGATTAGTGGTTTTAAGAGCGTGAACTCCTGCATGGCCAGAACGCGATATAGCGTGGGTTCAATTCCCGCGAACGGCAGGTAGGCATTTTCTGTTGCACTTAATTGACCGTTTTAACGATCCCTTGTATCTAGCGCCATATAACTTATGAAGCCATAAGAAGACAGGCATTACAGTATCAAGGTTGATAGATGCTGCGAGATTCGAACCCATATGCATTCGTTTACCTTAGTGTCACTGTAGATGTCATAAACGTCGATATTGTTATACATTCTTTTATAGAAAATGATCTAAGAACACGAGGGGATATGCCAAAGTAATCATGCTCTGATCAGTTACAAGTTCAGACAGAATAATGACGCACAAAACATATCAAAAACAGGCCCTGGTATTCAGATTTTTATAACATCAGTTTTTGAATGTAGATCGATTAAAAAGTAACTGTCATACTATGACGATTTGCTAGATACGTTCATTAGAAAAACCACTGACATGAATAATTAGAAAGACACTAGAAAACAGTGATAGTAAAACTTGTCGACTCTGCTTACATGTTTCGCACGTCCACTCTAAAAACAATGGTTATTAAAATCAATATAGATTTCATCTACGAAACAGTTGACAATGGTCGAGTCTAAGAAAATATTTTGCATGCACCGTATCAAAATAGTGACTTAATGCAGGCTTATATATCAATTACAGCAGAACACAAACAGTTGAATTGTAACTCCGTATACCGGTTCATCATTTGCACGGTAGCTATAGTGTAATTAAATGCAGCTGAATATGAACAGTTGAGTATACTTCCATTCCACGACCGGTAAAAAAAGAGTGACTATGACAATGAACGTGTTATTAAATCAACACTTTGTTACGGTTGACGGACGCGCAATTGTTAAAACGGTGCAATTAATTATACCAGAAAAATAATTTGTTTGAAGTGAGTATTATATGAACCAACGTTGCCAGTTGTTACTAAACCTGTTTGCAACTTTGTAGCGTCAGAGTTTAATAAATTAGGATGCGCCTTTTATTTGTGCAACACCCGGGATCCACAATAACTAAATAAGACAAGTAAATAGCTGTAATAAAATATACAAACAGATGCCTCTTGAGACTACATATTGACAAGAACACGGACGTGAGTTTTCTTAAGCAAACATCTTAATGTGCAGATTCAGTGTAGCTGGTTCTAAAATAGTCTGACTCATACACAATATATGTATGTGCAGAGTAAGATTGAATAAAGATATATAGTCAATAATAACGTACAAAAGGTTTCTAGTTGTGAATGAAAGCAGTTGAATGAAGATAGGCGGAGAACCGTTACCGGTTCGTAGTTTGCTTCTGTAAAAATGTACAAAGCGGATGCCGTGTTTGTATGTATATATATTATCTCAACGATAAATAACTTACGAGCGGAAACATTGATTGCGATCACTGACAGATGACATTTTTAAACAAATAGAACATTTTACTCCCTCGAGCTCTCCCAACATGCTAAGGGTTGTTGATTGATTCTTGTTGCTTAGTGTATTTTATTGAGATCATGCTATTTAAGACGATGAGGGGTGATAAATGAAAATCAAGGATAATTACAAAAAACCCATGCCTTTGCGGATTCGAACCCACGTCTCTAAGAGGCATATACGCTTGGAGCCTGCGCCCATACAGCATGAGCTACCGCGGACTATATCAAACCTATTATTGTCCAACTGTCAAAAATCAACCAGTGATCTCCCAAATGGGGGAAGTGGTTGTGAGAAATTATACTGAACCATGACCAAAAGAGCGGTTACCTACTCAACTTTTGTCGTCCCAGTAAAGTGTAGCTTATCTTGGCGCCGTTCAAAGGGAACGGCTGGGGGCAAACATACTCGTGCGTTGAATACTCAGTGTATAAATATATTTCATATTGCTCGTTTCTAGCTGGAAACAGTAAACCCAAGGTCAGTGTTTGCTCCGCGGGTCCAATCGTTTACACCAAATGACAGAGCGGTGCCAATAACGGCCGATAACCACCATCCAGGAATAATTATAACCCGGTTATATTTCCATGATCACGATCTCTTCAATAACTCCTCAAGATGTTATTGATAATTTCGCACTGCAGAATCCTTATCTGTCTGAGCTGAGGCCCGGTTTGATTCAAGAAACTATAATCTAAATGTCTTTATCGTCGGATTAGCCATTAAATATGGAGAACAATGTTTCGGGAAAAATTGTCCCTGTTCATGTTATGTTGTGAGGATGGGAGGGAATGTCAAGCTAGGTCTATTATATTGGACTCAACTCAGTATTATTATTATTATTAGGCCTTTATTTGCAACACACTGACTGAGGAAAGCCTTGGGAAGTTTCAGTCAGAATTTCAGAAGCCACCATCGTACCGACGTCTTCTCGAATTAAAGTAGCGCTTCCTACCAAACCAACATATCGTTCCAGGTTTGAATTTTTTTTCATATTTACCTCTCAAATAGCCAATACAGTACTTTATTTTGTACTTCTGTGTAAACGCAACTTCAAAAAATGGAAATTCAACTTATACCACACAATGGGCAGTACCGAATTCAGTGTTAGCTCTGGTCCGAGAATAATGAGCTGGAGTATTTCTGCAGTGTGGGCCTTGAGTGGCCTACATAACCCCCGGTAAAACAGGAGCTGGCCGCCATAACTCAGGAGGTGCCTAACCTCTACTCGGCGATTATGTTCTAACTCATAGGATACAGCGATAGTTAATTGACTTGATGTTTTAGCTCGAAGCCCCTGGATGCCGCCCATGTGTAGAGATCGTTCATGTGCAGAGCCATTTTATGCCCAGCTCAGTAGAGAGTTCGCATTCATCGTCACATTTGGTCAGAAACTAGATATAGTACTTGGTACAGTAGTTACAACTTTATAAACAAAAAAAGTTTAAGGGAAGTATTTCTGGTTCGTCTTACCTTTGTTGCCAAACAAATTTAATTTTGTTTGAATCGCAATCCACCATTATTGCTCTTAAAGCATTATTTACAAAGTAATTTTCAATAATTAATTAATAGTGTTGATTATGTGAATCACATATAAATGAAAGTACTTTTAATTTAGATGTAATTGAGAAACGAAGTTTAATTTTATTTCTTCAATATTTATTAACAAAAATACAGACTTTTCTGACACAACGTTATTATCAAAGACACTACAAAACGGTGAAGAGTTTCGGGCATTCCCATCGAAATGTTTGTTTAAGGTTAAGGCATGCATGGCTCTTAGCTAATTGCCAGCGACCTCAATGCCAGTATCGCCATTGCAAAGATCGTGAAAGGTCAAGACCTAAGCTCTTTACACACGGCTTGATCTGATACAGCTCCGTTATTGCCTATTTCAAATAATGTTATTAAAATTCTTATCACCTATAATCTGTATATAATTGCCTATTAATTTTCAACCAGCTTCTAAAAACACGAAAACTTCATTAAGTTATTCCGTCATCAATTATCAACCTAGGCACGCTTCTAGTTAATAGCTATTATAGCTTACAAAGTCAGCTTACTACGAACTCAAGAGTTAAAATGCTACGTAAGGTGTTGATTTTCGTCACCACTTTCCGTGAGCGAAACTAAAACAATTCCACGTTTCTTATATTAGGTTGACATTTAGAATGTACGTAATGTATGTCACAGTTATGAGTATGACTGCATGTTTACGTATGAAATATGATTATGGAAGGGGATATTTAATAAGCCTGAAGTAATACGATAGTGTACTCAAGTTAAATTTGAACAAGTGGGACAAAACTATTTGTAATCCTATCCGCCAAACGTTTTAACTTTAGCAATAAGCTTCGTGCAGCAACGTGCTGTTGCAAAGGATAATAGAACAGCAAGGCTGTAAGATAAGCTAATAACTCGGCTTACCTTCGGCCCAGGATAATGCGTTACATCCGTACTGAGTGCCATGTTAGGTCAATCCAGTGGTGTTACCAAGGGTAGTAAACCCTATTGAACACAAAATGTAAATGTGCTTCTCAAAACTTTAGTTGATGGTGCAAGAAAAAATCATCCCGATGCAATCCTTCGGTCAGCCTTCTTAGAAATTCGAAGTAAATAATATCTCGGGCCTTAGTCTGAGACACCTTGCAATTTGGCCGGCGCTATAGTTTAGTGATCAGAAGACCAGAGGCCATTGAGGAAGGCCAAGTTGGGCGAAGTACCTTAACCCTTTGGGGAAAACCACTCGTTTATACATATAATTTGGATGCTACAATGGAAAATCTACTGAATACAAAAATCGTGTTAAAAGTCCAAATTGTGTATTGTTCGTCAACCCTCCGCAATCATTTGTAGCTGTTTATATTAAAACGGGTTTCTTATCCGAATCGTGACGTATGTTCTAACCCGGCAGTGCTGAGGAAGCGGAATTAACTAATTATTCGCGGTATTGTACAGTGTCAAGTTGGACAGTCAAGTCGTAAGGATAATATGTGTAATAAATGCATTTCACTTAATCATGTTTTGTCCACGCTAAAATTGGAAATATTTGCAAGCTCACTGAAACCCTTATCAGATACCTATTGCAAGTGAGATGGCCTGGCATGTAATACGAAGATATTGAAGCGATGAATATGTATGTATTGACAACCTGATTAATATAATGAATATATATCAATACATGTTTATATACTTTAGGAGTTTAGTCACGTTCATTGACTTGTCCTAGTCCCACTCACATATAGGAGGTATGAGTGGGAGATGGCCAGGATGAGTGGGATTTTGGTGACTGATGATGCTTTACATCTCCACCATTGCAATCATGCTGCTCGCGACGAAAGAGAATTTGGTGATATATATTTGGGAGAAAGACAATTACAAAATATTTTTAATTAAACTCTACGGTAAATTTTACCTGGTTCACAATACAGATTATAATAGTATTTGTTGTTTCATAATCGATCGCGTTTAAACCTGCTCCGCCTTCACGTTTTCTTTGCCACTGTCAGACGCAGACTTTGAACTTGAATCACAGTAAAGAAATGCAATGCTTCATTGATTAGACTCGAACAAGTCCGTGTAAAATACATCTAGTTTTCTCAGTTTTGTACAGTATAATACCTACTGCATGGGTCATGTTTGGCTAGTCTTCATCGTGATCATGTATACACCAAATCCATGTATTTGTAAAGGTGCTATTGTGTTTCATGTGCATGTGTAACTGAGTTTGGTACCTCGACCATGTGAACGGGAAACACGCTCAAGTAAATCTATACATTCATCTAAAACATATTTACAAGAAAATATTAATTAATCAAGGCTTTCATCCAGGATACGGTATAATTACAATTTTAAACACACGTTAAAAAGGACTACTCCTTTTTGTTTCGACTTCCGGAGATACGTGATAATTTCTATCCACTCTAGTTTAGAGTTACTAAGATTGTAGATAGATATTTTAGTTGAATATGTTAATTTTAACGATTGCTTTTTTTATCATTCTGTTAAAGTAAATACGTTATAACTGATGAGAGTCGAAATAAACGAGGTATCATTAAGAGAACGGACAGGTCTGATATTTATGTGTGGGTTATTGACTGATTCATAAGGTTACAAACCTTACACAACTGTGATGAGATATAATTCATAGCATTAGTACTTCACGCTTACTTCGTTTCCTGCGCTGTAGCATGGCCGGTAAACCGGATGCGGAAATCATAAGACGGTGTGGGCCTACTGCGTTGAATGACCTGCGATTAATAAAGCATATACGCTGCTCCAAACGGAACGATCAACTTACTAAGATATTATGCAGACGATTCAAAAAGAATTGCATTGGAAGTAGTAATGTAGTTATTTGCAAAACGCAGCTGAACGAACGTTTATTTAGTGCATTTTCTGATATGTATAGTGCGATACACAAAACAGAATATAATTGTAACTGAGGTGAGCTTTTGTTAGCAAAAATTGTACCAATTGTTCGTAACTAGTAATTGAGCCCATGAGCCGCTTACAACAGTATAAGTTAACTCGTAAGTATAAGTTACACATAAACTACACTACATTGTAAGTTTCTCTAAAGGCTACTTGGGTTTCTAAGTTTTTCTGCCGTGTTCGTCATCTCACATTTTAGATACCTAGGCCTAAAATTTAACCCGTCTGTGATCTTTCTTGTCCTTGCGTGTTCAGCGAACATTGCGGGCCACCAAACATGCAGATGAAACCGAGTTTCATAATGTTGTTAATATTTTATTGTTTTATAATAATGTTTAGTTACATAGAAAACGAGTACCTTTACTGTATAGGAAATCATATGTCAGATACCTAGTCAACACTTCCATGTAGTTATTTCCCCTACTAAACCGTTTGTAGATGTGTATATGCTTATTATTGTTATCGCAATGAGGTATCATATAATATCAACCTATTTAAACATGTTTGTTGATTAACTAGATAAGTGTTGTTAATTTAAAACAGAGTTGATTATTCTGGTTCTGTATAAATTATCACATAATGCAGCCTCTAAACTTCTATTCTAATTGTAGGCCTACCTTTAACACGTTGCTCGGACTGTTAGATTAATTATCCCATCGTTGAGTTCGGTGAATAATGTGATCGTAGTAAGCTAGTTATTACTGTGTTATAACCTCCTATTCAACGCAACTAGAAGAAATGATTTCTTTTTATTTACTTTTGGTTAACGGTTCAACGTTTCGGCCCCCACATATTATTATATAGACACCTAGAACGAATGTAACTGGACTGTGGAAAAGCAAACAAGCCCAGATATAAATCTTCGTGTTGACTTCTATACTTCATACTTCCTGCTGGGCTGGGCTTGGACCAAACCACGGTGAATCCATCAATATGACTAAGTGTCGCGTCACAACTAAATTACCCAGTCACATTTTCCCACCTGGATATTTCCATAACAAATCGAGGAAGTGTTTTTTTTTCTTTTAAACGCGCATTGAGTATTGTTTCGATAGTTTTAAACGTCGCTACGAGACGGTTTGCAGCAGTTTATCTTGCGTCCATGAAGCTGTCTCGTACGATCATAAGTAAAGTTATAAATTATGAGTTATTCTGTGTTAACTCTGGCTGAATCGTGAAGAGGAAACCAGGAAATTGCATCACGTGATATGTGAAATTGCTTTGCATGCCGCCTTACCCCAACCACTCAACAAAACACTACGATTTCTTTAATTTAGCGATTGTTCCGAGATGCTATCGTATGGATACACGCGTATTGATCACAATAAACAACGAATATATGTGTTTGTAAAGGATGTTTGTATGACACCACATGTATTCGGACAATTCAACTTGTATTTTAAAGAGTGTTAAATGTACAACGATTGTTCGGAGATGCTATCGATACAAGCATATTAATCAAACTGAACAAGACGTCTCTACAGAGTTAAAGAAATTTGACACCAAACATATATGAACGATTCGAATGATAAAGAAAGGGTTAAATCACAGATAACTTAATTTCCAACTATAACTAATCCTAATTTTGGTTTGTTTATAAAATAAATATTAGAAAGAAACCATGTTTATTTACGTTCGTATGCCTGATTGCTTTCTTAGAAATACACTGGCACAACACCAACTTAGTTATTTTTAGATGGATTTTGATTTTCCCAATGATTTTATGTGGTAATATATAATACTGCAATTGATTTAGTTAAAATAAAGTGTTAACATTATACTTAAATGTATTTTTCGGAATACCACGATTCTGAAACAGGCACTTACTTATTTAAACGTTGCTGCGTGAGTAAAAAGGCTGTTGCAAGTCTGTGTTAACCTTGGTGGCCTTGAAAGCCTCTAGGTTGAAAAACACGAGACTTACAGGCGCTACATCAATCAATCAACATACTTATACAATCAAGTGTATCGTTGGATCAATTATAGTAACCTTAAAGAATAACGGTCTGCTAGATTTAATCAAGCAATTCAATGTCGTGCACATGCATGGTACTCGTCTAGCTATGGGTCTTTCTTGGCATTGCATCTTTTACTGAGTTTGGTCGTGTAATGGCTATTGCGATATATCCCACAAGAAAACAATAACGATATAATATTAATTGTCACTGGTATTTTGACGTTGAAATTAAACTTTGGAAAACAATTGTCTTCTAACTTAGTTCTTTCTTATATTGGATGTTCTGATATTTAGGTGTATATTTCCATATTGGACTATTATCCGGTATCACATACATATTATCATCTATTATCCATGTCTTATGCGGGATTCGTACCAGCGCCCGTTCGTTGCACTAAACTATGTGTCTGCATCCAAACATGTAAGAATACTCAGTGTTCATAGCGCGTCTAATCAGATTCAACGGATTGCGCATTCCAACAAAACATCGTTATTCTATAAATAACGGAAAGAAAACCAAGCCAAGTCTTCAGTCAGGAAGACGCAAGAAACAGTAACTTGGCCATGACTTCTAATTGTGGTTTTATTACGGATCGTTATTGTATTCAATTCAAACTGACAATCAATGTTTTACATCTTTGTACAGAGCATTTAACCATATCAGGAAGTGGTTCGTTTACTTTATAACTTCCGCTGTTAAGCGTATGTTTAAACGGCCAATTGTTGCCTATTCACTTATAAGGCAATATTCAATCAAGACATAATTGAAAACCACTGAAGAAAACGCTAATAATCATTGAATTAAATGAATATGAAAGTCGTAACTACTGATTTTGAAAAACATTATAATGACAGTCCTGTTTTTATATTGCATTCTCGCGACCGTAGAGGAAAGTTGTCGTTGTTTGACATGATTTCTCAATCAAGGATTCTCATCAGAAACGATTTAACGATATACTTCTCAATGCTACTCACTAAGACGGCGATTATGGCTTCAGTGCGCATGTGCGAGTTGTAACTGGGAGCCAAAGTTTGTTAGTTTAGGAAAAGTAATGCTTGAAATTTGGAAACGGAAACTACCATCCGTAACATTTATCACGTTTCTGATTCCCATTACTTTTCAACGGATGTTGTGGTTCGAGAACAATTTCCAACGATAAAGAACACGTGACACGACGTGTTGTCGGTTCTTCATTCACGTCCTCACCTGTTGTAGATTCTCCCATATATACGTTGAAATATGTCGATGCGTGAAGGAAGAGAAGCAACAAAAACACTCTCTGATCAAATCACGAAACTAGGAGGTAACATTGCTGAGTAACCTTGCGTCCGAGGACGTAGTTGTGAATGAGAGCCTTACATGAACCGTCATGTGCTCAGAGTATGGTTTTATTCAATCTTCCGGGTAAAAGTTGCTGCTGCTGTCAAAGATGTAACTGTTATGAGTGGTTTTATTGTGGGCATGCGCAGCTATGTAACGCATGAGGTGTTAAATTAATTCACTTGTCGAGTGTGTGGTTTAGTAATTAAAACATATTAGATAATGCATAAAGCTATAGCTGTACGTGTTATGCACTTCTCATTCAGTGCTATGAGGATGTTGATAATATTTTTCAAGCGATACAGGAATATAATTAAACTTATATACAAATGCATCACAATTTGTTACGACAATAACTTAACCATCTCGTTTGAGAAAATAAAACTATTTTTGTAATATTGGCAATGTTTTCTAAAATGTTCTGGACAGAGTTAATTTGTATGACCTTAAAAGGACGTTCGAGTGTATGGTTTGCAAATTTTCTAGAAAGAAGTTATAGATTATTTTAAGTTTATGAAGCAGCATATAAATTGCTTTTACAATTTAAAATAACTGTGGCGAAAGGTGTCTTAATGCTATCATATTGAGTATCTTTCCTGCTAGTAAAAAGACAGTTACTTCCAAGCTATACGACAAATGATATTGTTCCGAGCGTAAGGGACTGTATAGACGCGCACTCTTTGTGATTTGAATATTACCCTGGCAATTATAATCACAATGCCAGTGCTAACAGCAATACTAATGCGCTTAGGTATGCTTTAACCACGTCTTTGAATAATAATTATGGTAATTATTTATAGTGTACATAACAATTACTTGCCACGTAAACTATTGGCACTGCCATGTTGTTCTGTGCGTCAACTCGATAACCAAATAATTGCATTATTTTAGTTTATGTTAATGCTGGGTACCATAAAGTATGAAGTTCATTGTGCGTGATACAAGCCTCGGATATGCACGGCATCCCCTGGGATCTATCTTGAGGAGTAGTCATAGTACCATACCAGCCTTGCATACCTGTCTGGTATGACCAGGCCTAGTCTACCGGGACCAGGTATGCCTTTCTGACAATATACAATAACTGAACATTTAAATAGGTGCTATAATATTTCATCTCGTAATACTGTAGTCTGAGGGTTACAAATAAACATAGTGTACCACCAAACGAAAACGATTATAGCATTGCTATCTAGCTTGAGCTAGTTAAAAAATAAAAAGTCTTGAGATTTTTCATTCAAGTATAACTACAAGTGCGGTAGTAGCACAGATAAAGGATTCTTGTTGTCAATCCGTTATCTGTGGTAGTAGTATAAATCAAACTAAGAACACACGTGAATAAAATCTAACAAGTCTAAACGAATTGAGTTCTAGGGTGTTTAGGGCCAACCATGCCCATACAAATATGAATATGAATTTAGCAAGATCTATATAATGTATTGATGATTAAATCTTGGATTTGACGGAGCAATAAAATCTGAAAATACCTTCAATGTCTGGTTCAAACTACCAGTAAATTGAATCGAGTACCTCTTCTTACGAGCATCGGTGCTTTGAACACAAAGTACGTTCATTCATCACGCACACGAGATGCTTGAAGGTTTCTCAGTTCCTTAGCCTCATTTTTTGGTGGAACTAATAACACCGTTCTAGAAGACAATCCTTCCGCCGTTTACCGGAACACTGGCCGGCGTCAGAGCTCACTGATTGAAGTTTCCGGAAGGGTTGGTACACGCACAAGGCAAGATATAACAAAGATCTTGGCGAGAAATATGGTTATGTGCTTCGCATTGATGTTACGTGGTTTGTGACGTCATTGAATTCCTTACAACACATGCGGAACAATACCCAGGCGTGAGTGTTATTGTCTTCGGTAATATTCGCCATCCTGCATTACGTTATTTCACATCAGTAAACCTCAAACTTTCACAGGTAATAGTTTGGTCTCCACCTACGAGGTTTCAAATACTTACAATCAAGTTCAAGACGAGAAATACAAAGTTATCGTTTATCTACGATATATATCATAATGTTTTAACCAAATCCTCTCAAATTTGTAGTATTAATATATTATGATTACATTCACTAAACGTTATTGTAAGAATTACTGTTGTTTCGATTATGATTTGAAAGCCCGTTTATCAAATGCATCAAATACAACCTGTGGATGCTTTGTGTTGTGTAGTGTATTAACTTATTACGGTTAAAACAAAATATAGGAATTCATATGGGATACAATATCATATGCTAAATATGTATTTACCTGCATACAAGTAGCCTACGTTAAACAACAATTCCAGTTACGGTACCTACAAAGCGAGTTTAGTTTAAATTTGAGTTACATCAAATGAAAGCAAAATCACTGTACGTTGACAAGCTCTTCAGACATTGTGTGATGAACCGAGAAAAGACTTTCCTAATGTCCTGGCGAGGCTCACTCACCAATTATCGTCGCTATTATGGTAATTTAGAATTTAAACCCTACTTAAAATTCTGAAAATTGCATAGTAGAAAGATGGCCCACGAACCCACTTTCATTTTCTCAGATTATCATCGTGTATAATCTAGAGAGTGAAGTAAACTTGCATGTATAATGTAGGGAGACGCGCAGACACAAGGAAGGTGTCCCTCACCTGTCCGTACTTTTGAACATCCTCAATTGGAGATTGTTATAAGTACACCTAGTGTATAATTACTTGAAAATATCACCTGAACCTGGGTTGTCTGTTGCTGTCCAACGACCAACGTGTTGGGTATTCGTGCTCATAATTACTACACAAATTCGCCATCCGCTCATCAACGCAAATAATTATATGTATTTTTTCAATACGTTATATATCGGGCATTGTTGGGTTGCGTGTTCGGGAATAGCCATGATTAAATACTAACCAGGCGAGACGATTATCTTTGAAGGGTGTAAATGATAATTTCACAGTTCGAACCCAACATAATTTTATTTTAAAGTACATATTATGCATGTGTATCAAAATTGAGCTATAATGTAAATATTCTTGTTTGAATTCATATTGTCTTGGACCACCTATTTCTCAAGACCGTCTTCAATATTCAGCAACTTGAAACAACGTATTAATTCGAAGCTTCATATATAGCCATGTGGCCTTACTCCACAGCTCCGGGCTTGATATTTCATAATGGAGACATGTTTATGATCAGAGGGACATTCACACTAATTAGTCAACCAAAACTTCATCTTATTCGTAATAATTCGCACAGCGAAGACTTTCGAATGCTTATAAGAACTTAATCGTCGTTGAATAACAGACCGTGACAATGTAGGCTATAGTCATAAAAGTCTGTGTGTAACTACTGTTTCTGAAGTTATGAACTGAATCCTTTCACTGATGACATTTATAAGTGCAGTGTATTTCAGGTGATTGTCTTGTGGACGTCCTCAGACGAAAGCCGACTGCCGAAGCGTCTTCGTCAGTCGTTCCTCACATTATCCAACAATAACGACTCTGCATTTCACTACTATTCACTAAACTAACGGTACTTTTCATCAAGGTGTAACACTAAACAAGAACTGCAGTTTTAATTTAGTGAATGCAATAATATTTCTAATGAAAAGTAATCTCTTTCTCACGCCTTCTTTGTCGCTGTGTGTTACTTTTGACATCAATTTCCGGTCTATTCATGTCGCCTTTGTCACTCGCTTTAAACGCAACAATTACTTTACCAACGTAAGGAGAAAAAAGTTAAATGACTAATGGAAGTAGCCTAGATAATTTAAATATCATTCTAACCAAGTGAAAGGTAATATTACGTTAAAATCGAACGTGAACTTTTTATGACGTTGTCTAATTAGCAGAATTAATTATAGTCCTACTGTCTTGCGACTTGTATACAGAAATTAGGTCGAAGATTGAGCATGCTGAAGGTCTAGAAAACAGAATCTTGAGTTGTTTTTTTTTAGTGGAAATAAAGTAGTCGACTTGCTAATATGTTATTATTCAAACACAGATTATAGCAATTGCAAAATGCACAAAAAAAACAGCAACATGAAAATTACGTACGTAATTCAATCTGAAAGTGTATTCATTACTTTTGCATTCCGTAATTGGAGGGTTCATGTGCTGCTGTATCCACCACATAATTTACTTCTGCCGGCACGCTCACTTTTACACCAATCAGTCACCTTGAAGAAGCAGCTTCCAACTGTTGCCGCTACAGCGCTGCATGTCCTTAAGGGTCCTGCGTGACGGATGCGGTTTGCAATGCGTGTAAGGAGTGGTGTGGAATATATGTAATAAAAATATTAACTCTTACTTTTCTTTGATTCGCAAAAAATGGCTGGTAAGTAAAGAAGCGCAATGATTGTGTGAGCGATGAATTTAAAAAAAAAATTCAGACTTGCTTCGTATCGAAATAGTGGGCAGTGTCGATTAGGTGTTAGTTTATAGTAACTTACATCGCAGTTGTTTTGTCGTACACATTCTCTACTGAAATCTTAAATGCAGTCACTACTTGTCATGACTCCGTTAGCAGAATGAGCAACAACAACCACAAGAGCAGCTTCTCTACTTTATCCAGTCAACGGTATATCCAGTCATATCCTGAATGAGTTGACTCATTTATCCCCTCCTATTGTTCTCAATGCACCACGCATCTTTGTTCTACAATTAATTGTTATCTAATTGCATCGCTTTACACCACCGGCCGTCATTCAGTCACCTACTAATACAATGTTTCCAAGCATTCGATTGGATCAAATTGTCTTTGTCATGATAGTGCTTTGATAATGTTTTTTATGCGGGTAAAAAAACTGGAAAACTTAATGCACCCATTTCACATGAATGAGTGCACGAACGTGCCTTTGTATTACCCTTGTAAATAGAAAAGTTTAAACAATATCTATTTACAACATTAAAATTGAACAGCGTCTTATGATTTCTAGTACTCATTTTGTTTATAAATATATTTAATCTCGTTGTATTCATATTATATATTGTTGTTAGACGTCATGACAATTCTTCAACGGAGCCCAAAAACGTAGGCATGTATTTCATATTTATGTTTAAAATACGTATCATCATCTGATATTTACTTGTTGAATTTTCAAATGCAAAGAAAGGTGAGACTTCGTACAAAGGAACTTTAGATTAGGAACACATAATTGTAATTGTATGTTTCCGCGATCAATTTGGTGAATGGAAACAGAAAATTTACCAATAATGACTGATTCAGCATACACGGTTTAAGTAGGTTTATAATACGAGAAATAAATCATTGACGTGTAAGCTATGATAATGTAACAATAACGTAACTTCACTCGCTTCCCACAAATACGTCACAACTTCGCTGCAGGACGTTATCTCTGTATCAACTGTGCTTTAATTTTAAGAATATTCATTTCGTCTGTAGTGTCTTCTACGTCTTGCCCGAAGAAATATGAAAATGATCCAATGCCTTTAATGAAAGTCTCGTATAGTATAATAGTACGTATATTATCTACATGAAATTGAAAACATTTATTTCTAACAGTACTTGATGCGCTGTGGGCGATGGTGCGCGTGCGCGGAGCGGCGCAACTTGTCCGGCCACACCTTCTTACACAGGAATGCCAAAATAGAGAAGTAGATGGATGAACCAAATAATATCTAACAGTCACTCGCAATATAAACGATGGAATAAATCATTCTCTGACTCTGTCGGGCTGAATACGGTTGTTTGCGGTCGGAGCGTTGGAAACGAGTCGTATAATTGGAATGACGAATTTGGGAAATTCTTGGCGGACAGTTCGTTGTATGAGATTGGTAGCACTGCAGGTGATCGTTAGGAAACCAATGCACCCACTAATGTTTTACATAATGAGGTCCTCTTCCTTCTTTAGCTCTTGGTTATATTGTCGAAATTGCAGACACATAATGTGATACATAAAATAACGAGATACACTAATTATGCTTTTTGAAATGTTTAGGTTCCACATTATCTCCGATATTCTACAGATTTCTCACAAGTTAGGTAACATTAAAAGAAATATTGCTTTAAAAATGCACTAAGATTAAAAAGTTAGTGAGCTTAAACTCTACACATTTGATATTATGTATGTTATATCAATTAAAATGCAATTCAAGCATACGTTGATAAATGTACATTTTGATGATCCCGAATGTTCATCTAGGCACATAACAAAATCTTTCCTACTTACACATTCTCCTGTAGTAATGTTATTTAACCTATATTCATATCAATTCACATCCAATCAAAATTCCTTTTGAAGTTGGAATTTCAAAAGATGGCACTCGTTATGATTCGGAAACACCTCTCACAGTAAAACTGTATCCCTCGCCATAATTAACAGGCGAACGCCTGGGTGTCTTGTTTAGCTCACAGTCTTGAACTAAACTAATGTATTGTGGTGCTTTTATTGCGCGTGGGAAACGGTTAAATTGAACAGCCAAATAAAGAATATCTGTGGAGAAGACAAAGTACATCCGTTATTTTTTTTTGTATTTTTTCGCACACATTTACAAACGTTTCCTCCGCATTTCCATTTCGACTGATTATGCGTATTTTGGCTCAAAATAATAGGTCTACATTAAATAGTGTTAGCTTGATTCATGCATACAATTTCAAATATATATATTTATTAACAATGCAATGACATATACATACATGTAAATAAACTTATAAATTAAGAAAAAATCGTATTGATTCCCACCGCCTTTATTTCTATTGGACGCGGTCCCCGTTGTTTTCATATTTGAATAGACTAATACAATTTCAAATATATATATTTATTAACAATGCAATGACATATACATACATGTACATAAACTTATAAATTATGAAATAATCGTATTGATTCCCATAGCCTTTATTTCTATTAGACGCTGTCTCCGTTGTTTTCATATTTGAATAGACTGAATGGAGGTGGAACCGCTTGAGCACTGCAAGCCTATAATAGGCCTACTCTAAACGTATTTTATAAACTAAAACTAATATTTTTTAGCAATAAAATGTAAAACAATATTAATTCTTAAGAACTTTGAGACCACTTTACTGTGAATTGGAATAAACAGGGTAACCAATAAAATAATTGTAAAAATAATCCAATCATCTTAGATGATTGGCTGTAACACGTCTTATAAAACGCAATCGTTTTACACAACGCTCGGCTTGAGAATCATATATTATAGCAATGTAGAGTACTTCACTTCACATCCAGAGGCGCGATTACATCCAGCTTCAATCGGTTCAACTTCTTTGACGCCAATTATTGGTTCACTAACTGTCATCAGTGTCGCTGTACAGTTGACGTAACGATGTAATATGCACTTTATGTCCAGATCTACATTTAATTAGCACTTATCAGCAATATGTCCAAGTAGTAACTTTGATTTTACGACAAATAAATGCAATCGCCAATAAATTCAATCGTCAATTATTTTCTTCTAAATCAGTAAACTGAATTTAATTTGATGTCTTCTAAGACTTGAAAAAGCCGTCGTAGATGTTCCACAGTTGCTGCATTCCAGGTTCTAATCCTAGATTGAGCATGCCTGCCATGTGACACTTGTTCGTCTTTACATGACCCACTCATTGAACGATTAGCAATGTTGCCAAACTATGAGACCTAAAGACGGAAATGTTAAAATTATGTGAAATGTTGATCACGACTTAAACCATTTGTTAGTAACTAACTAACCATAAGCAAATTAACATCTAATTATTAAAAAAGATGTAGTTACAATTTTGCGTAAGCGGGAACATTTTTTATATCAAACTTTCAAACGAATTTTGTATGTCTCAATTTTGTTAAACTTGGTTTATTTTGGTTTGAAATATTTTCCAAGGTCCACTGTTAGATTTACCTGGGCCTGGATTCACAAAGATGCGTAACTCTAAGTTGTCCTAAGTTAGGCAAATCCTAGCTAGATAAATCAAGATAAATCATGTCTAGGTATTAATACACATTCACAAATCAAATATTATTAGTTAAATATTGTTCATATTTTACTATATTTTATCTTTATAACATTGCAGAACGACATATTGGTGATTTATATCACTAAGATTTGCCTAAACTAGGACGTCTTAGCACTTAGGCACCTTTGTGAATCTGGGCCCTGGAGTTTATGATACCAAGATATTAGACTTGTTGGGTTTCAACCTTCAGCCACTAATACCTGTTACGTACTTACACCAATTACTACCCCACCGCGATGCTAGCGTAGTAAGCGTACCGATATGTCCCGGATATTACGGGACCAGCACAAAGCGGCCGCTGCACACAAAGAGAAGGACCACTATTATTATCATCTTCTTTCCCTTTACTCGGTTATAAAATTTAAACATTTTATCTCTTCCATTACTATTTTGTTGGGTATAATAGTTGGTTAATATTAGTATAATATGTGGGCACGAATGGTTAACGGCCAGGCGCATAATCACTTTATTTTGTATGAAAGGCCAGGGGTCAAATCAAAGTTTCTGCTAAATATATAATAGGGCGCCTGGGGCAGTTGTAAGCCCGGTGTAAACCAGGTGTAAACCCGATGTAGACCCGGTGTAAACCCGGTGTAAACCCGATGTAAACCCGGTGTAAAATTAGTGTGATATTAAATCTGAGGGATGGGATTAAACACACGATACGTAACGTGTGTGCCTATCTCCCATCAAAGTAGTACAAAATTCGGTTTGAGCAAATTTTTACTAATACCAATATTGTATAGCCTACGTCTGAGGTACAATAAATTGATAATATGCAAACAAATTTTTAAAAAAAGTTGTGTTTTTTGTGGATTTTTTAAATATTCTCAAAATGTTGGTTTCAATTAGATTACAAATGTTTCTAAATTCTCTAAATATCGTGAAAAACTAAAAACGATCCTAAATTCTAAAAGAATTATAGTATTTTATTTTGCAGGTTATTAGAAACTAAAACAGTTCAAACAATATTGGGAGCGAAAGGGCTAGGGAATAAATATGTTTGAGCCGTACTTCAGCAGCGATGACCGGTAGTGAGATGAGATGGGGTTCAGGCTACAGCGTGTTAGTGTTAGTGTGCGTGTGCGTGTGCGTGTGCGTGTGCGTGTGCGTGTGCGTGTGCGTGTGCGTGTGCGTGTGCGTGTGCGTGTGCGTGAGCGTGTGCGTGAGCGTGTGCACGTGAGCTCGTACCAGTGAGATGCACGTACATAATTGTCTGTGTGTGTTGCTATCTTGTCACGTGGTTAGAAACTTGACCTGAACAAGGTTATAAACTTATCAAATTGCGGCTCAGTCACGACCGCACATGTCTTAACAATCATGAACGCCAGTTTAAAAAACAACTAGCTTAATGGTCATCTATGTGGCATGCACACATACCCAACGCGGAATAAATTATAAAGGTTTTATTATTATTGTAAAGTGTTTTAAAGAATAGCCAGTTTATCGTAAAAAATTAGCTAGAGTATAATCAAAGCAAGAACCTCATGCAATTGTTCGCTCACACACCTTCATCGTTAACCATCATAGATTGGGTTAAACTGGCTTTGAAAACAAGAGTAGCTTACAGAAGTTGCTTCACTAATTAATATATAAACACATATGAGAGATGGAGCATTCCAGGTCAATCACCTGTGGGGAAACTGTGGTAATAGGAGGAACACAAATAGTGCTCGAACCCAGATATTCTTATTTCATGTTATTGCTGGTTGAACCATTTCGATCCCTGGTTTATCGAGTTATTTTGTGTAATTACGAAGACTGCCATCGGAATAAGAGTCTCGTGTGCTAGGCTAGCACGCACCAGTTTCTATCAAATTACGAAACTTGTGTTAAATGAATTTCTAAATTAATATGTTTCGAAACTAGTTGTCTGAAGGCTGAACTTGGTCGTGATATACTCCATCTTTAAAATCTATATAATAATAATTAAATAACTAGAACTGTGTTGAGATTTCAATTTAATGCACGTAAAAAACTGCAGTAAATAAAGAACGAATATCCTTTAACCTTGAAGTAAAGAACCGGTTGGATCTACCAGCAGTTTCTTATCTAGATACAACATTTATATGAATTTCCGTTATGCTTCAAAAAAAGTAATTAGGCTACGTTTATGTTACTCAGCTATATCTTCCCGTATATATATTTTTTAATTAAATAGCTATGTGAATTTTCACTTTGATGGCTCCAATTGCATCTGCGTGTCTATCAACAACTTCCGTATGTTTTCAAGCGCCTCGACCAGCGTTTTTAGTGGTGCTTGACCAACAATCCGCATATCAGTGCAGCTCGTTTGATTTCGTTCCAGTTGCGATTTACGAAAGATGTAAATGATAGTAAACAATTTCATTTAAAATATCGAATAATAGAACGATGTATACGACAATTGTTTAGGTATCTTTCACCCTATTTAGATTAGTAAACGGCAATGATGGGCCAATGGGTAGCACGCAATATTAAACTATGAAAAGTTAATTATATGATAATAATTTTTTGAGAGCGTTCAAGGTATTGAAAAGGTGATTCATACCGGAAATAGAAACAATTACAATTTCTTTGAAAGTTTTTAAATTCAACGTTTACCTGATACAAAACATGACTCACATCCCTCAAGATGTTAATAAAAAACGTTAACAGCGTCCTCAGGCTAAGAGATTGGCTATGGGCTGCAATTGTCCTTTATCAGTTCGTACTGCATCACTGCCCACATCGTCCGATGTTGCTTAAACCTCAATGCCCACCTACATGGAAAACAGCCGAGCCATAGCTAATTGTACGTTGTAAAAAAATATGTAAAATGCACTGTGGAAATAAGTGGAGTTATTTAATGGATTGGAAAAAATGAATTCAAATTACTCCCCGTTAAATGGTCAGCTAATGATTTTTTTAGAAAAGTATTCTTACATAATGTCAACTGATATAGTTTTCATTTACACAATCATGCAAATATATTCTCAACTTCAGCTAACATTCTTACCCAATTCACATTAGAAGAAAAGATAATGCAGACTTACTATCAAGCTGACGAAATATTTGTAAATACGTGATTTGATCTTGGTCGAAGACACGATTTGTGTTCGCAATCACTTGTTCGCGCGAGGAGTGAAGGGGGGTGGGGGGGGGGGGGGGCGTTAGCATTGCATTGCGCACTCAAGACACCTGCTCAACATTAGTTGTCGGAATCAATGTGGTTAATAATAATAATAATAATAATGCCTTTATTTGCAAACAGGAATCAAAATCCCACTAGTGCAAACATAATACAATACAATATTATACACTCAGGTGACATGAGTAAGTAATAATACAACAAACAATTACACGAACAATTACAATAATAAAAAAATAAAAAATACAACAGTTACAATAAAACATAATGCATAATACATAAGCAAGTATACCTTAACAACAGCAAGAAAATTACATGATTACTTTGACTACAGCGCCTGGATTATTTTATTTTTAAAACAATTGTAACTTTCAAAACAAATATCGGTGCTCAAATGCTCTGCTAGCTGGTTGTATGTAGATTGTAATCTATTGATGGCACAATGCTTATAGAGATCAATTCTATTGCTGGGGACGTAAAATGTAGAATGTCTTCTAGTTGTTCTTAGGGGGACAAAAAAGTTTAGATATGTTATCAATGGGGTGTCTACTGAATTATGCGTGATTTTGTGCAGAAACATCATATCTAACAAGGTTCGTCTCTTTTCTAGGGGCATTAACTTCATGTTTTGACAGTGTAATAGATATTCATTTCGGTTTCACTGAAACTAGAGGCAGGCTTCACATTGGCACACAATTGTCATACATTCACGTGTTTTCCCCTTACGCTTATGTTTGCTGTTTGCTACTTTTATTCGACCGAACTTTAAAATTTCTAAAAGAAATGTGCACAATTATTGTGATCAATTTGAAAACCTTTCCTGTCAAGTTTAATTGAATCCCGTAAAAACAAATATAAACAAAATAAATATATCCTAGATTGTATGCAAAATTTGCACTTATTACTTTAGTGAAACTTATTTTAAGGTGTAAAGTATCAACGTCTTTATAATAAGAAAATCTACACATTAATTTCTATCTTGAGCTGTACATTCAGAACTCATACGTACTTGACAAGACATGTAGTGTACAGTACATGTATGATGTTTATCTTGCACACGATTTATCTTTATTGCAACTCAGTTTGTTACACAAATAAATAGATTGTAATGCAAAGCAAGGAATGCGAACTTACTCAGAATCAATCAAGAAGGAACATCAGAACAGCGTGTGTTTGACGCCAGCCGAGACAGTAGTATGTTGTATGTTGGGCGCTGGCTTTCAGATTTAATCGATTCATAGCAATGGTAATGACCTTCTTTATGCATGTTACATATTGTGGTATGACTTTGTTCTCTCACTCACTAGGGCGATACATAAACACGCAAAAGTTCGAACCCACGATAGTTCGTGCTGTTGAACTTTTTTGCAATGATATCTTTTTTGATTTTCTTGGATTTCCAAATTATTTCACAGTCCGTTTAGATTATTTACATAAGTGATGGAACCCTGCATAAGAGTGACAGTATAAAATTATTGTTTTATTATAAACAGAAGTATTTGAATGTTGTCGATTTTCGTTATTTTTCATTCTAAACATTCTGAGAAAGTTTAATTTATAACTCGTAACCATTAAGATTCCAATAAAGAGATATCACAAACATGTACCAACAGCATCTTTGCTTCGTTATCATGCATAAATATGATGTTCTTCCTCATGTTTGTTAACGCTATATGATAACAACGCGCAGTGTGCAATGTTATGGGGACTTGTAATAACGTATTTCCCCAAGTTACTGATTAAATATTGTAAACAATTATGAAGTTGATCTCACAGGTCGTTAAAAAATCGCAAAGGTCTAACTAAATACGTACTCTATTTTTATTACACTCGTCAGGTCTTGAATAACAAGGTCTACATTAGAAGTAGTTGTTTCCAGTAGCATTTTGTTAAAACCAGTCACGTATAGTGAACGATATGGCTAAGAAACCGACTTGACTGAATAACCGGTTGCCTTCATCTACTTGTTCAAGCCTCGCATTCGTTTCTGTGTTTCAACATGATAATCGAAACCGCCACTACATTTTTAATTAACACAATTACATCATCGCGTCGTTCCAACTGATGGAATGTTCAAATTGATAGTTTTCCAAGTTTGCTGCCCCGCTGTGTTAATAACAAACGTCGACAGTCGGTGTCGAAACATTTTTTAATGGAAAACGGGAAATAAATGTTGGCTTTCGTGTGGAAGATGAACGGCTTTTAAAAATGTAAAATGCAATTACATGGATTGCAATTAGAGTATTAATAATTCGTTGGCATTTATACTAGTTTTAGCTCTCAGTTTGCTGAATGGAAATACATAGAAGAACGATTTTGATTGGTAATGAATCGTTTAGGAAAATGTCAGTACTGGTTTCAAATTTTGTAGAGCTTTATTTCTGAGTGGATGGATCTATAATTTATACATTTATATATTTGTAATTGAGCTATATTTTTTTGTATATGCCCCTAGTCAGGTAACTACCTTGCTACTTCAAGTACTATGACGGTATATTGTGTCCGAGGGCTTTAAAAAGACTCCGAGCATTCGCGGAAAAAGACTTCAAAATCAATAAAATCAATATTGCCTGTGCTGGGAATCAAACCAGTAGCATCCCGAGATAGAGTACCATGTGCTGTCACTAAACTGTCATTATCACTAGAACCTTTAGCATAGGCGAAAATATAAAATATGTGGTGTCTTTTGTCAAATAATAATGACCACAACATGAGTGGGCTGGCTACATTTTATTTTATCTGTTGTCTTGTCGCTTACCCAAGGTCACAACAGTGAGATTTATAGTAATTCACGTTGTTGTATGTTTAAAAATAGTGTTAACCTCGATTGGACTAGATGTAAAAATATGGGGCGTTAACACTCAGACTGTCTGGTTTTACCTCTGTGTTGTTGCAATGATGCTGTTAATATCGATGAGGTGACGATTACAAGACTGAAGAACAATCACAAAAATATACACCTTGCCCCGTTAGAACAGATCGAACTGGTACACAAGATTATGGGAGTCACTACGGTGGCACACTGACCTAATTAACGATAAACTATTGATACAGCGTTGTTCAATCTCAGTACAGTTGTAGTTGAAAATCAAACCCCTTTTGGAAACATATACTTAGCTAATAATACTTGGGTAATTATTTGATTCGGTGGTTGGACTGGGCCCGGCAGCCAGATTTTAATTTTGAATATCAAATTAATTGGGATAATCTGTATTTTTTTTGCTACATTACTTTTTTTTGCAGTATTACTTATTTTATCCTTGTATGTTGCAGTATAGCTATGCGATATTACATAAATAATATCTTCAAATGAAAATCTCGTTATTTAATTTACACGTTGGGAAACAAGTTCATATTTTTTCAACGCTGTGATTATGGCCATACTATCTTTGATTATAAGTATAGCTACCGATGGTAATCTACTTTTTAAAGATCAACTAGATTAGATTCATTTGAAATGCATAGCTACACTATACTGTACCATTATGCAAACCACCTCATTATTACAAGCTCTGTCAATGGTACCAATGAGGTAACGACAAATAATGTCATTACGTGGGACCACCGGGAAAATGACCACTATCACGTGGCCACGTGGTTGTGTAACCACGTGTCCGACTTAGCCTGTCAACTCATGTGACTGCCAGACCGATAGGGTTGCTCAACGGTATCACGTGGGACTCTCATTCGAGAGGTCGCCGGTTCGATACCGGCCGCCGTCAATTCTGAAGTTGTTTCCAAGGTTTGCCTTAGTTACAAATGCTGGGATTGAGTCTTACTGACAGTCGTAGAGCAAAACGGAGCTTATTTAAGCATCACACGGGCACCCTCACTAGACTCCCATACAACACTTGTGGCTGCCTAGTGATCAATTTTTAAATGCATTTTACAGCTAAACGGTGCATCGTAGAGGGAAACGGGGCTTATTCTAGCATCACACAGGCACCCTCACTAGACTCCCATAAAACACTAGTGGCTGCCTTGGGACCAATTTTTAATTGCATTTTACAGCTAAACCGTGCGTCGTAGAGGGAAACGGGGCTTATTCTGGCATCACACGGGCACCCTCACTAGACTCCCATACAACACTAGTGGCTGCCTTGGGACCAATTTTTAATTGCATTTTACAGCTAAACCGTGCGTCGTAGAGGGAAACGGGGCTTATTCTGGCATCACACAGGCACCCTCACTAGACTCCCATACAACACTAGTGGCTGCCTTGGGATCAATTTTTAAATGCATTTTACAGCTAAACCGTGCATCGTAGAGGGAAACGGGGCTTATTCTGGCATCACACGGGCACCCTCACTAGACTCCCATACAACACTAGTGGCTGCCTTGGGATAAATTTTTAAATGCATTTTACAGCTAAACCGTGCATCGTAGAGGGAAATGGGGCTTATTCTGGCGTCACACAGACACCCTCACTAGACTCCCATACAACACTATTGGCTGCCTTGGGATCAATTTTAAAATGCATTTTACAGCTAAACCGTGCGTCGTAAGTGACAGACCTCGGGCATTCCTTCACAACTGTCCACCTTATAAACCCTACGTTCCAGGTTCAAATCCCTGTATGTTATGGGGCGTTTTTATCTGCACATTGTTTCAATATTAGAAGCATCGCTGACAAATATGATAAGTAAAACCTAAATATCACATTAGTAGTAGACAATAGTATAGGGTAGCGAACAAATCTTTTGAGTAGACAAATAACAAAGCCGCCGCATGGGGAAAGTCTTACCTGCATCTACGATGAGTGGCGCTGAGGAGAGTGAGGAAAGTCTAACTTGCGATGAGTTGCGCTGCGAGGAGAGTGAGGAAAGCCTAACCTGCGTATGAGGCGCTACGAGGAGTGGGCGTGCTCGCTCAAGTAACCAAGGAAGCTGGGATAGTTACAACGCGAGCGGACACGAAACGTGAAAACAAAAGAGTACCGGTTAAGAGGGTCAACCTTGACCCTTGAGGCTGGTCAAAGGTCACCGGTCACAGACAGTCCGCCCCAGCAGGAAGTGACTGGGGCCACCGTCATCGAGGTGCCCAACTGGTGCACAGACGTTCGTAAATCATTGGAAGATGCTCTCAAACCATGAGATTTGAAATGTAAAGTTTGTTCCTCAGATCACACTTTAAATACACATACTCTACGGGTGTCGGGGATCATTTTACATAAGCAGTTAGGTTCAATAGTGGGTGTCTTTAGAATCATTTATATGGACAAAATATTTTGAGCTCGTTACATTACTATTGTATAATTTAAGTAATTATAATTAATGAATACATTTTCCGATGCTATTTAATTATTTCTCAGCTAATACTGTAATAAATGTCAACTTTGGATGGTTTAAAAAAAGTGTTATAGACACATAATTCCCTTTATTTTTCAAAAAATTTAAATTTAAAAATCTAGACAAAATCGAGATGTGTTTCCATTCTGATGCCGCTGACCATAAAATAATTACGAAACGTTCCAGTGAAGGGTTCGTCTGGTTGCGTGGTTAACGTTGTGTGGAGATCTCTGTGCTAGACTGGGCTGGGGGCCTCGAACTATGACAGTCTTGCCATTGTCTGGAAGCATCGAGCGTCGCGGTCAGACTCAGCTGGCTGGCTGGCTGGCGACGCCTTCTGCATGATAAGTGATAACATGTGACTTATCCGTACAGAAGAATGCGCTTGCTATTTCGAGGACATGCGTACACGCACGATGCAGTGTAACGCTTCAAGCAACATCGCGTGGTTACTCGTAGGCTTCAATGGTTTCAATTAGCGACACGGGAAATGTTGAGTAGATTTAAAAAAATAAAAAATTGAGATTATAAGTTAATCTGAAGATTAGCCCAACTGTCAAGACAGTATATTCCAAGTTTAGAACGTGGGTATTACGATTTCTTTTCTCAGTTCAAATTTGAGTTTAAAAAATATATATGTTTACAGATATTCATAGCGTATGGCTTACGGTAATGAATAAACGAGCTGTATTTCGGACTTAATTTCGAATCTCACGATCGGCTGTCCTCACTTGCGTGACGTGTGTGTTATTAATAGCTTGCTTGCTCTCGTACTTAAATCCACTTTGGTCTTTGAACACACTACATAAAATAATAAGTTTGCCAAAGTTGGGACTACTGTATTGTACAACATATTTGTACAATCAAAATGACATGAATTACCATCCCGTACAGCCGGCGCACAACGTGCAACAAACAGATGCCAATGTTTTAAGCCCCAATTCTCGCAAACATTGCTTTAGTTATTCGGTCATGGAAATGTGAATTTTTTTTGTATCGCATTCTAAAGCTGTTGACATCCTGTCAAAATAATATATTCCAAACAAGTTTTGTTTAAGTTCAACATTACAGATTATTATGACATATTGTGAGATGTTCCAAACGATGGTACGTGAAATAAGTGCTTCAAAGCACGTTTTTTTTTAATCCTAAAATTAATTTTAAGCAACATTTTCGTACGAAAACTAAGTGTTTAACGTGGCACGTGACTGTTTTATGTCATAAATGAACGCCTAGAAGTGCGAAGGACGCCAGGTGACAAATAACCATATGCTATGTTGTTCTCAATGCTTAGTGTGGGTTGCTGGACCCATATAGACCTTCACCCGAATATGTTGACACATGTTTGTCATCAACGCAAACAACTGATACACATTGTTACCTATCAGGTTTCCTTCAATAAGATGCATTCAGCCAATATATCCTGACTGACAAGGAATTGATTAACTCCCACGCTTGTACATAAAAAACTCTCATTTCTCACAATTTACACTTATTTTCTTTCATCATCGTTTGAACCAACTTTCTGGATACCGTTTCGACTTCTCATCTTCCATTTAAACATTTAAATGTTTGAAACGTACATTTTCTACGGCTATACAGTTAAAAATAGTATTTCTTGTAATTATTCATTGGTATGTCGTTGTTTGCTCAAGCCGCTAAAACGCGAGTCGGGAACTAGAACTAGCGACGCTCGACTCCACCAACTGATTTGCCATAAACGTTCCGTGAGCAAAGTAGGATGTGATTCCAAAGTGTCCGCCTCGGGTGATGAAGAACTTCTCAACTGTTCACTCTCTTGAGTCAGACAAAACGGTTTTCAGCCCACCTCGTAATAAAAAGTGCAGCCGACCGCGGGCGGGCTTCGGCATGATTGGATTGAAATTATACCCAGTCTCCTCCGGTATCTTTAAGCTAAGTTTGATGCACTGGATTGCGGATACTATACATCATTACGGATGTATATCTTAAACTAATGAAAATAAACACCGGTGGATGATACACAAAACAATTGGGTGTTTCATGGGAGTCTATGAACTAAGTATATGTGGACGTGACGGAACGTGTCTATTAAAGCAGTTTCCACTGCAAGAAACTGACAGAATACTCCCATTATTGGCGTAGGTAATCTAAAATTAACAAATCTTTATCGATACAAACACCTTAGGATAGATCGTTAAAATTTTTAAAACATCCAGTTTGATATTCATAAGGGTTTACAGTTTGCTTTTCCCCTCTTTCATTGTGAAACGAAATGATATGTCAGATTGTTGTCAAAAAAATGTCAATAGCTTATGAATGAATTTGTTACTTACTTCTATAATATAAATAATGTGTTATGCATTTCATGCATTATTCAACACTTAATGATTCGTTGTTGGTGATTTGTTCAGAAAATGAATGTTAAGATGTACTACGTGATATTATGTCATAAACACTTCAAGTAAAGTTATGCACGATATATTTAGTTATTATTGTATGAGAACTAGCTGGTGCACAGTTTATATGGGTACTTTTGCAAAACATAAGGCACATGCTAAAACGATTAAGTATACAAGCAACTTGTAACCATACAACACTATTAACTAGGTACTTGCTATTACCATACTGTAGTTTCCAGACGATAAAGTTGACAGTCTTGATTTCCACTGACAGTTTACAGGTTGCGAATATAAAAAAACGAGGTTATAAAGTTAATAATAACTACGAATATATTTCTCTCTTGTAAATGTATCTGTACAGAGTGTCTGTAGTGTTTAATTTTCTGAAAGGATGTACATCTTGCTTCATAATAACATATAATTATAAATAGTACCTTGAAATTAAGGCACTAAAAACTCTATATATTATTTTAATTTTCTAGGGAAACCGCTCATTTTATTTTTTACATGATACTTTCTCTAAAAATTTTTGATATCAATATTATGACATTGAAGAATAATAGGCCGTGACTATAGTAATAACTTACTAAAACTCTTTACAGTTTACAGTGAAAATGATGATAAGCAATTTTTGAATATAATGTGATCAATCGTGGATTTCGGGCATGGTATCTTTAATAATTAACAATTATTGTTCGAAAGAAACGAGATTGTGTTGTTGTGAAGTAAATGAAAAATAGTAAGCGGCCAACAAGAGGGGAAGCTGCGTTCGATTCCTAGAGGAAGTGTCTTTTTTTTTACTGTCTACTATCTGTTTTATGTACCTTATTAATTCAAAATTGCCATAATCAGGCTGTATACTGCACCCTTCATGTTTCATTCAATAATATAATCGCTGTTTTACAAGTTTCGTAAGTCTCCCGATATATAACAGGTGCATTTGAATGCTTGCATGTCTATGTGTTGCGCTAAATTATTCTTCTACTCAAAACTCAAGGATTCCATGCATTATTGATACCACATAACTACCAAATCATGTGCGGTTAACTTGACGTTACTCAGCAATGCCCGAGGTACTTTAAGTTATGTTAAGTGAACAATATTTTAGTAATCTATACTTTAAGTTTCAAGTCGTGGCAAAGCAATAGAAACATCTCCCAAAGCTTGATTTTAATATACATTTTTCACCGCATGCCGCATTTGTTTTGAAATATTTTACATTGTTAAATATTTTACATTTTGAAATAGTTGGTCTTTGTAAAATTTCAGTTATTTGATCAAATATATTTTATTAAAAAGGAAAACGTGTTATATCTTTATACTAATTATATATCCTGGATTTTGGTTGGTTGTCTAAACAAAATCAAAATTGATAACTATATTAGAAACACATTGCACACTGCAATTGCATATACAGTGATTTAGACATTCTTGATATTTTGACTAATTTAGCGGCCCACGAAACGTGTTTTCTTAATCACTTTTATAAGTTCAATCATAGATCTATTTGAAATAGTGTGGAATAATAGTTTAATTTCCCTTCAATATTTGTTTCAAAAGTTTCACAAAATTAAAAGTAGAGCGAAATATCATCTCACCTAGCTTCGAGTATAACCTGATACACACAGGGTGTCAGTAATATGCGTGCACAGGTGGGTGCGTGCGCTTACGTACTTCACACGCACTGCTGCAATAGAAGCATCCAAGTCTTATCTCACGCATTGAGCACTGGTTCCCAGGTAGACGCTGTAAACATAGGGGAACTGTCGTCGACATAGTCAGGCCGGGCTACGGCACATCCCATG
This sequence comes from Isoperla grammatica, assembly GCA_945910005.1. Lineage (NCBI taxonomy): Eukaryota > Metazoa > Arthropoda > Insecta > Plecoptera > Perlodidae > Isoperla > Isoperla grammatica. The sequence continues at coordinate 4,028,046 of OX246739.1, read as the reverse complement.
AGTAACCCAGTCTTACAGAACAGGCGTAAACAATACTGTTGAGCTTAGGGTTAGGGGTACATTCTTACAAATGGGGTATAGTTCTCGTTGCCAAAACCTTTAACGAATTATCTAACATATCATCAACGACAATAATTGATTTTTGGCTTGACCTAGAAGAAGTCCTAACGAAGATAATGCTAGTTATTTAAAATCTCGTCGTGAACTGCGTTTACCAATACATTTATTTGAGTAACTTTGTTTATTTTATGCTCATTTATGTAAACAGTAAACAGTCATGAAAATAAATACATATATCTAAATTGGTACGTTAAATGAAGGTATACAAGGCCAATCTATGAAATGTAATCTTTGTTTCGAATTCAAGAATATCTTAGCATTTTGGTCGGAGGTGAATGTGTTAGTTCAGCATACCTTTCACTTAACCTGCAATTATACGTTGTATATTTGTGGTCGTTTCAACGTGAGTAATAAACAAACTGACGATAATAATTACCAACAAGCTTAGAAATTTAAGTACAAGGTCAATGAATCTGGTTTGAGACGATTTATCCATTCCAGTCTGCTATCCATCTCAATTGCTTGTAATAATTTGAAACTCCGAACTGTATTGAACTCATACGAAACTGTGTTCTTGAACCTTGACCGATCATTATAACTGTATTTGCAGCAGTCGTTTTATTACATCTATTTAGCATTATCTTCCCTACGTCTATGTTGGGTTGCAGGTTTATTTTAGTTTCTTCGTTTGATATAATGAACACGTGACATTGTGTACACATTGTACAATCTCCATGCCTTGTGTTTTCTCTTAAGTTAGTGGTAATAATATATTCTTTGATTAAACATTAACTTTAACCCTTATCTTAAATTTCCTACACGTTGTCGTTGTTTTAGCTTCAGAAGGGTGTCAAGCAGTACTCATCTTAAATGTTTTACTGAAATAACAAATAAAATAGAAAATCAGTTCAAATAGTCCACATCAAAATGTCTATTTCAATAATGATTTCAGATACTTCTCCAGCAAGCTTACGTATAGGCTCACTGTCAACTCATTTTACCTTGTTAATATCTTACGTGACATTAAACAAGCAGTAATGGCTGTAAGACAGGCATAGCTACGCGTACACATCTGCTAATTTACGTCATAGAATATTAAGTTTTTCTAGTGACAACTCTTCTCAGCGGTTCGTGTTGGTGGACAAGGACAAATAACAATATGTGCTTGTAAACACTTCGTAGAAACTTTCATTGTCTTTTATAACTCAGTTGGTTTTTATTTTAATTTTACCGCTCACGTACTGTATAACTACCAACACTTTTACGAACTATTTACAGCCAGTTTTGTTTTTAATGAGAATTGTAATAAAAAAACATATAACACACATGTTTTAAATTTGTATTTCTAATAGTTATACTTCTATAATTGACTGCAAATAAGGGACAGTTGCGCTTTTTTCATCAGTGCGAAGAACATTATATTTTGCCAAACAACCTCGTCCAATGTAGGATGCTCTCAAACACTGTATAGTGTATACTGTATACTGTGTACCATACAATCAAACTGACATTCATATAAATGCGGTTTTGTTTCAATTTGTCAACACTATTCTGCTGGTATCACAATATGTTGATTTCACGTTTCATTGTGTTCTCTCACACAAACCTATGTCTAATGGAGTGGGCTGTGATGTGAATATGTACACCTTTGCTGAAGGTAGCATTTTGTAGAACATTGATCTTCAACTAGATGACTTAGTTTGTAGTAGTATTATTTTATCCACATGAGTTCTGTATCAGTTATTCTCCAAGAAAAACCAAGCTTATTTTTGACAGAACAATAACAATTCGTAGAGAGGTTTATTAAAACAGTTTCGGTTCTCTATAATTATCTCACACGGGAGTACAGGAACGTGAATTTTGTTGACCCAACCAGTAGCCTACACGCAATGCTGACTTAAATGTGAACTGCTATTGTCTAAGACAAAAGGTTATGAAAAGTTATGTAAATATTGAGTATAAAACAATAAATAAACAATTGTTATTGTTGATGAAACATAATTCGGTTCACAGTGAAAGTAACTGTGGTCAATTTACTCCGAATAATTACTATTGCGTCCGTTTAAAGACGTCTTCATTTCCATGATGTATTGTGTCGACTTGTGAGTGACTCAGTCCGCCATTCAAAACTCTGAGAATAAAACAATCTCAGACCAACTTTCATCCATCATGCCGTTTCCTTACAAGCAACTAAATTCACGCAATCGTCAAATCCAAATCTGGAAAACTTTCGCAACATGGTTTTAATTTCCCACGACTTTGTGTTGCGAAGGTGATACAAGAGTGAAAACTCATTTGAAAGCAACTGTCCACAGCTTGAAATGTGCAGTTGACGTCGCGTTGTGCAGATAGGGGTAAAGACAACCGTTCCCACTGTCTGGTCTCATGTATTATAACATGATGCAATGTATTAGTTTACCGGCTTTGTGTCCATGTTTCACGCTTACAGTTTCTCATGCGTGCTATTCTGTGATACTACGCAGCGATAACGAACCGTGTAATTAACAGTCACCCCCAATTCCCATCACTTCTCTGGCAGCGAAAAGATCTATTTAAAAAAAACTGTAAAGTGTCGTAAAATTCTACTTAAATTTGCAATGAGGAAGAAATAAAAAATAAATCTTATTTCTGTGTTAGTTAATTAAAACACAGTGATGGGAGTGAGTGATCGTTAATTATAAGTTTTGAAACAGTTTTTCACTTGAGTTGGGATGTAATTAAGACTTTATGTAGAGAGATTAAATCAGAACAAAACGCTGAAGGTTCAAAGTTATAAAACAAAAAATATGTATTAATTCTTTTCATAGAAATAGTGTACCTACTTGGTTACGTAGTAAAGCATTTCGCTGTAACGATGTCTTAATTAGGGCTAAAGAACTGCTGTGAATGTGAGCAGCTGTGAACAACATGTGAATATCTTGTTTCCTACGTAGACCAGATAATAAATAATTAGGATAAAGTTGTGTTACAAGTTCTGACACATTGTGTGATGTCTGTTTAAGTATATTTTAGTAGTCTTAAATAATACTGACATAAATATAACACAATTTCATTTCTTGATATGTTGTGACGATAAACTTGTAATTTACAGGTCTACCTTAGCATTTCCGGTCAGCTAAAACCGCCATTTGCACAACTCTGATAATTATAAATATTTAAACGTATCTGTTTTCAAAAGATGAAAACAGGAGCAGACTTCTAGAAATTACTAATTGAACCCAAAAGAAAATCGCAACGATTGATGTGGCTATATCAGTCTATTGTGTGTGAAATTTCTCACCACCAGTAATCGTGACTGGAATTTTTACAAGTTTTCCATACGTCATAAGGAAAACGATGGAATTAGTCCTAGCATCGGCCTTGGGGATCTATTCCGAAATATCCCTATACCCTGATACTAGGATCAAAAGAGCAATACTATATTTACTAAAGTGTACTAAATGCTCGTGAATGATTATGGTTGTCACGATGGATCTGCCCCGTGTCTCATCGTCCTCGTATGTTCCAGGTTCTGCGCGTCTGACGAGCACTATGACGTCATCACTGCCCGTGTGGGTGGGCGACAGAGAGCGCTGGGTGACGGGGCTGGGCCGCAAGACAACCTGCGAGGAGGTGATCGCGGTGCTGCTGCGCGGAGACGGATGCGCAGTGGAGGGACAATGCTACACCATCATGGAGAGATGGCGCCGCATGGAGAGGCCCCTTGATCCCAGGGCGAAGATACTCAAAGTTTGGCGCGCGTGGGGCGACACACAGAATGAGGTATTGATGCACATTTCTCACCCTTTTCATCGAATGAAATATATGTAAACTCAATGGGATGGACAATTTTGATTGTTGTTTAACGACGTACTCGACAGCTTCTTAGGTCATATGACGTCTTCCGAATCAGATCCTTTGTACACCGCATTGGCGGGTCGTCATAAGGGGAGTCCATCAAGGGAGGGCAGGTGAATAAGAGGTTATCTAAACGTCATACCTGACTGTAGGCAAATTTAGAGCAGTAACAATTTTGAAATATATCGTTATATCACGTTGTGAAGACTATGGACAATTTGCGCTTTTGCTTGGTATAAGGTCAATGTTATACTAGAAGATTGGTACAATATTTTTAAGGCTTCAGAACTAAACAAAAACTCACACTAAAAAAGAAAAGACTGGAAAATAATCTAGTACGGTATATTGTGTGTAAATATGTTATGAATAATATTGTGTGCCGTGTGCAGGTTAAGTTGTTCATCAAGTCAACCGAATGCTAATATACACTCATTGCTTTCAGGTGAAGTTGACGCTGCGGCGTATCGACGGCGAGGCGGACAGCGGCCGAGGGAGTCCCAGCCACAGCTCAACACACCGCCGCAGACGACATCGCAGCAAACCGCCGTGGTCTTCTCACGAGACAATCCACCCCCGTCGTCTGGCGCAGCTCCGGGACGCGACAGACGGAAAGAAAATCCCGGAGTCTATCGAGAAGCTGATGAAGCTGATCCTAGCGCAGGGCGAGACCATCCAGAGCCAACTCAGAAGACTCCAAGACCGGGAGCACCAGATCGAGCACTTCGAGGATGAAACGCACCGCGCTAGGGTCGAGACCTTGGGCTCCAACTACCTGCTGGAGACGTATCTGGGGGGTGGTAAGCTGGCGGTGGAGGTGGAGGAAGAGAAGGAGAACGATAGTGGGGTGTTAACGGGGGAGAGCGACCAAACGTCACCAGTGTCGTCGGGTGAACGTTGCCACAAGGACGATAACGACGAGGGCAACTTTGCCGACGAGTCTGACGTTACCACCAAAGATTTGGACTCGAGAACATTCGACGAAAGTTCGGTTCAAGACTTGCAGGCTCGTGTCGAGGTGTGGGAGAAACTAGCCAAGGTGAATCGTCGCCTGGAGAGAGAGGAGGAGAATCTCGTGAGGATACACAAGAAGATCCAACGTTACCACAAGAAACTCGAAGCGAAAGGTGATCTCAAACTGTTACCCGATGAGCGGCTGGATGAGGAGAGCTACCGCATCAGGGACGGACTCCTACGTGACCTGGAGCAAGTCCGGATTGACCTTGAACGAGGTACGCGGGAGTTGGAACACAATTCCCTCGCCCTCACGGAGAGCGAGACCCTCCTGGATGCGCGACATCGTTATCTCCGGCGTCTGCAAGCGGAAGTCGAGGCGACAGACAGAGAGACACACAGACTGCAAGAGATAGTGAGCGTGCAACTTTCAAGAACGCCGCCACAAGTGGTGCCAGAGAGTGTCAATGTACCCAAGGGTATACTAAAGAAAACGGGACACACAATAACAACAGTGGCGGTTATACACAATGACACTGACTCGAATTCGGATACGGGGTTAAGTTCTTTGCATAGTAGTAGTGAGGAAGGTGTGTACACATTGGACACATTAGTGTGAGTTGCTTGTGGAAACGGATCTTTCGATGAGTACAAAGAGTTTCATCCGCTGATGTGGAGTCTGTTCTCACGGGCGTAGTCCTTCAAGACCTATTTGTTTTACCACTTTCATACGGCTTCCTAAATCATAACACTTTTACATAATCTATTACATTCTACATCGTCTACTTTGATCTTGTAGTAAATCAATTGGCCACTCAAATTTAAAAAGCATTCTGGTGGCAAACAAACAAGTTATTATGAGGAGTAGTTAAGCTTTCAATAGTCATTGTTGTTTCCTTGTCAAATCATCAATGACGACGATAAGGAGGTGGCTTAGCAGCGCTATCTATTTGGTAGCTCGAGTCTTCAAATAAACTTGGATATAATATTATTAGGCTTTTTATTAAAATCGACAAATTATCATAAATGAGATTTATACAAGTGTTATGATTTGGAAGTTTACTGTTACAAAAGGTCTCTTCTTCAATTCTCTCTTTGACTTCTTTATAAAACCGATTAGTAAACATTAGATGAATCTACATAAACGTTATGAATATTTTCACTTGCTAATATTTGCAAAATGCTATGTCTTGTTTGTAATATTAAAAACAATCAAATGAGAAACATGGACTACCTCAATGGATATGTTTTGTCCCATTAGGAAATGACAGAGAATATTTATTATATATGCTTTATCTACAATAGTTTAATATTGTTATGTAATCAAAGAAACAACCAAAATTATGTGTACCTTTCTGTGGAAGCAAAAATAAATATTTTGCTTACATTTTGCCCTAGTCACATATACATATATAATGTAATTACATGCTGAGAATAACTGAACCAACTTGTTTTACTTATACCCTTGATGAAAGTTTCCATTGTATACGTTATGTACACACAAAATAACACTCTTTATAACTTATCACGTTTTAAGGTGCAAACGTATAAAACGCTAGGTACACAATCGAAAATGTCTCGAATTAACCGTAATTTATTATACTTTGAGCCAGTTGAGTTCAGTATAAGATTTGTTTATGGTTGCTTTGAAGTTTGTTTTATGGAAAATAGCAAGTAACAAAACAATTCCATAACAACAAATCCTGTAATTAACTTGGCGGTTGACTGTGCATCTGGCCCTTGTTTTATGCCATCGCAAGGTACTTTTTCTATTAGTGCTTAATGGAATTTTCCTCGGTAACTCTTTTCACACTTGTTGGGAGAGACAAACTTTCAGACAGCCTAATGTTGTTGGTCACATTGATGACACACCTCAATTATTAATCTGCTGTTCGCCCTACAGCCACAATATTGCTAATAAAAAAGAAAGTCTTGGACTCCAATGTGGTTCGGTTGGCGGTCTGTATGTCAGCACGTGAGTCAGTGAGTCAGACCATTGTGTTCTGCAAACCACAATAATTCTCCGGTGTTGGCGTTGACGCCTTGCCTCATAACACCGCAACAACCAACCACACAGCGCGCGAAGCCCACGAGGGATCATTTCGCAAACTATCTTCCGTCACGCTAAAAGTATTCACTCAAATCCGATCGTCATTACTACTAGGCCATTCTTGGTGACGTCATTCTATCTTGGGGCGTAGCTAGAGCGACCACTCGTGTTTCTCCGGGACAATAGAGGATTGCTTTACGACCAGCAAACAAACGACACTGTTTTCCAAGAAGACCAGTCCTTGCTACAAATATACAGATATAATTATACCATTACGCTAATGATGTGAAAGAGTATGACCTCTCAAAAACTTCTGGGGGGGTACCTACAATATAAAATTCAAGATGAGGAAATCTTACATTAAGTGAATCACCTATGCGGAACTTGTAAACACGAGATCCTGAGCTTTTCGACGGATGGTAATTGCACGCAGCGCTGCGTCGTTCAAGACATGAAGTACCGCGCTCACCGCTTGCTAGGATACAATACGCGTTGTCACTTATGGGTCTGCAGGAAAACTCGTATTTAATCGCGTGAATCTTTAGTTGTAGGACGAACAGCTGTGTGCGGTGCGTACAGCGGGAGCCACGCCCACCAGGAACCGGAAATATTGCTCCAATTTGCGTAGATACAAATTTATTAGTTTCCAACCACTATTATTGATACGCGGTAATAAAACGAAACATGCGAATAAAAGGTCGGAATGTACCTTGACCTTGCGAGGCGAAGGTCAGGGCGGCGAGCCAATCGCCAACACATAAACGTTTGCTAACTTTCGTCCAGGTCACGATCATTGCTGACCTAATGGTAGCTCATGTGGTTTTAACATTCCTACACTTCGATCATGTTTGTTGTTTCATGTCTTCGTGATGATTGTCTTCACGTCTCGCTGTTTTGCGACGAGGCTAATCGAGACGGTAAGTGGTGATTTGTGAGGATGGATATATTCCACATCACATGACATCCATGCCCAGGCCAGGATCGAGGTAGGAACGCAGAAACAGACCAATCCCTGATCAACCAATACCACTGTTCGGCATGCACACCAAACATTTTCAATTTGTATTACCGCAATCATGTTAAACTATATCACTTTGTATTGTTGCGTTAAAAACGTTTAGCTGAGTGCGTTATATTCTTTTATTAAATCTTACACATTTACTTGTTGCATTCGTAAATTTCATCAACATACAATGTTGGGTAATTGCAGAAATTTAATTAAAATAAACCCACAATTATAAACTAATTATCCCATAAAACGTTACTATAATCACGTTGCAATCTCATCCTTGGTTTATTCTAAGCCTATCTGTCTAGTCTTGCATCTTATATGAAAATAAAGAATAACAATTAATGCAAATTTAATCAGTTAAAATTATGTCATTAATTACTAACAGTTTAATCATCATATTAAGGTGCAATTAACTCAAACTCTTGCTTTTACGCTGAGAAGTGAGAACAAACATAATATATTTCTCAGACATTTAAAACTAACATTTTAATGTAAACACGTCAGAGATTTATAATTATTTTGATTGCAAATTCCGAGTAAAGCTACCGTGTATTTAACGTGGGTTGAGCTGCTGTGTATACACGAACACACCTACACCACAGTAGCGCAGTATAGCAGTAGCAGTAGCAGTAGCAGTAGCAGTAGCAGTAGCAGTAGCAGTAGCAGTAGCAGTAGCAGTACAGTAGCACTGTAGCAGTAGCAGTATCACCTTCTGATACAATCAGCTGCTCTCTACATACTCATGTACGAGCAGATAGCTCAGCTCAGACATCACTGGGGAGAATGATCCAATGATATCTACCAGGTAAGGAAATACATAGATGGGTCAAGACTGGGGAGGAAGTTGATCAAATACCGACTAGATTGGAGTAAATTTGTGTATGTTGTTTCATAGAAAACAAATAGTCACGTAGGATGTTTGCACTGTCGTCATTTGTTGTTCGGTAAATTATGAAATGGACGATTATTACCAAAGTATTTAATTTTAAAGTAAGACAAGTATATAAATTATCATTTGAGAAACCCCTGGACAATCCCATTGATAATACACAACTAGATATTTAATAATATGATAACGGTGTTCGGATAAATCACATGTATAGCTCGACTTTTTATGGCATTGCAAAGAAGGAAGTCAATGAACTAAAACCAATAAAATATATATACAATAATACTCCGTGAAACAATCAAGAAGTGAACAAAATTTAAACCGTTATTAATGTTTTGCACGCGATTAAAGCCTCAAGTCGTTCACAGACACTTACACACTGATAATATTTTAAATACACACTTCTTTTCAAAACTCCACGGTATAAAAACAAAAGTGGAAATCAAACTTAACTCGTTCATCGAAAAGTGAATGTAACATGTAATATTGAAGGATGACATTTTTTTTTTTTTAAATTTTATAACATCTACTTTAAGGTCTGCTCTTACGATATACCGTTTCAATATACGTGGTTGCAAACAAGACTCTAAATAGTGCGCGCGCATGCATCGAGAACTGAGAAGCAAACAGCTTGTCTGCGACTGCCTACACTAATGCATATCACAGGATTAATATCGGAGTATTGCGCCGACTATTGTAAAATGTAAATAAGGGTTTGACTAAGTACATCACCGTCAGTATCGGCTGTTTAAACCCACGACGAATAACGTAGTGGCGAATAAATCACAGTCAACGAGGTTGACGGGCGGACACTGAATCATTAACCAGCTGATCGAACAGCAAATCAACCAACGTCACATTCAACTTTATCGCGCCATAAGTATAGATACAACCTTATACGACCGTCAAATATTATGTTCAATAAAAGAGATCATTGGCATACCTCCTTCGTGCATAATAAGGAAAACAGCTTTGTACAGGTCAAGTTGTATTTGTTGTTTTTGTGACGAGAGCTGAGCGCTCAAATAATTATTTACTAAGTGCAACTATTTTCATGTATCATTATTTGTCATACTTATAATGTATTGTATATGGTATAAAATATATTATTAGCCGGAAATGATATTTAAAATATGCCACTAGTTAGGATTAGATGCACTAAGATATATTTCGGGAGACTTCCTCTTTCATCCTCAGACGTCAGCATCATAATTGGCATCAGCCTGAGGATGTATTAGAACGTTATCCGAACATGTTGTTCAGTGTTAGTAGTCGCTTTGAACATGTCTTGAAATAGGTATCATACATAGTTGTTCAATTAACCGTTTGTAATTTGTGTCAATAAGAAAGATACATAAGATTGTTTTAGAATATAGTTTACTTGTTGTTTCGCTTAAGCCTGATGAGCTTAGAAACTAAACCGAGAAGCATTGTGCTTAAACGCACCAAACCAATCCACAATGATATGTTTACTGAACTAAACATAAACTGCAAGTTTCGAAAGCCCCTTCTAACAGTTCATAACACGAGTATCTATTCTAACGTAACAACCGGATTTTCATTGACACCCTTGAATTCACTGAATGTCCAGTAATATTAATAAAATCTGTCAAGATTATTTCAATAACATGTTTTCTGGCACAGGTTTGTACCGCCTGGTAGGTATAGACCCAAGTGCCTACACTATGTAACCTACACAAGCAGGATCGTTAAATCTCATGTCACAGTTTCTTCACCTTGTTCTGTGTGACTCAATACATGAGGCCACTCGGAATGTTAGGTGCAACTCAACCCTGTCGAATACTCAGTTAGTTCACTTGGGACTTAGAAAAAATAACTTACAATGTTCGACGCCCGTTTAAACTTTTAACTATCACAGTTTATCTTGCGATATTTAAAAGCTAAAAAACATCCGTGGTAGCAGGAAATGTATCAAACACATCAGCATTATCCTTTAATCCTGTGTTATATTAGTTCATTTCTCATAAATATGGATGTAAGCCAAGACACGTTGAGAGTTATGTTCATTCCAGGGCGGGCAAGGAGAACTCTCGCTTCTTAGGATTAACTCGTACATATGACAGTTGGGTCTGGGTCAAAGCCCCAGAGCCCCAGACGCCGCGGAGGCGAAATGAAGTCGCGGTATTATCTCATATTTGAGTTCTCTTGTTGCCAGGGGGGGGGGGGGGGGCGAAAATATATCGTCTTGACCCCTCCACCTGTTCCGATGCCACTTTGTATAGACTACGTGGATAATCTAAATATATTAATTTCAACTTACCATTTCAGATGTCACAGGCAGTAACGAGTATGATGTATGACGAGAGAGTTGAAGGTCTTCTAACACGAATCAGCTTGATTTTGTCCTTTCTGATCAGAGCACCGAGGAAGAGAACACAACAACAAAAATACTAGATCACTTGACCTATTTTTAAAGGAATTCTATCTACCACATCGAAGTCAGCTGTTGATCGCCGCACAAACCCAATCCAATGACTAAGTAGCGAGCAGGCTGCAAAGGCAACATACATATCGTGGGGGAGGGAGAAGGGGAGGAGAGGTTTGACACAATATGTGACTCATCAGCGAATACCCTGTAATACTAGGATTCTTCGTTGTCTGGCTCGCTGGGCACTAGAGGTAAATAAATGCAAAGTTCCTTTTTCTTTTATTGATTTTCTGTTTGTAGGAATGTCTTCTGTATATACGTTACATCACTGGGTACATTGGGGTATTGTGATTGTTGGGAAGGAATCTTCTTTGGCCATCTGTAGGACTCAGTCGCATCAGTCGCCTTATGACTGAGGAAAACCTCGGAACCCCTTCAGTCAGAATCGAACCCACGACCTCCTATATTGGAGCATCGCGCTGTACCACAGAACTACCTCTGTCGGTTGTCGGTTCTTGTAGCGCTTACACAAGGGGGGGTTAGGAAGAAAGAAAGAGGCTCCCCGTAAGACATTGAACATAATATTGAAACCAAGATGTGTCAGGAATAAATCTATTATGCGTAATAAACAGGCACTAGACACAATAGTAGATTAAGCAATGATAAAATATAAATTACAAACCCGTAATTCGTCAATTTTTAGTTAACGAAAAATTTTCCTGGGATGTGGGTTTTTAACAAAAGAAGTCACCTTCCATTGTATAGTCCGTCTACCTACAATACCGTACGAAAACATTTAAACATCAGTCAACAGGTCCTGAAAATGAATTTGGGTAGGCCCTACCGTTTAATTGCACAAGGTACTGGTAGTAAATGTCCTCGCTTTGAAGTATAAATTAATTTATTCTGTTTTAACGACTTTAAATTTACAGTTGAGGAATGTGACGTCACTTTGAAGTTATTTTCGTCTTCTGTAAGAGAAGAATTTTCTCACTTTTGGAGTCATGAGTCTCAGGAATGAGCTAGGAAACATCTTTCTCTGTTCGTTGGAGTATTTGTAGTAGTTGATTGGCTGGGCGATAACCTCCATTAGGGCGTCCAGAAGCTTCATGTCCTGGTGAACAACAAGCAAGCATTAACCTCAGTTGATTGGCTGGGCGATAACCTCCATTAGGGCGTCCAGAAGCTTCATGTCCTGGTGAACAACAAGCAAGCATTAACCTCAGTTGATTGGCTGGGCGATAACCTCCATTAGGGCGTCCAGAAGCTTCATGTCCTGGTGAACAACAAGCAAGCATTAACCTCAGTTGATTGGCTGGGCGATAACCTCCATTAGGGCGTCCAGAAGCTTCATGTCCTGGTGAACAACAAGCAAGCATTAACCTCAGTTGATTGGCTGGGCGATAACCTCCATTAGGGCGTCCAGAAGCTTCATGTCCTGGTGAACAACAAGCAAGCATTAACCTCAGTTGATTGGCTGGGCGATAACCTCCATTAGGGCGTCCAGAAGCTTCATGTCCTGGTGAACAACAAGCAAGCATTAACCTCAGTTGATTGGCTGGGCGATAACCTCCATTAGGGCGTCCAGAAGCTTCATGTCCTGGTGAACAACAAGCAAGCATTAACCTCAGTTGATTGGCTGGGCGATAACCTCCATTAGGGCGTCCAGAAGCTTCATGTCCTGGTGAACAACAAGCAAGCATTAAACTCGGGCTCAAAGGAGAGACTATTCTGTAAATAGTTATTGAGATTGTTAACTCCTATAGCAGGGGGTTTTGTCTTAAATGAAAAGTTGTCGAGGTGCAAGAAGAGCAATTATAATAAATTTTGTAAGGTTTGAGATGAAGGCCCCACTTGTAGTCCTGGAGATGTTTTTGTTTTTTAATGAGCGAATAAATGTTAATGTTGCACCAAAAGTGATGAAATTTGCTAGCTCACTAACAACAATGATGAATCAGATTTGTGAATAATTTTCATCTACCGCGTAATGGTTATAAATCCAAGTAATAAGCTCATGTACAATTTTGTTTATATACTTCGTAAAAGTATAGGCCTACTTATTATTGTGTTGCATTTTTATATATCGGTAAAATTTATTGTTAGGATTTAATTAAGATGAGTATTGCTCACGGTGAAAGATGTTTATAGCTTTTCACTAGTTGCCAGTTAAGATTCCATTGACGTTAAGTATTTTTGTAAACTCGTAATAATACCTTGAATAACACCTGGATATTTATTTGCCTATATATTTCAAAATTGATTTATTACAACTTCATAAACTATACAAGACGTTGAATAAACATCACGTTTTATTTTATTGACTATAGTAAAAGTAATGTAAACATATTATTTACTAATTGCTTGGTTGGCTGGATTCTTTGTAACTATACCGCGTTCCATGTGGGTATCATGCATATTGCATACCCCTCTACAACGTTGTCATGACTATACACGATACGGTCCTGCTTTTTACTGTCGTCTTGCAGTAACATTACCAGGCACTGAACGTAGCCAAGGACGAACAGTCATTCATTAACTGCTGAAGAAGTAAATGCATTAAACTGTCAACTTGCTTGCATTCATTTACGTGTTCACAAACACTAGTCGTCAAAAGAAAATTGATAATATTGTATGTGTGCTTATGTTAAATTATATGCATTACGTACTGCTGACTTAAATTGCTAAAAGACAAGTTAATACGTATATAATCGTTCGAGAAACGGAACATAGAATAAAGAGATCTTCATTCTTGCTAAGAATTACCACAAAGAAAAACGTAACGTTGATATGAAATGATGACAATGATTGATTGATTGATTGATATGACAATGATTCGGTACAACTACACAATAATATAACATGATAAGAGAATTAATTTAAACAAATGGTTTTAAATTTTAATACTTTATTACTATTGCATATTAATTTCACAACTTTTTTCGACTCAGTAAAATTCTCGTAAAAATCTTCATTAGGGGTGACCAGTGACCGGTATCGAACTAGCGATCTCCCAGACTGGAGTATCGCGTAACGCGTGGACTACCGCATCGGTTATATTCCGAATGGAAATTCTATACGAGAGTCGTATTGTGAATCCCTGTTACTACTGCTGGTGGCTTGAAGATCAGATAAGGTTGCGGAAATAATCGCATCCTTTCAAACATTGATCAGACTTGAGGCGACCAACCCTTTCTCCTAACACCGCTCTAATGCAGACTAGCAAACGGCAACATTCCCAAGCATTGACTGCTTCTATTCAATATTCAACCCTACTGTCAGCCGCGGGCATAAGTTATTTGCTGAATGCCAGAGATATCAGGGGTTGCAACTATGGACTTAGAACTAACTTTAGCCCCTGCGGGCGAAGATGTATTTAATAGATTTTGACATATGGATACAATGGGAATTAACTTATATTGGAAGAACAGAAATCCGTCCATGGAATTTGTTGGGTCATTTTATTTTGGTACCGGTACTTAAAGTAATAACGAAATATTATAACCTTGCAGAGTCATAATTTTATTATTTACATACATTTATGAGCTGTTGCTTTATTTTTAAAGACAGATAAGACAAAACATGGAAGTCGGACGTACATATTACACACCAATACTATCTCCGTACGTTTGCGATACAATCCCCAGGTCTGCAGCAACTGTTTTCAACGTAGGTACATAGTAGATAGTAGATAGTAGACGTAAGGTATTAGATGACACGAGTGGAGAGAGATAGCCTACCAGGTATGTTTTCTTGTAAGACATTCATACAAAATATTGTGTAAAATGTCCAAGGAGTCTTTGACTATGATTGGTTTCACGACTAACTAATATTTCAGAAATGTCACTTCTAGCTTTATCATATTTGCATTTACTTCAAACCTGATGACCTTCTGAAGATCGCAAGACCGAAGGGTAGAGGTTATAGAGGTGATAAAATGGAAAATTACAACTGTAGTATAACAGCACCGATTGGCACCGACATTGAGAATTCTGTCACTAGTTTTTTTAAATAATACTATAACTTGTTGAATACGTTTTTCTCTGCGCAGACAAGAATGACAAACTCTAATAATGATCGTTATTCTTAAACAGGTCACATTTTGGCGAACGCTGACCAAACGAAGTGAGAAGGTGTGAAGTTTCTATTTAGGATCAACTGATAATAATGCATACACATTTTGAGTTTTATCTGCTGTAAGTTTCCGGAAAATGAGTATAATTTTCAGATCACTTATATTTGAGGAGGGGGGGGGGGGGGGGGGGAGACAACCCACAACCACAGACAACTAATTACCCCAATGATCCGAAGCTGCTGGAACTGAATGAAATAATAAAACAGCGTTTCATTCATTGCTACTTCAGCTTCAGTAAAAGTAAACAATTGTATTGAATGTAGATCCTTATAGCTAGACACGTTTCTAAATGTTACTATCAATTTTTTAAAACCGTTCTGCAATCGTTTGCATACAAATTGACGATACTGTACTCGTGTTGCATATTTCTATAATAAACATTCCTTATAATTTCCGCATGAAATGATCATATCCTAGTATTAATGTTTGCAATGTAACTGCGATGTAGTACATTCTACGAAATAGAGTTGTATTACTCGTTTCCACGTGTATCTGTGTCGATGGTGTGTACATGCACTGTACAGTACAGTGTACAGTACAGTGTAAGTACTGTAAGGTAGGTAAGTAATTGCGCTACTCACCCTGAGTATCTCCAGGTGGTTCTGGGACGAGTAGAGTCGTCTGTCCTGGACTATGTCCTCCATCAATGACTGGTAGTCTTCTGGAAGATTGCAACAACTCGCATATAAGATGTAATAACATACATTTCTGCATTAAGAGATGTTTTTGACACGGAGCAAATAATTGAAATTTACGACGTTTTACAACACATATAATATATTTAACGAGTGTCAGGAGTATGTAGCAGTTTGTAATACAAACTGTGATATTTTATTAGTATGTGGATATGTGTATGGAGAATGCAAGATTGCGAAGATTATATATTTGAATGGGACTTGGGTGCTTACGTATATGAAATTAACAACATTGTATCTTGGTCTATTGAAGAGATCGAGGGTCGAGGTGGAGAAGTAAATATGCATATTTCTGTAATAAATGCATGTGGCCATGATCGATAAACCTAGGATGCCACAATCCAGGTTTGAATACGCCGAATGTGACATATGGCATAACTGTATTTCGACATGAAAATCATACAACCTCATAATTATTCTAGTTTTGCACCTACAAAATTATTAGTTATTGTGCATAAATGTTACCATATTTACGAGAGACTGTAACCAATCATCCAATCCAATCCAAACTTTTCATGCAATATGTATGCAGTGTCATACAATTTTATTATTTATTTCGCTGATAAAACCACAAAAATATTCAAATCTTGATCAATATAAAATTAGGAACAAATCTGTTTAGAGACTTATTTCATTAATGGACGTAAAATATTCCACTCGCAGTTTTTAAGACGCTCTTCACGCAAAAGGGTAAGTCAGTCTATGTCGTATGTGTATTGTGTATTCATTTGCATCCAGCTACAGTCATTGCAAGTGTCAAGCTTGCATTTGTTATTGATCATTAAATCGTTAACAACGTGATCTGTCTCTAAAACCTGCATGGGTCAATGATCGCATCAATAACTATTGCTCGTAAAATAAAATAAGTTAGGTCCTACTCCAGACTGTATTGTGGAAAACAATGTATAACGCGCAAGCGTGCACAGCAAAACTCAAAACTCTGCCTAGATGTGGCATCTGATATAAGTAAATATTTAACAATAGAGATAGAGCTTACCATTGTAAGTGACGAAGGGAATGTGGAAGCCCCTCGAACTGTTCTTCCCGTCCGTCCTAAAAGAGATCCACAGCCTTCTACTCTGCGCCACAAATGCCAACGGTCTGACCACAGACTTGCACGCTTCAAATGTGATGGCTGAATACGCCGACTCTGAAAGAGAATTAAACCATTTCTCTACAATTTTACACGAGAAAAGTGGCGCTTCTTGTGTTTTCAAAAAGAAACTTTGTTTGGCATATAGTAGGAAACGTTTGTGATAAGACTACACCAGCCCTCAGATTTTCCCTCCCTCCCCCCCCCCCCCAACTTCTGCAGACGCGACACATTCCTCGTGAGATATACATGAGTTTATAATAATTTGATTGTATATGGTTGAATGGGTGAATAATATTTACATACAAGTCTAGAAATGAAATGTGCGTATCTAGCCTTGGGTCGAGCATTTAAATTTACCTTGATTAGTTACTAGAATCAGCTGTGTTTAAAAGTTAATAATACTAAATTAATGACAGTCAAAAAGTATAAAGATAGTTTGTTTCTCTTAATCTATGGTACGTGTTGTGATGATTTACTTAATACACGGAACATGCTAATTTCTTGCATTGAATAATATAAGTGACTACAGTGTCGTGGGTTAGAAAAATAATCCAAAAAAGTGTATATTTTCTTTATATTGATGTCACGGAAGGGATGGTTGTGCATTGTATTGCAAGGAACGATTGAACGAAAATGTACCGTTTTGATAAGTACGACAATTCTATAAATTCAATTATTCTATTAGACGTTTTGTATTTTGACAAGACTGCAGACTCACTAGATTTCTTCATGACGAGATAATCTTCACACTTGTCCCCTGCAAGATGAATCTCTGGGACGATGATCAACAGTCTTCGTCCTTTTGGTGGGTTGATGACCCACTTGCAGTCGACGTTGTCGGGGTAGGGGCCAGGGAAGTTGGGCGACTCAATGAACCCATTCAGGTCGTTGATGTAGCTCGTGCACTCGAGCCCTACACAGACAATCAGACGTCATTATGACGTCTTTAAGACAACCATGACGTCAGCGGATGGTGTAGCTTGTGCACTCGAGCCCTACGGAGACAATCAGACGTCATTATGACGTCTTTAAGACAACCATGACGTCAGCGGATGATGTAGCTCGTGCACTCGAGCCCTACACAGACAATCAGACGTCATTATGACGTCTTTAAGACAACCATGACGTCAGCGGATGATGTAGCTCGTGCACTCGAGCCCTACACAGACAATCAGACGTCATTATGACGTCTTTAAGACAACCATGACGTCAGCGGATGATGTAGCTCGTGCACTCGAGCCCTACAGAGACAATCAGACGTCATTATGACGTCTTTAAGACCACAACCATGACGTCAGCGGATGATGTAGCTCGTGCACTCGAGCCCTACAGAGACAATCAGACGTCATTATGACGTCTTTAAGACCACAACCATGACGTCAGCGGATGATGTAGCTCGTGCACTCGAGCCCTACGGAGACAATCAGACGTCATTATGACGTCTTTAAGACAACCATGACGTCAGCGGATGGTGTAGCTCGTGCACTCGAGCCCTACGGAGACAATCAGACGTCATTATGACGTCTTTAAGACCACAACCGTGACGTCAGCGGATGATGTAGCTCGTGCACTCGAGCCCTACAGAGACAATCAGACGTCATTATGACGTCTTTAAGACAACCATGACGTCAGCGGATGATGTAGCTCGTGCACTCGAGCCCTACAGAGACAATCAGACGTCATTATGACGTCTTTAAGACCACAACCATGACGTCAGCGGATGATGTAGCTCGTGCACTCGAGCCCTACAGAGACAATCAGACGTCATTATGACGTCTTTAAGACCACAACCATGACGTCAGCGGATGATGTAGCTCGTGCACTCGAGCCCTACGGAGACAATCAGACGTCCTTATGACGTCTTTAAGACCACAACCATGACGTCAGCGGATGATGTAGCTCGTGCACTCGAGCCCTACGGAGACAATCAGACGTCATTATGACGTCTTTAAGACAACCATGACGTCAGCGGATGATGTAGCTCGTGCACTCGAGCCCTACAGAGACAATCAGACGTCATTATGACGTCTTTAAGACAACCATGACGTCAGCGGATGATGTAGCTCGTGCACTCGAGCCCTACAGACACAATCAGACGTCATTATGACGTCTTTAAGACAACCATGACGTCAGCGGATGATGTAGCTCGTGCACTCGAGCCCTACAGACACAATCAGACGTCATTATGACGTCTTTAAGACAACCATGACGTCAGCGGATGATGTAGCTGTGCACTCGAGCCCTACGGAGACAATCAGACGTCATTATGACGTCTTTAAGACAACCATGACGTCAGCGGATGATGTAGCTGTGCACTCGAGCCCTACGGAGACAATCAGACGTCATTATGACGTCTTTAAGACAACCATGACGTCAGCGGATGATGTAGCTCGTGCACTCGAGCCCTACAGACACAATCAGACGTCATTATGACGTCTTTAAGACAACCATGACGTCAGCGGATGATGTAGCTCGTGCACTCGAGCCCTACAGACACAATCAGACGTCATTATGACGTCTTTAAGACAACCATGACGTCAGCGGATGATGTAGCTGTGCACTCGAGCCCTACAGAGACAATCAGACGACATTATGACGTCTTTAAGACAACCATGACGTCAGCGGATGATGTAGCTCGTGCACTCGAGCCCTACAGAGACAATCAGACGTCATTATGACGTCTTTAAGACAACCATGACGTCAGCG
This sequence comes from Isoperla grammatica, assembly GCA_945910005.1. Lineage (NCBI taxonomy): Eukaryota > Metazoa > Arthropoda > Insecta > Plecoptera > Perlodidae > Isoperla > Isoperla grammatica. The sequence goes on along the minus strand of OX246739.1, from coordinate 4,008,229 downwards.
GATGATGTAGCTCGTGCACTCGAGCCCTACGGAGACATGCAGACGTCATTATGACGTCTTTAAGACAACCATGACGTCAGCGGATGATGTAGCTCGTGCACTCGAGCCCTACGGAGACAATCAGACGTCATTATGACGTCTTTAAGACCACAACCATGACGTCAGCGGATGATGTAGCTGTGCACTCGAGCCCTACAGAGACAATCAGACGTCATTATGACGTCTTTAAGACAACCATGACGTCAGCGGATGATGTAGCTCGTGCACTCGAGCCCTACGGAGACAATCAGACGTCATTATGACGTCTTTAAGACCACAACCATGACGTCAGCGGATGATGTAGCTCGTGCACTCGAGCCCTACGGAGACAATCAGACGTCATTATGACGTCTTGAAGACCACAACCATGACGTCAGCGGATGATGTAGCTCGTGCACTCGAGCCCTACAGAGACAATCAGACGTCATTATGACGTCTTTAAGACAACCATGACGTCAGCGGATGGTGTAGCTCGTGCACTCGAGCCCTACACAGACAATCAGACGTCATTATGACGTCTTTAAGACCACCATGACGTCAGCGGATGATGTAGCTCGTGCACTCGAGCCCTACAGAGACAATCAGACGTCATTATGACGTCTTTAAGACCACAACCATGACGTCAGCGGATGATGTAGCTCGTGCACTCGAGCCCTACACAGACAATCAGACGTCATTATGACGTCTTTAAGACCACAACCATGACGTCAGCGGATGATGTAGCTCGTGCACTCGAGCCCTACAGAGACAATCAGACGTCATTATGACGTCTTTAAGACCACAACCGTGACGTCAGCGGATGATGTAGCTCGTGCACTCGAGCCCTACACAGACAATCAGACGTCATTATGACGTCTTTAAGACCACAACCATGACGTCAGCGGATGATGTAGCTCGTGCACTCGAGCCCTACGGAGACAATCAGACGACATTATGACGTCTTTAAGACAACCATGACGTCAGCGGATGGTGTAGCTCGTGCACTCGAGCCCTACAGAGACAATCAGACGACATTATGACGTCTTTAAGACCACAACCATGACGTCAGCGGATGATGTAGCTCGTGCACTCGAGCCCTACAGAGACAATCAGACGTCCTTATGACGTCTTTAAGACAACCATGACGTCAGCGGATGATGTAGCTCGTGCACTCGAGCCCTACAGAGACAATCAGACGTCATTATGACGTCTTTAAGACAACCATGACGTCAGCGGATGATGTAGCTCGTGCACTCGAGCCCTACAGAGACAATCAGACGACATTATGACGTCTTTAAGACCACAACCATGACGTCAGCGGATGGTGTAGCTCGTGCAGTCGAGCCCTACACAGACAATCAGACGTCATTATGACGTCTTTAAGACCACAACCGTGACGTCAGCGGATGATGTAGCTCGTGCACTCGAGCCCTACGGAGACAATCAGACGACATTATGACGTCTTTAAGACAACCATGACGTCAGCGGATGATGTAGCTCGTGCACTCGAGCCCTACAGAGACAATCAGACGACATTATGACGTCTTTAAGACAACCATGACGTCAGCGGATGATGTAGCTCGTGCACTCGAGCCCTACGGAGACAATCAGACGTCATTATGACGTCTTTAAGACAACCATGACGTCAGCGGATGATGTAGCTCGTGCACTCGAGCCCTACAGAGACAATCAGACGACATTATGACGTCTTTAAGACCACAACCATGACGTCAGCGGATGGTGTAGCTCGTGCACTCGAGCCCTACAGAGACAATCAGACGACATTATGACGTCTTTAAGACCACAACCATGACGTCAGCGGATGATGTAGCTCGTGCACTCGAGCCCTACAGAGACAATCAGACGACATTATGACGTCTTTAAGACCACAACCATGACGTCAGCGGATGGTGTAGCTCGTGCAGTCGAGCCCTACACAGACAATCAGACGTCATTATGACGTCTTTAAGACCACAACCGTGACGTCAGCGGATGATGTAGCTCGTGCACTCGAGCCCTACAGAGACAATCAGACGACATTATGACGTCTTTAAGACAACCATGACGTCAGCGGATGATGTAGCTCGTGCACTCGAGCCCTACGGAGACAATCAGACGACATTATGACGTCTTTAAGACAACCATGACGTCAGCGGATGATGTAGCTCGTGCACTCGAGCCCTACAGAGACAATCAGACGACATTATGACGTCTTTAAGACAACCATGACGTCAGCGGATGATGTAGCTCGTGCACTCGAGCCCTACAGAGACAATCAGACGACATTATGACGTCTTTAAGACAACCATGACGTCAGCGGATGATGTAGCTCGTGCACTCGAGCCCTACAGAGACAATCAGACGACATTATGACGTCTTTAAGACAACCATGACGTCAGCGGATGGTGTAGCTCGTGCAGTCGAGCCCTACAGAGACAATCAGACGTCATTATGACGTCTTTAAGACCACAACCGTGACGTCAGCGGATGATGTAGCTCGTGCACTCGAGCCCTACGGAGACAATCAGACGACATTATGACGTCTTTAAGACAACCATGACGTCAGCGGATGGTGTAGCTCGTGCAGTCGAGCCCTACACAGACAATCAGACGTCATTATGACGTCTTTAAGACCACAACCGTGACGTCAGCGGATGATGTAGCTCGTGCACTCGAGCCCTACGGAGACAATCAGACGACATTATGACGTCTTTAAGACAACCATGACGTCAGCGGATGGTGTAGCTCGTGCAGTCGAGCCCTACAGAGACAATCAGACGTCATTATGACGTCTTTAAGACCACAACCGTGACGTCAGCGGATGATGTAGCTCGTGCACTCGAGCCCTACAGAGACAATCAGACGTCATTATGACGTCTTAACACCACAACCATGACGTCAGCGGATGGTGTAGCTCGTGCACTCGAGCCCTGCAGAGACAATCAGACGTCATTATGACGTCTTAAGACCACAACCATGATGTCAGCGGATGATGTAGCTCGTGCACTCGAGCCCTACGGAGACAATCAGACGTCCTTATGACGTCTTAAGACCACAACCATGACGTCAGCGGATGATGTAGCTCGTGCACTCGAGCCCTACAGAGACAATCAGACGTCATTATGACGTCTTAAGACCACAACCATGACGTCAGCGGATGGTGTAGCTCGTGCACTCGAGCCCTACAGAGACAATCAGACGTCCTTATGACGTCTTTAAGACAACCATGACGTCAGCGGATGATGTAGCTCGTGCACTCGAGCCCTTTCGGAGACAATCAGACGTCATTATGACGTCTTTAAGACAACCATGACGTCAGCGGATGATGTAGCTCGTGCACTCGAGCCCTACGGAGACAATCAGACGTCATTATGACGTCTTAACACCACAACCATGACGTCAGCGGATGGTGTAGCTCGTGCACTCGAGCCCTACAGAGACAATCAGACGTCATTATGACGTCTTTAAGACCACAACCATGACGTCAGCGGATGATGTAGCTCGTGCACTCGAGCCCTACGGAGACAATCAGACGTCATTATGACGTCTTTAAGACAACCATGACGTCAGCGGATGATGTAGCTCGTGCACTCGAGCCCTACAGAGACAATCAGACGTCATTATGACGTCTTTAAGACAACCATGACGTCAGCGGATGATGTAGCTCGTGCACTCGAGCCCTACGGAGACAATCAGACGTCCTTATGACGTCTTTAAGACCACAACCATGACGTCAGCGGATGATGTAGCTCGTGCACTCGAGCCCTACAGAGACAATCAGACGTCATTATGACGTCTTTAAGACCACAACCATGACGTCAGCGGATGATGTAGCTCGTGCACTCGAGCCCTACAGAGACAATCAGACGTCATTATGACGTCTTTAAGACCACAACCATGACGTCAGCGGATGATGTAGCTCGTGCACTCGAGCCCTACGGAGACAATCAGACGTCCTTATGACGTCTTTAAGACAACCATGACGTCAGCGGATGATGTAGCTCGTGCACTCGAGCCCTACGGAGACAATCAGACGTCATTATGACGTCTTTAAGACAACCATGACGTCAGCGGATGGTGTAGCTCGTGCACTCGAGCCCTACAGAGACAATCAGACGTCATTATGACGTCTTTAAGACAACCATGACGTCAGCGGATGATGTAGCTCGTGCACTCGAGCCCTACGGAGACAATCAGACGTCCTTATGACGTCTTTAAGACCACAACCATGACGTCAGCGGATGATGTAGCTCGTGCACTCGAGCCCTACAGAGACAATCAGACGTCATTATGACGTCTTTAAGACCACAACCGTGACGTCAGCGGATGATGTAGCTCGTGCACTCGAGCCCTACAGAGACAATCAGACGTCATTATGACGTCTTTAAGACCACAACCATGACGTCAGCGGATGATGTAGCTCGTGCACTCGAGCCCTACGGAGACAATCAGACGTCCTTATGACGTCTTTAAGACAACCATGACGTCAGCGGATGATGTAGCTCGTGCACTCGAGCCCTACAGAGACAATCAGACGTCATTATGACGTCTTTAAGACAACCATGACGTCAGCGGATGATGTAGCTCGTGCACTCGAGCCCTACAGACACAATCAGACGTCATTATGACGTCTTTAAGACCACAACTATGACGTCAGCGGATGATGTAGCTCGTGCACTCGAGCCCTACGGAGACAATCAGACGTCATTATGACGTCTTTAAGACCACAACTATGACGTCAGCGGATGGTGTAGCTCGTGCACTCGAGCCCTACAGAGACAATCAGACGTCATTATGACGTCTTTAAGACCACAACCATGACGTCAGCGGATGATGTAGCTCGTGCACTCGAGCCCTACAGAGACAATCAGACGTCATTATGACGTCTTAAGACCACAACCATGACGTCAGCGGATGATGTAGCTCGTGCACTCGAGCCCTACAGAGACAATCAGACGTCATTATGACGTCTTTAAGACAACCATGACGTCAGCGGATGGTGTAGCTCGTGCAGTCGAGCCCTATAGACACAATCAGACGTCATTATGACGTCTTTATACCACAACCATGACGTCAGCGGATGGTGTAGCTCGTGCACTCGAGCCCTACAGAGACAATCAGACGTCATTATGACGTCTTAAGACCACAACCATGACGTCAGCGGATGGTGTAGCTCGTGCACTCGAGCCCTACAGAGACAATCAGACGTCATTATGACGTCTTTAAGACAACCATGACGTCAGCGGATGGTGTAGCTCGTGCAGTCGAGCCCTATAGACACAATCAGACGTCATTATGACGTCTTTAAGACCACAACTATGACGTCAGCGGATGATGTAGCTCGTGCACTCGAGCCCTACAGAGACAATCAGACGTCATTATGACGTCTTTAAGACAACCATGACGTCAGCGGATGATTTAGCTCGTGCACTCGAGCCCTACAGAGACAATCAGACGCCATTATGACGTCTTTAAGACAACCATGACGTCAGCGGATGATGTAGCTCGTGCACTCGAGCCCTACGGAGACAATCAGACGTCATTAAGACGTCTTTAAGACCAAAACCATGACGTCAGCGGATGATGTAGCTCGTGCACTCGAGCCCTACGGAGACAATCAGACGTCATATGGCGTTTTCCAATGGGCTGCACTCAGTGGGCACTGGTCCGTCTATTGTATTGTTGTGTATTGTTGTTCTAAATGTTAAAACTGCACTAAGTGCAGTCCAGTGCAGCCACTGGAAAACGCCATTTAAGACCACAACTCGCGCATGACAAACTCGTATGTTTTTACGTGGCAGTGAGATAAAAAAAAATGTTATTTTTAACAGAAAGGTAACACGCTGTCTTTTCTTACACTTTTATTAATTTATGTAGTTATCCGGTGATGTTGGTGCACTACTCACTACTCAGTACATTGCGTCGCTCTGTTCAGTGCATAAATGTAAGCATTACATTGTCAATGCAGATGTGAGCAGGCAGGTCTCGGATACTTATGTATTTGAAGGCATGTTAAGCATCCTGACGAGGACTTCATAGTCTTCGTTTTAACGTGGGATGTAGGTTAGTTATGGATAGTGGTTTTAGAATGTTAACAATAACAGGTGTATTGCTTTTGCATCATCCAGTACATCACCTTATTTTACGAAATATTTCCAATGACGAAAACGATTTTATCGGCAGAGGTTTGAAGTTACTATGGGCTGTTTGCCACAATTCAAACGTCCTTTAACTAATAATCTATACCATTGACTGTCGAGTTAGTCTGACATTTCTACCAATATACCTACAACAAAGCACTATAAGGGTTGTGAAAGGTCCAAGTCTGCCACTCACGTTTACAAAAGTTGACGTCGGTAGCTCCTGGAGAGTCAGTCGTCGAATTCCCTGGACACTTGACGCAGAAGTTGTCTTCGAGACTGTCCCGGTAAGTTCCCTTGTCGCACTCCTCACACCTGTACAGGTCTTCGTTCCAGACACTTCCCAGGGCGCACCACCCCGACGTCGTCCGGAACCTCTCCCGGACGGAGTTCCCGTGGGACGTTCCTTCTCCACTCGGCGTCCCGATAGGCGGAGAGCCACCGCCTACGACGTCGCACTTTTGCTTTCGACTCCTGCGTCTTATAGTGAACGTCTTGCCCACGAGTCTTAAATCATGATTGCGTATCCTAAAAATAGATAAATGTCATTATAAACCATTGCTGCCGTTGTTATTTAAATGAATGTGTTGAAATACTGTCAGTTTAATGTACATGTTAAATATTAGCCCATGCAGACTTGCGACTAAGTGAAGACCACGAGGGATTAGGGTCGCCCACTGTATGGCGTGCATGCAGTGTAATGACATGCCGTGCCATGCCCACCTACATTGCTCGCGAGTGAGTACTTAGGGTGGGGCCGTCTTCATTAAATGATGACTTCTGGTAATTGCCAACACAACCGTCAATGGTAACTTACTTTATTGATATGCCATCCAGGTTGAGAGAGTCTTTCAGTCGTTGTATTCTCTGCTGTGTCGTGGCCAAGGTGCAGTTCTTAAGCCCACACTCGCTCGTCTCGTTGGGATGACAAACTACTTGCAAAGCTACTTTGACTAAATCGTTACCGATGATATCCATCTTATACTTGAGTTTATCTGCGTCCACACACTTCATGTTAATCACTTGGAACTTGCAGTAATGTATTCCGTTGAGACCGAATTTATCGACTAATTCATTTGAATAAAACTTCCAAGATTTTAGTTCCGAACACGGAAGACCTGTGATGAGAAACTTCGCTCTTGTGGACTCGGAACTGTCAGAAATATTTGATTTGCACTTCGAAGAGTCTTTGCTTTTAGTGATGTTGCCATCTTTAGACGTGCAAAAGAAACTTCCCACCGTATTAACACAATCTTCGGGACATCCCCCGTTTGCAACAAAACACTCGTCGATATCTGAAAATAAAATAATACTGTTATCTCGATAGTTGATAGCTCAAAATACGTCATTTTAATATTGAATTACACTAAACGTGATTTTTTTCCTGACTATATTGGACAATTCGTAAAATCACATATCACCAATAGAAAATGTAATAAAAATATTGATTTATTTTCCTTAATACGTTTGCTCCTTTAGCTTCAGCTTTACATAAGTATAACTAATCATGTTAAGTTGAATATAAGGAAATAATACCTTTATATTTATTTTAAATTTTATATTAGAAAATATCCAAGAGTTCTTAAAGTTAATCTGAAACATCCTGTTATTATTTATCCATTATGGTCAATAATTCGTTTTATACATATTTTTCCCGGGGGGGCAGTTTGCTGTAACTTGCAAGATTGAATATCCATATAATTGGAAGCGAAATGTTTTACAGCTAATCATAAGAGGTGTGCTTATAATATAAGCAACGTTTTTCATTTTGACATTATTTACGGCTGTGCTTCACTTTGCCCACGTAAATCAAGATACATCATACTTAAAATTGTTTTAGAATGCTTTAAAATTATCTTTATGAAGACAATTTTAACCACCAAAGAGTTGTTGATAATGAATATTTATTTACTACCCTTGGTTTATATGTTGGCGAGGGTTATACAGTGCAACTGCAACATGACAAAATAATTAATTAGAGTAAGAAGCATTCATTTTACCTCCGCAATGCGATACTCCGAACAGCCTAAACCCGTCCTCGCACGAGCACGCGTACGATCCAGCCGTGTTGACGCACGCGTGGTCACACGTGGTATTCAGACTGCAATCGTCAATGTCCAGACAGGTCCTCTCGTCCACTGGGTCCAGTTTGTAACCATTGGGACAGACACACTCGTAGGAGCCAACTGTGTTGAGACACTGATGCTGGCAGCCCCCGTTGTTGGTGACGCATTCGTCGATATCTAGACACAAAGTAAGCACCATATCCATGAGGAGCCGCCATGCAACAGCTTGTAACCATTGGGACAGACACACTCGTAGGAACCAACTGTGTTGAGACACTGATGCTGGCAGCCCCCGTTGTTGGTGACGCATTCGTCGATATCTAGACACAAAGTAAGCACCATATCCATGAGGAGCCGCCATGCAACAGCTTGTAACCATTGGGACACACACACTCGTAGGAGCCAACTGTGTTGAGACACTGATGCTGGCAGCCCCCGTTGTTGGTGACGCATTCGTCGATATCTAGACACAAAGTAAGCACCGTATCCATGAGGAGCCGCCATGCAACAGTTTGTAACCATTGGGACAGACACACTCGTAGGAACCAACTGTGTTGAGACACTGATGCTGGCAGCCCCCGTTGTTGGTGACGCATTCGTCGATATCTAGACACAAAGTAAGCACCGTATCCATGAGGAGCCGCCATGCAACAGTTTGTAACCATTGGGACAGACACACTCGTAGGAACCAACTGTGTTGAGACACTGATGCTGGCAGCCCCCGTTGTTGGTGGCGCATTCGTCGATATCTAGGCACAAAGTAAGCACCGTATCCATGAGGAGCCGCCATGCAACTCTAACAGTTTGTAACCATTGGGACAGACACACTCGTAGGAGCCAACTGTGTTGAGACACTGATGCTGGCAGCCCCCGTTGTTGGTGGCGCATTCGTCGATATCTAGGCACAAAGTAAGCACCGTATCCATGAGGAGCCGCCATGCAACTCTAACAGTTTGTAACCATTGGGACAGACACACTCGTAGGAACCAACTGTGTTGAGACACTGATGCTGGCAGCCCCCGTTGTTGGTGGCGCATTCGTCGATATCTAGGCACAAAGTAAGCACCGTATCCATGAGGAGCCGCCATGCAACAGTTTGTAACCATTGGGACAGACACACTCGTAGGAGCCAACTGTGTTGAGACACTGATGCTGGCAGCCCCCGTTGTTGGTGGCGCATTCGTCGATATCTAGGCACAAAGTAAGCACCGTATCCATGAGGAGCCGCCATGCAACAGTTTGTAACCATTGGGACAGACACACTCGTAGGAGCCAACTGTGTTGAGACACTGATGCTGGCAGCCCCCGTTGTTGGTGACGCATTCGTCGATATCTAGGCACAAAGTAAGCACCGTATCCATGAGGAGCCGCCATGCAACTCTAACAGTTTGTAACCATTGGGACAGACACACTCGTAGGAGCCAACTGTGTTGAGACACTGATGCTGGCAGCCCCCGTTGTTGGTGGCGCATTCGTCGATATCTAGACACAAAGTAAGCACCGTATCCATGAGGAGCCGCCATGCAACAGTTTGTAACCATTGGGACAGACACACTCGTAGGAGCCAACTGTGTTGAGACACTGATGCTGGCAGCCCCCGTTGTTGGTGACGCATTCGTCGATATCTAGACACAAAGTAAGCACCGTATCCATGAGGAGCCGCCATGCAACAGTTTGTAACCATTGGGACAGACACACTCGTAGGAGCCAACTGTGTTGAGACACTGATGCTGGCAGCCCCCGTTGTTGGTGGCGCATTCGTCGATATCTAGGCACAAAGTAAGCACCGTATCCATGAGGAGCCGCCATGCAACTCTAACAGTTTGTAACCATTGGGACACACACACTCGTAGGAGCCAACTGTGTTGAGACACTGATGCTGGCAGCCCCCGTTGTTGGTGGCGCATTCGTCGATATCTAGACACAAAGTAAGCACCGTATCCATGAGGAGCCGCCATGCAACTCTAACAGTTTGTAACCATTGGGACACACACTTGTAGGAGCCAACTGTGTTGAGACACTGATGCTGGCAGCCCCCGTTGTTGGTGGCGCATTCGTCGATATCTAGACACAAAGTAAGCACCGTATCCATGAGGAGCCACCATGCAACTCTAACAGTTTGTAACCATTGGGACAGACACACTCGTAGGAGCCAACTGTGTTGAGACACTGATGCTGGCAGCCCCCGTTGTTGGTGACGCATTCGTCGATATCTAGGCACAAAGTAAGCACCGTATCCATGAGGAGCCGCCATGCAACTCTAACAGTTTGTAACCATTGGGACAGACACACTCGTAGGAGCCAACTGTGTTGAGACACTGATGCTGGCAGCCCCCGTTGTTGGTGGCGCATTCGTCGATATCTAGACACAAAGTAAGCACCATATCCATGAGGAGCCGCCATGCAACTCTAACAGTTTGTAACCATTGGGACAGACACACTCGTAGGAGCCAACTGTGTTGAGACACTGATGCTGGCAGCCCCCGTTGTTGGTGGCGCATTCGTCGATATCTAGGCACAAAGTAAGCACCGTATCCATGAGGAGCCGCCATGCAACTCTAACAGTTTGTAACCATTGGGACAGACACACTCGTAGGAACCAACTGTGTTGAGACACTGATGCTGGCAGCCCCCGTTGTTGGTGGCGCATTCGTCGATATCTAGGCACAAAGTAAGCACCGTATCCATGAGGAGCCGCCATGCAACAGTTTGTAACCATTGGGACAGACACACTCGTAGGAGCCAACTGTGTTGAGACACTGATGCTGGCAGCCCCCGTTGTTGGTGGCGCATTCGTCGATATCTAGGCACAAAGTAAGCACCGTATCCATGAGGAGCCGCCATGCAACAGTTTGTAACCATTGGGACAGACACACTCGTAGGAGCCAACTGTGTTGAGACACTGATGCTGGCAGCCCCCGTTGTTGGTGACGCATTCGTCGATATCTAGGCACAAAGTAAGCACCGTATCCATGAGGAGCCGCCATGCAACTCTAACAGTTTGTAACCATTGGGACAGACACACTCGTAGGAGCCAACTGTGTTGAGACACTGATGCTGGCAGCCCCCGTTGTTGGTGGCGCATTCGTCGATATCTAGACACAAAGTAAGCACCGTATCCATGAGGAGCCGCCATGCAACAGTTTGTAACCATTGGGACAGACACACTCGTAGGAACCAACTGTGTTGAGACACTGATGCTGGCAGCCCCCGTTGTTGGTGGCGCATTCGTCGATATCTAGACACAAAGTAAGCACCGTATCCATGAGGAGCCGCCATGCAACAGTTTGTAACCATTGGGACAGACACACTCGTAGGAGCCAACTGTGTTGAGACACTGATGCTGGCAGCCCCCGTTGTTGGTGACGCATTCGTCGATATCTAGACACAAAGTAAGCACCGTATCCATGAGGAGCCGCCATGCAACAGTTTGTAACCATTGGGACAGACACACTCGTAGGAGCCAACTGTGTTGAGACACTGATGCTGGCAGCCCCCGTTGTTGGTGGCGCATTCGTCGATATCTAGGCACAAAGTAAGCACCGTATCCATGAGGAGCCGCCATGCAACTCTAACAGTTTGTAACCATTGGGACACACACACTCGTAGGAGCCAACTGTGTTGAGACACTGATGCTGGCAGCCCCCGTTGTTGGTGGCGCATTCGTCGATATCTAGACACAAAGTAAGCACCGTATCCATGAGGAGCCGCCATGCAACTCTAACAGTTTGTAACCATTGGGACACACACTTGTAGGAGCCAACTGTGTTGAGACACTGATGCTGGCAGCCCCCGTTGTTGGTGGCGCATTCGTCGATATCTAGACACAAAGTAAGCACCGTATCCATGAGGAGCCACCATGCAACTCTAACAGTTTGTAACCATTGGGACAGACACACTCGTAGGAGCCAACTGTGTTGAGACACTGATGCTGGCAGCCCCCGTTGTTGGTGACGCATTCGTCGATATCTAGGCACAAAGTAAGCACCGTATCCATGAGGAGCCGCCATGCAACTCTAACAGTTTGTAACCATTGGGACAGACACACTCGTAGGAGCCAACTGTGTTGAGACACTGATGCTGGCAGCCCCCGTTGTTGGTGGCGCATTCGTCGATATCTAGGCACAAAGTAAGCACCGTATCCATGAGGAGCCGCCATGCAACTCTAACAGTTTGTAACCATTGGGACAGACACACTCGTAGGAGCCAACTGTGTTGAGACACTGATGCTGGCAGCCCCCGTTGTTGGTGGCGCATTCGTCGATATCTAGACACAAAGTAAGCACCATATCCATGAGGAGCCGCCATGCAACTCTAACAGTTTGTAACCATTGGGACAGACACACTCGTAGGAGCCAACTGTGTTGAGACACTGATGCTGGCAGCCCCCGTTGTTGGTGGCGCATTCGTCGATATCTAGACACAAAGTAAGCACCATATCCATGAGGAGCCGCCATGCAACTCTAACAGTTTGTAACCATTGGGACAGACACACTCGTAGGAGCCAACTGTGTTGAGACACTGATGCTGGCAGCCCCCGTTGTTGGTGGCGCATTCGTCGATATCTAGGCACAGAGTAAGCACCGTATCCATGAGGAGCCACCATGCAACTCTAACAGTTTGTAACCATTGGGACAGACACACTCGTAGGAACCAACTGTGTTGAGACACTGATGCTGGCAGCCCCCGTTGTTGGTGACGCATTCGTCGATATCTAGGCACAGAGTAAGCACCGTATCCATGAGGAGCCGCCATGCAACTCTAACAGTTTGTAACCATTGGGACAGACACACTCGTAGGAGCCAACTGTGTTGAGACACTGATGCTGGCAGCCCCCGTTGTTGGTGGCGCATTCGTCGATATCTAGACACAAAGTAAGCACCGTATCCATGAGGAGCCACCATGCAACTCTAACAGTTTGTAACCATTGGGACAGACACACTCGTAGGAGCCAACTGTGTTGAGACACTGATGCTGGCAGCCCCCGTTGTTGGTGACGCATTCGTCGATATCTAGGCACAAAGTAAGCACCGTATCCATGAGGAGCCGCCATGCAACTCTAACAGTTTGTAACCATTGGGACAGACACACTCGTAGGAGCCAACTGTGTTGAGACACTGATGCTGGCAGCCCCCGTTGTTGGTGGCGCATTCGTCGATATCTAGGCACAAAGTAAGCACCGTATCCATGAGGAGCCGCCATGCAACTCTAACAGTTTGTAACCATTGGGACAGACACACTCGTAGGAGCCAACTGTGTTGAGACACTGATGCTGGCAGCCCCCGTTGTTGGTGGCGCATTCGTCGATATCTAGACACAAAGTAAGCACCATATCCATGAGGAGCCGCCATGCAACTCTAACAGTTTGTAACCATTGGGACAGACACACTCGTAGGAGCCAACTGTGTTGAGACACTGATGCTGGCAGCCCCCGTTGTTGGTGGCGCATTCGTCGATATCTAGGCACAGAGTAAGCACCGTATCCATGAGGAGCCACCATGCAACTCTAACAGTTTGTAACCATTGGGACAGACACACTCGTAGGAACCAACTGTGTTGAGACACTGATGCTGGCAGCCCCCGTTGTTGGTGACGCATTCGTCGATATCTAGGCACAGAGTAAGCACCGTATCCATGAGGAGCCGCCATGCAACAGTTTGTAACCATTGGGACACACACACTCGTAGGAACCAACTGTGTTGAGACACTGATGCTGGCAGCCCCCGTTGTTGGTGGCGCATTCGTCGATATCTAGACACAGAGTAAGCACCGTATCCATGAGGAGCCGCCATGCAACTCATTTATTAGTAGGGTAGATGTTGCTTTAGATCTTAGCAGTTTGCATATTACATTTTAATCCATGTATATAATGATGATTTACTAACAAGCATGCAAATGTCAGCCTACACACCTACACCGCCGTGGAAGATTTATGTTTATTAAAATTACTTATAACATTTAATTGCTAGACACCACTGTTTTATTTAATGTTGTGGGTACTTTTAAATGTTATCGTAAATTATCCAAGCCGTAATAGTCAGCCGCTTTAAATGTGTTAATACTTAAATATAATGTGTTTACTGCACCTAGGGCATTTGCGCAGATGCAACTTCATTATTTCCTGCTCAAGTAGATTGTATTCTCGGCGATTCGAGCATTATAGATCTAGATCCATTGAGTATATTAATTTTCTCTCCGTCGCTAGTGGAGCTGAATGAGTGATGAAATGTAAAGTTTTCGTGCTATCATCGTTTTACATGTCGAGTCATTAGACGCGGAAGCTTTTGCATAAGTCAACTGAAATTGTCCCACCGCTCAACGAGGCTTAGTTCGACCCATCGCGCAAGGTTCGTAGTAGGGGTTGGATCCTGTAACTAAAATCCCCATTCAACAACGCCTCACTCACTCACTCACTCACTCACTCACTCACTCGTCTCGTAACTTACTAAATTGTATCCCGATTTCCAAATGAATACCATCGGCTGGGAATAATTTTGATTGCTGTTAGTTTCGATTTTAATATACGCGAGGTTTTTACGACGGTGGAAACAAACCCTTGTAATCGCTCGCCCACTATCAGCCGTGCGCGATACTGTAAACACTCAACACTTCAAGCGACTTGATCGCTGCGTTGGGCACCCCTGCGTAGTCCAACTAGAAAGCATGAGTACTAGTGACACACAAGCATCTATACGTCAAGAGGGGAAGCTGGATGATGTATATATGTGTCTTTGTGTTTCTTTATCCAGTTAGCAACGGGAAACTACTTATTTAGGTAACCAGAGCTGTAAATAATGTATGTGCGAATAATAACTAATGTAGGTACGATCGGCTAATGTTGCATAATAACGTGCACGAAAATGCACCCGAGTATACCTAATTATGATACGTATACAAGATAGAAGGAATAATGACTACATGAGATGACCTTTGCTGGACAGTTGTTTTTGTTTGAACTCTACTAATTGTGTGAAGCGTTTGTTTGCGAAACGATTATAGAGTTCTGTACGATCGCATTTCAACTGGGATAAGTCATACGTTTTATCCTAACAATGTGTTAGAGCGATTTGTGTTTTTCTACAAAGGAATCACAATTTCGTCGTTTGGTGTCAAACCGAAGATTGTAGCTGATTCGGTTTCGAAGGTTTCAAGGATGTTCTCAAGATTTGCCATTCATTGTATGAATGTCCACGTGGCCTATATCATCTGACACTAGTAAAACACTGCTGTAGGGGACAGTGCCTCTCACACCAATTATGATTACAGTTATTCAGTGGACAAGTACCTTACGCTTTGATATAATACAATGGGATAAATTAACCCAGACTGATTTTGTTTGCATAATGTATTATTCAAATCATGTGAATGCAATTTCTTGATCACAAACTTGAAACATGCATCGTGTTTCGACACAAAGTTCACATGTACTCATGTTTGCTCGTAAACCCAATTACGACAAAAACTTTAAATACAAATTGTCTTGAGAATATTTTCGTTGGCGTGTAAACATATTCTGGTGAGCATTATTTGAATCTCACGAGAACTTTTCATGCTCATTTAAATTAACAATTATTTTTATTCAAATTAGGAGGGAATTGTTTATATTAATAATTATCATAAAACATTTAAATTATTAATCCTTTGTTATTTGACATAACCCCTCATTTAAGTATCACATTTGAAATTATTATTACTTGAATTATAATAAATTATTAAATGTAATGAAAGCACAATTATAATAATTTAAACGTTTAAACAGACGGTGATAGGTGATAGCTATAATTTTACGATGGAACAATAAACGACCATATACAAGAGATAAAATAGGAACAAGGCACTTGACTTGTTATCGGTAAATTGTATGAATACAAAGCGTAATTGTGTTGTCTTTAGGCATAGATTACAGCTCCTTAACCTGCGGTGTTATCTTCAAGTCAACATACTGAAGTGTCTGAATCCTTTCTATAATAAGGAAATAGCGGAGGGCGTGCGATGACTATCTGACTTGACCCCCGTGACTGGGGGTCAAAGGTTGGGGTCGAGGTGCGTCGGTAAAGGACGTGCTAGCTAGAGCTGTTACGAGATTGCCCGCCCGGGCAGTTGGTAGTTGCACAGTAGTAAAAGGTTTGCGTGTACTTTTACTGCGGTTAGTCAAGACATTTCAATTGCAGAATTATTTTTAGTTGAACTGGGTTTTAATCTTAATCTAGCATTGTGGGCTTTGATATGTGTGACATCACCATTGTCACATCTACACGATCTACCGTTAGTTAGAGCGGAATGGAGGGTTCGAAAGCTTGTGTAACAGCTTCGTTCTTCTCGTCAACTGCTCGGCAGTCCAGATTAGTGGAGGAACCTATATGACTGATCAAAGTTACACCGTCCTTTCGGATGGGACGTAAAGCCGATAGTCCCATTGGTACTTTTCGACAGGAGTAGGCTACGTGCCGGTACCAGACTTCCCCTCCTCCCTTCCTCATTATCATTCACCAATCATCACTCATCAGGATAAAGAAGGTATTGTGCCCTACACCAGCCTTACCTACAATAAAGTAAAGTATCTACGCGATCAACAAAGGTGGTTGAGACTTGAGAGTAGAAATATATTATTTATAACGATATTTATGTCTTATTTTTTATTATTATGCATCGGAAAAAATCCAGCCAGTATTTTGATAAGACCGCAAACATAATAATTATTAGGGATGTGGTACGACTTAAATATTAAAATCGATAATCGGGAGATTGGGAATTCGACGAGTATCCACCAACGGATTTGCAGACCTTGAAAAAATAACACATTTAAAGAGGGACAATTAATTTAGAAACAAAACAATGTTGTTGTTTACCTGCACACGTGGTGGAGTCAGAGTTGAGAAGATACCCGCCAGGACAGCCACAAGCCACGCCCACATCCGTGTTGGTGCATCGCTTCTGACATCCGCCATTGTTAACAGAACATGAAGCTGTAGTTAAATGAGACAGAACAATTCCACTTCAATTACTCAAACAGCGATGACAGAGCCAAGATTGATGGTTGTGTGTAAGGTATTCAAATAATGTATGTGTGTCATGTTTTAGAAGAACTTTGGCAACGCTGCACATGATGTATTTTATATTCATTTGACCAAAGATAAAGACACTCCATAAATACTTCATATATATAATTATATAGGTACTTTATTTTCTTGCTGCGTGAAACGTCATACTTGGTACACCCCCATAGCGTAGATTCAATGTGCCATAAATAAATTTAAATACAATAACAATTAAATAATTACCATCCAGATATGCCTCAATTGGAACCTTCGTCTCAAACGCTGTCCATTACCGGAGATACAAGTTACTCAATCCAGATTGCCACCGCTCACAAATGTGCAGTGATAATGTTTACATATACTCAGTTTGCATTTTTGTTGGTTTATATGACGTACTCTGTTGTCAGCCGAATCAAATCCATCGCACATCGTCAAGATCGTCATAAGGGAAAACAAACATCAGTTGTGGGGGGTCACAAATGGTGTCCGTACGACTAAGAATTAGAAGAGAGAAAAAAACTAGAAAATGTTACTAAGCAAAGGGATGAAATAGAGATGATATACGACAGCAATATTTAAGAGTAGGTGACCAGAAGGAGGGGCCTACCTAGACCGGAATGTCGATAAAATAAACGGGTAACTATAAGGCACTAAAAAGAGATGGATTGCTTGCTGGTGGCTTTAGGAAAAATGAATGTTTCTGAACGCACCAGTGCATTTTCTCCCATCGAGTCCCAGTAGATACTTGTGTTGACATGTACACACTGGACCAGCTTCAGTATCAAGACAATGATGCTGGCAGGCACCGTTGCCAAGTCTACACTTGCGTATGCACGACTTGGCATCTGTGGAGTTGAGCTGGTAGTCTGACCAGCAGGAGCATTTCAGCACGTTGCCATAGTGACCGACCAGGCAGGTGTGTTGGCAACCATGTCGCTGGCATGGGGACTCCTCTGCAACACAGCAACACATCCGTTATTACACATGGCAACACTGCCATGAGCTGGTAGTCTGACCAACAGGAGCATTTCAGCACGTTGCCATAGTGACCGACCAGGCAGGTGTGTTGGCAACCATGTCGCTGGCAGGGGGACTCCTCTGCAACACAGCAACACATCCGTTATTACACATGGCAACACTGCCATGAGCTGGTAGTCTGACCAACAGGAGCATTTCAGCACGTTGCCATAGTGACCGACCAGGCAGGTGTGTTGGCAACCATGTCGCTGGCATGGGGACTCCTCTGCATCACAGCAACACACGGCAACACTGCCATCACGACCCAGCGAACACCTCTCTCATTTGGCGGTATGTTTTCCGTCTGGTCGTTCCCGTGGTACTTACCGCAATAACGTAACGAAAAAAGGGTGTTATGACCTGTTTTAGGGGAAGAACCCAGAATCTTATTATCCAGATCTAGACATATTTCAGTCGGTTCTCACCCGTCAACATTGAGTAGCCGATTTGGCCGTGGCAGATTGCTCCTAAGCGCGGTAGCATGTTGTTTCATACCCGACAGCGGAACCGAAATAAATGCACATTCAAAGAAAAAGTACGTTTTTATCTATCCATTGACATACACCACTTTTATGCAACTCAAATGTTTAACTAATCAAATCTTTGAAGTATAATTTTCAAGTTCCATTTCCGGTTCTGCGACAAAGCGACATCTGTCCATGCTTAAGGCTACAAAAGGTTGCTATAGTATCCTCCGTACTTTAAGTCAACTGCTGAAATTAACAAAAGGATCATTTTTGATCAGGGCAAACATTTATTTTAAAATGCATGTTATTCCAACAAATGAAACCAATTAGATAATCTTTCTCAATCGCTGTCAGTACAGCAGTGTACATTTGTGGTTGACACGCTCGTTTAAATCGAGGGTGTATCCAGGAACTACGCTATAATGCGTCATTTACAGCTCTCTATAATTTCAAGTGTGGCGTTATAAGTAATAATTACCGTGTTGACAATGTCGATGAGGCGTCGTGATTTGATCGCGCGGACAGCGACACTCGTAGCTGCCTACAGTGTTGACGCATTGGTGTTCACAGCCGTGGTCCGCGCTTGCGCACTCGTCTATATCGAGACAGTTGCTCGGGTCACGTGGGTCGGCGGTGAATCCCCTGAGACACGCGCATGCGTACGAGCCGGGCAGGTTGCGACACAGCTGCACGCAGCCGCCGTTGCGCAGGCGACACTCGTCCACGTCTGGAACAATAGACCACGTGACATAACACATAAATAAATAAAAATAAATAAATTCACATTTAGAGTCTACCCACTCAGTAATTAAACTGATTTGCAGTGGGGGACTTAAATTTAAAGCAACTAAACCAACCCTGTGGGCTCCGAACACCATCGGCGAGTGAGCGATAACCAATTAAAGATCGATATTTCAAATACGAAACATATGAACAAATACCTTACTAACTAGCTGCGCTAGAATACTGGACACTGCCGTGAAATAGTGGCGAAAAGCCGACACTAGCGCCACTACCGGAGCGGTTCGATCGAAATTGATTGCTTAGATTCAAAGCAGTAGTAAATTAATTTGCTGGCCCCCCGCACGTGACTTTTTCGACAATGTGTCGCTACAGTGTTCGGCGCCAGGCCTTTGGCTACACGTTGGTATATTTTTTGAGTTTATAAGTCCCACCCTTCACCCCCTCCCGACGTGTTTTATGTTGAATTGCGTGCGACTTCGACGCTCCGGTTTTGCGGGAAAAATTGTAAAAAATTCAAATGTTTTTTTTGAATTTTTCGAATACTGGTGCTCGAAAGTCAATTGAATGGCGCATCTTTTGGTATGTCTTTTTTGAATTTGTATGGTCCCGTTTAAAAGTTACGGGCACCCAAAGACGAAAGATTTTCGAAATTTGGATTTGACGATTTTGCTACGTTTTTAACGCGTCACATTAAACGGCCCTGCCTGTCGAACCAAACAAGATGTACCATTCGTTTTTGTATTGTTACCGTCGGTTACTATCTGGGTAACTAGGATTTGGAAATTTTTTGAATCGTCCCGGAACGTTTGGCACACGGATCGTGTACATTTGGTCGCGTGCGTTTTTTAAAAGGAGCGGGGACACTTTTCTCCCACATTTTTGATTTTCGAAATTTCTCAACTTTTTCATTTTTAAGGACAAAGTTTAATCTGGATTATGGTTGGTCAATTTTTTGAATTTCGTCCCGGATGCTTAGTTATGGACACTTTTCCATTTTCTCTACACGGTTTCAGTTTTGATTTTTTTGCGTCAAGTTGGTACTTTCGAAATGGGTTTTTTTTCCTTGTCCTGATACTGAACACTCTATCGTACAGGGTCATGAAAACACATTTTCAAAAAGTCACCTTTACACTGAATGACAGACGTTCGCGCAACTCATTTTTCACGGCTTTAAGACAACACGCATACAAAAGTTTTCTTTTTGTATATTAAAAGTGTTACAAATACGTCATATAACAAATAATTGTGTTTAGTATTAATAAATGGGCGATTATCTATTTGAAAACGTTACTTTGAAAAATAAGACTTTACGGGTGTCCGAGTTATGGTGCTTTAACAGATTTCATCCGTCTCGTATTTTTGCCGGTATTTGTCTATGAGAATTTTTCAATGTCTTAAAAAAGCATGTTGCAGTTTTTTTAAATTTTTTTCGACTACTTTTATGAAATTTTAAGGCTATTGACAGCATATTGAACGTACCCGGACGTACCCGGCACGTACCGTCTCTGACATGATTGATCGACTCTGGATATTTGTGTAATTTTGTTTATTGATTTTCAGTTTTGAACGTCCCCCAAATGTCCCGTTTTGAACTCGGACAACCCGTTTTGGTATCATATGAAAGTGCGTTCTAATACCTTTTAGAACATGTGCAATTTGTTGACGTCACACGTACCGGGACGTACCGGGAAGCTTTTGAACGTGCAAAATTCAACTTTTTTGTTTTTGACCGCCCAAAGTACGAATTTGTTATGAATTTTTTCGGAATTTTTCGTCGGAATTACTTTTCCCTATTCTTTTTTAAATATGTTTAGTTTTTAATTTATCGAACAAAGCTCAAAACACGACGACGGGGGGGTGCCGTGTACATCGATGTAATATGAAGAAAATCAATTTCGACACTCACTTTTGTCATTGATGGCTTATTGTGGGCGACAAGTTTGACTTACAGACTTTGTGTTAACTTTTTTAGAAAGCGTGATTCAATATTAAATATTCGAGCTCTTTAATTCACCGAAAAAGCTCAACCCGGACTTTTTATAGGCGCCCGTGTTACACGATGCTTAACGAATAAATTGCCCAATGTTGTAGCATAGTATATTGAGTTCAAGTGTCCAGTGCCATATGGGTCCGCGATTCGAATCCCACAATTTTCAAGTTTCTCTCTTTACTTAAGTATCCACGACAGTTTTACATGGTATATGTACTTTTTGTACTTAATTTTTTTTGTACTTTAATTTTTTATTTCATTTTTCAAAATCACACAATTTTCAAGTTTCTTTCTTTACCTAAGTATCTACGACAGTTTCACATGAAATGTACGCAGACATACTCGAAAATTTTTCATCCACTTTAACATTTTTCAACATGACAATTTTTTTTTTCGTAATTAATTTTTTTTTCTCTTTTCCACAATTTTCAAGCTTTCCAGAAAGTGACTGATATAATAAGTTAATATGGCGGTAACCTATATTTGGCCCCGGGTAGATTAGGCCCAGAGTGACTCTGCTAGTCGTAAGAGCAGTCCCTGGGCAGGCACGCGGGTTGAGATTTTGTACAGAATATTAGAAAGGTGCAATTATGAGTGAAGCTGATGCTATTGAGAGGCATGTGGCCTTCATAATAATAAAGGGTTTATTCAAGTAGATACATTTTAAAGCCTGTATTGACAAATCATCACAACCTCCCCCCTACCCCCCTCCTTTCACCGATAGCTTGTCCACATACCAGCAATAAATAATGAGTCGATGATCATTCCGCCTACAGAACGTATAAATTATGCTTTCATGCAATACACATAGTTTGTTGTGGTTTCTAGTTAACCTATATTTATCTCGGTCTTCTTAAGAAGTGGATCAATGAGAATGTTTGTTGTAATGTTCCAAATTAAAACGTAAATGCCGAGCTCGTGGACGCAAAGGTCAAACGTAATCAAACCATATGCTA
The DNA here is from genome assembly GCA_945910005.1 of Isoperla grammatica. NCBI lineage: Eukaryota > Metazoa > Arthropoda > Insecta > Plecoptera > Perlodidae > Isoperla > Isoperla grammatica. Next base: position 3,985,793 of record OX246739.1, on the reverse strand, counting down.
CTTCGCTGACTCTTATGGGAAGCGCCATAGTAAATTCATATTTGTCGCGCAGCCATCGAACCGCTCCGACAGAATGCGCTACTTTCGCCGTTCGCCGCCTTCTTACATGCTAAACACCGCGATTGTCCTGTATTCTAGCGCAGCTGGTTACTAAGGTATTTGATATGAATCTGTGATTGGACAGTGCGAACACCTGCGGACAAATGTCAGAATCAACAAGGCCGATTCAGAACAACTTTGAATTTATTGAGTGCTTCGTTGCTAGGACGTCTCCAAAATCACCGTTTACTTATTCCTAACACAAGAAGTAATGCAACTGAATCCTTATTAGAAGGTAAAAAACTTCTGCCTGAACCGGGATTTGAACATCAGAAGTTGAGCACGGCTGCTTCCCTGCGACACTACTTAAGTCCTTTACAAGGATTCTGTGGTCCTAGGATCCCGCCCACCTTCCCCTACCTCACTCGCCGGCGCGATGAGGCTTTCATTTCAACAAAGTCCGTAGAAGGCCTAATTTTTTTCCGATCGCTAACATTCCAGATGTCCCATTGAATTCGATTTGCCACGAAATGTCACCAAAAAATTGATTCGATTGCTAATTTTTGTCCGATCGCTAAAATTCAAGATGCCCCATTGATCTCGATTTGCCACGAATAATATTATGTCACCAAAAAATGTATTCGATTGGTTAAAAACCCAAATTTTTATATTTGTGTCTTCATCTTCCGCGTCGGACAAGATGACAGGTGCGATAACAAAGGTACACTTCGCGGCTGGCTCGAGCCGGCGAGTCGAGGTATGGAGTGAGGTAGAGGAAGGTGGGCGGGATACTAGGACCACAGGATCCTTGCAAAGGATTATAGCGTGGCGTAGCTGCCTCAACTATAAGTATAACACTACTTTATCGACTTTTCTTCTAGCGCATGTGTTTGCAGCACAAAAATTAGTTAATTCTTATACTATGATGCAACGACCATAGACAGGCGATGACACAGTACTTCACCCCTATAGCTATACATAGTCACTAGTCCTTACTTTGGTCGACGACTGCGCAAGTAACGGACTATGAGTATAGTTTCCTATATGTGACGATAACCTACAATGTTCTAAACACCGAAGTTCAATAGACCTATACTTTATTTTATTAAAGAAGGTTGAGATTAATTTTATGGATGTCAATTAAGCCCACGTTGTTCGGAGAGTAACTTGTTTCTCAGGTCATTGTCTTCCTCTTGCAATACAATAAAACTTTATCAGGCAGTCCGTAAGATAAGCTAATACGTAATCCACTGGGCTATACAGTTTGTTAGGTAGGACGTATATTCTTCTCTGTCCAGGTAATACAAGTATAGCCACTGGCAGATAGATATAATGTTGTGATATGCCTAGGCCTGTGTACAATAATCAAAACATTACTAGTCAAAAGATAATAAATAACATATTTAAATATAACGAGAACATGCAATGTTGTCTCGTGCATACACGATTGTAGTGACTTACCCTTGCATGTCTTGCCGTCGCCTTCCCACCCGTCTTGACACGAGCACCGGTAGAACCTGCGAGAGTGCTTGCAAACTGCGTTAGGGTCGCAGTCGATGTTCACTCCGTTGCACTGGTCTGAAACACAACGACAGTTGATAATAGTTGATAGTTGATAGTTTTGAGAAGCAAATTGCGAGGAAACCGCACTTGGTGGAGGCGCCGGGTAAACAAGTCGAGACAAGTACCCTACCCCTAGGGGCGCCCGTTGTTGCTAGCTAACAATTTCTTGCATGTTGTTTCCCACATAGGAAACAAATCATTAGCAACAACAGGTGCCCCTAGGCCATGTCTTTCTAGGTAGCAACAACTAAAGAAAACGCTTCTAATTTTTTCCAACAAGAACTCTAAAACATATTTGTACAAATGTATTATTAATAGGAAATATGGTTATTGAGTAGATAATTTAAATCTTAAAAAAAATAATGTTTCATCAGTATGCAAAAACATCTCCATTCAATAACAAAAACAAAATTACAAAAAACTACTTGAAATAATTGGCTGCCCCCAAAAGAAAATAAATGCAAATAATATGTTAGACTCGGTTTTAAAGGTGGGGGAGGAGGGAAGGGGTTGGAGCGTGGAGGGGTGAGCCATGTGGGCAGTTACCAAGGTCCTTCAATCCCCTGGCGGGCGCTCACCGAACCTCCACCAGGATATTGACGGATATTGGGCAGTCACCATCTACGTTGATATTTACTAGAGGCCTACTACGCAAATATATCTATTAACTAATCCTGGTTAACGAATGACGTCACTTACCCTCGTCGTTGTCCAGGAGTCTGAGTGTGACGCGACAGAGCCCAGAGCCTCTCCTCCAATCACCGGCCAGGATACGGTTCATGGCTATGTAGACCACGCTGCTGTTAGCCTGTCCCCGCTCCTCCGGGTATAAACCTGCAACAATAGCGGGAATATCGTAGTGGTGCTATTATAGTGTGACGCACAGAGCCTCTCCTCCAATCACCGGCCAGGATACGGTTCATGGCTATGTAGACCACGCTGCTGTTAGCCTGTCCCCGCTCCTCCGGGTATAAACCTGCAATAATAGCGGGAATATCGTAGTGGTGCTATTATAGTGTGACGCACAGAGCCTCTCCTCCAATCACCGGCCAGGATACGGTTCATGGCTATGTAGACCACGCTGCTGTTAGCCTGTCCCCGCTCCTCCGGGTATAAACCTGCAACAATAGCGGGAATATCGTAGTGGTGCTATTATAGTGTGACGCACAGAGCCTCTCCTCCAATCACCGGCCAGGATACGGTTCATGGCTATGTAGACCACGCTGCTGTTAGCCTGTCCCCGCTCCTCCGGGTATAAACCTGCAACAATAGCGGGAATATCGCAGTGGTGCTATTATAGTGTGACGCACAGAGCCTCTCCTCCAATCACCGGCCAGGATACGGTTCATGGCTATGTAGACCACGCTGCTGTTAGCCTGTCCCCGCTCCTCCGGGTATAAACCTGCAACAATAGCGGGAATATCGCAGTGGTGCTATTATAGTGTGACGCACAGAGCCTCTCCTCCAATCACCGGCCAGGATACGGTTCATGGCTATGTAGACCACGCTGCTGTTAGCCTGTCCCCGCTCCTCCGGGTATAAACCTGCAACAATAGCGGGAATATCGCAGTGGTGCTATTATAGTGTGACGCACAGAGCCTCTCCTCCAATCACCGGCCAGGATACGGTTCATGGCTATGTAGACCACGCTGCTGTTAGCTTGTCCCCGCTCCTCCGGGTATAAACCTGCAACAATAGCGGGAATATCGTAGTGGTGCTATGATAGTGTGACGCACAGAGCCTCTCCTCCAATCACCGGCCAAGATACGGTTCATGGCTATGTAGACCACGCTGCTGTTAGCCTGTCCCCGCTCCTCCGGGTATAAACCTGCAATAATAGCGGGAATATCGTAGTGGTGCTATTATAGTGTGACGCACAGAGCCTCTCCTCCAATCACCGGCCAGGATACGGTTCATGGCTATGTAGACCACGCTGCTGTTAGCCTGTCCCCGCTCCTCCGGGTATAAACCTGCAACAATAGCGGGAATATCGTAGTGGTGCTATTATAGTGTGACGCACAGAGCCTCTCCTCCAATCACCGGCCAGGATACGGTTCATGGCTATGTAGACCACGCTGCTGTTAGCTTGTCCCCGCTCCTCCGGGTATAAACCTGCAACAATAGCGGGAATATCGTAGTGGTGCTATTATAGTGTGACGCACAGAGCCTCTCCTCCAATCACCGGCCAGGATACGGTTCATGGCTATGTAGACCACGCTGCTGTTAGCCTGTCCCCGCTCCTCCGGGTATAAACCTGCAACAATAGCGGGAATATCGTAGTGGTGCTATTATAGTGTGACGCACAGAGCCTCTCCTCCAATCACCGGCCAGGATACGGTTCATGGCTATGTAGACCACGCTGCTGTTAGCCTGTCCCCGCTCCTCCGGGTATAAACCTGCAACAATAGCGGGAATATCGTAGTGGTGCTATTATAGTGTGACGCACAGAGCCTCTCCTCCAATCACCGGCCAGGATACGGTTCATGGCTATGTAGACCACGCTGCTGTTAGCCTGTCCCCGCTCCTCCGGGTATAAACCTGCAACAATAGCGGGAATATCGTAGTGGTGCTATTATAGTGTGACGCACAGAGCCTCTCCTCCAATCACCGGCCAGGATACGGTTCATGGCTATGTAGACCACGCTGCTGTTAGCCTGTCCCCGCTCCTCCGGGTATAAACCTGCAACAATAGCGGGAATATCGTAGTGGTGCTATTATAGTGTGACGCACAGAGCCTCTCCTCCAATCACCGGCCAGGATACGGTTCATGGCTATGTAGACCACGCTGCTGTTAGCCTGTCCCCGCTCCTCCGGGTATAAACCTGCAACAATAGCGGGAATATCGTAGTGGTGCTATTATTGTGTGACGCACAGAGCCTCTCCTCCAATCACCGGCCAGGATACGGTTCATGGCTATGTAGACCACGCTGCTGTTAGCCTGTCCCCGCTCCTCCGGGTATAAACCTGCAACAATAGCGGGAATATTTATTTATTTATTTATTTTCCTCTTTTTGTACATTACACATTTGTATTTTTTTCTTGATCATGCGGAAATTACCTGAACCAACAAACATAGGTTTGTGGCGGTTCAGGTTTACATATAATTTACCCTTTTTTTAATATACAGTGTACATCGACTAAGATTAATTTTGATTGTAGAATTTTATGCCTTAAAGTCAACTAAACTAAACTTAATATTATACTTGTTTATCTAAAATAAACAAGCAATTTTTTATATTTTATCTATGCCCTTTGGTCTAGAAAAGGGAACAAATGAATTTTAACATTTATCATGTAAGCAGCTATATATAAGATACGTGAATAATTACGAAAGTTAATTTAAAAAAATCCCGGTATTACAGATTTCTCTACAATACCTTGTTTTCGCAGTGGGGTACTTTTCCAATATTCAATGATACATTTCAAAACAATGTAATAATCTATAATGAAAAGGGTAAATAGTTGTGTATTTTACGTTATTTCTTTACTGTCATTTTTTATCAGTATTAGTTTTTTGTAATTACAACAAGTCACTAACGAAGTGTGTCCTGGCACACGGTTCTTACATATGGTTTATTTTATCAATAAACACATAAATATAAAAAAAAAAAAAAATGATTGTAGCTGCCTTTAAGAGTTACCTATTTTTATTACATAGTTTAGTTCAAGACTAGATCCAGGGCTGAAATTATCTGATTTCCAAGAACACGTTGCCAGAAAACTATTATGTTATGTTTCCATTTGTCGTACATACGTCAAAATAAAATTAACGTGTAAATGTTTTGCAAAACTCTTCTAGTGCTTAACCTGACAATTGGCAGAGCTGTTGTTCTACTGGCAACGCCTTCGAGTAGGCCTACGAGTTGAACGGACACCTTAAAGTGGGCGAGAGGCGACAAAAATAAACTTGGCGAACTGTTGTATAAAACTAGATGCTCAAAGTATTCTTTTGCAGTTCGTTGGGCACTTTGCGGCCCGAACTATATTCCCTACAGTATCTACACATTGAGGTAAGTAATACAACCATAATCTTAATACTGATGTTGATTTAAAATCAGAGCAGCCTTTACGTATCAATAATATTATTGTACTTAAATGCAGTTTAAAATTAATATTGGTATGACGGTTTGTGTAGGTCTTGATGCATATCTTAGTTCGTATCACACGTGTAACAGAACGTCGATAGTTTTTAATCAATGCATATCTCGCATAGTGGAGAATAACTTAAAATTTTAAACAAAGAAAAAAGCTAAAAGTTGCGTAGCTTGGTATTTTTAGGTTTCTGTTAATGCAATTTGTCCCGAGCTCTGTTCTAAGCTACGAGGTTGTTTTATTTTTAACATTAAAATATGCCTTTTATCCGACTTATATTTATGTAAACAGTGGAATGTATAGAAACCAGCCATTCCTCACCCTTAATTTAAATCTTCCCTAAAATTTGTTTGTTTTATGTATTAAATTTATGTCTATCTTATTGTTCTCCTGAAATTACTTTTACTAGAACTTGTCTGCAATCGATACCATACCATAGACAATTAAAATTGTAGTATACAGCCGTACTTGCAGAGCATCTGATCAAACATACACGTTGTAGTTCGTGGATGATCAAACCCCTTTGCCATAAATTTCTTATGTATGAAATAATTTGTAAACTAACAAAAAAAAAACAGAAAATTCAATCTAAATAAGTATCCAGTTCAGTTTCATTTTATGTAATTTAAAAAAAAATAATAAAGGCACACAAAAGAATTTTCATTGCATGATGTCAAATGTATGACTGATAAAAAATCTCCCCCCCCCCCCCCCCTCTTCCTGCCGCCACAACCCGCAAACACGAGAGCACCGAATGAAATCTATCAGTAGTACCGTAGCCCATTTCACTATTTTTCTCGCAATCATCGGAAACCGTTCAACGTTGACGCTATTCGTTTAGCACGAGAAAGTAGTTCCATAGTTCAGCGCATTGACACAGAACATCATAGATATTAGATATTACTGGACACGCTTTTGACAGCTCGTAGGTGACGCAATATTAGTTCATAAAAAGTATTATTCTAGAACTTTGAGATTTCGATGTGGCCAAGGGTACATGCACTACGAGTCTACGTGTAGCTTTAGTCAACGAATAGCTCATTATTAAAAAAAGGTGACGAATTTTAATAATTATAGTTACAAGTCAAAATATTAACAAGAAAAGTCACAAGAATAGTATTTCAGAATTAACTACTTTCAATAATGAACTATAAACTATAATGTGGTGCTCCAAAACAACTTCCTTGTAATTGTAAACAAAAATGTTTAAATGGCTGGATTAAGCAGTCTTTTTTACTAACTAATATTTCTTTTATGACTTCGCTAAAAATGTAAAAACAATAAAACATGCACTATAAATACTTATAAACTCACTACACGTTACGGCAACTTGGTGTTTCGCTTATTATTTGGCAGCCAATTCGCTTGGCACGTGAAACATAACAAACAACAGACCATACACTTATTTATAGAAAGTTAACTAGGTCCAAAATACTTCAGGTGAGGTAACAGTATTAGACTTCGAGCGTACCCCCCTCCCCCCCCCCCTCTAGCACACACCCTTCATCCACGAACCAAGGAAATGTACGTACAATCGACCACTGGTACTGGTATATCCCCCCCCCCCCAACGCCATCCAACTACCACCTACACCAACCATTGCTGACAAAACTATCTGTCCTCTTACTACAATAGCAATGAAAATAGTTTATATTTATTTCTTAGAAATTTGCATTTTTTCGACTCGTAGAATTTCACGAATATTTAAGAGAAACCATGTAGCCTATACGTAAAGGTGTTACAAACAACATTTCTATACCTTCAAGGCAAGCCAACTATAGGCCTACATAATTTGAAGGCTCATGCAGTTGGGACGACGCAGTTCCTTAGCCGTAGGGACGTGGTTTTGAATTCTACACATATGCATGTTTTTTGTATTGTTTTTAAACTGTCCATCTTCATCTATCACCCCTCATCGTCAGAAACAGCATGATTGCAACAATAGAGACGAAAAGCAACTACAATCATCATCATCATCATCATCAAGAGCATAATGACTGAAATTGAATGCATTGGTTGGGTCAGTGTGAAGGAGCGGTGAATGTACACAAATACATTAGTCTGCTGATCCTGGGCCAGGCGGTACTAGGAGCTCACTGGTTATATAACGTTCACGCACATCCGTAATGCAATTGCACTTGGGCCCTTGACTGTAGCTGTATATTATTCATACTTCAAATGCATCATCGCTTGATACTAAAAATAATCTAAACAAGCTGCCAGTGAAATAATCTGCAGCACCGAAATAAATTTGAGAAGTGATTTACAGTGTACACAGTGTACACAGCGGAGAATTGGCAAATACTGACTTAAATACCGACTTAAATACTGACTTAAACTTGACTAAAGTGCGTTCGATGTTTTATAACAAAAGTGTATTTGTGTAGCCATACGAAGATTAGTAGAGTAATTAAGCGAGCGAAGCGAGCGTTTCCACTTGACTCTTATGGCACTTCATTCTGGTTTTTTTTTGTTTTTTTTTTGTTTTTTTGTTTTTTTGTTTTTTTGTTTTTTTTTTATGTCCGTCGATAGCGGTCGAACGGAAAGTCCGATCAACTTGAAATTTGGACCATCCACAAGCCTCGATGTGGTTGAAGGTGTATAGTTTTGAGGCAAAATCGTTCGAAAAGTTACAAAGTTACACCATAGTTACTGCAAAATATTTTTCTGAAACAAAATGGCGGCAAAATGTGAGATAGCCAGATGTTTCTACAGATTTTTCCGGTCACGAATATGTTAATGTAATGGCGATCTGATAAGTATTGGCAAAGTTACACGAAAGTTACTCGAAAATATATTTCTGAAACACAGTTACGGCAAAATGTGAGGTGGCTATCTTATAGTAAATTTTTGTCCGGTCACGAATATACTAATGTAAACGCGATCTGATACGTATTAGAGGCAGAAATTACATTTCTATTGCTGTCAATAACTGTTAGTAACGGTGGCGGACCGCGGCGAAAACATGACAGCGAAAATTCTTAGCAACGCACATTGCACTGCATCCAACAATGTCGGGAAGTATAATAGCTATGGAAATTAGAAAAACTTTTGCAATGCGCATTCTGGAATTGTTGTTAATTGTTGTTTGTATTAGCATTGAAATCTTTTCGCCAGAAAGTTCGTAGATATTGACGCGCTCGCTTATCAACGCGTCAAACAGAGCGTTTTCCTAGTTATGATCCACAATGCTTACCCAATAAACCCAACCGAATACTTGCAACACAATTATTATACAGACAATAGGGAACACGCGTATGAAAACTTTTATCGATTTTTAAATACCTTGTCTCTCATTTAATAATTTTGTCTTTGAATTTTGAAAAACGGATCAGTGTATGATCAGATCACCTATCAGATCAGTGTAACCTATTTAAAAATTTCTTTTTTACTTGGGACTTGCATTAATATACTTTTTGCATCTGATACTATTAAACTAAGTGTTTGGTTTAACAAAACAAAAATCGTACGCGTGTTGCCTATTATCTATGAGTGACGACCACACGAAGTGCCAAAATGGCATGATGTGATTGGTAGTTCATTCTTATAATATTTCAGATGTCAATTACTGAAAGAAACTCTTTTTTATCTTGGCCACTCTTTTTGTGGTTTACATGGAACACATAATCATTTTCGTCTACTTGACTCCTGTTCCAGCCAGGATGAGGGCGTGTATGTGCCTGTGTGCGAGTCTGCTCGCGGTGTTGGTAGCCCTACCCGCGCTGGCCGCCCCCCTTGACAACGACTCAGACGGATACGAACTATACAACGAGATCGGCTACTACAAACTCCACTCCGAGAAGGTACCCTGGCACCAGGCGTGGGACATCTGCAACTTCGAGAACGCTCACTTGGTCATTGTTAACTCTGTTTCGGAAGCCGCCGTCCTCAGGGACATTTTCCGACGCATCCCGGAGCCAACCGGAGAAGCCGCCACTTGGGATTACGTCAGCGCAGGATTCCACGATCTCTTCATGGGACAGAGATTCACTACGATCTTTGGTAAGCTTAAGGTTAGGTTCTAGGGAGCATCAACTTGTTTCAACCACGCGAGATAGCGCCACGGAGCCAACCGGAGAAGCCGCCACTTGGGATTACGTCAGCGCTGGATTCCACGATCTCTTCATGGGACAGAGATTCACTACGATCTTTGGTAAGCTTTAGGTTAGGTTCTAGGGAGCATAACTTGTTTCAACCACGCTAGATAGCACCACGGAGCCGAGTCAAATTATATATAAACACTACATTTTTGAATATAACATTTGAAAGTGGAATAAAGATTAAAAACACGCATTCGCTTATACTTTAAACTGGAACTAGGCTTAAGTTGTAGTATACGTTATACGTGCACATGATGTTTGAGAAGAGAAGATTGCTTAAGCCAGACTTCCTGGCGTATTGTAATTCCAGTTCCTAGGATGTTTGCCTTTGGAGTACACAGGTTGTTCAATTGCTAGCGTTATTGAAAAGGATACGTTGTACGACTGGTTTTAGTGTCATGTTATGGAATATGCCACTCAGCATGCTAAAACTGTATGTGTACCCGCAGGCACCCCCCTGGCAGCCACCGGGTACTACAACTGGAAGACTGGCGAGCCCAATGACTGCTGTGGCGGAGAACACTGCGGCAGCATCGACAGAGAGGGCCAGCTTAACGACCTACTGTGCACACAGCCCCTCCCCTTCATCTGCGAGCGAGAGCTTAACCTCGACGACTACATGGACAACTTCAAGGGCTTTGGACAGTACGAGAGATACGACTCTGACGAAGATGACTCCGACTCCAAGTCCAAAGAGTTCACCATCACCGGAACCGGAAAGCTGTCATAAGCGTGTCCGCATTTACCAAACGGAATTGAAAATGAAAAACTTGTATCGTCTTGTGTAAAACGTATTCATGGAGATTAAAGTTGAGGGTTTTGACTTGTTGCTTTCATAGGCGTAGCACATAGACAATACAACAACAAAACCTGCATTTCTTAGAGTCTTCAAGCCTTGTGATTAAAATGTATGGAGACAATTGGTCAAATTATATTAAACACAACCTTCAGCTTAACTAATTATGACATGTACACGAATGTTTTAAACATAATAGCTGTACGTATTAGAATTGTTTCGCCAGATAAGAGAACTGCGAGATTTTATCCACAAGATGCGTCATGTTTTTAATTTTACGTTCCTCAACACTCCAATGATACCATAGAGGAGTTTTTTCATTTCTCATTTTATTTGACGTAACTTTTTAACTGCTGTTTAAAGATGAGCATAATATATTATTTTGCAAACATACCGAAGTATTAATATTGTTCCTTTGTTGAATAAATGTATGTATAAAGAAGTACAGTCGTAAGCACAGGGAATTTATTCATCGATCTTTAATAATTAAATGCTTCAAAATCGGGAATCGTTTAAAAGGAGCGTGTAATTGTTGGTAGTATTTAGTTTGCATGCACGTTGATTGTCGATCGTGAGTTAATTGAAGTTCAAGATTGAGATTACCGTTCTGTGCTCAAGACTGAACTTAGCATTTGTTTGTAAATCCGAAAGTAAAATTAAAATAAATCGTACGACAACAAAACACTGATGTCCCTACACATTTATAATTACGTTACAGCTTCAGATGTATCACATTTTGTTAAAATTTAAATAATAACCTTTTAATGTTAGTATTGCAAACAGTGATGCATGTGTGATGGCGCCAGTAGTACCAAGCTATGTTGCCACCATGTGACGTCATCGCTATATGCGATCTTATACAAAAACAGTCGCAACTGCTAAAATATTGTCTTATTTTCACCCCGGATTTTTCCAACGCTTAGAGATAAGTTATCAACTCTTTAACTAATATTTACAATTTTTCACGCAAACTTCTTTTAACAGATATTTTTGTTCCTGTAAAAGGTAAAACGTTAACATTTAATATCACCCATCATTGAAAGGGACTTTCTCCATCACCGGGTTATGTCTTATTAAAAGTGTGGGGTGTCTCGTTTACCTGGCGGGGCGTGGAAGTCGTGCGCGAGGCGGCCATCTTGCCACCTCATCGAGTACTCCCTGAGGTCAAGGGTCAACTCGACGTGACCTCGCTTCTGAACTGTGTCGTCAACAACCTGCAGGAACGACCAGAGCGGACTCGACGTTGGAAGATCCGACGACACAGGCGACGACGACGACGATGATGACGACGAGCTGCCAAGAAACGCTCAAGGTCAAACTCAAGGTCAAATCAATGTCAAAGTCAAGGACAAACATACATTACCACAACATTGCGACTGTGAACCATGGTTCCTGTGCATAGTTATTTTGATTATTAAATCCATAATTAGTCATAAAATTAATTCCAAATAAAAACCATACTGATTATAATGTTAGGCACATGTCATTCATAGCATTCAGTCTGTAGGGATTACCAAACCACAGTCCGCTGTAGATTAAGATTTTCGAATACGTATCCATTCTTGAGATTTAATAATTTAAAAATTAAAATTGTGTACGATTTTTAACGTAAACCTACCCTTATCAACTGGGAGGCGCGAATAATCTTATCTTTCGAAGCCCCCTAAATTATCAATCAATGAATCAATGAAAGACGTGTGAACGTACCCCGAGTCAGTGGGCGCCTGGGGCATGTTGGTGTAGCTTTTGAAGCCCCCTAAATCACTGAATGAAGTGTGAACGTACCCCGAGTCAGTGGGCGCCTGGGGCATGTTGGTGTAGCTTTTGAAGCCCCCTAAATCACTGAATGAAGTGTGAACGTACCCCGAGTCAGTGGGCGCCTGGGGCATGTTGGTGTAGCTTTTGAAGCCCCCTAAATCACTGAATGAAGTGTGAACGTACCCCGAGTCAGTGGGCGCCTGGGGCATGTTGGTGTAGCTTTTGAAGCCCCCTAAATCACTGAATGAAGTGTGAACGTACCCCGAGTCAGTGGGCGCCTGGGGCATGTTGGTGTAGACGCGCAGCTGGTGGTTCAGAACGAACATCTCCGTCGTCGCGACGCCATCTGACGTCACGGCGCCCTGGGAGCTGCGCGTGAACACGTCGCCGTAGCCGTCGGCCAAGAGGGTGTCCGCCAGGTGGAACGTCCACAGCTGCGGGTGTCCGAACTCTAGCCCCACCTTCGCCACCTTCAACAGACATGACCGCGGCGTTATTGTACAGTCTGCAACTTTCATGTCCAGACACTTTTCTGGATGAATCACAAATAACTATCATAAATTGTTTTAATCATACTTCAGTACATCGACTATACAGTTAAAAAAAGATCCAGCATAGTTATACAATTTTCTAACAGCCTGTTTCTAGGGAACTTCAAAGGGAGCTTTCAGTATTGGAATTTAAAACGATCACTACAATCAATAGTTGGTATTATTTCTACTACAAGTCACGTAAAAATATATTTACTATAGGTCTCAGTTTAAATATTTACAGAGCATTTTGATAAATCAACAACGATTTCAGAGTGAAGGAACGTGCTTACTTGATGACCTGACCACTATTTACGTCCTTACCCAGCGTTGCTTGGAGTTGGAGGGGTTGCCAAAATTGAAAGCTATTAATTTCAAATGACGATGTGATCCCCCCCCCCCTTTCCCCCATGACAACCTGACAAAATATGATCATACGGTATTTATTTTTATTCTATAATATAATATCTATAATCATTCATTGTTCTGCTGTGCAGTGGTCACAAAACTAGGGGGCGGAGCTTCAAAAACTATCTGGACTCTAGTATTCCGAGACACCGTTGACAAGATACATGGTTACAACCTTTCACTGTGTGTTTACCGGGGTGTTCCTTGGCATGGGATAAGATATAGGAGGTGTTATGGGTCTATTTGTGTGTAGTGTACCTGGATCTTTCCTCCCAGCTCGACGCGCACTACAGCTTGCCGGGCGCACCGCTTGGCAGAGCCACTAGCGACGCCCGGCGTCGTCAGGAAGCGCACTCTATCGCTGTAGCCGGTAACCAAGCCGTCTTCTAGGTCGACCTCCACACGACTCACCTCCAGGCCTCCAGCCAACGCACCTGCGCATAAACACACTTGTCCAGCTCTCTACAATTACAAGCATACAATTACACATAGCACAGTGAATTAAAGAGCAACATAATATTGCAATACAATAAGGAGTATTCACGTGACGTCACATCGGCCACATTGGAGGCCACCTATAGTACTATTTCAAGTTTCATTTAGCTGTCAAAATAAACAAATAATATTGTTTACGGGGAAATATGACAAGTTTGAACACGTATATCCCCCTATACAATGTACGAAAATGATTATTGTTTGCTTTTGTAAACGATTAAAAGAGTAATCGAGACAAAAGAGTTTGTTTGTTATGATTTTAAGTAATAAAAGCAAACCAAAATTAGAGAACAGTTGAATATGCATCAAACGCCAGCTGAAACATAGTTACAATGAACTACCAATCACATGCCGTTGTGGTCTCAAATGTGGCCACCATGCGCAATACGTGAATACACCCTATAGCTTCGTTTGCCTGTCCTACACTTTACACTAGTGAAGTCAGTGTCAGTACTTCATCGTTCTTTTGTACCTGTCATATTTTTATGGCGTTCGTGTGTAAATAAAACCACCAATGTAGCCAGTGCAGAAGATTTTTACACTGGCTATTTATCTCGTGTAAGGCGCTATGCTACACTGGCCAGTGCAGTGTAAGACCCATAGGCGAACAAAGCTATGACCAATTAATAACATATTGTGCGATAGTCAACTTTACCTTGTAACGTGTTGACAATCATGCTATTCAAGACGATGAAGGGCAGTTACATAAAACACATGCCTTATGCGGGATTCGAACCCCCGTCCCTAGGTGCCATATACGATTAGGACAATGATGACATCTCTCCATTGAAAACAAGAATTGAATTAAAAATACGTTTGTTCTAATAAGTCAATCAACGGAAACTTGATCCTTACTATTTGCTTTATAACTCCAGGCTGCAGCTTATTTCACAACCGTCGTTTAGTCACTCAGAAAAAAAACACCCGATTTATGTTGAACAAATTATAAATTCTTGTTTGCGGCAACTTCAGGAAAGCTTATTTCGCCCACACAATTTAATTTAATTCAATTTCAATTAATTAAAAACCAGTTTGTCATTGCTCGAGATATTCTCAGCTTGTAGAGAAAAAACAACTTTAAATCCTCGCCGGTTTTCTCGAAGGTGTGATTAGCTTCTCAGATCCGTTTTCCAATTATGTTAACACAAGTTAGTTGACGCCTTTCTTGCTGAATAAAAGAACGTTTTTCATTTCTCATCTCGTGAGTTCAAAGGTAATAAGCTTGACGGAAGTTGAGGCGGAGTGGCACGTGTACAGCGCATAACAAAAGAGTTCGATCAAACTAATCCAATAATCTGGCGATACTTCGTTCAAACATGAATTTGTCGAGTTGATGAGCCAGGAAAGATCAAAATCATCATCAATAAATACCAAATACGTGATCACACACCACTGTTGGTAAACAGTACTAATAGGGATGGGTTCACTACGTGCACAAGAGCACGTTAATCATATGATAGGGGAAATACTGTACAAATGTGGATGGAAAGCTTTCGATTGCATTGGGTATTCAATGTGTTGCTACAAGTTATACTCTGCTCGTTATTCATACAAATATATGTCGACGGATAACCAATATTGAATGACAACTTGGATCCAGAGTTCTAATCAATATAAAATACATTTATAATGCTAAATTGAACTATTAATCATTTCTCAACCAATTCGTTTTTAATCTCCATTTTCGCTTCAATATATATTAGTTATTGTTTATTACGTCTAAGACAAGTTTGAGCTAAAGTTCATATTGTTGTCTATTTTATACATGTGTTGTTGTTGTATATGTTTCTATTTTATAACTAAAGTTATGCTATCGTATGGTGTACCCGCGCTGCTGGGCTGACCAGTAGACCTAACGTCACTCCAGCTCTACTGAATGTTTCGGTACCGGCTTTCTCGTTATTTTCCATGTATGTGCAAATTTTTTTTTTTTTTTTGTGTGAAAACTAATGTATTTTGATACTTCGATAACAGCCCCAGTAGACACAGTTAAAACTAACATGCTCTATTTCCCCTACAAGGGGGTTTGAACAAAAGATGATGATGATATTTGGAGTTTTACGTCCCGCATTTTTGCAACGAGGCTAATCGAGACGATTGAACAAAAGAACCACATCTCTTTGCTTACTTCCGTTATGAAGATTCGCTCTACAGAATGACGGTAAACGCTGCCTGTTTAGGTCTTTGTCATAGGCTTTGTAAAACTTATTCGTTTCTTCCTTCCAAATAGCCGCCTTCAATGCGTAAAACCACGTGTTCTTTTTTCTCAGTTAAAAAATAATACACATTTTTGAACAGGTCCTTCTTATTTTTTTCATCGAAAATAATTTATTTGCACAATTCAAAAATAATAATTTAAAACACTGCTGATGCATCACCCCCCCCCCCCCCCCCCCCTCCCCCGCCTGACGCATGTTGGAACCAGGTGTTAGATTATTATTAGTTCAAAAATAAGAACATTATTTTTTGTCAGGGATTGTCACAAATGTACACATCCAAAAGTATAGATAGAACATTCCTGTATTAAGTAGGTAAATATTTATAATGATCCTACCAGAGTAATTTGTCATCAAAACTAGTGCCGTAAGGCTGCGAACTTACCGCATACGGCCACCAACCAGGACACTCTCCAGTACGTCATCTTGCGCGATGCGTGCGATGAGGCTGCGTACACACACGCACACACACACACAGCATGCGACACGACGGACAACTCCGACCACACTGGCGCTAGGCTTTAGTTCCGCTCTACGCATTCATTGCCAAGGTCCCTTGCAGCCACTACACAGGTAAGTTCCTTCATATTTACTTGGAGGCAGCGCGAACATTCCTCGTGAGCCGCGCGGACGCCGAAGGACGAATGGGTGACCCGGCGAACA
The DNA here is from genome assembly GCA_945910005.1 of Isoperla grammatica. NCBI lineage: Eukaryota > Metazoa > Arthropoda > Insecta > Plecoptera > Perlodidae > Isoperla > Isoperla grammatica. Next base: position 3,969,133 of record OX246739.1, on the reverse strand, counting down.
AATGATGCGGCAACAGATCCTTCCACTCAAATGAGCCGACGATGACGATTATTTTGACAACGATGCTAATCGAAGGGTGAGGTGGTGATAAAAAAAGTAAACAATGGCATCCATGGTCGAGGGCAAGTCAGGATTCTAACCGGGAACTTAGCTACTATTTTATTTTATTTTATTTTATTTTATTTTATTTTATTTTATTTTATTTTATTTTATTTTATTTTATTTTATTTTATTTTATTTTATTTTATTTTATTTTATTTTATTTTATTTTATTTTATTTTATTTTATTTTATTTTATTTTATTTTATTTTATTTTATTTTATTTTATTTTATTTTATTTTATTTTATTTTATTTTATTTTATTTTATTTTATTTTATTTTATTTTATTTTATTTTATTTTATTTTATTTTATTATTTTTCATTATTTTTTTGTTTTATTTTTTTATTTATTTACCAGGCCGGCCAATATTGCAGCTGTGTAGAGAGCTTCCATTGCACAAGTACACTCACTTATACTGGTCATTCACTACAAATTGTTTCGCTTTTGAATGTACAATAATTTAATTAAGTGAAAATTCGTTCTCTCGCTCTAAAACAATAAAAACTACCTCTAACAAAAATGAACTGAGCCAGAGGTCGTATTCCTTCACAACATTCATGAGCAGCATTTTTAATTGTTTGTATCTTTAAAATGACATTCAAAATCAAAATATTGGAATGATCAAGAATGAATGCAAACGAATAAATATTATCAAGATCTACGTATTTTCCCAGAAAGAGGATGCAATATTGATCAAGTATTTCAATAACATTCGACAATTTCAATAATATCTCAAACTGCCTAATGTAATCCAAATGTAATAATTTTTTAAGTCACTTGTATTTCCAAAATATCTAGCCCAGAAACATTATAACATTATAAATTTGAATCCCATTTTAAAGATATCAAACAAATCCTCACTTTTTAAGCGAAACCAGAGGATGTAGACGAATCTTTGTGGTAGTGGTTTAGTGTAAGCCACTTTTAAATCCACTACAACTACAGTTTGCCCACTATTAACATTTCCAAGCAATCAAAACGTATACCCACCTGTTCTAGGATAAGTGTGTAGCGAACTGTAAACAGGAAATTAAAATAACGACGTTTTGTCGTTGACATAACTATTCCCATACACAGGACTCCAAACATGGGTGGGTTTTATTCCTTTCAAGAAATGCTTCGTAGTGCAATGTATACTCAATAAAGTTATAGCTATTCTATTCTATTCTATTCCAAAGCCCTGAACAATGGCTACGACATGAGACAAGATCTCTTTCAGCTCGTTGGCGACTCCATGTCCTATGGTCGGCTGTTGGACAGCTTCCCACATTGTTCTATAACTGAGATGAGGTATTTGGTATCGAAATAAACGCAATATGAAAAAGTGATAGAAAAGGAAAGTGTCCCAGTAATTATTTTTATTTATAGTTATCCATTCATTCAGTGAAAAGATGATAATATGGGATGGAACGTGAAGTTCTGCGAGAATAGATTATTCGAAGCACTTTAGAAATAAAATTTAATGTTTCTAAATTTACCAATTAACAACATATCATTTTTGTTAGACAAGTGGGATACAGATCCAGCATGTTTGTTCTGGTGAACATGAGGCGTCGATATACAACATAATAGTCCGTAATATTATCAGATTGTCAATCCATGTATTTGTTTTCTTTGCGTCGCTATGTGTATTTGTTATTGTATATACAGTGTATGTTGTATTTAATGTACATATAGCTGGATGACCAATTCTACAGCTTTTTATCAAGAATACAAAACACACAGTTTTCCCGAAATTGTCTTATTATTACGACGTATATGAGCAAATGTACCAACAACTCCATCCTCTATGCATATGTCAATAAAATCAACACAAATCCACGTATTTTTAGTTTAATACTCTCGTTCAAAAACAAATCCCACACGCAGTCATAGTTGCGTGCAACACCGCGCCATGTGACTGCGTAGAAAGCCCTAGCCAAGGTTTACCTACCACGACGTGGCAGGTAGGCAGGTATTTTTTAAATGACCAGCCACCCAAGGGCCCAGCGATGATAGAGTGTGACTCAGGTTGGTGGGCGTGAGGGGGGGAGGGGGGAGGGGGGGGTCTGATGGGCCACCGGAGACGCATGGCCATTCACAGAGCTAAGGTCCTCAGGCAACGTCATTATTATCGTTGTTGTTGTGCACACTCTGTTTAGATTCGGGTAGCTGCGCAACTAATCTGATCCAAACCTTATGAATCAACCGGGTAATTTGTACTCCGACCTGGGGTTTGGTACACAATGCTGGTTGATGACGGTGTTCCTTAATGGATTCGTGACGTAACCTCAAAAAGAATGGTGCATTGTTATCCGATGACATCAATATACTATGTTATCGGCGTAAACTCTACAAGTAATTACTAATTAATTTCGTGAATCGATGTAAATACTAAACTGATTATTGAACTTACAAAATTGTAATCGAAACACATCTTTGTACCTTGTCAACGTATTTTGATAAGTTCTTCCAGTCCCCTCCCATGATTTCACTTGCACATAGATGGTCCACTCGAGTTGCAGAACTTATTTTACTGCCAGTTTGTTTGTTTTATATTATTTACCAATCTTGTTGTTCTGTAATTATGAGTATAAAACAGTGTTTGTTGTAGAAGAATAAAAGGGATGAGTCGTGTTGGTCCAACATCCAAGGTACTGTCAACACTGAAATAATATTTGAGTTCCATTTTCTTGTTTTACTTGTTTGTTATAAAACAAAACAGACATAGGCAGAGTTAAAATGTGATTAGTTTAATTCAATTAAAACGAAGTGACAGCGAGCGAGAGTGGATGTCCGCCGCCACCTCGCGAGCCTTGGCCGGCTGACAACATCACAACAATCCCACATTATTACTACCTAATACTGTTTTGTATTAGTATTCGATGATGAATTATATTTAAAAAAAAAAATAACATCATCCAAAACACATTATCCTGAAGAATATTTGTGGAGTGTTAAGTGCGTTTCAACGTATGAGAAGGAGAATGATGTCTTCAACTCATATGACGAACCATTAAATAGTATGCAGATTAAATTATGGCGCGAGGATCTACCCAAGAATAGGTAACCTACTTATGTATCGTGCGACGCAGCTAGACTCTACGTGCCCGACGCGGTTGTAGATTCAATCAACAGACAACGAGCCTTGCTGGTTGCTGCACACTGGTGTGACACTGCTGATATCTGCACACTGGGGGACACTGCTGATGTAAGCTGCACACTGCTGATAGATTCGATCCACAGCAACCTTGTGGATGCAGACATCTTCGGATATCGTCGGCCAATATCAGATGCATCACACATCGGGTTTGGTACTTAACTGAGCACGTTTTATGTTGAGCCGTGGTTGTTCAGTGTGTAAGTGAATTGTTACAATGCTCATCACATTCGTGAATATGAGATAGAAACTCATGCAAATATTAATAATGCTTGTCTGTCAGTCGTCATCAAAGTAAAGCCAGAGTAAATACAGTTTACTGATACGTGATTAACAACGTGGGTTCGTGGAAAGGAAACGGGGTGAGAGGTCGATGGATGCTACAGTGGTTACGCAATAAAACAAGAAAGTATATTCGGATTTCCATGCTCAATATTGTATTTATTACAAAATATATTACATACCGCTTTAAACTGTCTACGTCCCAACGAAAAGATAACGTTTTTCTGTTTCAAAATGAATTTTTATACCATTTGAAAAATATAAAGCTTGTATGGCAAAAAAATTTAGTGAAATATACGTACAAATTGATAGTTGCTTATTTCCGAATAGTTCTTCAAATATTTCATTGCGTAACTACAATTAGTTCAGTCATTGTACATTATACAAATGCTTAAATAATACAATGAAATATTTCTTCAATTTTATCCATTGGGACATTGATTTGGTTATACTGTAATCTAACAAGTACTAATACACTGCTTTGGATTATGATACATTAGGCTTCCTCATATCAGTTTGTTTCTTTGTTACTCTCTTCTTTAATTAATACTTCACAATGAATATAGTATGTAATAATAATTTAAAATTAAACCTGTTAAGAGTGGTCTACAGATTATTGCAGAGATAAATAATATAAATTAATTATAATAATGCAATAACTAAATCAAAGTCAGATAATGACAAGCTTACCACGGATGTAGTGATTCACGATGGATGACGAAGGTTAACTTATTCTCCACTTTAGCCCAGTGCAACGAAGACTAGTCTAGTTGGTCTAGTGTTGGCCACGCTACAGAGGGCTGCGTATTACAACAGACAGCGCATTGTGTATAGTGTCCGGATATGCCTTGTCCTCTGCAGAACAGCTCTGGATGCAAGTCTTTGTGTGACGTCATTATTATCAGTCTCCCTCCCCTCCCCCCGCCCCAACCCAAACAAAAGACAACGAGGTGTATTACGGTCACCGTGAGGACATGACTTAGCTATCTGATTGTACACATCACACAATTCCTTATTAGAGTGTGTTTGGTAAGATACACCAATAATATAACCTAAATAAATATAGCTTTTTGTTGATTGCCTACCCACTTCGTTACAAGAACTGAATTTCAGTGGGGGACAAACAGCATTAATCCATAACAAGTCGTTCAAAATGAGTGCGTTTAAAATACATGAATGAAATAGGATTTCGTGAATTATCCGGCGCAAGCTCGTCATTACTTCATTAGATAACTGCCTAGATTATAACTTGAAACCTAGATGGCTTGATCTGATTTGTTTAGCGACTTATCGACGGTTCGAGCTCGAAGTGCGAAGTCTGTGATTGGCCCAAAGTCGTCATCGTCTTCAGAGGTCGGGTACTCATTGTCCTCGTTCGAGTCCCGGCCGAGGTGAGGCAGGAGGCTGTCTCGGGGGTGACCTGCTGGGTTCTCTGCGCAGAGCCAAGCAAACATGGCACTTCAGACAGCGCCCCACTGTGTTTACCGACTAATAGGTCGGTTTCAACCAATGAAGGGTGGATGAGAGTATAGCATAACTATATAAGTACAGTATCAGCACAAAGAAGTGTAATAATAGCTAATAAATAATACGAATAAATAAATACAAAAAAAAGAGAGAAAGAAAGAAAGAAAGAAAGAAAGAAAGAAAGAAAGAAAGAAAGAAAGAAAGAAAGAAAGAAAGAAAGAAAGAAAGAAAGAAAGAAAGAAAGAAAGAAAGAAAGAAAGAAAGAAAGAAAGAAAGAAAGAAAGAAAGAAAGAAAGAAAGAAAGAAAGAAAGAAAGAAAGAAAGAAAAGAAAGAAAGAAAGAAAGAAAGAAGAAAGAAAGAAAGAAAGAAAGGAAAGAAAGAAAGAAAGAAAGGAAAGAAAGAAAGGAAGAAAGAAAGAATGAATGAATGATGAATGAATGAATGAATGAATGAAAGAAAGAAAGGAAGAAAGCGTGTAAGGGAACGTACCCTTGAGAGCGACGAATGTCCAGGGGAAGCGCTCGGCCTGGCGCTTGTCCCGCCGCCCCCAACCTGGGTCCGAACCACATTCCCGGCCACCTCCCCCTCGTCCCGCTTGGCGAGCTCGCCCACCCCCCATCTCCCTCGCGATCATCGGCGTCCCGACGGCCGTCGCTCTGCTGGGGGCGAACATGAGGCGATGCCCCCCGCCGCGCCCCACCCGGGGGGAAGGAGAACAGACCCTGACGCTTCTCGGCCATGTGGTCTACACGGGCAGAACACCGTATCAAGCAGGCGTAATATTCGGTACAACAAAGATTATTTGGCCAGCGACTATAATTGTACATGAGTTCCTATATCAAAGATTACTAGTTATATGATCCACATCTCTCTCCCTGTTTGTTTTTGCCATTATTAGAGATTTTAGTCAAATGTGTACCATTCTTATTTTGTTTTGAAACAAGTGCATTTCATATTAATTGTGATTTACCTTTTAATTTTCTTTCTTACTACACGTACGTTTTACGTATTACGGCATTTGTTATCAATTTACTATTTCACTTATCAATAATTCTTTTCTCGTAAAGTTGTCGTTAATTTTTATGTTTTAGCTTTATTGTTTTCTATTTTTGTTTGTTTTTTTTGTTTTATTAAGAGTTTCTTAATTACTTATTAAACATTTCAATCACTCACTTTCTTACAACTGGCCTTACTATTACTTGCAAGGGATTTAAAAAACTATAAACAATACCTGGTAAGGGTCCAGCTAATGTTTCAATGAACAAACATTTAAAAGTCTCACGTTGTTGCTTTGTATGACACATTTAGTAGATGCAAAACAGGCAAAAAGGACGCGATCTCCCTAGGGAATCTAATCTATATATTATACTGTTGGTATAAGAGAGTGGGCAAGTGATTGTTGCAGGCATGACTTTACCATGTTCACCGCAGATTTGGTAAAGTCGTGGATGACGAAACCGGGTAGGAATAATGTGGCCTAAGCAACATGACTCGAAGAGCAACCACCTTGTCAACAGTCTTACCTGTGGGCGCCTCCAGGGACCAGACCAGCCTCCCCCCCGCGCGCCCAACCCTGGGGAAGGGGAAGAGTCCCGCTGCTTTGTTGGACGCGTACCTCTTGTCATCCTCTCCTGAAACCACAGGGCCTACTTATTTATTAATAATAATTAAACAAGCCATTTGAATAGTATTATGTAACCAATTCACCTGTCCCCTCCCATCCCATAACAGGACAGTATGGCGAGTGGAGGGTTATGGACATGCCCATACCCTCATTAGCTTACAGGTGGAACAAGCATTTAATATAACCAAAAGTAGTTATAGGATGACATTGATGGGTATTGGATATTTTTATAAAATTATAAACAACAACCACAAATACATGCTAGACGTAAAAACTCGCCCTATAACCTTATCCTTCAGACCAAAATTCAAGTAGCCATTATTATGTAACAATTGGCGCGCCGTTAGTTATATTTCGCGCACTGCAGATACAAAAGTAAGTAATATGGTTTAGTATCGCAAAGGTAGAAAGTCACCTTTCTACATAAACTCACCAATCTTTTTATTCCAACTTGCAAAGACCAAACTAATCTATGCTCGTGAACAGGTATTTTAATACTTTGTAAAAAATTAAGGTAAAAGTGAAAGATCGAATTATATTTCAGTCAAAAGATGTTGAGTCAAGTAGCAACAAGTATATGAAGATAAGTTGAAGTTTTCTCTTCGCAACTTCAAGACGTATCACGTGACTATATAATCGAATTTACAGACCTAATAGGCTGCAGTGCGTGGTATTTTTATTCTAGCTTTCTAAATCTGTGTGACGTACACTATGCGTCTTTGTTTATTTGAGATAGTTACGTTAGAATGTGTGCTCGAGTACGAGTTGTCCATAGTTGTGTTTTTAATTGACGTTATATCTTTGAAATGAGCTTGACTACCGTACTTTGCTAATATGTCTTGTGGAAGGCGGGAAAAAGGCGCAAGAAATCATCTAGGGCGAGCCAAACAGAACAAATTATAATGGGGGGGGGGGGGGGGGGGGAGAAAATTTTATTTAAAGTGATCATATTAGAGAGATTCTATTATAAACTGATCATATTCCTATCAAAAAAATTTGAATTTATATTTATTATCTACCCACTCAGTTTCAAGAACTGATTTTCAGTTGGGCAACAATTATACCATTTGTCATTACGGCTCCAAGATCACGTATGTATCATTTAGATAGATTTAAGTCAATTTCTTAAGTTAAAAAACCCCAGCCCAAACCGGGAATAAAACCCTGAGCCTTCTGCATTGGAAGCAGAAATAAACCCAATATTACTATGAAGTAACAGTTTTTTTTTTTCATAGATCAACGAGCCACATAGCATCAGCTCTCATTACCATTCAGTAAGACAGAGTATAAAGGGTGTTTATACATATTTGAGAAAACGTATAAACGTAACCCTAAGCGCCAAAGAAAAGCTTCTTGGACATAACTTCAGCCGATACAAATGGTCGGGAAAGTTGCCCCGGCTGAAAGTCAAATGAAATGGTTTTACGTATGATTGAGTCTTCCGCTGAATTTACGTTTACGTTATCAGAGCATTGCGCCGCGTATGATCACGAATTGAGTAAAAATATATTTATATATATTATTTTTTATATTATATATATCAAGCGTATTGATACATAAAAACACGCGTACAGTTACACAATATACAGTACGAAACACACGAATACTTATTAAAACACCTTCACATGTGCACAGCTGGATGTTGTCTTACAGTACTAGTTGCGCTCACTTTGGGTAATAATAATAATGTTTATATAGTAAAGTAATGTAGGCTAGATACATCACTGTTTTATGTGAATGGTAATGTGACGCATCTACGGATTAGGTCTCGTATGTGGGGCCCGAAGAACCGAGGAGACCTGTTGATTCTACGACATATCTCAACAACCACTCGTGTCAAGATTATCACTTGTTTCTATAACTGATTGGTAATCATTCAGAGGAGGAATAGCAGAAACTCACTTCATAACCTTTTCCGTGTGCTCCTCCCTACCAATACAATTTACGTTTTTATTGAACTCTAGTATTTTAGGCACCCAGGCAATACGTACATTTCGTACATCCCCACACAACTACAGAGAACGATCATTTAAAAAAATTCCAATTTTCATCAGTTTTATAACTTTTCTTGTACTACGTACAATTGTAACGGTGGGTGTGAACTTATGGCAAGATTACAATATTGCTATTCCCTAACTCATTCAATTTAATTCAAAATAATAAATATATATATTATTACTCACCATTAGCCGCATAAACCGACGCAAATAATAAAAGTAGAATAGCTTTCACTGCGTTCATCCCATTCATAGTAAACTCCCAACGAACTCGTCTGAAACGCGGATTAATTTCTTCCTGACGAAGATACCTTCTATGTATTACCACGTTGAGCTGATGCTTCTAATTCCAAGGTGGATGCTGCATGGGCTACACTTTTATACCTTCAGTTTAGTGTAAACTAAACCAGCCTGACTTGCGTATTCACACCGACAACCCCCCTCCCCCCCGCCCCTCCACGCTTACCATCCCGCCCGCTGCCACCTACTTGCCCCGCTCATTGACAACACTGCCCACGAGGGTAGAGGGGTGACAGCAGACATATGCACAGTACACACTTTAATAGTCGTTTGCTGTATTAACATCATGTAACATCATCAATGATAAGTAGCGCCAATAAATGAGTAGGACGATAGGAATTAATCATGGCTTTCATACTATTATGGTACTATTTTATGAACACAGCATATTTAATTTCTAAAAAAAAGTGTCTAAATATTTGCTTAGCTGATACAAAACCACATCGAGGGTACGAATCACTTGTTCAGCATATTGAAGCTCTCTCAAGATACCAACAAAATAGCAAATTCCGCCAAGTTTGCGTGGTTTAAATTTGCGGCTATCCATAATTAAATAAACACTTATTGATTATTTTAACTAATAAATCCAACTTACAAACAAATGCTTATTTACAAAAAAATTGCAGTTGCCACATAAGATTTGGGAGTGATTATCTTACAATGTGTATCAATCTTTCTAGGCAGGCAATACCAATGCACATTTTAGATACACGTGTGTGCATGTAAGTTGGGTTGGGTATGGGTTGGGTTGTGGGGGGGTGGGCGAAGGGGGGTGGGGGAAGGGGGGGCGCAGAGCGTCACGATTGTGACAAACGGATATTTTTAGGTTTAATATGTATAATATTTAGTTCTGCCATCTTCCACTGTATTTTTTTTTATGTCTCTAACTTATGTTCTGCCCACACTCAAGGCTTGTCTTCTGTGGGATTCTCACTACTTATAAACATATATTGTTTTTCCAATAATGTACTTACAAACTGAGAATAAAATGTTTTTGAATTGAATTGAATGGAACTGGAAATCCTTATTTTAAGCATCCTCCAAATATGCTGCGATTCGTACGGCTCTCTCTCTCTCTCCCTCTCTGCTCTCTCGCTGCTCTGACTGAGTAAATCCCGTGTAATTTCAGGAACAAGATGATCCCTTGTTCTATTCTTTGCGCGACAAATTAATTTCGTTAAGTTTGTCATCTCGTACCCTACCAGGCCGCGTACGTCACTTCCTCCGCTCGTGCGTGTTCCGAGCTAATTCCTTGCCCATTATCAGACATGTTAGCCGTGCAAGGGTGGCTAAATTAAATCAACATATACTGGCGCTGGCGATGAAAAGAAATGACACTACGCTAGCGACTTTAACTCGTAATTATGCTAAATCGCTGGCTGCTTTCTTTATAGTTGTAATCAACGGCCGTTCAGCGTGAACGTAAGGTAGAGATAATTGCACAGTTTGTTTAATGATATCTCATCGCTTCTTCAGGGGATCGCTGTCCTACTTATAACCCTGTACATGTACAACAAGGGAGTGTCTTGTCTTGGAATAAAACACGGATTCACGGGATTCCTTAGTTGAGCGTCTGAGTTACTTAATAAGTTATTTGGCACTGCTTGTCGTAAGAAGCGACTAAACGGCTAACGTCGTACGACCTACATGATTGTCGAGTACGTCGTAAAAAACACCAAATAATCAAATCACTTTACGTAATCAGTATCATTCACTGTCATACACAGAAGGTGAAAGAATACGAGTCAAGTCCTAAGCAGGTAACTTCGAAATTTCAAAACTTCAGGCTGAAAGATATTTGTAGATATAACTAGTCATTTTCGTCACCGACTCGAAGTGTGAACCAAATTCCAAACCAATTGAACCAAATTATCTGTAAAGATGGACCCCCCCCCCCACAGACGTTCACCTCGTCAGATCGACGGAGTTCACACAGTAGTATGTCGAGTCTGGGGGGGGGGGGGGCGTATGTTCCGTGGTCGGGTCTGGCTAATTCAAATGGATGAGGCAAGAAGAAGTCAACGCGTCGGACGCATTCACGTGACTTCCTGCCTGGCCTGCGGAACAGTACGGATGCTGTCGCTGTAGACACAGGCAGACACACAACGACCAGACCAACGGACGCTGTAGACACAGACAGACAACACAACGACCAGACCAACGGACGCTGTAGACACAGACAGACAACACAACGACCAGACCAACGGACGCTGTAGACACAGGCAGACACACAACGACCAGACCAACGGACGCTGTAGACACAGACAGACAACACAACGACGAGACCAACGGACGCTGTAGACACAGACATACAACACAACGACCAGACCAACGGACGCTGTAGACACAGACAGACAACACAACGACCAGACCAACGGACGCTGTAGACACAGACAGACAACACAACGACCAGACCAACGGACGCTGTAGACACAGACAGACAACACAACGACCAGACCAACGGACGCTGTAGACACAGACAGACAACACAACGACGAGACCAACGGACGCTGTAGACACAGACAGACAACACAACGACCAGACCAACGGACGCTGTAGACACAGACAGACATCACAACGACCAGACCAACGGACGCTGTAGACACAGACAGACAACACAACGACCAGACCAACGGACGCTGTAGACACAGACAGACAACACAACGACCAGACCAACGGACGCTGTAGACACAGCAGACAAAACAACGACCAGACATCGACGGACGCTGTAGACACAGACAGACAACACAACGACCAGACCAACGGACGCTGTAGACACAGACAGACAGACAACACAACGACCAGACCAACGGACGCTGTAGACACAGACAGACAACACAACGACCAGACGTTTCAACCAGGAATAGTGCTTTTCTCATGGTTCAAAATTCCATCAAAAATCACAATTATGTTAAATTTAAACAATAAAGCTATACGTGGTTAGTAATACTGTAAAATGCTATGTTTTTCCGTACTTTGTGTATGTTTTTAAATATAAAAACAATATCTTCTGTCCAGTATCTCTGTATCTTTATCTACATTATACGTGTCCTGTACAACATCATCAGCTTACCTAGATCTGCTTGCGGGTGTTCCGCTCGCTGGTGGGAGACACAATTCACGGGGTGAGGTGGACGGCAGTACCGTTGCTGCAGTAGCCTTGAAATTCACGTCTTCTCTGTCAATAGAGGAGAAATATTAGTGTTTTGACTTCTTTCAAGTTGAGCACAATGCCAGGAACAATGCTTGTGTCTGCTCATGTGTTTTAGACTAAATACATGTTATGTACCTTAATTCACCTACACTACACCTAGATATTATATAATTGATTACACCTGAACCCAAAACATTTTTATTATGTATCTATAGTATTGTCGTGGATGGACTAGGGGGGTGCTGCCACCATCCTATTAGTTCTTCCCTGAGGAGAAAGCGGGAACAGGAACCCTATTGTAGCTCGGGCGCGTGGGCATCAAGTAGGGCTACATTGTACCCGTTGTATAAATATTGATAGCTTTTAAATGTAAATGTTTAATTTGCTACTAATGCTAACATAATACAAACAAATATTATAAAAAACACTCTCGTTAACTGGAAAATATGTAATAAAAACACTGTAGGACTTAATATTCTTGATGTTGTTCAACATCACGTCACGCAATATTTCGACAGCTGCTCTGCTGTCATCATCAGGCACGCAATATTTCGACAGCTGCTCTGCTGTCATCATCAGGCACGACTGAGCTAATTTGACTGAGAATATTTTAACTGTGTAAGTCCTACAGTGTTTTATTACAAACAAATATATTTATGATATTACTTACTTGGATATAGAATTGGTGATACTGGATTAACTATTGAAACTATACTATTGTGGTTAAAGTGAGTATGATGCGCAGGCTCTCACATCCGCCTGCCAGGCAAGCCCACGGAAGAGTGCCAGAGTGATATTTCAAACTCAATGGTTCAGCCTCCCCTAGTTCCTACAAAAACGGTCGGTGATGCACAAATTAATGAGAGGAGCAGGTAAGTAGGTATTCAGGTAAAGCCAAGTCTTACCTGGATATGAGAAGTGAAGCAACACAACCGGCTGTACGAAGCACTCAGCGAGACTGGCTGACTGAGTCAGTCATCCCTTGCGTGAGACGTAGTCTGCCCCGTGTGGGGCGGGTGACATAAGCAAGGCGGGAGATAACCGCATACACTGTATATTAAACTTGAATTATGTTTCATAAATACTCAAAATGCAAGAATAGACCTAATGTGAGAAACAAACAACACCTCGTTACTTTCTAAGTCCCGTTAAAACATAACCCGTGTCGAAACCGTTTCCATGCACATTGATGTATAATGCTAGGATTTGTTACACAAACACATACTACAATCCTATACCCCAACCTCAAAATACACTGTTTTATATGTGTAGGTAGACCCTATGCGTATCTCGCGCCTATATAAGACGTTTTATGAATATAAGATCTGTAGAGAAAGAAAAGCAATTATTGTCAGCTGTCTAATGTACATCAGGTGACCACAAGGATCAGCATAGTAATAAGTAATTACATGATATAAAAATACAAACCACCAAACTGATGTATTTCTAAACTATTCATAGTTCCCACGTGACGTCACAGCGGCCATGATTGCGACACAATTGAAGGCAAACATTAACATGTTTCATGTATAGAGTAAGAGAGACGCTACGCGTCGTCAAAGACGTGCTCAAATACACTGTCTTTTAGAATTATATTCTTTACGGCTATATTGTTTATTAAGGCGATCTTAAAGTTTATTCTCGAGATAGATCCGAAAATTGTCTACTCTGAAAAAATCATCGTCTTGCTATGTTTGTTGTTAACGACGTCAGGCGTTGCCGAAATTTCAAAGATTTTCTTGTCAAGTTCCACTTTCGGTACCGATTGTGGATGAACAGTGGTACCTAGTTAGTCGTAGCGTTGAACTTAAGGTCAGTAAGAATCCTTGGTGACGTAGTATGAGCGTCGGTAGCAACGGTTTACACAGGTCGTGGTGAGGCGACGCCAACTTCAGGTAACCAAAATAGTAGATTTTTTGAGGTTTTTATTTTTTTTACGGGAAAACGGTTAGAGATAGAATTTTTTGGTTGTCAATTCCTTCATATTCATACCTCTCTTGATTTTATGAGTATTTTTAAAAAAATAACAAAAAATAAAAATTTCAATTTTCTCCGAACTTGCTTTTCTGTGAGGTTTTTCGAAATTTTGACCGCCTGTATCTCTGTTAGTATGACCCCCAGCATATTTAAGTTTTCAGGATGTCTAGATAATTAACGCAAAAAAAATAAAAAAAATACAGAACCAATTTTGGACCACCCGTTTTTCAGCTACGAACGCAGAAAAAAAACATTTCCCCTTAGAAAACCCTTCTCAACTTTGCTGCTCTGAATATGGAAGAAAAAAAGTTTGCTGGTAACTGGCCTTGAACCCCGGACCTCTAAAACACTAAGCCACGACGCTACTGCCTGCGCCGTGCCACTCGATGGAAAATGGATCGCTTAGACTGGTATATAACACACTGCTCTCAATGTATGCATGTCACCAAATATATATGGATTTACGAACAGAAGGTCTCATTGGATTTAAAAAATATCCAAGAATACGATCTGATGATAAAAACTACGCAAATTGAGATATAAATGATATAAATGTGTGAATATGGATGAAAAAAAAGAGTGGTGGGGACGGGTCTCGAACCCCAGACCTCAAGCATGGTAACCGACGACGCTACTGCATTCGCCATACCACACGATGATACTTTCAGCGCTTACACAGGTACAAGACATACTGCTCTCAATGTTGTGCATTGTTTGGGGTATTCAGATAGCTTATATCATAACCTCCTATAGCCGTCTGAACTCCTGATACACATGTACAGAAAACGCAGTTTTGAGGCTTTCAAGACTTGGTTCATTCTAATATCATAACCTCCTATAGCCGTCTGAACTCCTGATACACATCCACAGAAAACGCATAGGACTTAGTAAATTCACTTTGGGAATATCACTGAACAGCCAACATTAAAACATGTTTTCTGGGCTAACCATAAATCATAGGCAAACCATAACATGTTCAATAAGTACACTGGGAATAGACGTTGCAGAAAGTGTAGACGTTATTGTCTTAACCCTTTAATCCGTGACGCTACGCAGTGTCAAAAACGTGCTAAAATGCACTGCGTTTTTGAGTTTTTAATTTTTTACAGCTATATTGTTTACTTTGGAGATCTTTAAGTTAATGCCCAACGTAGAACTAATAATTTTCTACTTTGAAAAAAATCAACGTGTACCTATGTTTGTTGTGAACGACGTCAGGCGTCGCCGAAATTTCAAAGATTTTCTTGTCAAGTTCCACTTTCGGTACCGATTGTGGATGAACGGTGGTACCTAGTTAGTCGTAGCGTCGAACTTAAGGTCAGTAAGGATCCTTGGTGACGTAGTATGAGCGTCGGTAGCGTCGGTTTGCACAGGTCGTGGTGAGGCGACGCCAACTTCAGGTAACCAAAATAGTAGATTTTTTGAGGTTTTTATTTTTTTACGGGAAAACGGTTTAAGATAGAATTTTTTGGTTGTCAATTTCTTCATATTCATACCTCTTTTGATTTAATGAGTATTTTTAAAAAAATAAAAAAAAATAAAAATTTCAATTTTCTCCGATCTTGCTTTTCTGTGAGGTTTTTCGAAATTTTGACCGCCTGTATCTCTGTTAGTATAACCCTCAGCATATTTTCGTTTTCAGTATGTCTAGATAATTAACGCAAAAAAAATAAAAAAAATACAGAACCAATTTTGGACCACCCGTGTTTTAGCTACGAACGCAGAAAAAAAAAATTTCCCCTTAGTAAACCCTTCTCAACTTTGCTGCTCTGAATATGGAAGAAAAAAAGTTTGCTGGTAACTGGCCTCGAACCCCGGACCTCTAAAACACTAAGCCACGACGCTACTGCCTGCGCCGTGCCACTCGATGGAAAATGGAACGCTTAGGCCCGGTTTCACCAACATATCTAAATCGGAGATTAGCTTGATCGGCGCCATCACCAACTTCACATAACAAAATAATCTTTCATTCAGTAAAAATATTGTATATTGTTATATTTCAGAATTAAGTGATTAATAAGCGTCAGTTTTAGAGTAGATATAAAATAGCCTGACATTATTGCAGGTATTTACACTCGACAATGAAATATGTTCATAATTCGTACAATGATTTATATTCTAAAGTTTGCTACTTATTGTTACTTCGTCGCAACGTTCATTTGTTCTTGTAAATAAACATGAAATCAAAACAAAGACCCGACAGAAAGATCGAATATCCATTGTTGTACTGATTTGAATACAGAGCATGAATTTCTTTTGAGATAATAAACTTGGGTCATGGCCTTCTGTATGCATTTTACGTAAGGATCCAATAATGCAAAACAAATGACTAAACACGTGTCAGACATTTATTGCCAATCTGAAAGAACTTTTGTTGGTGACGTACTGATTAAATTTTTTCGTTTTTCATGAAAATTAGTTTAAATACCAGTAATAACAGTATGATATTTTATAGCTACTCATAGCTGACACTAATAAATTAATCAATTTTGTAATGTAACCACATGCAATGTTTTCAATACATGCAAAATTATTTGTTTATGTAAAGTTGGTGACGGCGCCGATCAAGCCAATCTCCGATTTAAATACTTTGGTGAAACCGGGCCTTAGACTGGTATATAACACACTGCTCTCAATATGCATGTCACCAAATATATATGGATTTACGAACAGAAGGTCTCATTGGATTTAAAAAATATCCAAGAATACGATCTGATGATAAAAACTCCGCCAATTGAGATATAAATGATATAAATGTGTGAATATGGATGAAAAAAAAGAGTGATGGGGACGGGTCTCGAACCCCAGACCTCAAGCATGGTAACCGACGACGCTACTGCATTCGCCATACCACACGATGATACTTTCAGCGCTTACACAGGTACAAGACATACTGCTCTCAATGTTGTGCATTGTTTGGGGTATTCAGATAGCTTATATCATAACCTCCTATAGCCGTCTGAACTCCTGATACACATGTACAGAAAACGCAGTTTTGAGGCTTTCAAGACTTGGTTCATTCTAATATCATAACCAGGCTATAGCCGTCTGAACTCCTGATACACATCCACAGAAAACGGATAGGACTTAGTAAATTCACGTTGGGAACATCACTGAACAGCCAACATTAAAACATGTTTTCTGGGCTAACCATAAATCATAGGCAAACCATAACATGTTCAATAAGTACACTGGGAATAGGTTTGCAGAAAGTGTAGACGTTATTGTCTTAACCCTTTAATCCGTGACGCTACGCAGTGTCAAAAACGTGCTAAAATGCACTGCGTTTTTGAGTTTTTAATTTTTTACAGCTATATTGTTTACTTTGGAGATCTTGAAGTTAATACCCAACGTAGAACTAATAATTTTCTACTTTGAAAAAAATCAACGTGTACCTATGTTTGTTGTGAACGACGTCAGGCGTCGCCGAAATTTCAAAGATTTTCTTGTCAAGTTCCACTTTCGGTACCGATTGTGGATGAACGGTGGTACCTAGTTAGTCGTAGCGTCGAACTTAAGGTCAGTAAGGATCCTTGGTGACGTAGTATGAGCGCCGGTAGCGTCGGTTTGCACAGGTCGTGGTGAGGCGACGCCAACTTCAGGTAACCAAAATAGTAGATTTTTTTAAGTTTTTATTTTTTTACGGGAAAACGGTTTAAGATAGAATTTTTTGGTTGTCAATTTCTTCATATTCATACCTCTTTTGATCTAATGAGTATTTTTAAAAAAATAAAAAAAAATAAAAATTTCAATTTTCTCCGATCTTGCTTTTCTGTGAGGTTTTTCGAAATTTTGACCGCCTGTATCTCTGTTAGTATGACCCCCAGCATATTTTCGTTTTCAGGATGTCTAGATAATTAACGCAAAAAAAATAAAAAAAATACAGAACCAATTTTGGACCACCCGTTTTTTAGCTACGAACGCAGAAAAAAAACATTTCCCCTTAGTAAACCCTTCTCAACTTTGCTGCTCTGAATATGGAAGAAAAAAAGTTTGCTGGTAACTGGCCTCGAACCCCGGACCTCTAAAACACTAAGCCACGACGCTACTGCCTGCGCCGTGCCACTCGATGGAAAATGCTTCACTTAGACTGGTATATAACACACTGCTCTCAATGTATGCATGTCACCAAATATATATGGATTTACGAACAGAAGGTCTCATTGGATTTAAAAAATATCCAAGAATACGATCTGATGATAAAAACTCCGCAAATTGAGATATAAATGATATAAATGTGTGAATATGGATGAAAAAAAAAGAGTGGAGGGGACGGGTCTCGAACCCCAGACCTCAAACATGGTAACCGACGACGCTACTGCATTCGCCATAGCACACGATGATACTTTTAGCGCTTACACAGGTACAAGACATACTGCTCTCAATGTTGTGCATTGTTTGGGGTATTCAGATAGCTTATATCATAACCTCCTATAGCCGTCTGAACTCCTGATACACATGTACAGAAAACGCAGTTTTGGGGCTTTCAAGACTTGGTTCATTCTAATATCATAACCTCCTATAGCCGTCTGAACTCCTGATACACATCCACAGAAAACGCATAGGACTTAGTAAATTCACGTTGGGAACATCACTGAACAGCCAACATTAAAACATGTTTCCTCGGCTAACCATGATTCCTAGGCAAACCAAAACATGTTTTATGTGTACATTGGGAATTTACGATGCAGGAAGTGTATACATTATTTTCTCTACCCTTTAACCCGCGACGCTACGCTCTGTCAAAAACGTGCTAAAATACACTGTGTTTTTGAGGTTTTAATTTTTTATGACTTTATTGTTTACTTGGGGATCTTAAAGTTAACACCCGAGTTAGAACGGATAATTGTCTACTTTGAAAAAAAGCAGCGTCTCCCTATGTTTATTGTGGACGACGTCAGGCGTCGCTGCAATGGGGCTTTGCATGCAGAGCTTGACTTTGAATGCGCCACCACCGTCCAAGCCCAAATCCATGATCTGCTGAATGGGTAAATCAGCGCGGACAAGGTCTACTTGACCCATCCAGCAGGCTGTGATGGCAGCATTTTGCCAAAGACATTGGAATAGTAGGAGCGCCACCATAGTTGGAGCTCAAGTTCAGAGCCTACTGGATGGGTAAATAAGCCCCTTTTTCATGGCTAAGTTATGCGGAGATCAAGTAGACCTTGTCTGAGGGCCGGGACGGTGCTGGCGCTGCTAGTGGAAAAAAGTCGCACTGCAAAGCCCCATTTCAAAGATATAACGGTCAAGTTTTACTTGAACGGTGGTACCTAGGCGCTCGTTTTGTTGATTTTAAGGTCAATAATAATGCGTGGTGAGATGGTATAAGCGTCGGTAGCGTCAGTTTACACAGGTCGTGGTGAGGCGTCGCCAACTTCGGGTACCTACCTAATAAGAATAGTACACGTTTTAAGTTTTTATTTTTTAACGGGAAAACGGTTTGAGCTAGAAATTTTTGGATTACGATTCTTTGTTACTTATACCACTCTTGACTTTATTCGTATTTTTTAAAAAAATTAAAAAAATAAAATTCTCCATCAGACTGCGTTTTGCTCGTCTGAGTGGAAATCTGAAACTTTCGGCGCCTGTATCTCTGTCAGCATAATTTACTTTCAATTCAAAGACATCTAGATATTTGTCAACAACAACAAAAAATAAAATAAAAAACAAAAATTGGTTCATCCAGTTGGTAGCTACAAGCACTTGAAAAAAAAATGTCCCCCATTAAAAAACCCTTCTCGAAAATGCTTTTTTGACACTTTGCGGTTTTAAAATCGCATTCGATAGATCTTGAGTTTGATTATGAGAATCCGCTAACCGTTTTTGAAACAACGAGCCATTTTCCCGTTAAAAAATAAACCGTGTCTAAACCATCTCCATGCACATTGTAGCCTTATAGGCTAGTGATTGAATTTGAATGTGATACACAAACTATAGTCCTATACCAAGCTCAAAATTGGTTGTTTTATGTGTGTATGCATCTCTCGCATCTATGTAAGTCGTTTAGAAAGACAAGGTCAGTATATAAAAAACATACAATGTATTGTTGATGTGTGGATATGGTGGGAAAAGAGTGGCGATGATGGGTCTCGAACCCCAGACCTCGAGCATGCTAAGCGGAGATGTACTGCATACGCCAAACCACCCGCTGAGAGATTTGTTGCTTACACAGGTAAAAATCACACTGCTCTTCAGAAGATACTTACCCAATGATGTTTACATCATATATGTTGATAACACAGGGCTGGGAACACTTCAATTATTTTGCTCGAATTATTCTTTTAGTTATTGCGAGCCGAAATATCGATGGATGGAGGAACTGATTGTATATTTATTTGTATGAACACATATTCCTGACAATTTGAAGAGCTTTTAAATAATTTTGTTTTGAAAGACAAGGTCAGTATATAAAAAACATACAATGTATTGTTGATGTGTGGATAAGGTGGGAAAAGAGTGGCGATGATGGGTCTCGAACCCCAGACCTCGAACATGAACAACAGACCTGTGATTTGTGAATGCTGGCAGATGCCCTCGATGGAACCAGCTGTTGTTTTCATGATGCTAGCTGTGCTGGCTCGGGAAGGAATGGAACGCTCAGCTTATGGTTTCCAGCAGGTTGCAGAATGGCCTCAGCACAGAAATGGCATAATCAGCTAGTTTTGGAACGTACCCAAGGGTGTCGAATTGTACACAATCATTCATTAAATTTTGATCATTTTTGAAGTAATTTTTATAAATTTCTTGTATCACAATTTATTAATACACCATATTGGAAGTATTTTTTGATTAGGATGGACTCATTTGGTCAAAAATAACACAAATTTACCATTTTATCAAATATGCTTTATAGTAAAAATGGCAGTCTCTGGTATCGAACTGCTCGTACTTCCCCAATAACCACAACAGAAGGGGAAAATGTTATTATTCCTTAATAAATAAACGAATTGAGATCATTCATTCATCATTCATCATTCATCATTCATATTTGGTCTACAAGTTTTCAGGAATTTACAGGAAATGGAAATCATTTGTAATACCACTGGCGAACAATGTAGGAATATGTGCAAGAAAACTACAACATTTGTTTCAAAATACAATAATATAATATTATCAACACATTTTTATGTACAAAGGTTTTCAAAAGAATTTTCTCTTTCATAAAATTAGGATTTACAATTATGTAGTTTGACCTTAAGTAGGCATAATAATAACGTTATCAGGCTCTCATAGAGGTGGAAAGTGAATATATTACCATTGACTCAATGAGGCCTTATATTAGGGGACCATGCAAGATATGTAGAAGGGGTGAATTTCCATTATGTGGGACAGTCACTGAATTGTTTAACAAATGATTACCAGAAAATCACTACCTTAATTTGGTTTCATTTATCAGTGAGCAGTATTTAAATAGAGAATGCATGTAACAGGCATAAGACCAAACTAGATAAAATCAACAATCATAACACAATCGACGAATGCACATTAACTTATTTTCGACAAACAATGAAAGTTGGCACAGTTGAACAACAGTTGAAAGCATGATTGTGCTTTGTCTTGGCTCTCTTTTATCAGAGTTGTTAAAGTGTGTTATTTAATAATGATACAAACAAACTAAGATCAAACTCCAACTAGATGGTCATGCATCCAAGAATCCATCAGCAGTTACTTGCTGTGTACAGCAGGCTGTGCTTACGGTGGATTCCCAACATGGACGCTAAAAACCGCAGAACGTCAAACGCACACCAACGAACCAATCAGAATAAAGCTGCGTTAGGCAGCAAAGAATCTGATTGGTTCGTTCATGTGCATTCGATGTTAAGCTCTTCGACACCCATATCGGGGATCCACCATTTCTACTCAATCATATTGATATTATACGGGTATTATACCTATTTAGTTTGAACTAATGCCTGTGAAATACATATTAAATAATTCCAATAAATCAACGTACAGGAGAACGACAACTAATGACTTCTCAAATAAAAAATGCACAAAATAGAATGATTATAAAATTTGCTATGCCCAGTTTAAAAGAAAATTACTAAAACATTTTATGAGAATGAATAATAAATTTCTACTAATCAGCATAATATTACAAAAACATTTAAATTATGTATGAAAGAAATATAGAGAATGCTAAAGTGATTGTCTGGTAATAACACTGTTTGAGCTGTTGATATTGTTACCTTTCATCATTAATATGCCATTCCTGAAGACTGTACACGCACCTGAGAAATACCGTGTCCAAATTACAACTGGGTTCTTCCTGAGTCGTCTTCTTATCACAAATGTACAGAAGAAGTCATTTCATTCATATCCAGTTGAATATTTTACTGCAAAGATGGTTTCCCACGTTGCAGTTTTTGGTGCAATTCCAAGGAAACATTTAGTTGAGTGGTAGTCTTGTTACTTATCTCCACAATTGGGAGAAAGCCACATGGGAAATGCGAACCTTACCTAAGCATCTTAGTAGTTTTTACAATTTGACTTATGACACATACATTTTATGAAAGTAGAAAATAAACAGTCATATATCCATTGGGGAAAAAATACATCTGACCAACCATTTTGAGTTTGAAGACATTGGGGGCATCATCAGGAGAGAGAAGCATTTCCAGCACATGATTATGAATGTTTTAGAACCAAAGGGTAAAGTAATGTTTAGTTATATTATTTGGTTTGACTTATTCAAGTTCAAACAAATAACAATACACAATGTTTTACACAATATTTTTTGTAATGATGATGTTTAAGTCAGTTATAATTATTATAAGCTCAAAGTGTAGATCAATCAAACATGATTGATTTACTATAGCAATTATTATTCAATGTAACTTTTTAACTTATTGTTTTTATTTTTGGTGAGGGAACCTTAGTATTTCTGTACCGGTACATACATTTATGAGCATGGTTAATGAATGCTTATAGTTTGATCCCTTTAAGCAAATCAAAAACATCAAAATAAAAAAACAAGCTATTATCAGTTAATAATTGTTGTACAAACAATTTTTAACATTGAAAAAAAATGAGTTTAACACATATATAGTAATATGCTAGATTCACCCCTAACAAGAATCTAGGAGAAAATTCCGTCCAAATTTTACTTAAGGCAACAATGTGGGCCGGGTCATAAGGTCATGAAAAGTGATGCAAAAATTGGAAATCGTACAAAAGTTTTCTTTTTCACACTAAAAAAAAAAAATCGACGCAATATTTTCTTAGGCATTTAGAAAGAGACATTGTTGATGGCAATTAGTCCTCTCTGGCAACATATTGGCAAATGTACGAAATTGAAAACTTCCTCACCTTATAATCAACAACAGCTGCAGTCTTAGATTAGATTATGTATAGCACCAAATAGAACTCGGCAAGTGGCTGTTTACTGGCGAGTTCATGGCAAATAGGCATGCATGGTCCTTGATCACAGTTAGAATATGTAGTGCATTAATTACTTTAGCACTGACACTTCAAAACAAATAATTACATTATTTTTACATATTATAGTAAACATCATAACAATGAATATTCAGGCAGCATCATCTTCCAACGTAAAATTCCCGTTATCATTTATAAAAATATCTTAAAATAGCAGCACTCTTGGTATCTACAAAGCTGCCTCATTCTGATATCGCACGACTTAGCTCTCGACGGGCTTGCTGATATATTAGTACTAGTTTACAAACATCGCGCGGCTTTATCGTTCATCTCCGAGCACTTTAATAAATTAATTCAAGAAAATCTTCAGTCCTGTCTGAAGCACTTGCAATAAATATTATACCGTACTGTCAACAATGTTCCCGTGATATATGTTTCTTCAGTCAATTAGTAAAACACGCAAAATAATACGTTCATGTATTTCAGTCGTTCGGACTACTAAAAAATCGAAATACTACCTAAACAGATTCTGTAACGAGCGATGGAATCACTTGAATGTTTCTAATATGGCACTTTTCCTCGTAATAGACGTCAATAGAGGAGTGGGGTCTTTGGGGTCGCCTTGCGGCAGTGTCTCGGGTCACACGGACGTCTGAGTGATGCCGTGTAGCCAGTTTCTCCGGCCGGTCGTCTTCTTGGGGTCCGGGGCCTCGTACTCGGAGTCATCAAGGTCACACAGGTTGGTCGAGACGTCGCTGTTCGAGTGTCCGGGTCCGAGCAGCGCCGAGCGCTCACCGGGCCTCCGACTCGGGAAGCCGTAAGGCGCCACTTCCTCGTCCGAGTCCTCGTTGGGTCCGTTGAGTGGTTCACCCTCGGTCTCACTGGTAACGTACCTGAGACAAGCAACGCAAACATGCACTCGTCAACAGAAGCTGGCGTTTAAGGTGATGAAGGAAATTTCGTAATAAATTTTGTCACACATTCTAAACAAAAGGGATTTAAAAATTATTACGTTGGTCAAAATTGATTGTGTTTGGAAAAAATTAGACAATTTGAATAATGTCTCAAATGATCTAAATTTCAATCCAAACGTGCCCCGTTACATAAAATTGTCTGTGAAAATGTCTCATGTTAATCAATTTCTGCTATTTTGTTTATAATATTAATGATAAACATAAAACATACATTTCAGAACAAACAACAAATATATTTTACCTAGAATGATAAGATATGAGCATTTATAGCATTAATTACATCTATTATTAATTGCCAAAATGAAAATCGTCACAGAATCCATTAAGTCATTGTTATGCATCAAGGCCACGGCCAAACAACGCATAAATATAATACTTGACTTACCGTGGGAGATAAACATTGGGGTGTCGAAGGTAAGCGTCTGCTCCATTGAAACGGTACTCTTCACCCCCGCTGTCAAGCCCTAGACCCACCGAAGAGTTGAACCGATAATCTTCCCCCCCGCTATCGAGAAGATTAGGCTCATCGATCTCCGTGCCACACTCGGAATCCCCAACGTACTCGGACTCCTGGTCTTCGTTGAGAGTCTCGATGTCTCGGATTGGGTCCATGGGTCCCATAACTGCAATTGGAACAGCAAATTTAATAATGAATGATACAAGTAGCTGTAGTGTAGAAGTAGCAGTAAATGTACAGAATAGTGATGACATCGGTTAGTAAAATGACTAACCGGGTAACCAAATTCGAAACCGGTTTAAAACTGGTTTTCAAAAAAAAAAAAACGCTCTCCAAAAATAAACATATTTACGTAAGGTTGTATCAGCGAGGGAGGTAAAGAACCTCAGTGCCGGCAGCCGAGATCGTAGATAAAACGACCTTTTCAGAGACTTCCCCCCTCCCTCGCGGAACGAGATGCAGCTGGTCAAGGTCAAGTCACTCACTGGCTGCTGGGTTGCATTGTGTTGAGCGATGGAAGGGGGTGGAGGGCGCTTCGCAGAACTGAGATGAATGACTAACGTGGTCGCGCTTGAACAATAACAACTTGGAATTCGGCTCACTGGCTGGCAGGAAAAACCGATTATGAGAACACATAAAACGTACTATTGGATCAAATTTCCCTGACGGGCTGATTTTTGGAACGCATTAACCTAAGAAACGTAGAAAAGCGAAACGTACAAAGGCGGTTTTACTGTATAATACAGCTGCTAATTAGTCCACACAAATAAGGAAATCCCAGGAAAGAAGACGAAATCTGAGAAGTCGACAGGTGGTTCCTTGTTGCTACGGGACACGTCGTTAGGCAATCCACAACCCGCCCGACCGCCCGTCAGAGGCGTGGCTCTTAGCGACGGTGAAGCACACGCCGCGCAAAAAAGCAAAACCGAATCTAAAAATCGAAACCGGTTTCTATCAAAACCGGTTCGAAACCGGTTTTCGGTTAATCGATGTTATCACTAGTACAGAATACAGTGGACAGTTACATGTTACATGTCTCAAAGTAGTTAAAGATGCACTTTTAAGGAGATGCTACTACTCTGTAGGAGAATACTTTGCAGAACCACTCTCACTCTAGGCTGGCACAATAAGTATTGAAGTATATTAATTATTAGTAATAGTAATATTGTAACATTGTAATAATATTGTAGTCTTAGATAACACTGTATTGGTGAATATGTATGTAGATAGAGTAGTTATTAAGTTAAAACATTGACAACTCAAAAATTCTATACATTTCATAATGTAATCCAAAGAATGTAAAAGAGTAGGGATGGACGAACCTTGGTTTTTTAATTTCGAACCGAACTCGAACTTCTGAGCAAAAAAAGTTCTGAACTTCGAACTCGAACCGAACTTTTACGAAGCGGCTTGAAAACTGAAATATTGCACAAATTCAGGAAGAAAGGAAAGTAATCCCAAAATAATGTTCTTTTGTGTATCTGTGGACGTAGGCCTAGTCGGCATTGGTGCCGGATCGTCCTCATTTTCTTCACTGTCCATGATAAATTTAAAATTTGTTACAAGTCTTCTAAACAAGATGTGAAACCATCTAAATTCGTGGTCATAGAGAATTCGTGGCCTACGTCGTTCGTGGTCGTTCGATGTTTGGTTGGAAGTCGATAGTCGACATGCGCGAGCACGAAAGATCAAAACAAATCCTTCTCCGTACGAAGCGCTGAATCGTGAATATATTTGTGAAGTAACCCCAACTCCATAAAGAACGTATTTTATCACGATTTTGTAATAGAATTTTGTTTTATTTGAGGTTAAATTGTGATACAATCTGTATATTATACCAAATTCCATAGTATTCAACTTTCTTTTTGTCTCGACTGAAATAAAAATTATTAAAATATGTAATGAAAAACTTGATAAATTGTCGTTACTGTATTATGTATACAGAGCCCTAGTCAGCAACTCGTTGATCCTGTAGCGACAGCCATGCTACCTACCAGCGTTATTGCGAACCATAACAATAAGCAATAACATTCACCTGCATCGGCATCGCTTGTAGGTCGACGAAGACGAAAAAGCAATCATAACATGATGATTGTGCACATAAAACCATTTAATTACGTGTTTAATGTAATACATTTTCTTGCATAATGTGCCATATTAGACCAGTTGTTGACGAGGAAGGTTGGAGGAAACACAATAATTAGGGTTCCCAACCGTCCCGGTTTCGCCGGGACAGACCAGGAATTAAAGATCTTGTCCTGGTTGAAATTAAACTGATTCCGGGACGGCAAATGTCCCGGAATTACACGAAAGTGTCTTGCTTCTGCCGCGAACCCGCGCAGCCCGAAACGTGAGCTCGAAACGAGCAGTGAGAATGGATAATAAATTAATGTGAGCATAGTGTTTCCAAAGTTGACTTTTCAAATGCACTATGTTTCAATAAAAATAGAAATATAGTATATTCCCCATTAGTATTGTTATAGCAACACAATAATTAATAAAATAACAATCTCAGACAGGCACGTGAGCTCCTAATTTCTAATTAACTGCGAAAGATTTTTGTTCAAAAGGAGAATTCTTGTTTTCTAGTCAAGCAGTAAAAACATGTTTTTAGAACGTAAATCATGAAAAAAAGGTCCAAAAAATTGCGCCTTCGGCGATAGGCCTCCGGCGGGCCTTCGGCAGTATCACGTGAGCCATTCCCTTTTCATGTGCTATTTGTCCCGGAATGTTATTTTGCAGAGTTGGGAACCCTAACAATAATAGGCCTCATCATGCCGTGGAAGGCATAGAGCCTAGGCCTAGGCCTAGGCCTCAGTCGTGCAATGGAAGGCCCTAGGCCTAGGCCTGTGCGTAATGAATTTTCAAAACATTTTCTTTCGGCAAGCGTTGTTTACTGTTGTGTTGGCGGTTTTTACGAGGAATACGCTAAAAAATAGTTAAAACTGACTCAGAAAAGTTCGGTTCAAGTTCGAAATTTTTATAAATCACGAACTCGAACCTTAACATTCGAACTCGAACCGAACCGAACTTCAAAAAAAGTTCGGTTCGAGTTCGGAATTTCGAACGTTCGTCCATCCCTATAAAAGAGGCTTCATTTTAAATAAATAAATAAATAAATAAATAAATAAATAAATAAATAAATAAATAAATAAATAAATAAATAAATAAATAAATAAATAAATAAATAAATAAATAAATAAATAAATAAATAAATAAAAACATGTAACAAGTACGTAATTGGTTTATGTTATAGGTTTGTATTGCTGTACCATTAGAATTCCTGTCACACATGTATGTGATCCATTTACAAGAAATAAATGAATAAACGAATAAATAAATGAATAAATGTCATAAATAATTAAAATGAATCTTTTTTATATGTAGTAGAATAAATACTTCTGTAAAAATGGTTTCTGGAATTCCTAAATGTATTTGATGATCTATGTTTGAAGGTTACTTTGAGTTTGTTTAGTTATAGCCTAAATTTTAGGTTCCAAAATATTAAAATTATTAATCATGTAACATTCATACATAGAGAAATTAACAGTTGTAAAACATGTGAACAGATACTTGGAAGAATTGCAATTACATTTTATTTAATGAGTTTAAGAAGATAAAGATTGGCAAAAAATGTATGTAAGAAATACCCATATTATGAAAGAAAAAATCATGGTGGCTTCATTTAAAGCAAATTGAATAAAGCTCTACCATAACAAGGTCAAAGATTACTGGCTTTGACCTCTGATAAGAATGTGATGATGGCAGCATATTCAATTAATTAGTCTGAAGTTGGCATTTAAATGTTTACAATAATGGTGCTGGATTAGTTACTGAAATAACCGTTAGCTAGTGAGTGTAAATACGTGGTTCGAGAATGAAGTGTGTTTTTATGTTCTAACATAAATGTTGTGACAAGTAGTATATTAAATTGATTATACAATGAATTCCTTTGTGTGGTGGATTGTATTGCTCTGCACTGTGCCAAATATCTTGGCTACTTGCCCATTAACGTGCCGGTGTACTCACTTCTTGCTCGGACTATACGACTCGGTAGAATGTTCCAACCTGTCTTTAACCGAACTACCCAGGGGAAACCTGGATGACACTCTTGGAAAGCTTGATCTCTCCTTTAACAAGATAACCAGTTTGAAAAACGACACATTTCTCGAAAGACAGATCACTTTTCTTGACAAGTTAATGCTCAACGACAACCAAATCACGAGGATAGAAGTAAACGCATTCCGAGGTATGAAACATTTGACGTACTTGAATCTCCGACACAACAACATCACAACAATTCATCCAGAAGTTTTCAAAGGTATTCAAGTGTTGCGCGTTTTAAACATGAACAACAATCCGCAACTCCGCCTGCCGAGGGTTGGCTTTCATCTCCCAGTGCTAAGTGTGCTCGATATGTCAGAATGTGGTTTACGCACTATTCCAGACGATTTCTTTGTCGACATGAAAAGCCTGGACATTCTTACACTTTGTGGAAACCAACTGATTTCTATGGACCCCAAGCTTGTCGCACCTTTGATCAAGCTGGAGTATTTGGATCTACGCGGGAACAGATTCACGCAACTACAAGTGTCGCTGCTTCAGCTTCCGCATACCGTCGACATTGAATTGAAAGGAAATCCTTTCGTCTGTGACTGTAAATTGGTACAAGCTTACTCCATATACAAAACAAGAGTTCATTTTGACAGACTTGTATGTCAGACTTCTGAGAACATGGACGTTCTGGAGCCTTCAGACGTCAATCTTGACACCCTCACTTGTTCTATAGCAAGTTATAATATTGGCATCTCTACTTCTGCCTATATATTCCCAGTTTTGGTTTTATTAGTGCATCATTATATTACAATTGGACTCGTGCTACTAATGTAAATTATTCGTGAAAGTTCTGTGATACATCATCGACTTATTGTTTCAACTGGTAATGGTAGGTTCACTTTAATCTTACTTGTGTTAACTCATGAGCGTTTATTGCAACTTTTGTCTTTACATTGAAAGTATAATAATAATATATTTAGAACCCTGAATACACTAGGCCTACTATTAATATCAGACTACCACACTGCAACTGTAAGGTTCTTTCTTAAGAAACAAATACTACGGATAATGGATGTATGGAATAAACCAAAAAATATATACTATTTGTAATATGAATATCTTATGAAATACAGTAATACTTTACACACAGAACTTTCATTGCAACTTTAATAATCAATAATTTATTTTTATAACTTTTGGTTTTGTTTTTTCTTTAAAAAATGTACGTATTTACCTTCAAATGCAGTAAAATGATTGAAGTGGCATTTGTTGGAGGTAGGTAAATTATATCAGGGTTTTTGTTTTAAAGTATATCCGGCACAAACATAGATTTAATTAACTTAATAGTGTAGGCCTAAGCCATGCATACATTTCCAATAATAATAATAATAATAACAATGTCAAAACATATTGTGTTCTTGCCGTTTTCTTGATCAGTTTGGATGATAGCCCAATATCAATTACTTTTAAGAGCAGCCAAAATATTTGAAGGTCGTAGACCGACACGAGAATAAAATTCAATAAGTTTTAAGATAAGTGATAAAAATATCAACTTAGTTCCAGAATAGAGTGATGAAATATCGACACTCCTAACCTACAAGTTAAGTTGTTTGAAAAAAAAAACTATGAACTGATATCATCAGTTATTTATTGATAATTATTACGTAATTAGAAATTCAAAGTTCAGACTGGCTTGTGCTTTGACCTATGGCCAGAGAGAGATATCATTAGTGGTCTATGTGCCTCACTCTGCTGATGCAAATCGTTTTAATCTGCAGCTACTTTGTCAATGTCTTTTGGGCAGTGAGTGCAGTGCATGGTAGTTCCAATCAGCTGACAAGGATCTTCTGTGAGGGAGGTGAAAGCGTGAGTAATGAAAGCATTGTGACAAGTAGACTGAAGAAAACATGAAGTTAAAAGTTTTTGTGGTATCTCTTGTGTCGCTAGGATTTCTACAGCTGTACCAATGTCAAAAGTGCAAGCGAGAGGATACACTGGTTTACGATTGCACAAATCTGTCCCTCACGGACCTTCCGAGAGAGAACCTTGAAAACGCTTATAAATTAGATCTTTCTTACAACGCCATCACAATATTGAAAAATGATTCGTTTCTAGATAGAGATCTTGTGGACATCGGGATACTCTATATGCAAGATAACAAAATAACAACTATAGAAGTGAACGCATTCCGAGGTTTGGTAGATTTGGACTTTCTAAATCTAAACAACAACGATATACAAGAAGTTCCGGCAGGGATCTTTCGCACAAATCACAAACTACGTTTTCTGCGCTTCGAAAACAACACACACCTCCAGCTGCCGCAGGTTGGCTTTGTTCTGCCCGAGCTCAACGTCCTCGATTTGGAACGATGTGGCTTAGAAACAATTCCAGCAAACTTCTTTGCAAACATGACAGATTTGGAGAATCTCTACCTCAGAGGTAACAGATTGTCTTACTTGGAACCAGAACTGATAAGGCCACTAATTGAACTAGAATTCTTGGATCTAAGAGAAAATCTCTTTACAAAGTTGCAGCTGGATATACTTCGCCTACCCCTTATATTTAAAATTAGTTACGTTGGCAATCCTCTGCAGTGCGACTGTGCCCTACTGAGGGCCTATTCGCTATACAAAAAGAAAGCCCAGTATGAAGATCTGAGTTGTAAAAATGAGTATGACATGCTAACAACAGATTTATCCAAATTAGCAACCCAACTAGACTGTAATTCATCATCATCTACCTTACGAACCAGTGATATTTCTACAATACCAAACCAAGACGGCAGTACACCTGTAGGCCTACCAGACGATGAGGAGCCCCAAGACGTGAACACAGAAAACAGCAGTTACTACTTCCCTAACGAAACCGAACACACACCATCAGAATCATGGTGGAAAGAAAATCAAACGTGGGTTATTATAACTAGTATCATGTTATCAGTACTAGTGCTCGTTACTGTAGTTATTATAATTAAACGTAAAAAAGTGAAACTATATTTAATCAGCACCACCAACAGGTTTACAGTTTTGAAAAATGAGCACGAAAGCCAAGACAATGATTCCTTTGATGGAATTACATAATCTCTGATTTCAAAACACTGATTTATTTCATATTGTTTGGGGGTGAAAAGTTGCCTTCAGTGGAACATATTGCTAGGAATAATTAAAAAATTTACTTGAAAGAGAAATCCATGTGTAATAAGTAATAACTATTAATTATAGAAAACCAAATTATTTATGTAGACCTACTCGACAGTTAACTAATGTATTAAAATTTAACAGCAAAACAATAAATGTATTATTTTTGAATAAAAATTGCAACAATTTAGTCAACCACTTTCATGATACTGTAGAAGTGTAGTATAGTGCATGTTTACAGTTTAATACAGTACAAACCTAACAGGTTAGCTTATTTACTTGTATAGTTTACACCATCAAGTAATTTGTGTAGTCCTGTTCTGAAATCCCACTTCACCTCCAATTCAATGAACCCTATTCATTTTCCCTCAAAACATTCTAACATGTTTAAAAGAGAAAAAATATGGAAAATCACACAGCACAACCATAAAAATGTAGTGAATCCCTATTAATCCCAACTCCATAAGTTCAAATGTACAAAGTATTCAAAAAAGCAGTAAGATTCCAGCAAAGGGTTTCCTTGAACATTCTATCTAGATGATGTGTAGAATTATTGAGAAGCTGAATTGTTGTGTTGATCACCTATTGAAGAGATATTTACCTGGAGGCAACGACAAGCCATGGTGCGTATTGGACTCGTTGCTCTCGTTACTATGGAAACTAGACGAATCTGGGACTTCGCTGCCGGGCACTTCCGTGATGTTGGGAAGAGGGTTCTGACTGCGATGAACCCAGTCTGAGCAGTCCCAGTGGTAGCCTAGTCAAACCGAGCATTTGGTAAGAAGAACAGTCAGAGGTAACAATCTGGTGAAACACAGTATTATATTATATAAAAAATTCAAATACATCCAAACTTTGTGAAGGGCATCCTTCAACATTGCAATAATTGAAGCAACATTTTTGCGTTTTTACAATAGCGATTATCTAATAACATGAATAATACAGTCTTCGTTTGTACCATTGCATAAATCAATCAGTAAATTATGGTTTTGGCAAGGGTTTTCTAGTCAGGTCAAGTAGACCCAATAATGATATGCTATAGAAATGCTACAAAGGGCTATAAAATGATCGATAATAAAACGAAAGTGCTACATATTTAAAATCCTAACGTATTTTCACACACTTGTAGTAATAATATGGTGAAATGTGACTGTTATATCTTCATTTTATTATGCAATGAAGGGCTCAATAATAAAAATAAATAAAATGAGTTTGCCTGAAATTAAGGTAATGAAAGTCTTATTTTATTAAGCAATCAATTTTAGTCTTATAGATTTATTTATTTCATTTTATGGTCGTTTCACTCTTTACTTAGGCGATATACCAATTGAAATTACTTGGTTACAAATTGCATAGTATAATTCCACAAGATATATAAATGCTACCCTTTTTTTAATGTTGAATATAATTTTAAATGCGAAAACTAGAGGTGGACCGATACCGATACCGATATTGAGAATCGGCCGATACCTCTGGTATCGGTTGAATCGGTATCGGATGATTTTCCGATACCTAATCCGATACCATCTCCTCAATTTATTACGTGTTCAAGTTCGTAGTGTTGAATTTTACCGCTAGAATGCGCTACTTGCGCGTGCCCGGTGCGCCGAGTCTAGGATAGAGTGCGTTGCTATATTTTATCGACTATCGACCTGCGCTTTCGACTTCGAGTTCGACCCATCCAAGATGGCGTTTCCGCGTCCCGCTATCGCATCGCATCACGTGATTGTTGAGTGTTTACTTTGGTGTGTGGATGAATAATCGTGACGACAAACTAGAAAGTAAAGAGTAATGTCTGGAGAAGAGAATAGAATATTTTTACTGAAATCTCTGTTTAAAAGAAATTGCTACGTATTTGTCATACGTGGACTGACAAAGTGCAGGCCTAAGCCTAAATAAAATAAAACATGAAAATGATAACATTTTAAATTGTTGTTCACTTTTATTCTTGGTTGTGTGCTTGTTGTAGAATAGGCCCAAGTATATAAATAAAGTGGTATCGGTATTGGTATCGGCAAACTATGGTATCGGTCCACCTCTAATAAAAACGTTTCAAACTGCTCACGGTCCCGTCCTAACGTGTAATGCTTACACTGACCTCCCACAAGTCTCGGGTCCTCGTCCAGAGAACTGACGGACGTCACTGAAGATGCCCCCCGACTTGTCCGGCCCGCTGGAATCATCCGGGATGGCGGATCCGGAAGAGTTGATCGTTTCAAGTCTGAAAATACAAACATCTCATCTAGAATCTTAGAAAGATAGAAATTAATAATGTACATAACAAAAGTACACGATATATGTACATCACGGGTATGTAAGAAAATGCATTTACTCTTCTACACTCATGTTTTATCCGATATGTATACTGATTGTTGTTTATCATCCTATGAGTATGACTCGTAATTTAGATTAAGCCAATAAATAATAAGGTGAGTGCAGGAGAATTCTCCAAGTAATAATTACATTTTCTGTCTGACCCTTGAATTACTTATGTTTGCAAGTGCACATACTACATATACCGAACAATTTACAAATATATGATCTCCAAGGGCAAAGGGGAAGATGTGTACATAGTTAATTTATTTAAACGCTGGTAATGTTCGGCTGAAAAACACAGCATCATAATTAATTAAATATTCACATTTAAGATGTGATACATATTATATGCCACTAGTTGAAACTCTGATATACCATTAATCACAATATGCCTGTACAGAAACATACTATACTTACACCAGACATAATAAAGTATGGTACTGTTGAAAAAAGTGTTCACTAACAGCTGACTTACATAATACAGTTTACAAAAACACAGCAAAATGAAATTATTTACATTTTTTTTTTTAATAAAACAAAAATAATTAATTTGCACATTGTAATACATCTATTACAATGCAAATAATTCCAATAAAACATTTAAAACAGGTTTAAATTTCAAAAGAGCCAACACACTACGAGCATGGATGCTTTTTACTACATTACTTAAGCAAGCAAAAATAAAACGTATAAGAAAATAAAATGTACCTGAACATTGCAACAGAAAAAGATTAATCAACAAACAAAAAGCTACAGAAATACAAGAAGGTTTAATAAAGAAGTCATCTAGGTAGAGGACATATGGTTTATTGAATGTGGGTGACAAACGCACATACAATATTTTATTTGGACGTATTATATTGATTTACTTGCATCATGTTAATGTTTATAGTTGTATAAACATATGTATACAACAGTTATGCTACGGAATCTGGTTTAAATTTAACACAAAATTTGAGGCTACTAGGCCTACTGTTATCATAGAAACTCTTAAGAATAAACAAGTTACATTTTTGTCTTTGGGCAAAATGTTTCACCTATAGGTAAATCTTGAAAGACCAAGGTTTCTTCTACTAAATATTTAAAAGAGTATTGATCTATTTCGAGACCACTGTGCACACATTTCTTACCAGGCTAAGTTATTGATACTGATAGTTTGATTTGTTTGATGAACAAAGGACACGACAGACAGAAAGTTTTTAATTGTTAGCATTCAGTAGACCACAAAAATGTCAAACGTTAGTAAAATAATTATTAGCAGGTGATGTTCTTTTTAATCTACTGATGTGCTTGAATGGAGATTTCATACATACGGACACTGTCAGGAACATTGTTCCGTCACCTCCGCGAAATCTCGAATAGACTCAGCTGACAAATAAAAGTAAAATACTTGTAATACAATATGAGCTCACTCATAATGTAAACCTAATCTAAGCTTCTAAATAGATTAGTAATTAAATACATATATAAATACTAAATAGTAATGTTCTCCTAGGGAAGATTTCAAATCGAAGTAAAGAAAATTTATGAAATATTATGTTACGCACTTGATTTGGAAATTGTACAGCAAGATACAAAATCTGTCATTCAAAGTTTGTCGCATTTACTCCCTAAAGGGGTTCTGGCACATCGGGAATTTGTACATCAGTCAAGTTTTGCTCGCATAAATTTAGTAGAGCAGTCATTTTAAGAGAACTTAACTTTGTCTTTTTTAAACAATTCGGTCATCACATGAGATAGGGAAAAAACACAAATACAATATGCATGATATAGTTAAGTAGGTACCGGTGTTACTGGTAATTGTTGCCCATATTGCTCTTCATTTTTGTTCGGAAATGTTGATTGATAGTTATAATTAAGTGTTGAAAAACATACATCCTTGTATATTGCTGTGAAAATATTTACCAGGTTGTACAATCGGTATACTACCCATTTACCTGTAAATGTTTGGTATATGTTTGCCAGTCTTGGCCTTTGGTCATTTTGTTAAATTAATACTTTTTTCAAAACATTTTAGGCTTCATCTAGGTGAATTCGTGATTAGGGCTATTATGCACACATTGGTTATTGAAAAACTGTAGTACGTCAGTATAATAAAAAACAGAAGTCTTCTATCATGAAGTTTAGTAGTAGACAACCATGGTTTTAAGCCACTTTAGTCAAAGTTTTATCTAAAAAATGAATCTGTTGACCACTGTAATCTGTCATACTTCACCGAGTAATATAAATATTGTGTTAAAAAATGCTACACAATGGTATTTCCTATTTTTTAATGCTGACATCATGAGTTAAGTTGTGTTTTTCCTCTATCTCGAGTCACGACCTTTGGGCTTCGACATCTTGACGTAACGGAACAAAACTTACCATTTTTTATCTTATTCTGAGAGTCTGTGTATTGGATGTGTTCGGCGACATCGGCCCAAGAGGGTTTGTGTAGGCTGTCGGTGTCAGAAGAGAGGACGGGATTCGTGGAGAGAACGGTGTTGAGGTTTCTCAAGTAGTCGGGGGGGAAACTCTCCAACTCGTCCCCTGCTGAGCCGTAGCTCCGCAGGGTATCCAGATTGTTGAGGACAGTGGCAGCCGCATGATATGCGGGCTCATTGTTGGAGCTGGGGGTGTAGGAGGCGGGGCGAGGGGGGCACTGAGGGGGGACAACCTGAAACAAACATACACACTCAACGATAACTAAACAAACTAAACAAACATTTAAAATAGCCATGCATATGGTATAAGGAGACAACAATATTTTATGTGGAATTACATTTATTTTAAAATTTACTTGAGACCAGAATATCATGGCCAGTTTAATGTAATATACCCCAGAAAACGTTTGTTCACTCAGGCAGCCACTAGTTGAATGTTGGGAAATGCTCCGTGTTAAAAGCTTATTTCCTAGGTACTGTACCAGTATTCGTTTGGTGAACATAATCAGGTTGTTTCACTACACTATTTGGGCACATTACTTTCTGAGCATCTTGTAGATATACATTGAAAAACATTCTTTATGAGTAGGTTTTGATAGCCAGTTGTATTCTTGGCTGCTAACCAAGAAAACGGTATTGTTGTTTCCATTAATTCCATAAGCCATGCACAAAAAATAATATGTGCTTGAAATAAAAGACATACTTGAAAAAGTGATGATGCAAAGATAAAGAGGATTAGCTCTAGTATTAAATAAATTTTTAGTAAATACATTGATTTTAAATCACATTATACCCAGAAATTCACATAATAATTATAATAGGTAAATAAGAGAACAGCGACAAAATTACAAGTACAAAATTTGGTTTCATTCGTGGCCACATGAATCGTTAAGCATGGTTAACATGGAAAGCTAGTGCTTTAAGTATCCTATACTTACTTCAAGTGAACTGAATAAGAAAACTGATCAAATCTTGGCCCTAAACTGAGTCCAACACCTATACGTATTAAGAATAGAAATACGCCTATAAACTGAATGAAAGTATAGTACTTTGTTAATTTCAGTAAATATTACACATGTTCTGTTATAGCATAACATTATCACATTTCAGTAAGTGTAATTTCTGTGAATTGTTTTGAAAACAATAGATCGTATTCTTTTGTAAGTTTATAAGCCAAAATAATATTCTAGTAGAAGTAGATAGAACCATGAAGTTATGTTCTCAATAAAATGTTTAAGATCAATTTTATTGCACTTGACAATTTTTACCTGTGTCACCTCCAAATTGCTCAGTTTTGACCCTCGCTTAAAGTCGTGGTCATTCGCTCGCGACGAGTTAAGAACAATGTCCTTTCGGGTCTCGTTGTTGATGTGGTTGGCTCTCTCTCGTGAACGCTTTACACGAAAACGTCTAAAATACGGAATAGAAAAAGGATTTATTTTAATACTTTTTCAAAATGCATCCTTGCAATATGGTAAGATCCTTGCAGGATGGTCGATCATACCTGAAGACGATGAACATGAAGACGATCAAGCAGATGATTGCAACGACTGCCAGCGACATAGCGATCTCTTCCCACGTAATGGTGGTGATGATGGGGCCAGGTGGAACGCCCAGCTCGCAAGAACGCCCACTGAAGTTGGGCGGACAGACGCAACGGAAGCTGCCAGGCTCGTTGACACATAATGCACCGTTCTGGCAAGGTCCCTTCCCTCCAAGGCACTCATCAATATCGGTTTGGCATCGATCGCTGTTGGAGAAAGCAATCATTAATGTTCCTCTATCGTGAAAGATTAACTTGGAATATTGAGTTCCTCAGGAAAAATGTAATAAATAGCTTCATGATCATAGTCGAAAAAATGGTGATAAAAATGTGTGGTGAAAAAATGTGTCCAGATTTTCAAAAAGACCTTAATTGTATTTGTAAAGTAATGATGCACAGAAAAT
Source organism: Isoperla grammatica (assembly GCA_945910005.1). Lineage (NCBI taxonomy): Eukaryota > Metazoa > Arthropoda > Insecta > Plecoptera > Perlodidae > Isoperla > Isoperla grammatica. The sequence continues at coordinate 3,930,403 of OX246739.1, read as the reverse complement.
AAGATTGTGTATGGAGACCACCGTAACTGGTAGGGGGGAAGTATACCAAATACAAACATAATTTTCCTATGTGGCCTATATTAATTTAATTCTCACACAAAATATTAGTCACATGAAAAATTTCACATATTCTACCCAAATTAAAAGTGTGAGTTCTATGCCTACATAATATCTAGAATTTTTCAACTTGCTTCCTGTTTAATGGGAAAATAATTAAAATTGTGGTAATAAATAATGAAAAATTAATGTAATCACATTTCATTCTAAAAGCATTATCGTTGCATATAAGCGAGTATACTAACACTGGCAATAGTTTGCATGTACCGTACGACATACTAACTACAGACAACAGCAAACAATGCTTTAGTGCTCACCCAGTATAGTTCCGGCATTTGCAGATGGGCTCCGTGTCTCCCTCCTCGCAAGCTCCGTCGTTCCTGCAAGGATTTGGGCGGCAGAAACGACCAAACTCGCACCGTTTACCAGTGAGAGGAAGCTCGCACTCGCACACGTAGTCTCCCACTTTGCCCACCGCTTTGCAACGCCCGTCAAACAGGCACGGAGAAGACGCACACGGGTCCTTGTCAATCTCACACGTCACGCCCGCAAAGCGAGTGTGACACAGGCACTGAAACATTCCGAGAACATATTGTATTCAATTATATATTCAGAAGTTGAGTTTTGGGGTAGTATCTTACAGCTCACAGATTGAAGCTGATACATTTGAGATATACACGTAATATCAAAACTTAAAAAATATAACACTTCTTATTTGTTGAAATGTTCCTTTTGTCTCTCAATCTGCTTTTATCACACTTCAAAGATTAACCAATTGAATCCTATGCAAACACACACACCCACTCAAGCCGATTGAAACTACTCAAATCCCACTGAAACTCAGTTCTTGCAACTGAGTGGATGGGCAATAAACACAAATGTATTTAATTCTTTATTTTAGTATCCACCAAACACCGATATTCTCAGTAATTAGAAGTATTTTATTATTCAGTACTAGTTCTTATTCTATTAGCAACGCTTAAGTTTTATAAGCAATCTTAAGAATACCCTTTTAAATATTTCAGCCACATTATTAGTTAAGTCAACATTTTCTGGTCCCACTTATACAACAGTATGAGTGTGCGGTATATAAACCTTACCTTGAAAGAGTCCCCCGCCTCGCGGCAAGTTCCTCCGTTCTGACAAGGCTGGGAGCCACACGGTCCGGGCTGCAGCAGGATTACCGCAGGATCACAGCTGAACTCCACGTTGGCAAACCGTTTCAAGGTGGTGACAGTACCGGCCCCACTCATATGGAGCGGAACGCTGACGTGGGCAATACGAACATCGTCCATGCAGCCAAAGAAACCTCGTTGGACATCTTCAAAGCCGAGGATTGCCGGATGTTGGCGGACCTGAAAATATGGAGCGATCGCTTTATTTTACAGGCTCATATTTTTTTTTCACCCTTTCAACACATGCCACTACATAATACTATGGTTTTCTGTCTCCCCTCTTCTATATGCAAATACCAGTACTACTTCAATGCTATACTATACAGTGGCATTCACAGTAATGGTAGTTTTTTCATGCCTGTACATAAATGCAGTCAATATGATTTCTTTCATCACAATATGCTAGAGTGTTATGACGATTCATTGCTTACCTCAGCCCCAAGATATATGTCATCATTCTGCAGGTTGAGAATATCATTAACTCCCGGCGCCGATCCATGGGCTACGTGTTTACCGTCGACAGTTACGTTAGCCATGTTGTTCTTGCGCTCTAATCGGACATCATGCCACTGCCCATCGCTGACGTACGTACTGCCCACTCGCACTAGACCCTCTCCGCTGCCCAGGTCGTATCGGTACTGCACCACTCCGTTCACAAGCTGAAACAAACAAGGGAATCGGGTGATCTTGAGGCTTTTCATTTCCTAAAGTAGCGAGCTCTATATACAATTCAGACTAACTATCATAACTAGTTTCAGTGATGTAGATATATTTTGTATTTGGTGAAGACCTTTAATTTATAAAGTCCTAAAATATTGAGAAAGAACAGAAATGTTTTTATGAAAAGCTTCACCTCCTTACACTACTAATGATAGCCTACTTAGACACAATTACATCCGTACAAAATATCATTAATTTCTCAGAAAACTAACTTGGTGGCACTGGTGTGTAAATGATCTTACCTCTAAGATGTTATAGTCGACTTTTCCAGCTGCGTACATGAGGTTTCCTGTTGGCTGCATTGTTCTTACTTTCATTGACAAACTCAATTGATCTTCTATGGTCTTCCTCACCATAGCCTTGTCAACTCTGTACTGGGCATAACTCTTGCCGGTAAATGATACGGGATTCCTTGGAATATAGCACGACTCGTCGTGGCATCTCGATATGTCTATCTCGCAACCGATGCCGGCGAATCCCTCGGGACACTGGCAGGAATATCCTTGAACGGAGGCGTCGGGGAAACAGACCTTGAACGCTGGACACGGCTCTCTCGCGCACTCGTTTACGATCATGTCGCAGAGATCCCCTGCGTAGCCTTCCTTGCACTCGCACACGACCTTGTGTTGATGATGAGGCGAGACGAAGCTGGTCACGTCCGTCGCGATGGGAGTGAGCGCGTTGGGGTTCAACTTGATGCGGTCTTCACACTCCCCGTACGTACAATAGCTCGGGGTGCATTTCTCTCGGACTATCTCCTCCACCACGAGGCTCGTCGACACCTCCAACTCCTCCAGGTGCTCGTTGATGGCCTGACGAACTGTTTCCGACGAGTGATAGCTCGGACCCGGGGAGGCCGATTGAGTGACCCTCACCGCGAACAAGACATCCAAGTCGTTGTTTGGGTTGGGTGCTTGGCGGACGGATCGGCCCTTCTTCCTCTTGGGAGCTTTGTAAGCCGTAGGCTGAACGCTTATGATTACCACGTCTTTCAGTCGAGCACTGAGTGCGTTCCTGACCGCTCGTACGAAGCCCTTGCGATGACTTAGAACAAAGTCCAGAGGAGAGATGTCTCTAAACCTTATGATCACAGAATTTGCTAACATTTCCTCTGATATTAACTCTACAGAGACTTTGACTGTCGAATAAGAAGAGAACTTTCCGTCGCTAACGGACACATTGATACGGTAATCCCCAACGTCCAGCCTCGGTAGGGCGATCAATGTGCCGTCCGTTCGGTCGATCTCGAACAGATCACTGGCTGGATTTATGACCGGCCCGCCAGTTGACGTGTACACGAGACTATAGGATAACGTGTCATACTGGTCTTGGTCTGTCGCATGGATTCTCCCCAATATTCCACCGGCAAACTCGTCCAAGAAAGAGTTGACGGATATTTCCAGTGGTGTGATTATTGGAGGATACTGGGATTCTTCAATCACCTACAAGGATAACAATAACAAAAATAAATAGTCGAAAAGGCTGTCATGAAAAAGATGGATCTGAAATACTAAGATGCAATTACCATGGGTCAAAAAAATAGCCATAGCCTATAAGTTACTGTGTTCATCTAAAAAATGTTTACAAATATTTTATGCAAAACCAAATACATTATTAAATTAATTGTAAATCCATTAGTTAAAGACATGAGTCAAAGCATGCATTAAATTTAAATATGAGGAATTAAAGACAGTCAAAGTGCTGTGTTAAATTTTCTACTATCCCATGGAATGAAGAAGGCAGAATAGAAAGATATTGCAGCTCTTTATTGATGGGAGGAAACATAGGCCACTACCTTCTATATTCATCTCTCAGCATATTTTGTTGCAATTGTAGTAACCATCCTACCTTGACAATGACCCAAGTATCCGAGTACAGTGGAGGAGTCCCATTATCGAACACCCGAATATGAAGAAGATATTTGTCTCGGATCTTGTGGCTGAATCTGGCAGCCGTCCGTAATATGCCGTCTTGTTCCAACCGAAAAGCTGATCCCTCGTTACCAGATCGAAAGTCAAAAGTGTACGGAGCAGCGTTTGGAGTGGCGTCCGCATCGGTGACAATAAACTTGAGAACTTGGAAGCCCAATGGTTTGTCCTCTTGAACTATGGCCGTGTAGTTGCCTTGCGAAAACAATGGGGGATTGTCGTTGGCATCGGATATTTCAATGTTCACATTAACCGAATTCGACATTGTGGGAAGTCCGTTGTCGTGCGCGTTAATCTCGAGTACGTAGCTCGATACCATCTCTCTGTCCAGAGCGCCGGCAACAGATATGTAGCCAGTCTTTTCGTCGATAAAGAACTGCTTTTGTCTGTCGCCCTTCTGAATGGAGTAAGACACTTTGCCATTGACATCGCTGTCTAAATCGTTTGCTAGGACCTGCAACAATAAAACCATTCATGACTTGTATTTATCGCATAAATAATCCTACATCATGTGAGTATGTACCTATGTCTTCTATTTTTTTTTTTTATCAAAGATGTTGATAACATCCTTAACACAACAGCTGTAATGTGGGTACACACTCTTCAATGTTTTAGAATGTGAATTGTCTACAAAACGACTGAGAAATGATTTCTAATCAGCCTGTGAGAGAAAATGGTCTATTAATTTAAGCAGTAAAGCAACTTTTAGAACATTTCTCACCTGCAGAATTTTATCCCCGATCTGGGCGTCTTCTCGTATCCTAGCGCTGTATGAGGATTGGCTGAAGATGGGACCATTGTCGTTGCTATCGGACACTGAGATGTTCACCGTAGCGTGGTTGCTCAATGGGGGTATTCCGCCATCGACAGCTTGAACAGTCAAGAAATAATCCTTCGCTCTTTCGTAATCCAGCTGTTCAGAGATTGTTATCACTCCGGATTTTGAATGAATTTCAAACTTCTTATGTTCGTTTCCTCCGACGATGGAGTAGGTCACTTCCGCATTGATACCGGTGTCCTTGGAAGTCGCCAAAACTCGCACAACTTCCGTCCCAACGGAATCAATTTCAGGCACCAAGGCATAATAGTATTTTGAAGCAAATTCAGGAGGGTTATCATTAATATCTAATACTAAAACGTTCAGAGTTGCCACTTTGGATAATTGTGGGGTCCCTTGGTCTATTGCTTGGACCGACAGGTTGTACATAGACCGTGTCTCGCGATCTAAGGGCTTTGCGAGAGTCACTATTCCACTGTCTGATGAGATCTTAAAATGGCCGTTTGCAGAGTCCAACAGGGCATACTTGATCTTGCGGTTGATGCCTGGAAGATAAAGAAAAGGACATTTTAATTGTAATTTTAATAAAAGGTATTTACCTAGACTTTTCTAATTCTTCCAAATTTAAATAATCAAACACATAAATACAAAAATAAAATTTCAATATCCAGAAAAATTCAACACTTTTTGTGTGTAGTTGGGAAGGGGGTGTATTTCCCTACGTTCAAATATTCGTTTCACACATTTAGGATTTTAAACGCTTTTTCGCAAGAGTAGGGAAGACATACGTACCAATGTCTCGGTCGGTGGCGTGAACCTTAGTGACCAGGGTCCCGACCTCAACGTCCTCCGGAAGCATCGCGCTGTAGGTGTCCATGGAGAAGTCTGGGGCGTTATCGTTGAGATCCGACACGAGAACCTCCAGCTGTGATGAACACTCCCAGCCTGGACGGTCCCTGTCCTGGACGTGGGCTGTCAGCTGGTACTTGGCCTGCTCCTCCCGGTCCAGGGGACGGGCTGTCTTCAGGTGGCCTGGGGACAGTGACAGTTATCATTAATACACTCCCAGCATTGACGGTCTCGGTCTTGGACGTGGGCTGTCAGCTGGTACTTGGCCTGCTCCTCCCGGTCCAGGGGACGGGCTGTCTTCAGGTGGCCTGGGGACAGTGACAGTTATCATTAATACACTCCCAGCCTGGACGGTCCCTGTCCTGGACGTGGGCTGTCAGCTGGTACTTGGCCTGCTCCTCCCGATCCAGGGGACGGGCTGTCTTCAGGTGGCCTGGGGACAGTGACAGTTATCATTAATACACTCCCAGCCTGGACGGTCCCTGTCCTGGACGTGGGCTGTCAGCTGGTACTTGGCCTGCTCCTCCCGGTCCAGGGGACGGGCTGTCTTCAGGTGGCCTGGGGACAGTGACAGTTATCATTAATACACTCCCAGCATTGACGGTCTCGGTCTTGGACGTGGGCTGTCAGCTGGTACTTGGCCTGCTCCTCCCGGTCCAGGGGACGGGCTGTCTTCAGGTGGCCTGGGGACAGTGACAGTTATCATTAATACACTCCCAGCCTGGACGGTCCCTGTCCTGGACGTGGGCTGTCAGCTGGTACTTGGCCTGCTCCTCCCGATCCAGGGGACGGGCTGTCTTCAGGTGGCCTGGGGACAGTGACAGTTATCATTAATACACTCCCAGCCTGGACGGTCCCTGTCCTGGACGTGGGCTGTCAGCTGGTACTTGGCCTGCTCCTCCCGATCCAGGGGACGGGCTGTCTTCAGGTGGCCTGGGGACAGTGACAGTTATCATTAATACACTCCCAGCCTGGACGGTCCCTGTCCTGGACGTGGGCTGTCAGCTGGTACTTGGCCTGCTCCTCCCGATCCAGGGGACGGGCTGTCTTCAGGTGGCCTGGGGACAGTGACAGTTATCATTAATACACTCCCAGCCTGGACGGTCCCTGTCCTGGACGTGGGCTGTCAGCTGGTACTTGGCCTGCTCCTCCCGATCCAGGGGATGGGCTGTCTTCAGGTGGCCTGGGGACAGTGACAGTTATCATTAATACACTCCCAGCCTGGACGGTCTCGGTCCTGGACGTGGGCTGTCAGCTGGTACTTGGCCTGCTCCTCCCGGTCCAGGGGACGGGCTGTCTTCAGGTGGCCTGGGGACAGTGACAGTTATCATTAATACACTCCCAGCCTGGACGGTCTCTGTCCTGGACGTGGGCTGTCAGCTGGTACTTGGCCTGCTCCTCCCGGTCCAGGGGACGGGCTGTCTTCAGGTGGCCTGGGGACAGTGAAAGTAACTTACGTATTGTCATATCTAGTTACCAAACTATTTACTAAAGAGCGCAAGTGCACAATATCCGTTGCAAACAATTAAAGTAAAAAGTAAAAATGCAACAATACATTTTTTCTTTTTTTTCTTTCATCATGGGATATAACATGCATGAAATTGTTACCTGGCAACAAAGGCCCCTAGGGGTAGGGGACGACTATGAATACAGACCTTATTACTTACATTTATTTATAGATATAAGCTATCAAGTCGGAGTTACCTACATCAATCAATCAAGTTTTTGACAATTTAAAATAATTACCTCCAGATTTGTCGAGAGTGAATTTATCCGACCCTTCACCAGTCAGGTAGAAACGCAAGTTGGCGTTGGGCTCCTCGTCAAAGTCCGCAGCCAAGACCGTCAGGACGTAACTCCCAGGATTCACACCCTCGGAAAGAACCTCACGGTATCGGTACTTCAGACAGTAAGGCGGGTTGTCTAAAACAAAGAAATCCAATTAAACTCATTGAAGTTTACTTCTTTATAGTACTGCTACTAGCTAAGCTAAGTATTTTTGTTAATTAAAATGTAGAATAATTATTAATAAAACGTTAAGTCGATCTTCACCATATATGGTTTTTCAATTTAATTCAGTTATTAGATTTTATTGATCTGATTGATAAGTTTGATATCATTCATACAAGTATAGAGAATATTTGAGTGATGAATTAATTACCATTGGCATCCAGGATGGCGATAGTGACCTTGGACTGCGCAATGAACTTCCCATCAGTGGCCGTAACATCCAACACGTATTTATCGACGCTCTCTCTGTCCAGCTGCTTCGCGACGTAGACCTCCCCCGTCTGTCTGATCTGGAACTGCGATCTCGAGTCTCCGCCCGTGATGTAGAAGTCGAGGGGTGAAACTATGTCGAGGTCCTTATCTGTCGTACTGAGCTGAACAACCACGGTGCCGGGCAGAGCGTCTTCGTTCACCGCAGCCTTGTAATGAGCGCTGGTGAACACGGGGGGATTGTCGTTGTAATCCTTCAGCTTGATGTACACGCTCGTCCTCGCAAAGTGTTTGGGTGTCCCGTTGTCGGTGGCGACCACTTGGAAACTGAACTCTCCCTGCTTCTCTTTGTCCAGCTGTACGAGTGTCGTGATCCAGCCTGTATACGTGTCCACGGCGAATATGTTGGCCAGTTCGCCGATGTCGGAACCGAACGAGTAGCGGACTTCGCCGTTGCTGCCTTGATCCTGGTCGTGGGCAGTAACTACAACAAACAACAACAGGTGGTTTACTTAAGTGATTCTCCACTTGATATAAAACATTCATTTTCCCAATAGACCTAGTTGAAATGAAAGAAAACTGTTTGTAAATTGATTGAAAATTTTTGTTTGTGTGTCAGGAATCGAGATCAAGAAAAAACTATTTTTTGATTACCGGTACCGTTATAATAAGAGTTTGTCACTAAAATATTGCCCAATGTATATTAAATAACACACGGTGGAATCTTCACGAAACAGCTCGAGTAGAACAAAAAAAACTGATTTACCTTTTAGTATTGAAGAGCCCTCCTCCATGTTCTCGGCCAGCAGTATACGATACGGACTGCTCTCAAACTGAGGGGCGTGGTCGTTCTCATCCAACACCTTGAGCGTCACTTCAGTCAGAGCCGTCAGAGGAGGACTAGACTCGGTCTCCGCCAGAATACCAATCACATGGGAATCTAACAAAAATAAAATAAAACAAATTATAATTTACACAAACAATTAATGGTAGATATTTATGAAATGATGGAACAATCTAGAATAGATTGAATGGCCCTGCCAACATTTCAATATATATAGCCATATTGCATGTGCAATCGTTGGACCATGACCAACTTATCACTTTACCTTGTAGTTCTCTGTCCAGTGTTCTAGCGAGCGTCAGCTGACCTTGAGAATCGACAGCGAAGAGTGGAGAATCCTCACTCCCCGACATGATGCGGAAGTGGACAGTTGTGTTCGTAACCTGTGATGGGATAATAAAGATGAATAATGCTGATCACAAACATGTGGACATAACTCAATAGACCTGTATCAAACCCAGGCTCATTATGTACAATAATTATTCCTGGACTTACAGACATCTGTTTACAGACAGTAGCCTACAGTATGTATAACCAAAATTGTGTCTGATGGAAATGTAATACTGAACGATTTTTCGATTATGATATAACTACTTTTTAATAACTAATAATAGTAATATTAAAAAATGAAAACCAAATTAAAAGAGTCAAAATCAAAAGAACTTACAGTCTTGAGTCGTGTGATAACTGTCCCTGGTTGCGAGTTCTCAGAGATGAAGAACTTATCATCCTTGCGTTGAAACATGGGCGCTACGTCTTGAGGGCCAATCACATAAATGTCAACGGGAACATTGGCATGGAGTGATGGAACCCCTTGGTCTTGAGCCCGCACGAAGAACTGGAACACTTGGTTCTCTGCAATTAACAAACATCACATCATTACTAAATACTAATTACTCTTTGCAATAAGGTTTTATTTTAATACATCCATGTAGAAACTAGGGATGTGCGGGTAGTGATTTTTTAACTCGGGTCGGGTTCGGGTCGGGTATGGAAATTAACCTCGGGTCGGGTATGGAAATAAACCTCGGGTCGGGTCGGGTCGGGTAGTGCTAAAATTAATACACACGTATAGATCAGTCAAATATATTATAAGTAAAGTGTTTAGTAATAATTAATAAAAATGTATCAATCAATAGAAAATACGTTACATAAAATGTAGTTGTGTACGAATCTACGATCCGAATCTACTTCAACACATTCGAATTTTCTAATTATTTGAAAATTTGAATTTCCCGCCGTATTTCACGCTATTTCCGCCAAGAAGGCGGTGGGGAGTTCTGGCATATGGTCGCCATCTTTGTTTAGATCATGGTCAAATGTCAAATACATCGTGAAATCATGGTGAAATATTGTTATTCACCTAGGCTACACTATATTCATGAAATAATAATAAAGTAAGATAGAAGGTAAGGCATCCTCATATAAATATCAGTTCCTCCCAAGCTTCCTCGTCTTGCAGCTTCATATTGAAATTCACAATTTCGACCAATCATAACCTCGAAATTATGTTGTACTAGGCCTAGGCTACCCGACCCGGTTTTTTCGGGCATAATTTACAGCCCGACCCGACCTCGGGTAAATTTTGTTACCCGAAAAATACCCGTTTTTCGGGTACCCGCACATCCCTAGTAGAAACTGTTGTAAACGATCCGTCAAGGCGTTTTGAATGGTATTCTTAAATGTGGTAGTTGTAATTTATTACAAATGGTGTACAGTTTGTTGATGATTGATACATACCCCAAGGTACTGCACTTTTCAGAAGAAAGATTGATCCTGTTTGAGCGTTTATTCCGAACAGCTCCTTGACACCAGATGTTTGGGTCTCATAAATTGAGTATTCAATTTCTGCATTCTTATCATCATCAGCATCGACTGCCTTGACCTAGACAGACCAATCAAATCAGCACATTTAGTATATTTAAAACAAACAATATGAGTGTACAATAATGAATTGTGTTCTCGATTAGTTATTTTATAGGCAATGTCTAATGTTGCCTTTTGAAACAAGGCACTATGTAATGCATAGCAAGTTACTAAATAATTACCTTAAGAAATCCAGAATTGATGGTCAAATTATTCTGAATTGTGGCTTTGTATTCTCGAAGTAAAAACTTAGGTGAGTTGTCGTTTTCATCGCCTACTTTGACCCGCACGGTCATAAATCCAGACCTGCCTCCCCCATCTGTGGCCATCACTGGGATTTCAAACAGTCTCTTAGTTTCTCGGTCCAATTTCTTCTTCGTGACAATCTCTCCCGTTCGTTTGTTGATATCAAATGATTCTCTCATAAGTTCAGAGGGTATAGAGTAAATTATTTCCCCATACTCTCCAAAGTCTTTATCAATGGCAACAACTTTTGTAACTTGTGCATTATGCATTTGATTCTCCAAAACCTTAACTTCAGTTTGAACTTTTAGAAATGTTGGGTTATTTCTATTTGCTGGTAGTATTTCAATCTTAACTCTTGTGAAACTTGTGTAAACGCCGTCTGTTACGGAAATGTTGAGCAAATTAGAGGGACGGTCAGCAAAATTGTGCATGTTGATAAGCGATATGATTCCGGTAGCTGGATTTATGGAGAATGTCTGTTGTTCGTTGCCTCCGACAATCGTGTAAGTCAGGCGTTCGTGGTCAACGAAATCGGGATCATTGGCGGCTACAATGGTAACAAACTGTCCTCGCTGAGCGTGTTCCGATAAGAAACAGGTGTAAGAGGTCTGTTCAAACTTAGGCGGATTGTCATTCATGTCCAACACTGGAAAGAGAAATTTTATGTCAGACCAAAAGCACTCACTATATTAAGTTATGATTAAGTTAAGCTATGATTATTTTAAGGAGTGTGATATGTGTGATATATGAACTCATGCAGATAATATTACAGACACAATAGGGATGTGGGTAATGCAGGTGTACATACCCGTAACCCACACGTGAGCAGTACTGGATAAACTCGGCATGCCAGAGTCGATTGCAATAACACTGAAATGATGCGAGTTGTGCAGCTCGTGATCGAGAGAACGTTTCAGGTAAATAGAACCATCTTCGGGGTCAATGTGAAAGTAATCCGAAGAATTTCCGACGTCGTTCTGAATTGCATATCTCACTAATGCATTGATACCTGTAAAATGAAATACTATTACTAATACAATCTTACACTTTAATACCAAGGAATTCTTTAAACTGTACCATATTTAAAACTTTCCAATTCCAAACTAAAATCCTTCAATAACAATTAATTCCATATGTAAACCGTTCCATGTGATCAGTTTGAACTAGACTTACCAGTATCATTGTCCTTGGCCACGACCTTCAGAACAGAAGTGCTGAATGGCGCCGCCTCGGAAACAGAGATATTGTATGAGTCTGTGCTGAACTCTGGGGGACAATCGTTGACGTCTTGAACCTGCATTCAAAGGAAACACACAAATCACAACAAGTCCTAAGAGTACAACTCAAACAAGACAAAGTTATTTTACTGATTATAACAGCGACTTCCATCCTTTACATTGAATTATAATCAAACACCAAGGTGCAAGTTTCTTCAAGAAGTCAATTTATCAGTCAGTAACTATACATTCACATTACGCTCCATTTCACACGGCTTTCCTTCTTTTATCCAACAGCTTACAGGCTATGCAATAGATTCCAGTACCCACCAAAATGCTGACGAGCACTTCTGCGTAGATTCCCGATACGCTGTCAGTGGCTCGTATCGTCAGCTCGTATTGCTTCTTCTGCTCGTAGTCTAGTTCATCCACCACATAGATCACACCTACAACGAAGAGAGACATTCATAACACACAGTCACATCATTTGTATGGAGGAACACTATATCGCCCTCATGGTGCAACACTTTCCATCTTGCTCAGTAAGTTAATACAACTGTTATTATTCTGTATACCACATAGTACTATTCCCATTAATGTTTGTTGTTTTGTTATACAACTTGTGCAAAAAACAAATTAAATGGACAGTTAGAAAATGTCAAGTAGGTACCATAGTAATTTTAATGAATGAGATAATATGTTGAGAGTTGCCTCCTTTCATTAGACATTCACCTTGTCTTGTAGTATTGTACATTCCACTTCCCTGCCAAGTTCTACATTTTGAGAGGTTTTGTCTTTGCAATTTTATACTTTACATACCATTTACTCCAACTAAGCTAGCACCTTGGTCTAGGAAAAAGATGTAAATTGACATTTCAAAATGTTTAACTTCCACCACTCCAACACACCCATTTTTAAAATGAACAAACCATGTATCTTAGAGTAGGTATGGCAATGAACACAAATGAAACTAAAACCAGGTCACAGCTTATTTACAATGCTAAGTTCTGAAGGAATGGTCACAGAAGGAAAGTGAAATACCGCATGTCAGACCGCATAGGACCTGGCCGAATTAATGATTCCAAAATGCAATCAATGTTGTGGCTTGTTCTGTGCTATTGCTTACTAGACTAGATTGTGAAAATGTATATGGTACCTATCTATTGTAGGTAGTGTATTATTCTGTAATATTCTGCTAATGTACAAGCAGTGCACTTTACCTCATACCAAGCAGTCAATTTCAAGTCTACCAAGCCAAAAAACAAAGTATGTAATTAATCGGTTGCTTAATAGAAGTACTAATTACATGCAACACTTGTTCTAGTTAATTAACTTTACAATTAATATTACTTTTATATAACAATATGGTACTGTTTATAACATTTCTATCATAGTATTTTAATTTAATCATGCTTAATAATAACAAAACTATTGAAAATCATGGTTATTGCATTTTAGTACATACAGTATATACAACAGTCTAAATTCGTACGATGTAATTTATATACATAGTAACCTTCATGATATAAATAACCTGCATGGTGGTGTGTACCTACCTACCTACATAAATGCATGCATAAACAAGAATATAATGGTGACACATTTTCATTAAAATAAAGCACATTAACAGGATATATGGTACAACATAAAGTAGTACAAAAACTGGATACTGTATTATAAAAATACTCTGCATGACAAAATAAATGGCAAAGCAGGCCAACCAAAAAAACAATTCGAATTGACAATACCACAAAGACACCGACAATACTGGCAATAATGGCACCAAAGAACAAGAGTGATATAATGTGATCCAACCATCCAGTGCAGAGAAACCTAGAGAGGAAAACAAAGAGGAAAATAAATGAGCTAGCATTCGTCAGAAGCATAAAAGAGTAGCCAAAGTTATAGAGTGAATAAGTGTTAGTTAGTCGTGCTAGATGCATATTTGAAATGTGACCCCATAAATGTTCGTACTGCGATGATAAAATCTCATGTTGAAGACTTCTTGAAATATTTTACTCTAAAAACTTTAAACACATTTGAGACTACAAGTATTTCATGGTGCAAGTAAACGTAACGTTTTGGCCTATCATTCCAATCACAATCACAATTACAATCACAACTTTAATGTTTATGGTGGCTTAGAAACAGAATATTACAGATGAGGTATGCTCGTGCTGTGAGTCACGATTTTGGTTGTGATTGTGCGATTGCTGTTTTTTTTTATCAGCTGGTACATAAGTCATATTTGTACCAGCAGATGTAGAAGTCTATACACAAACAACTGTCATAGATACATTTTATCTATAACTTTCTTTTTATACATCTTTATAAAAAGGAAATTATTTGCTCCAGGTGGCACGAATATATATCATAAAAAATCCCAGTAAATGCCATTACCTTTTCAACTAAGCCATGTATCGAAAGAGAAACGTAATAAAAGTGAATAATATAGTACAATACGATATAATGATTTAATATTTGAATAGATTTATATTCCAATCTTTTCTTTTACGATGTCGTAATAACCCTACAGCATTATAAAATATTTACGAGTTTTTTGCAGAGTCTTAAATCCTGTATTTTATGGGCGCACATTCAAAAGCCACGGCATGCTACAACAGCAGCAAGGGAAAGCGCAGCCAAAGCCAAACATAACACACAGATATAAAATAGAATAAATAATACTCACAAGGGCCATTTTTACTGTCAGGGGCTGTGAAGGAGACACAAAATACTATCATCAGTTTGGCGCAATTTAGAAACTGCTCAACAGAACGATACACTAGCAACATACTTAGAACGATCATAGCACTACCATACCAAATAACAAAAGGAGTTTCAAGTATCCATGCAGCTCAATAAGTATGAAGTTAAAGGCTAACCTTTACCCAAATTATTTCGTTAAGACTGTCATAAAAATGGCATTTTGTTTTAGTTAATTAAGAAAAATAGTTAAATAGCAGCTCAAAACTGAGAATGAAAGTGTCAATACAAACCCACTTAAGCCAAGTTAAAGATTTATACCATGTCAGTAACTTCTGTGGAATAATTTGATACCAGTGCATAGATTTGTTTAAGGGTTGTACATTCAAATAGAGAATATAATTCATAATAAAATAAAACCATTATATATATATTTACCATGTACTCGACAACTAGGTCATGAAGTACAACGCTTGCAAGATATTATACTTCACTTCACTTCAACAATTTATAAGACTGTTTGAAAGTTCTACATGTCTGTTTATAGGTGTGTTAAAACTCAGTCAGCATAAACAAGTAGGATGAAAACCCACAAGGTTATGTTTAAAAGAAATTAAAGAAAATGAAAGTCATGGAATTAAAATAAAATACAACTTTTAGCAACACAATAGCTTATTTGGTATTGCCAATGAGCACTGAACTGAAGTGGGTTTGTAGTTTGAACTGACACATGTTATTTTTAAATAACCTCAAACCAAAAATCTACTGAAGTTAAAAAATATATAATTGGAAAGATAGCTGCAGTAGTTATAAAATAATATCAAGGTCGAAATTGACAGCCATAACCAGAAAGAAATAAAATAAACTGAGCAAATTTTAGTTTGGTAAATTTGGTTAAGGATCAATCTACTTATTAGGCAAATGAAACACAACAATCGTTCTCAAAATGCAGCATTTACTGCTGCTGAGTAAAGGGAACTTTGAATACTTCTGACAATTTGTCTAAGTGAATTTTGGAAGTGACTACATAAATTCATGGGGAAGTATGAAAGACAAAATGTAAACATGTTATTAACCATGTAAACCATTGATATTGATATTGTGCTATAAAATTGATTTACTGACCTCTTATAAAATATAGTGATTAGTGAATTCATATTAACTTCAATCCATTTATGTATTTTTCATACTTGATTTTGTAATATGTCATACAAAAAAGCTAAAATAAAGGCATTATTGTCATTATTATTTTTATACTGTGTGCTATCCACTTTCCAAACACAACTACTATACGTTTGAAGTAAAAATAACTCGTTGTGGTTGGCAGGGACAACCCATGCAATAGGAAACTGTACTTAATTTCAAATATTGGTACTATACGTAGGCTATAGTATGTAATAAAGAAAGATCTCATCTGCAAATCCAAGTACTGTACAGTAACGTAATTATACATTTTCTACAGTAAAATGTTTAACATATATCAAGTTACCAAGTTCCAAGATTTTTTCCCCGCTGATAAAATGAAATGATATGAACTCATAACGAGATAACGCCAATTATAAATGAATTTACTGAACTGCTACTACACAGCTAACTGTTCAGTTTCTATTTATTTTTTTAATACAAAATTATTTATCATACAACTAAATTGTATCACAATTGGTTGTAAAATTGATTGTCTCAGTAATTCCCATTCCCTTAACTCAACAGCTGACTCGTTTGCATCACACTCCATGCCCAATCCACGAATCAAGTGCGGCACTCACCGGTGTTGAAGTCTAGCGCAAACTCCTCAAAGTCGTTACCCTTGACGATACTGTAGATCAGTTTACGTCCGAGCGGAGACTCGGCCTGAATGCTGACCGACAGGGGGGAGTGAAGCTCGATGCTCTCGGGAATACTGTCCGTGTAGAACTGTTTGTCAAACACTGGCATGGAGCGGTCGATGACCTTCACGTGAACAGACACCTCAGTCGAGCAGGGGGTGATACCTGAATGGTAACATTTCAACATTCAAAATTATAATAGAATTCAAACTTGCACCTCAAAACTTTGTTTTATGTTATATTTCAGTGAGCTCAAATTATGGCCACAGTATGACATTAATTTTGTATAATGTTTGTATTAAGTTTCTTCATTTTGAGCCATAAATAGGGAAACACCCGGGCCTACAATGGTCTACAAGTCATGAAACTAGATAACAAGTTATACACAACAAGCAACAAGAAATGTGTAGATTGTTAGAAACATGACAGAATAGTGACTCACCTCCGTCGTAGGCAGTTATCAGCAGCTCATATTCACGGTTATGTCCTTCTAGGCTTTGTTTCAAGGATACTTCTCCGGTCTTCCGACATACTTTAAAGAGTTCTCCGTGTCCCTTGGTCAGCTCGTAGCGCACCTCACCGTTCTCCCCCTTGTCCATGTCTACTGCGTGGACCTTGGTAACAGGATCGCCCTTCTGAGCGTCCACGGAAACCACCGCGTAGTAGGGCAGGTTCACGAACAGCGGACAGTTATCGTTCTCGTCTAGGATGGTCACGTTGACTAGGGCGTGCGCGATGCGGGGGTGGTCTCCATGAGAATCACTTCTCGCTTCCACTATCAGCTCGTACTTATCTTCCACTTCCCGGTCGAAGCGTTTACCCGTAGTTCGGATTACTCCCGAGGTGGAACCGATCTCGAACATGTCTGTCGGGTTCAAGATGCTGAATATCAGATGTTCGTTCAACGAGCTGCCCAACACGTTTACGACGACGACGGTTTGTACTTTAGTCGAGTTCTCCAGAATCATTCCCGTGTAAACCTCCTTCTGGAAAGTCAGCCCGGAGTTTTCGGATTTCTCGACTTTAATGTTGACTTGAGTGACGCTCGTAAATTTCCCGTCGGAAACTCTCAGATGTAAACGGTGCAGTGACTTTACTTTACTAGGATCGACTACGGTGATAACGCCGGTCTTGGAGTCGACGGAAAATACGTTTGCAGAGTTCCCTTCGATGATGTCGTAGCGGAGAGTCGTGCTCTCGGAAGAGTCGGGGTCCGACGCGTTCACTTGGATGACGCCGACGTTCTCGTACGTCGGTAAGAACAAGGTCGTGTTGTATTCGGGCAGCAAGAAGCGAGGAGGGCAGTCGTTGACGTCCGTCACAGTGATCTCGACCCTCGCCGTCGTTTCGGAAGAGAGTCTCGGCTTCCCCAGGTCGGAAACCTTGACGTGGAAATGGAACTCGGGAATCATCTCGTGGTCCAGGATCATGACCGTGCGTATCGCGCCCGTGCTCGAGTCTATGTGGAAGTATTTCCTGGGCAGCATCTCAACGATGTCGTAGTTCAGCAACGCGTTCAGTTCAGAGTCGTCGTCTTTTGCCTTGATGACCAACGGAGCGCTCGTGTTTGTGAGGACCAGAGATCCGATGGGAGCTGACTCGCTGACCATGCCGGAATAAACACCTTGGAGGAATCTTGGAGCATTGTCGTTTCTGTCCAAAACGTGAACGATGATGTTGCACACGGCTTTGGCAGACGCCTTGAGAAAAAAAATAAATGCAAATATTGTTGAAAACATAAACTAACCATAATTACCAGGAAAGGGGGTCTGGTATAATGGAAACAGATAATCAAATTCTCAACATATACTGTATGCGAAAATACACAATCAATAACCATTAGACACTTTTTCTTTACAAACCATTTTATAAGTTAGAATGATCAAAATAGGTGTACCGATGCACTTCAACCATTTGTAATAAGACGTAGAAGGCAGTACCACTAGGTATTCAAATACATGTACTGTTAAAAGTTGTGCACCATATACCTACATATTTATTTTTTTTAAACATGACACCTCTTCCTAATAACTTTATCATCCATCTGCCTCTTAAACAAAGTTATACTTCTCAATAACAGTAAGATATGCTAGCTTCACTATTTTTAGGTGAAAAGTGGCAACACAGTATTTGCAAGAGGTAAAGGGTAACAAATAAATAAACAACTTTACTAAATACTCACCATATTTGTGGCTTCAATGGTAAGGTTGTAGAATTTATCCGTCTCGTAGTCAAGTTGTCTTTTGGTTATGATCACTCCAGTAGTTGGATTAATGAAGAACATATCGTTTTTGTTTCCCTCAGTGATTTCAAAGAGGAGGGATGAAGTGCTTCTTGCCTCTAGGTGTTTCACGTAGCTGCCCATTGGTTGGTTCTCATAGATTTCAGCAGCAAGTTCTTGTTTTGTAAACCTACAAAAGAAGAGAAATGTTTTTAACTTCAATATTATAATTTATACATTAGTTTAATAATTGAATAGGATATACCTAAAAAAAAACAAAAAACATGCTCACATTTGGCTTGTTCGTACGTTCATTTATTATTGGTCCCACAATAATTCACTATTAGAATACATATATATGTATTCTGAAATTACAAGACTACATCCTTGGCAAACTTAAGTCAGCATCGCAATCACGATCACAACCCAGAAATTGTCAACCTGTTAACTTACACGGTTCATATGGCACTGTTCACAATAGAATCGTGACCTCGTAAGCATGAGTAAATATAGAATTGCAATCCCGATCTTGATTACCACAATTGTGGTTGGGGCTTAAGTTTGACTGTTAGCACGTTTCTTTCTCTCCTGCACCCAGGCGCGGAATGGCTAGGGATGCCGGAATGCAATCGCATCCCGGGCCCCTGGGCAAATCAAGGCCCTTTGGCAGTCCGGGCCCCCGGGCTGCTACCAGAAAGTTCCTATGATGTAAATACTACTCTGTATGTTGCTAAAAAATCTATTCCTCTCTCTAAAAGTATTGTATTTTGAAATTAAAATTGAATTTATTGTAATATTTACTGTAAATATTCAATGTAACTAATTGAATATAAAGAAAATTATTTTGCTACTGGTAGGGACGTAGGGTGGCCTCTGTTAATCGCGCCCTAAAAACGTAATTCAAGCCATAAAATTCAATGCAACCCCAACAAATTGTGTGTGCCTTCGGCGTATTTCCCTCCGCCGGCTGGGGCTTTGCCCCAGACCCCACCTGCACCACGCCACTCGTACGGGCCCCTCCCCCCGAAACCCAGCATCACGGGTCTTTTTATCCTAGTCCGCCCCTGTCGTAGAAGGAAGTGGGGCTTATTCTGGCATCACACAGACATCCTCACTAGACTCCCATACAACACTAGTGGCTGCCTTGGGATCAATTATTAATTGCATTTTACAGCTAAACCGTGCATCGTAGAGGGAAACGGGGCTTATTCTCGCATCACACAGGCACCCTCACTAGACTTCCATACAACACTAGTGGCTGCCTTGGGATCAATTTTTAATTGCATTTTACAGCTAAACTGTGCATCGTAGAGCGAAACAGGGCTTATTCTGGCATCACACACACACCCTCTCTAGACTCCCATACAACACAAGTGGCTGCCTTGGGATCAATTTTTAATTGCATTTTACAGCTAAACCGTGCATCGTAGAGGGAAACGGGGCTTATTCTGGCATCATACAGACACCCTCACTAGACTACCATACAACTAGTGGCTGTCTTGGGATCAATTTATAATTGCTTTTTACAGCTAAACCGTGCATCGTAGGCAGGCGCGGACTGGCTAGGGATGCCGGGATGCGATCAAATCCGGGCCCTTTGGCAGCCAGAAAGTTCCTATGATGTGAATACTTCTCTGTAAGCCTAAATTGCTAAAAAAATCTTAGCCCAACTCTATAAGTATTATTTTGAAATTATTATAATTGAATTTATTGCATTATTTATTGTAAATATTCAGTGTAATTAATTGAATATATTGGAAATTATCTTGCTACTGGTAGGGTGGCCTGTGTTAATTGCGCCCTAAAATTGTATTTTAGGCCATAAAATTCAAAGCAATCTCAAAAAAAATGTATGCCTTCAGCGTATTTGCTTCCGGCAGCTGGGGCCTTGCCCCAGACCCCAGCTGCGCCACGCTACCTCGTGCGGGCCCCCCCGAAACCCAGCATCCCAGGCCTTTTTATCCCAGTCCCCTCCTGACCCTACCTTATTTAGGATAAGCCTGTTAGGGGGGCTTGAATGTTACCTGGGGGGTGCATTGTCTGCCATGGTGACCATGATGTGGACAGGCACAGTGGAGAAGAGGGGTGGGGAACCGTTATCCACTGCCTTGACGATCAACATGTACTCCACCATGAGACTCAGGTCCAAGTCTCGAGCCACTTGAACAGTCCCGAGATCCGGGTCGATGCTGAACACATTCCCAACATTCCCTGTGGAAACAAACAACAATAAGAAGTGAAGGGAAAGTACATATATAGTATATACTGGTAGAAGTCTACAGTAAATATTTGTAACTCAAATATTAACATCAATAGGAATAAGCACTAAAACATGGAAAATGGGTTTAACTTTGAAACAATTTGAAAGTGCACATTGATGTGTTGTATTGTTAAATTTCGTTGAAAAGGGGTATTTTACGTGCACTCCGTAAATACCAAAAATTTCTGTATATTTGTAAATTTGTATTTTATTGACTGTTTTATTGACTGTTTTGTAGTACTAGATTTATATTTGCTGATACATTATTGACAACTTCTGATACTTGTTCACCACAACAGTGTGTGGATGCATAAGTGAATTGTATGAAGGCTAATAAATAATAATAATAATAATGAAAGATGGCCAATGCTTACCTGAAGTGATGGAGTACGTGATCTTGGCGTTATCACCTCGGTCTCTGTCTATGGCGTAGACTCGAACCACAGCCGTGCCGACGCTCGCCGTCTCAAACACCTTGCCCTGGATGATCTGGCTGGTGAACTCTGGCGGGTGATCGTTGTGGTCGTGAACTGTGATGACAACGCGCGCGTAGTTGCGTTTAGACGGCGTTCCCTGGTCCTTCACCATCACAGTCAGGACGTGTTCTTCGATGGTTTCTCTGGGGGAATAAAGGTACATGTGTAAATAACTCAGTTCTTTCACAATCACTCAAATAATGCATGTTTTTGGTGTGCCTGATTAATCTTGATATTAAATCATTTTCAGTTATTTCAAGTATGCATGTCATAAATTAATGTTTAATATATAATTTTTGTATCAACAATAAACAAAGATTATTCTGATTAGCAATCAATACAATTTCAGTCTTTCAGAACAGTCAACAAAACATAATCATTATCAATTTTGTTACAGTGAAAATAAATTCCGTCATTAATTGAATACATACTTGTGTCAAGAACTATGTTTCTAAAAGAGTGTCTGAATTATTCTAAATACAAAGCAATGCTATCAGAGTTTTACAAACTAAAATATTCTACATTGTAAATATTACAAAAATTCAAATATCTATATATTTTTTCTTTAGTAAGTTAGTAACCTTTTACATATGAAGGGTATCTTAATCGAAAATTAAAACGTGACTTCTAAATCTCCGCCTCACCTATCTAATTTCTCATTTAAATAGACGCTTCCAGTCACGGAATCAATCCTAAAGATCGATAGCGAAGCAGGATTTCTCGCAGTATGCAGACTATAGTAGACCTTTTTATCTTCATCTTTATCTGTCGCCTTCAGTCTTAAGATCTCTGTTCCCTTGTCCACATTCTCCGATATCTCGACCGTGTAAACCTTCTCGGAGAACTCCGGCCTGTGATCGTTGATGTCTATGACCGTCACATAAAGCTGCGTGTTTACGACGTGAATGCCGTCAGTCACGCTTATTGTCAGGTTGTACTTGTTCTTAGTCTCCCAATCCATCGTATCTGCGAGTAAGATGTTGCCCTTATCTCGGCCAATGAAGAACTGGCTGCGGTCATCACCACCTAGGGAAAGAGATCAAAGCGATTAGATCTGGTTTTGAAGAGAGTGTTCTCTAGCCGTATATGTATGGACTGATTAGGCCCAGTTTGAATGTACTTAAACGATTACATAGCTCACAAGAGGCACCACACATATGAGAATAGTTTGTTGATAAGCATGAATGGCAGTGGCGTAAAGGAGACCCCCGCCGCCCCCGCGAAGCGGGGGGGCCCGCTGTCTAGGGGGGCCCGGCTCGCCAGAAGTACAGATCTTGTTTCTTCGTCATCAAATTTTAAATGTTGACAATTTGGACCTATTCTTCGTCGGGGTCATACGGGGAAGGAAGTTGGAGGAATGGGACAATTTCAAGGAATATATTTAAAAATATAGATGGGGTTAGGGGGATCCTCTTTTCTGTCGTCTTACAATCCGCACTGCCTATAAGCAACTATATTGAATCTCCCACGGGCCCGGACGGGGAAAACTATCATATTAGGCTATATCTTGTATCATTGTCCAATTCTGAAACGTGTTTACAGGCAAATAAAACGTCATATATGAAAAAAAATCGCCTTTGGCGAGTTGACCTCCCCCGGCTGGGACTTTCGCCCCAGACCCCCTACATGCTTAGGTTGTTCAAACCCCCCCCTCCTCCCCTATTGTGAATTCCTCGATACGCCTTTGCCCCTCATGTTATTTCTTACCATTCTGGTCACAGTAGCAACATACCGAAAAGCCATTTTCAGATTTTAAAATAATTTTATAAAATATATATATTTGAGGAGCAGCACTGCAGCATGCCTCTTGATAGTTTTAAAGCTCTCTCAATATTCTCAGCATAGAGTGTGAACTGTGAGCAGGCCAACCCTTTGGGTTTATAAGCAGTTGAACATGGACGCCATAATTGACAGCTATGGCTTGCAAGTCACAAGAATACTCGTCACCGAGACCGCTTCTTGTGATATTAACAATTTTAAGATACTTGTGTGGGATATTAGAGCTCAAGTAAAAGTTTATTTCGTTACGTAATAGATTTGGCTTTTAATTAACCCTATATAGGGGGCCCGAAACGATTCTTGCGGGGGGGCCCGGGCGATTTGCGTTACGCCACTGATGAATGGTCTCATTTACTTATTTAATTTGTCCAGTCTCTTTTTGCTGTCAGTAGACTCTTTACTAACTATAGTAAACTGTTCACATTTATTTGAAACT
Organism: Isoperla grammatica; assembly: GCA_945910005.1. NCBI lineage: Eukaryota > Metazoa > Arthropoda > Insecta > Plecoptera > Perlodidae > Isoperla > Isoperla grammatica. Next base: position 3,906,799 of record OX246739.1, on the reverse strand, counting down.
TCAATTAAATAAAGTGAAAATGGATTTGCTGTTCAAGATTAAAGTGACACTAAGCTCCACTTGATGGAAAACAGAGCACAGACACCCACTCACTATAATCTGTGTAATGTAAGGATAGAAATACAAAAATACATCTGCATGATGAAAGTCACTGAAAAATTAGTAATAAATTATAATTTAAGAGTCTGTAGAAAGAGGTATAAACTCTTATTTGCAAGCAAACATTTATGTCTGTGCCACAATATTTACACGCTTTCTATTTAATGTGAATATTTGGTGGAGGTGCCGGGTAGGATTGCACCATTAGTTGGTGTGGCTAAACTGATGCAAGTGACGCAACATGAAGTGACGCAACATTATACAGTGAAACTTCTTTATAACAAACGTCTTTATAACAAAATGTCCCAAAGGCTCTTCATGTTAAGGTGCCATCTGTGTAAAGATATTTTCTTTACAACAAAATAATAATCTGGTCGATCCCAAAGAGTTCGTTGCAAAGAGGTTTTACTGTATATCACTGTATATCATTATTATTTTACTTCTAATTCATTTCATTTTATGACTTTTCCCTTTTGTACTTGATTATTATTTCAACAAATTCTGAGTTTATGATTATGATATTATATTTTTTCATATTCACATATCTTATTTTTTTTTCTTTGTATTCTTATTCCTTACTTTTATGTATCATCATTACTAGTCCATACTAGTTCATATATTGCATCATATTTTATTTTATATCATTGTACTTATATTTTTAAGTTGAGCCAATTCATAGGCTCTTTTAGCTTTAGTTCTAGCTTAGTTAGTAGTTGTTAGTTTGTATTGTGTACTTCACATACTTAGATGTATGTACGTTATGTATGTATTTTTATTTTTTCACAATTTAATCGTCCTGCCTCCTACAGCACAATTAACATAAAAACTGCCTACGCACAAATCCCTTGGGATTTTGTAGGCTTCCTACTGTTTTTTCTTGTTTGTATCTAACTATTTATGTCTGTAAAATTACCATCAACAGTACGAATAAAAATACATCTGAATCTGAATCTGAGTGGCCTTGTACTGTGACTCACCGACGATGCTGTACCAGAGCATATCTCCGTCTTCGTCCGACGCCTGCACGAGCGCGACGAGGTACCCGATAGCGTCGTTCTCCGTCACCTGGACGTGCTGGTTGGGGTTGTTGATGGTCGGGGGGTGGGGGGAGTCTTGCGGTACCGGCATCACTTGCACAGTCACCCGCGTCACGTGACTCTTGTTGAGGGGCACGCCGTGGTCTTGCGCGCGCACCTGCAAGAGAACAGTCATTGTCAACACAAGGCATCACCTGCACAGTCAGTGACTCTTGTTGAGGGGCACGCCGTGGTGCTGCGCGCGCACCTGCAAGAGAACAGTCATTGTCAACACAAGGCATCACCTGCACAGTCAGTGACTCTTGTTGAGGGGCACGCCGTGGTCTTGCGCGCGCACCTGCAAGAGAACAGTCATTGTCAACACAAGGCATCACCTGCACAGTCAGTGACTCTTGTTGAGGGGCACGCCGTGGTCCTGCGCGCGCACCTGCAAGAGAACAGTCATTGTCAACACAAGGCATCACCTGCACAGTCAGTGACTCTTGTTGAGGGGCACGCCGTGGTCCTGCGCGCGCACCTGCAAGAGAACAGTCATTGTCAACACAAGGCATCACCTGCACAGTCAGTGACTCTTGTTGAGGGGCACGCCGTGGTCTTGCGCGCGCACCTGCAAGAGAACAGTCATTGTCAACACAAGGCAGCACCTGCACAGTCAGTGACTCTTGTTGAGGGGCACGCCGTGGTCCTGCGCGCGCACCTGCAAGAGAACAGTCATTGTCAACACAAGGCATCACCTGCACAGTCAGTGACTCTTGTTGAGGGGCACGCCGTGGTGCTGCGCGCGCACCTGCAAGAGAACAGTCATTGTCAACACAAGGCATCACCTGCACAGTCAGTGACTCTTGTTGAGGGGCACGCCGTGGTCCTGCGCGCGCACCTGCAAGAGAACAGTCATTGTCAACACAAGGCATCACCTGCACAGTCAGTGACTCTTGTTGAGGGGCACGCCGTGGTCCTGCGCGCGCACCTGCAAGAGAACAGTCATTGTCAACACAAGGCATCACCTGCACAGTCAGTGACTCTTGTTGAGGGGCACGCCGTGGTGCTGCGCGCGCACCTGCAAGAGAACAGTCATTGTCAACACAAGGCATCACCTGCACAGTCAGTGACTCTTGTTGAGGGGCACGCCGTGGTCCTGCGCGCGCACCTGCAAGAGAACAGTCATTGTCAACACAAGGCATCACCTGCACAGTCAGTGACTCTTGTTGAGGGGCACGCCGTGGTCCTGCGCGCGCACCTGCAAGAGAACAGTCATTGTCAACACAAGGCATCACCTGCACAGTCAGTGACTCTTGTTGAGGGGCACGCCGTGGTCTTGCGCGCGCACCTGCAAGAGAACAGTCATTGTCAACACAAGGCAGCACCTGCACAGTCAGTGACTCTTGTTGAGGGGCACGCCGTGGTCCTGCGCGCGCACCTGCAAGAGAACAGTCATTGTCAACACAAGGCATCACCTGCACAGTCAGTGACTCTTGTTGAGGGGCACGCCGTGGTCTTGCGCGCGCACCTGCAAGAGAACAGTCATTGTCAACACAAGGCAACACCTGCACAGTCAGTGACTCTTGTTGAGGGGCACGCCGTGGTCCTGCGCGCGCACCTGCAAGAGAACAGTCATTGTCAACACAAGGCATCACCTGCACAGTCAGTGACTCTTGTTGAGGGGCACGCCGTGGTCCTGCGCGCGCACCTGCAAGAGAACAGTCATTGTCAACACAAGGCATCACCTGCACAGTCAGTGACACTTGTTGAGGGGCACGCCGTGGTGCTGCGCGCGCACCTGCAAGAGAACAGTCATTGTCAACACAAGGCATCACCTGCACAGTCAGTGACTCTTGTTGAGGGGCACGCCGTGGTCCTGCGCGCGCACCTGCAAGAGAACAGTCATTGTCAACACAAGGCATCACCTGCACAGTCAGTGACTCTTGTTGAGGGGCACGCCGTGGTGCTGCGCGCGCACCTGCAAGAGAACAGTCATTGTCAACACAAGGCATCACCTGCACAGTCAGTGACTCTTGTTGAGGGGCACGCCGTGGTGCTGCGCGCGCACCTGCAAGAGAACAGTCATTGTCAACACAAGGCAGCACCTGCACAGTCAGTGACTCTTGTTGAGGGGCACGCCGTGGTCCTGCGCGCGCACCTGCAAGAGAACAGTCATTGTCAACACAAGGCATCACCTGCACAGTCAGTGACTCTTGTTGAGGGGCACGCCGTGGTGCTGCGCGCGCACCTGCAAGAGAACAGTCATTGTCAACACAAGGCATCGCCTGCACAGTCAGTGACTCTTGTTGAGGGGCACGCCGTGGTCCTGCGCGCGCACCTGCAAGAGAACAGTCATTGTCAACACAAGGCAACACCTGCACAGTCAGTGACTCTTGTTGAGGGGCACGCCGTGGTCCTGCGCGCGCACCTGCAAGAGAACAGTCATTGTCAACACAAGGCAACACCTGCACAGTCAGTGACTCTTGTTGAGGGGCACGCCGTGGTGCTGCGCGCGCACCTGCAAGAGAACAGTCATTGTCAACACAAGGCATCACCTGCACAGTCAGTGACTCTTGTTGAGGGGCACGCCGTGGTCCTGCGCGCGCACCTGCAAGAGAACAGTCATTGTCAACACAAGGCATCACCTGCACAGTCAGTGACTCTTGTTGAGGGGCACGCCGTGGTCCTGCGCGCGCACCTGCAAGAGAACAGTCATTGTCAACACAAGGCATCACCTGCACAGTCAGTGACTCTTGTTGAGGGGCACGCCGTGGTCCTGCGCGCGCACCTGCAAGAGAACAGTCATTGTCAACACAAGGCATCACCTGCACAGTCAGTGACTCTTGTTGAGGGGCACGCCGTGGTCCTGCGCGCGCACCTGCAAGAGAACAGTCATTGTCAACACAAGGCAACACCTGCACAGTCAGTGACTCTTGTTGAGGGGCACGCCGTGGTCCTGCGCGCGCACCTGCAAGAGAACAGTCATTGTCAACACAAGGCAACACCTGCACAGTCAGTGACTCTTGTTGAGGGGCACGCCGTGGTCCTGCGCGCGCACCTGCAAGAGAACAGTCATTGTCAACACAAGGCAACACCTGCACAGTCAGTGACTCTTGTTGAGGGGCACGCCGTGGTGCTGCGCGCGCACCTGCAAGAGAACAGTCATTGTCAACACAAGGCATCACCTGCACAGTCAGTGACTCTTGTTGAGGGGCACGCCGTGGTCCTGCGCGCGCACCTGCAAGAGAACAGTCATTGTCAACACAAGGCATCACCTGCACAGTCAGTGACTCTTGTTGAGGGGCACGCCGTGGTCCTGCGCGCGCACCTGCAAGAGAACAGTCATTGTCAACACAAGGCATCACCTGCACAGTCAGTGACTCTTGTTGAGGGGCACGCCGTGGTCCTGCGCGCGCACCTGCAAGAGAACAGTCATTGTCAACACAAGGCATCACCTGCACAGTCAGTGACTCTTGTTGAGGGGCACGCCGTGGTCCTGCGCGCGCACCTGCAAGAGAACAGTCATTGTCAACACAAGGCAACACCTGCACAGTCAGTGACTCTTGTTGAGGGGCACGCCGTGGTCCTGCGCGCGCACCTGCAAGAGAACAGTCATTGTCAACACAAGGCATCGCCTGCACAGTCAGTGACTCTTGTTGAGGGGCACGCCGTGGTGCTGCGCGCGCACCTGCAAGAGAACAGTCATTGTCAACACAAGGCATCACCTGCACAGTCAGTGACTCTTGTTGAGGGGCACGCCGTGGTCCTGCGCGCGCACCTGCAAGAGAACAGTCATTGTCAACACAAGGCATCACCTGCACAGTCAGTGACTCTTGTTGAGGGGCACGCCGTGGTGCTGCGCGCGCACCTGCAAGAGAACAGTCATTGTCAACACAAGGCATCGCCTGCACAGTCAGTGACTCTTGTTGAGGGGCACGCCGTGGTCCTGCGCGCGCACCTGCAAGAGAACAGTCATTGTCAACACAAGGCAACACCTGCACAGTCAGTGACTCTTGTTGAGGGGCACGCCGTGGTCCTGCGCGCGCACCTGCAAGAGAACAGTCATTGTCAACACAAGGCAACACCTGCACAGTCAGTGACTCTTGTTGAGGGGCACGCCGTGGTGCTGCGCGCGCACCTGCAAGAGAACAGTCATTGTCAACACAAGGCATCACCTGCACAGTCAGTGACTCTTGTTGAGGGGCACGCCGTGGTCCTGCGCGCGCACCTGCAAGAGAACAGTCATTGTCAACACAAGGCATCACCTGCACAGTCAGTGACTCTTGTTGAGGGGCACGCCGTGGTCCTGCGCGCGCACCTGCAAGAGAACAGTCATTGTCAACACAAGGCATCACCTGCACAGTCAGTGACTCTTGTTGAGGGGCACGCCGTGGTCCTGCGCGCGCACCTGCAAGAGAACAGTCATTGTCAACACAAGGCATCACCTGCACAGTCAGTGACTCTTGTTGAGGGGCACGCCGTGGTCCTGCGCGCGCACCTGCAAGAGAACAGTCATTGTCAACACAAGGCAACACCTGCACAGTCAGTGACTCTTGTTGAGGGGCACGCCGTGGTCCTGCGCGCGCACCTGCAAGAGAACAGTCATTGTCAACACAAGGCAACACCTGCACAGTCAGTGACTCTTGTTGAGGGGCACGCCGTGGTCCTGCGCGCGCACCTGCAAGAGAACAGTCATTGTCAACACAAGGCAACACCTGCACAGTCAGTGACTCTTGTTGAGGGGCACGCCGTGGTGCTGCGCGCGCACCTGCAAGAGAACAGTCATTGTCAACACAAGGCATCACCTGCACAGTCAGTGACTCTTGTTGAGGGGCACGCCGTGGTCCTGCGCGCGCACCTGCAAGAGAACAGTCATTGTCAACACAAGGCATCACCTGCACAGTCAGTGACTCTTGTTGAGGGGCACGCCGTGGTCCTGCGCGCGCACCTGCAAGAGAACAGTCATTGTCAACACAAGGCATCACCTGCACAGTCAGTGACTCTTGTTGAGGGGCACGCCGTGGTCCTGCGCGCGCACCTGCAAGAGAACAGTCATTGTCAACACAAGGCATCACCTGCACAGTCAGTGACTCTTGTTGAGGGGCACGCCGTGGTCCTGCGCGCGCACCTGCAAGAGAACAGTCATTGTCAACACAAGGCAACACCTGCACAGTCAGTGACTCTTGTTGAGGGGCACGCCGTGGTCCTGCGCGCGCACCTGCAAGAGAACAGTCATTGTCAACACAAGGCATCACCTGCACAGTCAGTGACTCTTGTTGAGGGGCACGCCGTGGTCCTGCGCGCGCACCTGCAAGAGAACAGTCATTGTCAACACAAGGCATCACCTGCACAGTCAGTGACTCTTGTTGAGGGGCACGCCGTGGTCCTGCGCGCGCACCTGCAAGAGAACAGTCATTGTCAACACAAGGCATCACCTGCACAGTCAGTGACTCTTGTTGAGGGGCACGCCGTGGTCCTGCGCGCGCACCTGCAAGAGAACAGTCATTGTCAACACAAGGCAACACCTGCACAGTCAGTGACTCTTGTTGAGGGGCACGCCGTGGTCCTGCGCGCGCACCTGCAAGAGAACAGTCATTGTCAACACAAGGCATCACCTGCACAGTCAGTGACTCTTGTTGAGGGGCACGCCGTGGTCCTGCGCGCGCACCTGCAAGAGAACAGTCATTGTCAACACAAGGCATCGCCTGCACAGTCAGTGACTCTTGTTGAGGGGCACGCCGTGGTGCTGCGCGCGCACCTGCAAGAGAACAGTCATTGTCAACACAAGGCATCACCTGCACAGTCAGTGACTCTTGTTGAGGGGCACGCCGTGGTCCTGCGCGCGCACCTGCAAGAGAACAGTCATTGTCAACACAAGGCAACACCTGCACAGTCAGTGACTCTTGTTGAGGGGCACGCCGTGGTCCTGCGCGCGCACCTGCAAGAGAACAGTCATTGTCAACACAAGGCATCACCTGCACAGTCAGTGACTCTTGTTAAGGGGCACGCCGTGGTCCTGCGCGCGCACCTGCAAGAGAACAGTCATTGTCAACACAAGGCATCACCTGCACAGTCAGTGACTCTTGTTGAGGGGCACGCCGTGGTCCTGCGCGCGCACCTGCAAGAGAACAGTCATTGTCAACACAAGGCATCACCTGCACAGTCAGTGACTCTTGTTGAGGGGCACGCCGTGGTCCTGCGCGCGCACCTGCAAGAGAACAGTCATTGTCAACACAAGGCATCACCTGCACAGTCAGTGACTCTTGTTGAGGGGCACGCCGTGGTCCTGCGCGCGCACCTGCAAGAGAACAGTCATTGTCAACACAAGGCAACACCTGCACAGTCAGTGACTCTTGTTGAGGGGCACGCCGTGGTCCTGCGCGCGCACCTGCAAGAGAACAGTCATTGTCAACACAAGGCATCACCTGCACAGTCAGTGACTCTTGTTGAGGGGCACGCCGTGGTCCTGCGCGCGCACCTGCAAGAGAACAGTCATTGTCAACACAAGGCATCGCCTGCACAGTCAGTGACTCTTGTTGAGGGGCACGCCGTGGTGCTGCGCGCGCACCTGCAAGAGAACAGTCATTGTCAACACAAGGCATCACCTGCACAGTCAGTGACTCTTGTTGAGGGGCACGCCGTGGTCCTGCGCGCGCACCTGCAAGAGAACAGTCATTGTCAACACAAGGCAACACCTGCACAGTCAGTGACTCTTGTTGAGGGGCACGCCGTGGTCCTGCGCGCGCACCTGCAAGAGAACAGTCATTGTCAACACAAGGCATCACCTGCACAGTCAGTGACTCTTGTTAAGGGGCACGCCGTGGTCCTGCGCGCGCACCTGCAAGAGAACAGTCATTGTCAACACAAGGCATCACCTGCACAGTCAGTGACTCTTGTTGAGGGGCACGCCGTGGTCCTGCGCGCGCACCTGCAAGAGAACAGTCATTGTCAACACAAGGCATCACCTGCACAGTCAGTGACTCTTGTTGAGGGGCACGCCGTGGTCCTGCGCGCGGGCACCTGCAAGAGAACAGTCATTGTCAACACAAGGCAGCACCTGCACAGTCAGTGGCTCTTGTTGAGGGGCACGCCGTGGTCCTGCGCGCGGGCACCTGCAAGAGAACAGTCATTGTCAACACAAGGCATCACCTGCACAGTCAGTGACTCTTGTTGAGGGGCACGCCGTGGTCCTGCGCGCGCACCTGCAAGAGAACAGTCATTGTCAACACAAGGCATCACCTGCACAGTCAGTGACTCTTGTTGAGGGGCACGCCGTGGTCCTGCGCGCGCACCTGCAAGAGAACAGTCATTGTCAACACAAGGCATCACCTGCACAGTCAGTGACTCTTGTTGAGGGGCACGCCGTGGTCCTGCGCGCGCACCTGCAAGAGAACAGTCATTGTCAACACAAGGCATCACCTGCACAGTCAGTGACTCTTGTTGAGGGGCACGCCGTGGTCCTGCGCGCGCACCTGCAAGAGAACAGTCATTGTCAACACAAGGCAACACCTGCACAGTCAGTGACTCTTGTTGAGGGGCACGCCGTGGTCCTGCGCGCGCACCTGCAAGAGAACAGTCATTGTCAACACAAGGCATCACCTGCACAGTCAGTGACTCTTGTTGAGGGGCACGCCGTGGTCCTGCGCGCGCACCTGCAAGAGAACAGTCATTGTCAACACAAGGCATCGCCTGCACAGTCAGTGACTCTTGTTGAGGGGCACGCCGTGGTCCTGCGCGCGCACCTGCAAGAGAACAGTCATTGTCAACACAAGGCAACACCTGCACAGTCAGTGACTCTTGTTGAGGGGCACGCCGTGGTCCTGCGCGCGCACCTGCAAGAGAACAGTCATTGTCAACACAAGGCATCACCTGCACAGTCAGTGACTCTTGTTGAGGGGCACGCCGTGGTCCTGCGCGCGCACCTGCAAGAGAACAGTCATTGTCAACACAAGGCATCACCTGCACAGTCAGTGACTCTTGTTGAGGGGCACGCCGTGGTCCTGCGCGCGCACCTGCAAGAGAACAGTCATTGTCAACACAAGGCATCACCTGCACAGTCAGTGACTCTTGTTGAGGGGCACGCCGTGGTCCTGCGCGCGCACCTGCAAGAGAACAGTCATTGTCAACACAAGGCAACACCTGCACAGTCAGTGACTCTTGTTGAGGGGCACGCCGTGGTCCTGCGCGCGCACCTGCAAGAGAACAGTCATTGTCAACACAAGGCATCACCTGCACAGTCAGTGACTCTTGTTGAGGGGCACGCCGTGGTCCTGCGCGCGCACCTGCAAGAGAACAGTCATTGTCAACACAAGGCATCGCCTGCACAGTCAGTGACTCTTGTTGAGGGGCACGCCGTGGTCCTGCGCGCGCACCTGCAAGAGAACAGTCATTGTCAACACAAGGCATCACCTGCCCAGTCACCCGCGTCACGTGACTCTTGTTGAGGGGCACGCCGTGGTCCTGCGCGCGCACCTGCAAGAGAACAGTCATTGTCAACACAAGGCATCGCCTGCACAGTCAGTGACTCTTGTTGAGGGGCACGCCGTGGTCCTGCGCGCGCACCTGCAAGAGAACAGTCATTGTCAACACAAGGCATCACCTGCCCAGTCACCCGCGTCACGTGACTCTTGTTGAGGGGCACGCCGTGGTCCTGCGCGCGCACCTGCAAGAGAACAGTCATTGTCAACACAAGGCATCACCTGCACAGTCAGTGACTCTTGTTGAGGGGCACGCCGTGGTCCTGCGCGCGCACCTGCAAGAGAACAGTCATTGTCAACACAAGGCATCACCTGCACAGTCAGTGACTCTTGTTGAGGGGCACGCCGTGGTCCTGCGCGCGCACCTGCAAGAGAACAGTCATTGTCAACACAAGGCATCACCTGCACAGTCAGTGACTCTTGTTGAGGGGCACGCCGTGGTCCTGCGCGCGCACCTGCAAGAGAACAGTCATTGTCAACACAAGGCATCGCCTGCACAGTCAGTGACTCTTGTTGAGGGGCACGCCGTGGTCCTGCGCGCGCACCTGCAAGAGAACAGTCATTGTCAACACAAGGCATCACCTGCACAGTCAGTGACTCTTGTTGAGGGGCACGCCGTGGTCCTGCGCGCGCACCTGCAAGAGAACAGTCATTGTCAACACAAGGCATCACCTGCACAGTCAGTGACTCTTGTTGAGGGGCACGCCGTGGTCCTGCGCGCGCACCTGCAAGAGAACAGTCATTGTCAACACAAGGCATCACCTGCACAGTCAGTGACTCTTGTTGAGGGGCACGCCGTGGTGCTGCGCGCGCACCTGCAAGAGAACAGTCATTGTCAACACAAGGCATCACCTGCACAGTCAGTGACTCTTGTTGAGGGGCACGCCGTGGTGCTGCGCGCGCACCTGCAAGAGAACAGTCATTGTCAACACAAGGCAACACCTGCACAGTCAGTGACTCTTGTTGAGGGGCGTGCCGTGGTCCTGCGCGCGCACCTGCAAGAGAACAGTCATTGTCAACACAAGGCATCACCTGCACAGTCAGTGACTCTTGTTGAGGGGCACGCCGTGGTCCTGCGCGCGCACCTGCAAGAGAACAGACATTGTCAACACAAGGCATCACCTGCACAGTCAGTGACTCTTGTTGAGGGGCACGCCGTGGTCCTGCGCGCGCACCTGCAAGAGAACAGTCATTGTCAACACAAGGCATCACCTGCACAGTCAGTGACTCTTGTTGAGGGGCACGCCGTGGTCCTGCGCGCGCACCTGCAAGAGAACAGTCATTGTCAACACAAGGCATCACCTGCACAGTCAGTGACTCTTGTTGAGGGGCACGCCGTGGTCCTGCGCGCGCACCTGCAAGAGAACAGTCATTGTCAACACAAGGCATCACCTGCACAGTCAGTGACTCTTGTTGAGGGGCACGCCGTGGTCCTGCGCGCGCACCTGCAAGAGAACAGTCATTGTCAACACAAGGCATCACCTGCACAGTCAGTGACTCTTGTTGAGGGGCACGCCGTGGTCCTGCGCGCGCACCTGCAAGAGAACAGTCATTGTCAACACAAGGCATCACCTGCACAGTCAGTGACTCTTGTTGAGGGGCACGCCGTGGTCCTGCGCGCGCACCTGCAAGAGAACAGTCATTGTCAACACAAGGCATCACCTGCACAGTCAGTGACTCTTGTTGAGGGGCACGCCGTGGTCCTGCGCGCGCACCTGCAAGAGAACAGTCATTGTCAACACAAGGCATCACCTGCACAGTCAGTGACTCTTGTTGAGGGGCACGCCGTGGTCCTGCGCGCGCACCTGCAAGAGAACAGTCATTGTCAACACAAGGCATCACCTGCACAGTCAGTGACTCTTGTTGAGGGGCACGCCGTGGTCCTGCGCGCGCACCTGCAAGAGAACAGTCATTGTCAACACAAGGCATCACCTGCACAGTCAGTGACTCTTGTTGAGGGGCACGCCGTGGTCCTGCGCGCGCACCTGCAAGAGAACAGTCATTGTCAACACAAGGCATCACCTGCACAGTCAGTGACTCTTGTTGAGGGGCACGCCGTGGTCCTGCGCGCGCACCTGCAAGAGAACAGTCATTGTCAACACAAGGCATCGCCTGCACAGTCAGTGACTCTTGTTGAGGGGCACGCCGTGGTCCTGCGCGCGCACCTGCAAGAGAACAGTCATTGTCAACACAAGGCATCACCTGCACAGTCAGTGACTCTTGTTGAGGGGCACGCCGTGGTCCTGCGCGCGCACCTGCAAGAGAACAGTCATTGTCAACACAAGGCATCACCTGCACAGTCAGTGACTCTTGTTGAGGGGCACGCCGTGGTGCTGCGCGCGCACCTGCAAGAGAACAGTCATTGTCAACACAAGGCATCACCTGCACAGTCAGTGACTCTTGTTGAGGGGCACGCCGTGGTCCTGCGCGCGCACCTGCAAGAGAACAGTCATTGTCAACACAAGGCAACACCTGCACAGTCAGTGACTCTTGTTGAGGGGCACGCCGTGGTGCTGCGCGCGCACCTGCAAGAGAACAGTCATTGTCAACACAAGGCATCACCTGCACAGTCAGTGACTCTTGTTGAGGGGCACGCCGTGGTCCTGCGCGCGCACCTGCAAGAGAACAGTCATTGTCAACACAAGGCATCACCTGCACAGTCAGTGACTCTTGTTGAGGGGCACGCCGTGGTCCTGCGCGCGCACCTGCAAGAGAACAGTCATTGTCAACACAAGGCAGCACCTGCACAGTCAGTGACTCTTGTTGAGGGGCACGCCGTGGTCCTGCGCGCGCACCTGCAAGAGAACAGTCATTGTCAACACAAGGCATCACCTGCACAGTCAGTGACTCTTGTTGAGGGGCACGCCGTGGTCCTGCGCGCGCACCTGCAAGAGAACAGTCATTGTCAACACAAGGCATCACCTGCACAGTCAGTGACTCTTGTTGAGGGGCACGCCGTGGTCCTGCGCGCGCACCTGCAAGAGAACAGTCATTGTCAACACAAGGCATCACCTGCACAGTCAGTGACTCTTGTTGGGGGGCGCGCCGTGGTCCTGCGCGCGCACCTGCAAGAGAACAGTCATTGTCAACACAAGGCAACACCTGCACAGTCAGTGACTCTTGTTGAGGGGCACGCCGTGGTCCTGCGCGCGCACCTGCAAGAGAACAGTCATTGTCAACACAAGGCATCACCTGCACAGTCAGTGACTCTTGTTGAGGGGCACGCCGTGGTCCTGCGCGCGCACCTGCAAGAGAACAGTCATTGTCAACACAAGGCAGCACCTGCACAGTCAGTGACTCTTGTTGAGGGGCACGCCGTGGTCCTGCGCGCGCACCTGCAAGAGAACAGTCATTGTCAACACAAGGCATCACCTGCACAGTCAGTGACTCTTGTTGAGGGGCACGCCGTGGTCTTGCGCGCGCACCTGCAAGAGAACAGTCATTGTCAACACAAGGCATCACCTGCACAGTCAGTGACTCTTGTTGAGGGGCACGCCGTGGTCCTGCGCGCGCACCTGCAAGAGAACAGTCATTGTCAACACAAGGCATCACCTGCACAGTCAGTGACTCTTGTTGAGGGGCACGCCGTGGTCCTGCGCGCGCACCTGCAAGAGAACAGTCATTGTCAACACAAGGCATCACCTGCACAGTCAGTGACTCTTGTTGAGGGGCACGCCGTGGTCCTGCGCGCGCACCTGCAAGAGAACAGTCATTGTCAACACAAGGCATCACCTGCACAGTCAGTGACTCTTGTTGAGGGGCACGCCGTGGTCCTGCGCGCGCACCTGCAAGAGAACAGTCATTGTCAACACAAGGCAACACCTGCACAGTCAGTGACTCTTGTTGAGGGGCACGCCGTGGTCCTGCGCGCGCACCTGCAAGAGAACAGTCATTGTCAACACAAGGCATCACCTGCACAGTCAGTGACTCTTGTTGAGGGGCACGCCGTGGTCCTGCGCGCGCACCTGCAAGAGAACAGTCATTGTCAACACAAGGCATCACCTGCACAGTCAGTGACTCTTGTTGAGGGGCACGCCGTGGTCCTGCGCGCGCACCTGCAAGAGAACAGTCATTGTCAACACAAGGCATCACCTGCACAGTCAGTGACTCTTGTTGAGGGGCACGCCGTGGTCCTGCGCGCGCACCTGCAAGAGAACAGTCATTGTCAACACAAGGCATCACCTGCACAGTCAGTGACTCTTGTTGAGGGGCACGCCGTGGTCCTGCGCGCGCACCTGCAAGAGAACAGTCATTGTCAACACAAGGCATCACCTGCACAGTCAGTGACTCTTGTTGAGGGGCACGCCGTGGTCCTGCGCGCGCACCTGCAAGAGAACAGTCATTGTCAACACAAGGCATCACCTGCACAGTCAGTGACTCTTGTTGAGGGGCACGCCGTGGTCCTGCGCGCGCACCTGCAAGAGAACAGTCATTGTCAACACAAGGCATCACCTGCACAGTCAGTGACTCTTGTTGAGGGGCACGCCGTGGTCCTGCGCGCGCACCTGCAAGAGAACAGTCATTGTCAACACAAGGCATCACCTGCACAGTCAGTGACTCTTGTTGAGGGGCACGCCGTGGTCCTGCGCGCGCACCTGCAAGAGAACAGTCATTGTCAACACAAGGCATCACCTGCACAGTCAGTGACTCTTGTTGAGGGGCACGCCGTGGTCCTGCGCGCGCACCTGCAAGAGAACAGTCATTGTCAACACAAGGCAACACCTGCACAGTCAGTGACTCTTGTTGAGGGGCACGCCGTGGTCCTGCGCGCGCACCTGCAAGAGAACAGTCATTGTCAACACAAGGCATCACCTGCACAGTCAGTGACTCTTGTTGAGGGGCACGCCGTGGTCCTGCGCGCGCACCTGCAAGAGAACAGTCATTGTCAACACAAGGCATCACCTGCACAGTCAGTGACTCTTGTTGAGGGGCACGCCGTGGTCCTGCGCGCGCACCTGCAAGAGAACAGTCATTGTCAACACAAGGCATCACCTGCACAGTCAGTGACTCTTGTTGAGGGGCACGCCGTGGTCCTGCGCGCGCACCTGCAAGAGAACAGTCATTGTCAACACAAGGCAACACCTGCACAGTCAGTGACTCTTGTTGAGGGGCACGCCGTGGTCCTGCGCGCGCACCTGCAAGAGAACAGTCATTGTCAACACAAGGCATCACCTGCACAGTCAGTGACTCTTGTTGAGGGGCACGCCGTGGTCTTGCGCGCGCACCTGCAAGAGAACAGTCATTGTCAACACAAGGCATCACCTGCACAGTCAGTGACTCTTGTTGAGGGGCACGCCGTGGTCTTGCGCGCGCACCTGCAAGAGAACAGTCATTGTCAACACAAGGCATCACCTGCACAGTCAGTGACTCTTGTTGAGGGGCACGCCGTGGTCCTGCGCGCGCACCTGCAAGAGAACAGTCATTGTCAACACAAGGCA
This sequence comes from Isoperla grammatica, assembly GCA_945910005.1. NCBI lineage: Eukaryota > Metazoa > Arthropoda > Insecta > Plecoptera > Perlodidae > Isoperla > Isoperla grammatica. Next base: position 3,891,769 of record OX246739.1, on the reverse strand, counting down.
TCACCTGCACAGTCAGTGACTCTTGTTGAGGGGCACGCCGTGGTCCTGCGCGCGCACCTGCAAGAGAACAGTCATTGTCAACACAAGGCAACACCTGCACAGTCAGTGACTCTTGTTGAGGGGCACGCCGTGGTCTTGCGCGCGCACCTGCAAGAGAACAGTCATTGTCAACACAAGGCACCACCTGCACAGTCAGTGACTCTTGTTGAGGGGCACGCCGTGGTCTTGCGCGCGCACCTGCAAGAGAACAGTCATTGTCAACACAAGGCATCACCTGCACAGTCAGTGACTCTTGTTGAGGGGCACGCCGTGGTCCTGCGCGCGCACCTGCAAGAGAACAGTCATTGTCAACACAAGGCATCACCTGCACAGTCAGTGACTCTTGTTGAGGGGCACGCCGTGGTCCTGCGCGCGCACCTGCAAGAGAACAGTCATTGTCAACACAAGGCACCACCTGCACAGTCAGTGACTCTTGTTGAGGGGCACGCCGTGGTCCTGCGCGCGCACCTGCAAGAGAACAGTCATTGTCAACACAAGGCATCACCTGCCCAGTCAGTGACTCTTGTTGAGGGGCACGCCGTGGTCCTGCGCGCGCACCTGCAAGAGAACAGTCATTGTCAACACAAGGCAACACCTGCACAGTCAGTGACTCTTGTTGAGGGGCACGCCGTGGTCCTGCGCGCGCACCTGCAAGAGAACAGTCATTGTCAACACAAGGCATCACCTGCACAGTCAGTGACTCTTGTTGAGGGGCACGCCGTGGTCCTGCGCGCGCACCTGCAAGAGAACAGTCATTGTCAACACAAGGCAACACCTGCACAGTCAGTGACTCTTGTTGAGGGGCACGCCGTGGTCCTGCGCGCGCACCTGCAAGAGAACAGTCATTGTCAACACAAGGCATCACCTGCACAGTCAGTGACTCTTGTTGAGGGGCACGCCGTGGTCCTGCGCGCGCACCTGCAAGAGAACAGACATTGTCAACACAAGGCATCACCTGCACAGTCAGTGACTCTTGTTGAGGGGCACGCCGTGGTCCTGCGCGCGCACCTGCAAGAGAACAGTCATTGTCAACACAAGGCATCACCTGCACAGTCAGTGACTCTTGTTGAGGGGCACGCCGTGGTCCTGCGCGCGCACCTGCAAGAGAACAGTCATTGTCAACACAAGGCAGCACCTGCACAGTCAGTGACTCTTGTTGAGGGGCACGCCGTGGTCCTGCGCGCGCACCTGCAAGAGAACAGTCATTGTCAACACAAGGCATCACCTGCCCAGTCAGTGACTCTTGTTGAGGGGCACGCCGTGGTCCTGCGCGCGCACCTGCAAGAGAACAGTCATTGTCAACACAAGGCATCACCTGCACAGTCAGTGACTCTTGTTGAGGGGCACGCCGTGGTCCTGCGCGCGCACCTGCAAGAGAACAGACATTGTCAACACAAGGCATCACCTGCACAGTCAGTGACTCTTGTTGAGGGGCACGCCGTGGTCCTGCGCGCGCACCTGCAAGAGAACAGTCATTGTCAACACAAGGCATCACCTGCACAGTCAGTGACTCTTGTTGAGGGGCACGCCGTGGTCCTGCGCGCGCACCTGCAAGAGAACAGTCATTGTCAACACAAGGCAGCACCTGCACAGTCAGTGACTCTTGTTGAGGGGCACGCCGTGGTCCTGCGCGCGCACCTGCAAGAGAACAGTCATTGTCAACACAAGGCATCACCTGCACAGTCAGTGACTCTTGTTGAGGGGCACGCCGTGGTCCTGCGCGCGCACCTGCAAGAGAACAGTCATTGTCAACACAAGGCAACACCTGCACAGTCAGTGACTCTTGTTGAGGGGCACGCCGTGGTCCTGCGCGCGCACCTGCAAGAGAACAGTCATTGTCAACACAAGGCATCACCTGCACAGTCAGTGACTCTTGTTGAGGGGCACGCCGTGGTCCTGCGCGCGCACCTGCAAGAGAACAGTCATTGTCAACACAAGGCATCACCTGCACAGTCAGTGACTCTTGTTGAGGGGCACGCCGTGGTCTTGCGCGCGCACCTGCAAGAGAACAGTCATTGTCAACACAAGGCATCACCTGCACAGTCAGTGACTCTTGTTGAGGGGCACGCCGTGGTCCTGCGCGCGCACCTGCAAGAGAACAGTCATTGTCAACACAAGGCATCACCTGCACAGTCAGTGACTCTTGTTGAGGGGCACGCCGTGGTCCTGCGCGCGCACCTGCAAGAGAACAGTCATTGTCAACACAAGGCATCACCTGCACAGTCAGTGACTCTTGTTGAGGGGCACGCCGTGGTCCTGCGCGCGCACCTGCAAGAGAACAGTCATTGTCAACACAAGGCATCACCTGCACAGTCAGTGACTCTTGTTGAGGGGCACGCCGTGGTCCTGCGCGCGCACCTGCAAGAGAACAGTCATTGTCAACACAAGGCATCACCTGCACAGTCAGTGACTCTTGTTGAGGGGCACGCCGTGGTCCTGCGCGCGCACCTGCAAGAGAACAGTCATTGTCAACACAAGGCATCACCTGCCCAGTCAGTGACTCTTGTTGAGGGGCACGCCGTGGTCCTGCGCGCGCACCTGCAAGAGAACAGTCATTGTCAACACAAGGCATCACCTGCACAGTCAGTGACTCTTGTTGAGGGGCACGCCGTGGTCCTGCGCGCGCACCTGCAAGAGAACAGTCATTGTCAACACAAGGCATCACCTGCACAGTCAGTGACTCTTGTTGAGGGGCACGCCGTGGTCCTGCGCGCGCACCTGCAAGAGAACAGTCATTGTCAACACAAGGCATCACCTGCACAGTCAGTGACTCTTGTTGAGGGGCACGCCGTGGTCCTGCGCGCGCACCTGCAAGAGAACAGTCATTGTCAACACAAGGCATCACCTGCACAGTCAGTGACTCTTGTTGAGGGGCACGCCGTGGTCCTGCGCGCGCACCTGCAAGAGAACAGTCATTGTCAACACAAGGCATCACCTGCACAGTCAGTGACTCTTGTTGAGGGGCACGCCGTGGTCCTGCGCGCGCACCTGCAAGAGAACAGTCATTGTCAACACAAGGCATCACCTGCACAGTCAGTGACTCTTGTTGAGGGGCACGCCGTGGTCCTGCGCGCGCACCTGCAAGAGAACAGTCATTGTCAACACAAGGCATCACCTGCACAGTCAGTGACTCTTGTTGAGGGGCACGCCGTGGTCCTGCGCGCGCACCTGCAAGAGAACAGTCATTGTCAACACAAGGCATCACCTGCACAGTCAGTGACTCTTGTTGAGGGGCACGCCGTGGTCCTGCGCGCGCACCTGCAAGAGAACAGTCATTGTCAACACAAGGCATCACCTGCACAGTCAGTGACTCTTGTTGAGGGGCACGCCGTGGTCCTGCGCGCGCACCTGCAAGAGAACAGTCATTGTCAACACAAGGCATCACCTGCACAGTCAGTGACTCTTGTTGAGGGGCACGCCGTGGTCTTGCGCGCGCACCTGCAAGAGAACAGTCATTGTCAACACAAGGCATCACCTGCACAGTCAGTGACTCTTGTTGAGGGGCACGCCGTGGTCCTGCGCGCGCACCTGCAAGAGAACAGTCATTGTCAACACAAGGCATCACCTGCACAGTCAGTGACTCTTGTTGAGGGGCACGCCGTGGTCCTGCGCGCGCACCTGCAAGAGAACAGTCATTGTCAACACAAGGCAACACCTGCACAGTCAGTGACTCTTGTTGAGGGGCACGCCGTGGTCCTGCGCGCGCACCTGCAAGAGAACAGTCATTGTCAACACAAGGCATCACCTGCACAGTCAGTGACTCTTGTTGAGGGGCACGCCGTGGTCCTGCGCGCGCACCTGCAAGAGAACAGTCATTGTCAACACAAGGCATCACCTGCACAGTCAGTGGCTCTTGTTGAGGGGCACGCCGTGGTCTTGCGCGCGCACCTGCAAGAGAACAGTCATTGTCAACACAAGGCACAGTCACCCGCGTCACGTGACTCTTGTTGAGGGGCACGCCGTGGTCCTGCGCGCGCACCTGCAAGAGAACAGTCATTGTCAACACAAGGCATCACCTGCCCAGTCAGTGACTCTTGTTGAGGGGCACGCCGTGGTCCTGCGCGCGCACCTGCAAGAGAACAGTCATTGTCAACACAAGGCAGCACCTGCACAGTCAGTGACTCTTGTTGAGGGGCACGCCGTGGTCCTGCGCGCGCACCTGCAAGAGAACAGTCATTGTCAACACAAGGCATCACCTGCACAGTCAGTGACTCTTGTTGAGGGGCACGCCGTGGTCCTGCGCGCGCACCTGCAAGAGAACAGTCATTGTCAACACAAGGCAGCACCTGCACAGTCAGTGACTCTTGTTGAGGGGCACGCCGTGGTCCTGCGCGCGCACCTGCAAGAGAACAGTCATTGTCAACACAAGGCATCACCTGCACAGTCAGTGACTCTTGTTGAGGGGCACGCCGTGGTCCTGCGCGCGCACCTGCAAGAGAACAGTCATTGTCAACACAAGGCATCACCTGCACAGTCAGTGACTCTTGTTGAGGGGCACGCCGTGGTGCTGCGCGCGCACCTGCAAGAGAACAGTCATTGTCAACACAAGGCATCACCTGCACAGTCAGTGACTCTTGTTGAGGGGCACGCCGTGGTCCTGCGCGCGCACCTGCAAGAGAACAGTCATTGTCAACACAAGGCATCACCTGCACAGTCAGTGACTCTTGTTGAGGGGCACGCCGTGGTGCTGCGCGCGCACCTGCGAGAAAAGACAAGCTCCGTCAGTCCCTTGCGGTATGAATGTATGTATGTATGTTTGTCGGTGACTCTTGCCAGACGGAACTCTCGAATTCAACAGAAATAATAATGCAAACGAACTTAATGTTAAAACTTCAACTCCCAACTTAAACATCAAACCCCTCTTCCCCATAACCAATTACTCCTAATATTGAACAATTGTTACTAGCAAACATTAGTCTGTACAATACTTTACTTTGTACTGACTGTACTTTGAATATGAAAGGAAAATTGCTGTGTTTGTGATTTTTTATTTTTTTTTTATTTTTACCAGTTATCAAACTTGAAGTGGTATTTCAATTAAAAACCATGTATATAGGAATCGCGCGAGATCTATTAGTTTTGTTATTGGAAGTTCAGCAGAGTGAAGTGTCATCAGTCTTCATTTCAAGCAGCACCATTATCGCCTGGCATTTTTACACGTTTTGTGACTCCACACTTGAAACTGTCAAATAGACAATCAACAAAGGAGCCCTTCGTTAAAACGTGCACGCTGGATGGGCGTCAACTCGCCTGGTGAAATACTCACGGCACAAACCAAAAACAAGGCAACGCAGATTTACACTGCATGCATTCACAGCACACCAAGGTCAAACACATTTTGGGGAATTTAACTAGGCAGCAAGTTTCAGGTGAACATTGCTCGACGCAATCCAAAGCCCAATCTTTCAACTTGTGCAAACGAGGTCGCAGTCTTGATTAACCTATTTGATTGTTCAAATAACAAATATAAATCATAATAAACATCAAGATTAGATTTAATCAGTTTTGTACATGTGATAATCTCGTTAATCATAATTAACTTGTATAATGTGATCTGCGTTTGAGAATTGAAATTAAGATCGTTAATATTCCGCGCCGCATGTCTAAAAGAATATAACGTTTTGACAGAAGTCAAGGAAGTACTGCCAGCAACATCTGTAAACATCTCGTATTATTTAAAACCTAGTTGGTTCTACACCCTGGTGTTAAAAATACGGGTAATTTGTGAAGTGATCGTTCGCGCTTATGAGAAAAAGCGAAACTGGGGGAGATAAATTGAACATTCACCTCGCCCTCATAATCTCTTCCCCTAAAACATAACACCACATTCTGCGGTGTAAAACAGGGTTAGGGTGGTTTTTTGCTGTTAGTGAGAGGATAGAGTTGAAATTCCGTTTGGAAGCGATGACAATGCAATTAGTGTTGATTTAGAGTACTTACCCTTAAATCATATTCCTGTCCCGCTTGGAAGCCACGCTGCGAATAAACTACCCCTGTTTTAGGGTGGATTTTAAACTTTCCGGAGCCTCGTCCAGATTTAATACTGTACTGCAAGTCACCATTCGGGCCGATGTCCTGGTCAAAACCAAGCACCTATAATCAAACACACAACACTGATTAAATGTCCACCGCTTCGCTCAGATTACTTCGTGCCGGGGGTTGAAATTGAAAGTGGGTGGCCTTGTAAAAAAAATAAACAAAAACGCCCGCGTTGCGACTACATTGTATATCAAGCACTCAATTCCGTAATGTCGCCCTACACAACATAAGCTTTTAATTTAGTATTCCACCACGAGAAAAACTAATCTACATTAGCGCAACGCTAAAAAAAATTGACTTTTATAAAACCAGAATCACAAACGAGTGATGATAAGAAGCTACAAAGCGTCCACTACGATTTAGTGATACCCAGACCACAAAGCTAAGATAATTACAGCATTGGGACATTTACGTTAACACGCCAGGAAAAAATCAGTTAAATATAAAGGCTACTTAAATACAAATGTGTAATATTAAGCTTGCTTGCAAAATGGATTGTAGTACAAAATGTTGTACAAAATGGCTTTATGTTTGCAATCGCTTACTTTCCAAATCTTGCTGTTTCTTGTTTTTTTAAATTTGTTATTACGAAGTGCGATCGTAGTGACCAGTGAAATCTAACTAGGCCGGTATCAACAATTCTTACAACTAGTTAACTAGTTAACTCGGTTAAAAACTTTACGCAAATTGATCATCTTCTAAACGTAGCACTTCAAAAAGTTGACGACAACAAAAAGCTAAAGATAATTAAATTTCAACTCCCGCTCCGACCACATGACAGTTTTAAATCTATGTTACTATATCAATTGCTAGCCAAATGAAATAGCAAGGCAACTTCAAATTGTGGCCATTTTCATAAAATTGTATTCGTCTACTCAACATACATAACTTCGAGAATACGTCTACAATTAGGATTGTTAGTTACAATTACAAATCAATATCACTAAGGTTTAGTGGCAAACTCTTTTGTAAATATATAAAGTTGCCAAATGCATTAACATAACGTACGTCACAAATGAGGACTGATCAAATGAGCTTTCTAGCACAATGTTTAGCAATAATAAGGTACTTAACTAAGCGTTTCTGTTAATATGTCCTGGTTCTAGCAGACAGGATTTAATCAACAGAGACTTTTACTTCAACGTATTTGGAGTAGAAAATTGCCAATTAAGCAGAGTTTAATTAATAATCACAAGTAATTAGTATCAAGCAATTATCAAGCGCATATGTAACGATAATGTAGGTTAAGTATACGTACCTGTTAATTAAAATACATACATTAAATGTAACCACCACCGTTTAGTCTATTAGATGGAAAACAGACTTGTAACAGAAAGGAGCAAAACCTGAAACCTAGGATGGGTGTACACCATTGTGCCAAGTGGGAACTGAAGAACAAATCATAAAACATTCCATAGAGAAAGAAAACAAACAACTGGTGCAGTAGAGTTGTAACGATCATGCTCCGGCAGGCAGGCAATAGTAGCGCACATCAACACACTATCTTACCCTCAAGACGGGGTCTCCGTTCAGAGTTTCAGGGTCAAATATCTCCCATGTTCCATTTTCAAGATAGGAATCGGTGGGCACCTCCGATTCGACGGTGCCGTTCTGCGCATGACGGGGAAACAAATGAAATGTCCACACTAATAAGCAAGCCCATCATACACCGCACCTTCGTGCATGGCTGAGCAACCAGCCACACTCTAACAATATGTACAATGCATGCACCGTCCGTTCTAAGGCACCGGGAATCCGATTTCGTATTGTTTTATCTATTAAAAGGAGCGTTAAAAGACAAGCTTTTATGCAACTATTATAGGCCTACTCTAAAGTTAAGTTATTAAGCGGTGGTACTTTTAATACTGTGCAATTATTTTATACCTAAATTACTTGCAATGTTGTATAAGAAATAGTAAAATTAATACACCAGCACTAATGTGGTTATCTACCAATGCAGTGTTTAATGGTATTAATAATGAATACATATTAGATGTTTGTTTAAAAATTCAGCCGATAAAATAAGTAATAAGTAAAAGGATTTCCCGAATGGCATCGCTGTTCAAACATGGGATGTCATCTGTTTTACTGCAATGATTAATTTTATTACCTCCAGTGACAGATCACTGCTTTACCTTGTAATTATTATCAGCATACGATTAATTATGAGATATTCCTATTCACAAGAGTGCATAATATATTTTGCCTCTTTGATATTAAAGCCATATCGTGTGTGTGTAAGCCACTACCCAACCACGGTCGCAACTGTGATAATTTACGTGCGCATTATCTACATCGTGTAAACGCAAGTTTATAATACTACATTAGAGTAACACATTCTTCGCCTGATGAGATTTGCCGACAGTGAACTATCGAGCATATCTACATGTTTGGTTAGCGAGCGTACAATGCTACGTGTGAAGGTCTACATCATTTACCCGCGAGTGTACAACGCAGTGATGATACAGGTGTACAATGTGTGCACGCCAACGAGTGTACGGTACTTAGTGCAAGTGCACCAGCTACACAAGTAAACCGCATTGTGTCATGCTTCAATCAAAGTGAATATCGATACGAAATATTGGTTGTCCAATAAAATCACAACAAACCTTAACTGTGCTGTGTATTTTCTCCTCAATGCCCAATTTCCTACTAATGTAGAGTTCAGATTCCGAGTAAGATGCATTGTTTAGCCGATCGTAAAGAAAAGCAACGTGATGAAAGGGGCAAATTGTATAAGCGTTAGAAAAATAAGCATAATATGTCGGGACAGCCAACTCGTATTATGTTTAGTGTTAGCAAAACATTTGAAGCCTACTTATCCCTCCTTACAAGTTAACGGTATCATATATGTGATAGCTTTAGTTATGAACGTATAACTTCGTCCAAGTCGAGTTGAATTTACACGGTGTATACCCCCCCCCCCCCCCCCCCCGAAAACAAAGCGAACAATATAACACTACTTAGTAGGAGTGACCATGAGTACTTTAACTCAATATTGTTTGTATCTCTGTCAGAAATAGCGCCGCACCAGCCAATGCGGCAACATAAACATCGCGTCGCTAAATGCGCGATTTCAAATGTTTTTCAAACTCGTAGTTTATAATTGAGTTTATGTCAGTCCAATTAAACAGTGTTATTTTCAATTGGATTTATTCGCTAATTTCTACTCTAGTGCACTTTGCTACCGCGTCCCCTGGGTTCTCCGACCGACCAGTGAAGCCATCGGGAGAGGCTGTCTCTTAAAAATGTGTTGTTTGTATTTCACTGTAAATATAGCGCGTGCAGCGTTCACAAGGGTATTCCATTAGGAAACGGGGCAGTTTTGTTCTTTTAATTTCTGGTTAATAAATCGGAAACAAACGTAAAAGCAACTAACAGACGCATCGGAATAAATGTGTTGTCCATTTGTGACGTCAGAGAAATACTGCATTGCGAATATTTACCTCGCAGTCTTCTTTGCTTGAGAGCTTGTTGACAAATGTATTCTAAACTTTCACAATTACATCATTATTTACAAATATGCAACTTAACGACTTCTGAATTATTCTTAGTCCTACTTTTATATATTTTCTACCTATACTTTTATCGGCCTCGCTGCACAGTGAAGTCATTATTGATGATGGTACCGGTACTTTAAAAAACAACATGATACAGGATGATAAGTGTAGCTTTAGATCTACTACACTGGCATAAAACAACTTCGAAGAATGCTTTACTCTTAATTCGAAACTGTTTCGTAATGTTAGCACCTATATCGAGAACAAGTGTTATTAAATACTAGTGAGAACTAAACCAGTTGTGTCATATAGAATGAGTTTAGTTGTTTAATTTAACATGTGAAATGAAAACCACAGACTAGCTGTGAACCACGATCAGGCAGAAGAGACTACATTTAGTGCTAGATGAGTAGAAGACTGTGCATTAGAGATGAGTAGAGATGATGACTGCAGACCACGTGACAGGTACCATGGTGACTACAGACCACGTGACAGGTACCATGGTGACTACAGACCACGTGACCACAGACCACGTGACAGGTACCATGGTAACTGCAGACCACGTTACAGGTAGCATGGTAACTGCAGCACAGAGGGTGGTTGAAACGGCTATTGTGTGCCTAATTCCCACTAACCGCGTACTGAATACCACTATTGGTGTTATCACCCAGTCTTGATAGAGATAACAGACAGCATCGGATTAGAGTTTGATAATACCTTACTTTTTAACGTACCAACGAGATAAGCTATCTGCCTTGACAATAGTTAGCGAATTCTTGAACCGGCCAATCGGAAACAGATAAAACTTGTGAAGTCCTGATTTAATAATTTTATTGCAGAGTTACCTTGCTTGATACCTGAATGTTAGTAAAGTGTATGATGATTATATTTTGGTCAAACGTCTAATGTTTTAAATGATAATCGATCCGATGAGTGGGTGATACACACATGAAACCCGTGCCCAAGCTGGGATTCGAACCTGGTTTACAACTCCAATGCCTAAACGACCACTGCCACTCGGTCGGCTATAATAACACAACCTACTCCGAGGATTTCAACGAGTAAACCACGTTAATGTACTCTAGAAAGAATAGACGTACTGACAGTTAATCTGACGTTTCGAGAGCAATCTTTTTACTAAAAATACTTCCCCTGCTTTCACAATAGCGCTTCGTAAAAAGCTGATATGAGATATCGTTGTTGGGCTATATCGCGCCGCATCCAACATTTCAACCACCCTGTGTCGAGGCTAGAGGGAAGGTACATCGAGGAGTGTACTTAATGCAAACAATGTGACCAACGTTCAACCATGCTGGGAGTGCGGAGTGAGACACAATTCACCAGATTTACAGTCCGATTAACAACTCCATTAAAAGTATGACATTAAATATTGCAATAACTCATTAAAACACTAAACACATTGTATTTGGTAGGCGAGGGTTGGTTGATAATGGTAAATATTTTCTAAGTTTTATTTTTCGTATGGGATTACAGAACGAAATGTTGGTCGTGTAGTATTTTATAGAAACACTAAACAAAATATGTACATCGTTATGACGAGATTAATATGAAAACTAGTAAATTACAGCAACATGTATAACACAAAAATAAGAAAAATGAGTAAGTGTTTTCCCACGATCATATTTAGATTAGGCTATGTCGCTCGTCACACAAAGCTTGATACCGTTTACACACGGGAAAACTGTGTACTTTGAAACGTTATGAATATCTTTCAGTCTAAGATTTTTTTTAAAAATAAGCATATATTAAACAAATACGTATTTGCACGCCAAAGGTTTGTGAATGTATCCTGAAAAATATAATTCACGATATAAACTATCTATAGAATAAAATTAAACTTCGAAGATGGAATTCTGTAAGAATTGAAGGCAGCATAGGTAGATTCAAACATTTACTTGAATAGTTGGTAGTATTGTGTGTATACACTATCGTTCGTGTGAATTCTACATTCAAATACGATCTGCAGTGGAATCCCTGCTAGTCTCGAAGCGTGTGTGTACGCAAGCAGTGAAGCGCTTTATGGCCCGGAGGCGTAGGGGGGGGGGGGGGGCTCTTCATTTTAGTTTACGGAACAAACTGGCTTGAAATTAAGGTATTAACCTTTTCAAATCGAAATTAGCTAAAACCGAAAATGGGGTGTGTTACATCCTGTTTTCCGACTAAGCAACCAGGGTACGGTGGACAGATTATGTTGTAATTACACCTTATAATCCTACACCGAAGGCTTAATAATCCTCCTGGTTTCACCGAGATTACATTGACCTTTAAACAAGTGGGGACAAGTTACGCCTATGCGTGAGTAACGAATGAATTACCTCAAACCATTCTACTCCGATAAATTGCCAATCTACATTGAAATCAAAATGAAACCAGCAACCGATGGATGTACCGACTAGTTTTGTTAGTTCAGAATACGAAGGGACATATAACAGAGAGATTCAAAGGTATAATAAACTAAGCTTGGATTGCGCCTGTTCGCTTTGCTTTTACTAGAAGCATTCTCGTAATTTAGTTTATTTATGTGATCTTTAAGAAGAAGAAGATAGGGTCGGTAATTTAGTGGGGCCATCGCTCGCACGGCATCTCGCAAACATCGTGCGTGGTCGCTCTTTAACCCAGGAGAACAGATTAGGACTCACGTGATGCTAAACTTGGAGCATATTTTAGATGACGCTGCCGTTCAGGCGTGTCCTCACGGTACAACACGGTTTAAACACCTCCGCGGCGAGATGTACTAACGGAGCTTCGTGGATAGCAACAACAGAAGAAATGTAAAATAATGAAGAATTAAGAGATGAAGAGATGACTGAGAAGCTTGAATACAGAACAAATAAATATATAAAGTCAAAATATTATTTTTTAATGTGACGGGCCGAGGTTTACACATGTAAGGTAAGACGTGGCAATGTTTTAAAAATGTGAGACAGCTGTCTTCTTCGAATGTGCTGATTGATTGATTGATTGATTGATATATTGACGGTTGATTGCAATATCTAATGCCGGGGGTGATTGAACAGTACTTACTTGGAAGAGAGGAAGTTCATGCGCATTCGACTCGGGTATGTTGACCTTGTAGAACGACTGATCGAACTCTGGCTCGTGGTCGTTGACGTCAGTGACCGTTACAACGACCCGCGTCGTGGAGGACAACGACGGCGTCCCGTTGTCGCTCACCGTCACCTGGAGGACAAAATGGAGGTCAGACAGGTAGCGAGGTTGACAAAGTGAAATACACATAATGTGAGCAATAGTACCAACCTAAATAATAACAGTAACAAAACGTAACCGTAGAAATATAAAGTAAGTAACCAATGTTTAATTTTCTAATGTAGTTTACGATGTTTTATAAAGGGTGGGGGCGCTGTCATCCCTGGGTTGGAGGGCTAGTGAACGAGCAAACAAGCTGTGCGGTACGCCACTGGCTGCACACACACTGTGCGGTACGCCACTGGATGCACTGGAGTCAACGCGAAGACTTATTAGGATGGGTTGCTGAAAACCCGGCGCCTCCACCAACCAACTGAATAAAAATGTTTTACTGACGTGAGTTGGCAATACTGAATAACATTCACCAGTACGCCGACATGAACAAATCAAAGCTTGGTTACACAACCCTGTGCATACGTATTCCTCAAGTACTACCTAATTATCCAATATAAAGAGTGTCTATACAACGGAACTGTAAAGATCACGTCTTTCCGAAGTTTCATTTTAGTTTCAGGGTCCTAGATGTATTGTTGCACGTTGTTATTGTTGCTAGTGTTGTTACAATTCGTTGTAACTGGTGTCTTAACTAGACTACAAATACTTATTTACCCGTTTTATAACATAAATCAGTTTCACGACTGGATAAGATATACAAACGTAGAGAGTCACATTGATAAAGCACCACTGTTACACAACCTGTACAACATTCCAAGATTATTGAGTATCTACGGTTACATATCAAAGCATTGAAACATTTGGATATATCATCGTTATGTAAAAATTATTCATGGCGTCGATAAACCCGTGTGGGTCCCAAACGGACGATCAATCAGATGACGTCACTGCTTCTAGTGACTGAGAGTCGCGAGGAAACAAAGAGATCACTCACTAAATTATTTTACTTTGCGATAGTGGTGGTCTCCTTCTTGAAAAATGGTCTTTTGATGTTTTGTTTGGTATTTATTTGAGGAACAAAGCAGGTCTTTTAGTTTGTCCGTCGCGTGACACATTGTCCGCAACCCGGTGAGGTAACTGGGTGAAAGCTCGGAGGAATTGTCGTCGTTTATCAAGACGGATGAGCGCCACGCTGTTCAGGAAGGATTCGGGAAGCGTCTCTACGGACGTCATTTCTCTTCAACACGAATACAATGTTGCCATTTCCCGGTGACAATCACAGCCGGAGGCCTCGAGCATGATCAACACGGCATGATCAACACGGCTCGCTGGTGGTCTGGGGCGACTGTACCGTCTATAGGTCAGCGTAAGATTGATTGGCGCGAGAAAAACGGTTTCAGTCATTAACTGTTGGAGGTAGGTCAGTGTAAATGAAAGGAAAATGAGGAAATCAATTTTATAACTGAATAGGATAGAAATTAATAAAAATAAATTTTAAGGACAGTTAAATCAATTTTTAACGACTATGATTACAATAAAGACCATGTTTTATATGGCTTTGTAAACCTTGGCGTGCAGCAATGATGCCATAAAATGGGAACGTAATAGTGGTACGACTAATGCTGGTATTATATTAAAAGAACGGATGAATGTTTTTTTCCATTATCAGAAATAACGTTTCAAATATTGTAGGGTATTTTTAAACTTTCTAACCACCATTGTAGGGCTAAAACTTACAATAGTAGCCTACTCAGATGTAATATTCTTTAAGATTTCATTCATATGGCAGTTATTACGTAAACTGTGTTGTTTTGTTTCCTGAGTAATTTCCAACTTCTGTGTATACCTTTGTTGATGGGCTACGCAGTGAGAAACCGTCTTCTTTCATGATACCATCTTATTGAATGAAGTAGACAGTAAGTTGCCAATGGAGGAAGGGATATTGTACAAACTTCAGGGCTCTATTTAGTCACATTCAACGGCGAGCCAGAGCCAGGGTCTGTTTGAGAAGCTTAGAGAGAAGTTCTAATAAAACCTCATGAATGAGATTACGACTGGAAATGCTTTTACAGAAAAACTCACTTTAAAGACTGAACTTTGTAGTCGCCTACGAAGAGAAGGGGTGTGTTCAGAAACCTCCAAGGATATCTGTGTACATAACGACCGTTGCCTACGAAGAGAAGGGGTGTGTTCAGAAACCTCCACGGATATCTGTGTACATAACGACCGTTGCCTACGAAGAGAAGGGGTGTGTTCAGAAACCTCCACGGATATCTGTGTACATAACGACCGTCGCCTACGAAGAGAAGGGGTGTGTTCAGAAACCTCCACGGGTATCTGTGTACATAACGACCGTTGCCTACGAAGAGAAGGGGTGTATTCAGAAACCTCCACGGATATCTGTGTACAGAACGACCGTTAAAACGACCGTAAGTACCCAGTTAGTCACACGAAGAGCGGTGTATACAAATTATGCTAATGTGCGCGAACGTTTTGAGCTACAGGTCCTATGGGAAAAATTCTCCCCCAAGAATAGCTGGCGTATATTTCTAATCTAGGGACCTACCATACTATTAACGATAAAAACTATTTGCGATCAACGACATACTCCATGTTTTTCATGGGTGCATTAACTCAATTTGTTTTCTTATGATAGTACTCTTTCAGCCCCAATGTAGCAGTTACCGACGGCAAGACAGTAATCTGTGTGTTGCATGTTTTTAGTTCAGCTCGACTCTGCGGTGGTCACTTCAATGTCAACCGAGAGAGAAAGTAAAAACGAGCGACTGTTAGAGTGAGTGAGAGGTAAAACGAGTGACTGCACACAAGTATTTTACTAATGTAATTCTCGCCGGGCGCGACAACCGAAAACTTCAAATAAATAATAAAAATTCTCAGTTCAAGGCAGTTTCATTTTCTGGGTCATTATAGTTTCGTATTACGCTTGTAAATCAATGGCAAACATAAAAGTAGTAGGTAAGAGCCCCTTTAATTCACCTAACCTCGCAAATTTCGATAGCGAAGACGACGGTTTAATGGCAGCCATCCACTAACCCCAAGCATCGCTACTTCACCGAGTTACGCCCACTTAACTTAGCGAGAGCAAGTAGTTGACTCTGACAACACAATGTATACCCCTTCTTTGAAATTGAGTGGTTAATTAAAATAGAAACCCCACCGAAGCAACTCATTAACAGAATGCGCATAGTGGTACCACATAAGAGCCACCCTCAAGCCGCTGGCTCCAGATACTTCAACTTTCGGGCAGTATTGTCACACGAGTCTAACACCCACATACAAACACCCAATTCCCATGTTACGTTTGTCTCAAATTATACATTTCAGCAAATATCTAAATACACAAATGAATAGTATACTAACAATACGGATGCAGCTCAATAAACAACATAAACATCCTCAAAAAGTATAATCAGAAGTAGTATAGAAGCATCTCCACGAATAAAAGTATTGTGAAACCTGATCTAAAATTCTGTGCAGACAGGAGAAATATTGAAACGCAAATAGGACTAATTTCTTGATGAATAATTTTAATACGTCCCAGTTGAGAGGTAAATACAAATTATAACTAAAAACATAAAGTGATGACGCTGATACTTGGGATTCTTAGTCATGCCAACAATGCTGATCGAGACAAGAAAATTAACTAACACATTAAAAGAAAATAATAAATTGAAAGTAGAAAGGGTAGAAAACTGCTTAAATGTACATGTTTTGCTAGTTTTGTAGGGTACGTAAATCAATGCACAACATCTACACAGCGAGGTATGAAGTTGCATGTTTAGCAGTCTTCAAGTCACCCGCTAAAACGTGTTTGTCACGACGAACATATCTATTAAACGTGTCGTAGTTCAATCAAAACAATCATAAACACGATTCATAAAACTTTTCCTTGGAACCAATCGACCCCTTTGTGACAAATAAAACCGTTTTGTCTGGCGTAACAACCCGCCCGCCCCGCCCCCCCTTGTGCTGTGCGTCTCAATATTGAGTGCCCCCCCCCCCCTACCCCCCACCCCGCAGTCCACGGGGTTCAATTTCCGCCTCGCGTGCTGCAAACTCATCAACAACTTATCGCGTGAGAATCAATCACGCGGGCCGAAACGAACGAGCGAAGCGCACGAGCGACGCGCTATGTCTGCGGCGCGTCGTTCAACTAACACTAGTCACTATAGTCACTATGGTGACTATGAAACTATCCCTCGCCATGCGTTTGTTAGGATTACTTTGATAAGTACTATCCTCATTATAATGTGTCTATTATTATTATTCGCCTTGTTATTATTGTACACATTTTCTCTGACTTCCAACCCAGCTCACCTTCATCATCAATGTAGTCATTTTCATAAAACAACATTTTAAATGTGATGTTATGACACTTTACTGTGAATTGGTTGACAACAGTT
This sequence comes from Isoperla grammatica, assembly GCA_945910005.1. Classification (NCBI taxonomy): domain Eukaryota; kingdom Metazoa; phylum Arthropoda; class Insecta; order Plecoptera; family Perlodidae; genus Isoperla; species Isoperla grammatica. The sequence goes on along the minus strand of OX246739.1, from coordinate 3,874,644 downwards.
GAGAAAACAATATTCACGCGAATGCAGCTATATCTAATAAACAGTATTACTCTTTCAAATGTGTGTACGAAGCTATTAAAAATGTAGACAGAAGTTAGTAAAGGGCATAATATTATCCAGCCTGTAGATTTATGACTATGCAAAGAACTCCCTCGTGAAGGAAGTTTACAAGAAACTATGAGACAAATATTTACTCTAGAAAATTGTAAAGCAAACTATTTATTAAGTTGTTGCCGTGGGAATTTCACAAGCCAATAGCGAACCAATATATGATAGGGCTGTAATTGTACACACACTTTCATCTGATGTAACGTTTAGCAGTGTCACTTGTCAGCATCCTAACAGGGTACTTCAACTACCCACCTAATACTTTTTCCGAAATCGAATTGAACATTGCCGTCAGTGTAAAACTGCAGTCTTGTAGGTAAGATTTGTGACTTCGTAATATTAATCGATAATTTAATTTAATTTATATACATTTTCAATCTCACTTGCCACAAATGTTACGAATGACTTGTCCGTTTCCATCTCCACCCACAGACCTGGGTCCAGTTCCAGGGTCCGAACGTTCAACCCTCCGACACCCGTGGCTACTGACTCCCCCCCCCCCCTGAAGACACCCCTATCCCCAACCCCACCCCTAACGTTACTCAAGACGGACGACAAAGTTTCAGAATGTGGCTTTCCGAGTTTCATTAAAACTGTGATGAGAGTCGGAGGAGGGAGAAAGGGAATTTCTTAAAACCCTGAAGGGCCAATAACTGTCCGAGAAGACTTTTACCACAAATCTGCACTCGCGTCCTCGCCAGAGGCAAATTCTTGTAAAACAAGTTCTGAGTCCAAGTGTGCCAGCTTGTCGGCAAGTCAGTGGCTACTTGGCTAGTGACGTCATCACTACAACAGCGGGTTGTTACTCTTAAGCCATAACGACGTTTAAATCAAATGATTTTTCTAAGCGATTGGCTGACAGACGAAGTTTAGCACTTCGTCATGATGTTCATTTTAAGTGTGGCGTCAATGTGTATTGCAAACAGTTCTGTATATTATGTCCTGGATCAAACTAAACACTCCACCCACCCCTCCCACGAACAACCCCTCAACTGTTCTACTGCCACTTTCTCTTGTACCCAGGTTATCAGCCTACAGCAGCAGATTGAGAGAGTTTAAAGGTTTCTTTAGTATCTTTACAAAACGCTTAAAAATATAAATGTAGGAAGATACTATCACGGTCTACAAATAACGTAAACAAATAAATGCAAAATTCATTGCGTTTGCGTTACAAGCGAGAATACGATTAAGTTCTAATGCTCTGCTGCCCCAGGCTAGCGAAGTCGATATTTTCTCAATATTATCAACACGTGTGGAAGATAATAACCCAATTATAATTGATTAAATGTGAATATTGTCTTTATTGGATCTCAGATGAAGGGCAAACGCCACAGGGTTGGTTTAGTCGCTTTAAATTAAAGTCCCCCACTGAAAATCAGTTTCGTTACTGAGTGGGTAGACTCTAAATGTGAATTTCATTTATTTATCTATGATTCGTATTTTTAATACGCGTGCAGTGAGAATGCCAGAGGGAAGGTTGAAGTTATGAAGCCAAGAAGTGATCGAAGAGGGTTGGATTGAGGAAGCTAGATAGGTCTACTCGAGTTTGTGTACATTATCAACCCGTGAATTAGTTTTAAACAGCTCTCCATTCCTTCCTCTTTCCAGACAAGACTGTTATTTAATCGTATATACATATTCGTTACATTACAATGCATACACTGGATCATCCGTCGCGTGTGTTCCAATCTAAGTCTACATCTACTATATTTCCCTTCAATTACATTCTAATGTATGCACGTGCATTGGAGCTGCAAGCGTTGAATGTACTCAAGGAGATAATAGTATCATAGTATGAATATGTTATTATTGTACAAGTAACACAGCATTGCTGACAGAACGGGTGTAAACAGTGTTTACATGTTGACACATTCAGTTGTAGGGTTGTCGGCGCATTGTTCCGTGTCTAATAGGTAAAACACGCTAACCAAGTTTATATGAACGCGCTATTAATGCCTTATAACTCCACAACTGCTAAGTATAATGATTAGTTACATAATCGTACGTGACAAAATAATTCATTCATTAATAATTTAGTTGATACTAAAGTAAAAATACGTTATTCTGTATCTTATTAGCAAGATTTAAATAAAAACAGAGACATGAATCGACTATCATCATCATCACTAGACAATGAATAAATGCATTCGATTTTCAATAATAGATAATATTAAAGACTACTAATATTATATTCTTATTTACATCTTAGTTCTATAACTGATCAGGTTATTAGGTGTCTAGAAATAAGTATAGAACTACATAACGAGGCAACCCCTTTAATGATCAACGAATTCCACTGGAAACAAAGCGGCAACGAGTTCACATAGACCGCAAGGCAAACATTTTTACACATTTAATTTAAAACGATCGCTTAGAGGAAAAGCTGCTTTAGCTACCCGACCAACTTTTGAGCTTTTGAAATCCTGGAAAGTGTTTCAACGCTGAATAAATAAGCGTAGCACGAGGAGTACTGCATGTATTAAACATACACAAAGCTAATATTTTTCGTAAGCCCCAACTTTATCTACGTGATGCGGCTCCTCTGAGCCGGCTTAATTGCGCGGAAACGTTTTACGAAGAGATAGCGTTTTGCACAAAGTCATATCTGTTTGCCGGCTAAACGATCAGGCGCCATATTGGACGCCAGCCGACCGGACACGCCGGACAACGAGCTAATTAACACTGTTGTGTACGACACGAAGAACAAGGGAACAATGAGTTCGAACCCACCGCTCTACGGTCTATCTATCGACTGGCCAAGGTTAGGCGAACCTTCGACCAGCCTTCGCACGGGCTATTTACGGACGTTTTTGTTCTTTTATATAGAATATTTGTTTCTAAACATTATTTATTACCATTATTATTTTTGTGTGTGCTACTTCGAAAATGAGATACAAAGTTTAAAAGTATATCAACACGTAATAAAATGTCCTTAGGTAAAAGATACATTGAGAAATTCACAAAGATGACACACACACAATTGAATATTTCGAGCTAAAACATTAAGTTTATTACCTACTAGGACGCAACCGAAAGTATTTTGTTTTCTGCAATAAAAAAGTCGTGTTATAGATAACCAGCGATACAATATCGAATATTGTGACAGTCTTTGGTTTTAGACGTATTGAGTCACTGGCAGACAATTACGTTCAAACTAGAGTTAGAAAGTAATGATAATAGTATATAGCTCATGCAATACACATAAAAGTTAAAAATAACATTCAGCCGTATTTTGCTTGGGAGAAATATTACCAAAACTTTCCGCTCAAGCCAGTTCGTGCGGTGATGTTAGCTTCAACACGTGTTCGTAAAACTCATAATAATAAATCGGTGATGCTTTGTTTCATTATTATACACACAGTACATAATATTATTACACATAACTTAGAAGTAACAATATTAAATATTACAAGAAACAGCGCAATAAACTGGTACTATCGTGTTAATAAAACCTCACACAAAGTCGGTTCGTTTAACCGAGTAGAAAGGGAGAGATTAAGATTTATTTATTTTGTTTAATTTATTCATTCTGCGACTATCATACTTGCACACTTGAGTCATCACATCTAGGTAAGAACAGTGAGGCCACATGAGTTTTAGAAAGTTATTGCAATTCATATTTTTTAGTGCTCCATTAATGTTTTATGGCACAGGCTGGTCGTTTTCCACTAAGCTTCCCTTAGTTATCGCAACGCAGTAGTTACGAAACAGTTTTACAAGATTCTCCTCTGCTACACAAGCTGTTAAAATGTAGACAAGTAATGACGTAAAAACCGAGCCGTGATGCTTCATTAACATTACATTCCCTTTTGAACATTTTGGCGGACAAACAAATTGGCGTGACCGGGGATTAAAGCCACGCCCCTTAGCTTATTACATGACGTCAGAATCACTGCAAGACTTCTGAACTACCCGACTTGGGTAAACAAATATGTTGTCTCAAAAGAATAATTACTGCTTCAGTTGTGAATCTTTGCACTACATCAAAGCTGTTATAGTACCTGGTCCAGTACTTAATACACGGTAAGACAAGAGAGGAAGGGGGGGGGGGGGGGGGTGTTGATCCCCCCCTCACCCATCACGTGCACACAAGTTTGGCGGAGTTAAGCCAAAGTCGTCCAGGCTGTACTAAATTGTATTAAGTTTCCGGAAACAATATGCCCAAAATCGAGTACGTTACGCAAGTAGCAAATACTGCACAACATTGCCTCCTTACGTTGTTCAGCACATACAGGACTACATATTATCGGCAGTTTACTATCTAAACTGTCAAGATATTGAACTATGTCTAGTCATTATTTCCCCGACAACTTTCAACACATTTTTTTCAAATCCGAGTCCTGTGCGATCAATCTAAATCAATATAAATCACAATCAATATAAATAACTCTTAGTCGTACCGATTTTCATCCCCAGTTATTAGGGCTCTTTTCTATAACGCCCGCGTGGTTGATATTCGCCAAGGTCAAACACGCCGGGGATCCCTCAGCCGAAACCGCTTTCTCCGCAGCTATTCAAATAAAACACGCGGCAGAGTCGTAATGAGTCTTCCCGTCAAACTCAGCTCCCGAGTGGCTGAATGTTTGTCAAACTGTGAGCGTCAAATAATTAGTACACACTGTTGACTCGGAAGATTAAGAACTCGGAATGATTGTTTAGTTGAGTTTAATCCTGAAATAAGTCGCGTCTTGAAATGCCAAGAGATTCTAGTTTGCAGGGTTTCGCTCCATCACGTTTCCGCTGGGAAATACGCAACACTTCTTCCTTCGTAAGATGTCACACGTTGAGTTGCCACCGACTGCAGGAAAGGAACTAAGATAAAAGATGTCACGTGCCACGAGAAAGAGAACAGATAACTGTAAAGTTGGTGTGAATATTAGGAAAGCGAGGAAATAGTTCCAACATCAAAACCGCGCGGAAATAACGAGTTTTAATCATATCATAAGAACGCTACACACCACTTAGAACGTAAATCCATCGACCATTTTGGTTCTGTAAGAAAATAACGGGCTCTTAAAGTATTATTAATAAATTAATGCATTAGTGAAACACTTTGGAACAAAGTAAGTGCAAAAAACAACCCTACTGAGAACTGGCTACAATATAGGAAACGCATTAAGTTCTTAAAATATGACAAGAACAGTTTAATATTGCGTGATATTAATAATAGTAGTAGTTGTTCTCACGAGAAACATTCATTATTCCTTCCTATTCATTTATTGAGGAGATGTGTTATTTACTGAGTCCTATAAAGGATACCTTGTTATGTATTTAAAAACCTAAATATATGCGTTCTTCCCCAAGTGGTTCGGACAACCCTACGCATGGCAAACATATATAAACAATATCAATATCTAGAGATGTCGGGGAAACATTATTTACGAGTGATAAATTAACCAATCCTGTTGCGTCTTCCTGGTTAGCAAAAGATCTGGGCTCGAGTCCCAGCGCGGGTACATTCTTTAACACCGCCTTCCTATTATAAATATCGCAACAGTATGTGGAGCCATCTCTTCTTGGGTGGTTCTGCCTCTTCCATCTTCTCGAGCCTCAACAACAGATTTCAATAGTGAGGTCACGATTTCCGTGTTACCAAATAAAAGTTGACGGTTTCGAAACGCCAAACATCGATGAAGAATAAGATTGAATTCTGCGTTGTAAGTAACTATGAGCAACAAGTAGGCTTACGTGGAGTTGATAGCTTGAGGAATTGTGTTCATAAGGTGAAACCTTTTCCAACAAAACATTACCACAGTAGTCATGGTTCCCAGTTACATTATTAGAAGGAAGTACGTAACTATCCACATACATTTTACCCTGTTTTTTCTTTCGTTTTCATATTATCAAGACCCGGTCGGCCAATACACCGCCTGTTAATTAATTCCATAAATTACAGCTGATGTTCGAGAAAATTAACTGCTCTACATTCCACACAGCTGAATTTCTTTCCATGATTCCCTTGGCGAATGTTGGCAGACATTACAGGACCGTGGGTCCTTGCCAATATCTTTGGCGCTAATTTATATGTGATCTCGATTGTAAATGACAAGGAAATGGAATTTACACCCAGTACCGTGCATGTGACGAGTATAGCTCTGAAAGCAGTCATATATATAATACCGATATAGATAGCTCAGTGTTAAAGACTTTTGGAGAGTACGGTTTCTTAACCGCAACCGGCAAGCATGAATGAAACTTTTCCTTGTTTACTATGAGTCTTCTGCGCATTATATTCCTCCCAACAACCCGTGTATATTTTTCATCAGTTATGCAAAATAATGAACCCTAACGATAACATATTTCCTGGTTAAGCTAAGTATCCCAAACTATAAACACTTTTAGTTCTTTGCTCGCAACCAAACTTCATCACGAACTACTTCCGCTTTACATTTCCAAAGTTTAAACTATGCAAATATCCAGATACTAGACGCAAATACTCCATTCCACTTGCGTCAAAGAGGTGTACACCCAGACGGTGCAGATAGAGTAGCGTACACCACACCACATCGTCATCGAGATTGCATCTTATGGTAAATCTCATCGCGTCCTTTCTTACCATCTCTGCTTTGCGGTAGTTAGCTCCCATTAATTACCTCCTTCATCTACATCGCCTGAGACAATCTGTCACTCGGGGAGGCAAATTAACTGCTTACTCCCCCCCCCCCCCCCCCCCCCCCCCCCCCCGGCGCAATGAACGTGGCCGCAGACGACGAGAGTTCTCCAGCAAGGCATGTGATCCTAGCGCTGTAAACATTGGGTACCGAGCGCCGGTTGATAATAGACCGAGAGCCTGTGACAGTTTGGTTTACCTCATAAGGTACATAAGGTTTGACCAGTGGAACATACGCGGATTTATATGGGTTTTTTCAAAACCCGCGTCTTGCGCGTCAACTTGGGGGCGTTTGGGCCCCATCGGTGGCCAAAAAAGGCCAAAAAGGGCCGTGGTTTACCTCATAAGGTACATGATGGGACTAAACGCCAAAATATGCGGAAACTTGTCCAGAAATTGGAACCGTAACGCAAGACGCGCTACTTGGGGGCGTTTCCGTTTCAGACGCCCCTCAAAAGGGCCAAAAAAGGCCCTGGTTTACCTCATAAGGTACACGATTGGAACAAACGCCATTTTGTGCTTTGATATGTACAGATTACGAATATGTATAGTAAGACGCGTTTTCAGGGGGCTTTTGGCCTTTCAGACGCCTATTTTGTGAAAAGGGCCCTTTTTTGTCCAACAAGGTACAGACTTGAAAATGGTGTCAAATTAACCGGGACGGTGTCTAGAGCTCAAAAATATATAACAACATAACGCTTAAAGGACCCTTACAACCATACCACGCATTTCAAAAAGACCCAAATAGGGGGACATGACACCACATGGGGTAAACGACGAACACTAACGCCACTGTTTGCATAAGTGTGTCTTGATTACGAATATATCGTATAAGACGTAATTTTAGCGGGCCTTTGGCGTTTCGGATAGGTTTTTGGGGAAAAAAATGGTCCCTTATTTTCATTATTGTGTAGAAAGTGAAGATTTATAAGTGCTGTATTAATACCTGTGTGTACGTCTAATTTTGTAATCTATCTCGGGGTGGTCTAATTTAATCATTTAACTTCACTCTAAATGATCATTACCAATTACAATTATCATTCGAAACTTGGTTCTGAAAGACAGCGATGCACGGCAAATTATATTATTGTATAGTGTCCGACATGCCATCTTTTGTATCATAGACTATATGCGCGATGTGTTTCGCGCATTGTTCACAATGGTGGGGCGGCCAGTGTAGTGACTAGATGTGACCCTCATGTACTTGTGGAATCCGGTGTGCTGGCTGAAGGATCTCTTAATGGGGTTATATCAGGAAAACACTTCAATATGTGCAAACGGCTTCACCCACTTCTTGCATGTGCTATGGAAGTATTACATTTTCGTGCATTCTTTGCAACCAGCGAGCCCGTATCCAGCACAGTTATTGAAGAGCTTGAAATGCTAGGTCAGTTTCAAGGTGATGCAAAAAGCCCACTCTGTTTATCCACGGAACTGACGGATCTTCTAGACAGGTATGATGAATACTGCAAAGATACAGAAGACGGATTGCACGGAATGACAGCGAAGTACTGGATGATGTACATTCAGTTAATTCGACCTATATCACGAGTTTTCTAGAAGCATACGTACTGGTGATCATACTTTGTATGCATACTGCCTTCCAAAAGTTGTGACATTGTTCTTTGCGTTCAATCATCAGAGCTATTCCCGCTGGCTTGTGCGATTCCATGACAATATTCTAAAAATAAAGGAGTCGCATCCAGGATTGGAAGAAGAGTTTAAAACGGGGGATTTTCTCTTCGTCGAACTGAAAAAAACTTTTCAAGAAGTCCTATAGATCTATGCTTGGAACAGTCAATAAATGCGGACGCGGCAAGTAAGCTCACAGGAATGTCAGCGTTTACTAATTCGATATCATCCCGGCAGCGATGGGCCAAAAGCCACTACCTCCGTACAAGCATTGTTTCTAGCTTGTTAAATCTAACTGGATTGAAACGCTCAGAAGATGTTTCCCAAGAGACCTTACCTCACAAAGTGGAGAAAGACACACATGATTTAGCTGCAATAATGGATCAGATCAAATCCTGTCTCAACCCGTTTGACATGGACAAGAACAGTGTGCTGTTCAACATAGCGACTGGTAAAGCGGCATCTGAACCAACTCAAAAGTTTTTGCTGAATGTGTTCATAATCGGAGAGAAAGCTCGAGATGAATTTATTGATGAAGTATCAAAAGATCCTGGCAGATTTGAAAAAAGTATCTGTAGACTGAAGGGTTCCACGTTTGCCTCAGAAGGAGTGAAACGAAAGAAAACACGAGCTGATGGCAAAGTTATTGAACTAAAAATGGAAAGGAACCTTATGGGAAGAATCCTTTGCATAGCACTTGAGAAAAAAATAGACATGGGACTAGTCTTAGCATATCCCTTAACACCTATTCCCTTATCATTGTGTCACGTAGCTGGAACCATTCACAAAACAGATAAGTCAGCTCTGTTCAAGTGCTTGGAGAGTCGAGTAACAAATAATCCACCACCTTACATTGATTGCGTCATTGTTGATGGCTTCTTCTTTCTGCATTTACTGGGTGATATTCCCATCATTTTTGGCAAGATTTCTGCGCACATCCTTCAAAAGCTATGCAGAATTAATGCCTCAAGAGTAGATATTGTTTTTGATCGAACCGTTTCACCCTCCATAAAGGATATAGAACGAGACAGGCGAGCCTACTTGTTGGAGAGGCAAGATAACTACACGATTACTGGAGCATCGCAGCAACGACCACCTGATTTCATCAAAGCTTTAAGAAACGATCATTTCAAGGAAGCGTTAATAACTTTCTTGACAGAGAGTTGGAATGATGACTCTTTCTCTGGCATTCTTGGAACTAAGGTCGTTTATGCAACATGCAATGAGATTTGTTACTCGTACAAGAGTTTAAATCATAAAGTTGTAAGAGTTCTAGAAGAAACGTTAGCATGTAATCATGAAGAAGCTGACTCCAGAATGGTTTATCATCTCGCCCAAGTTCCTTTTCCGGCAAACGTTGTGATTCGCACCTCCGACACTGATGTGATGGCTATCGTACTAGGTAATCTGAATGAGATCAACACTTTGACCAAAGTATGGTTGGAAGTTGGACTTCTAAGCAAAAACACCTTGAGGTACGTAAATATGTCTTCTCTGTATGATAATCTAGGGCCTCTTTTATCTAGTGCCGTCCCCGCTTTCCACGCATTTACAGGATGTGATTACACTGCAGCATTTGCAAGGAAGGGGAAAGTCCGTCCATTCTCTCTTCTTGAGAAGAATGTAAGCGTTCAGAATGCGTTTGCCTCTCTTGGATCGCAAGAGGCACCAGAAGATGGAGTTACTTTGTAAATTGAGAAATTTGTATCTTGCATGTATGGGAAAAAAGACATGCCGATTAATGAAGCCCGGTTGGATACGTTCCTAAAAGTATACAAACCTAAAGGAAATCACCCACTTGAAAAAATAAAAGGAGTAGATGGCAGTACACTACCGCCCTGTCGTGCAGTTGTCGCCCAACAGATTCTCAGGACAAACCTAATTTGCGGTATCTGGAGAAATGCTACAAAAGGTACTGCTCCTGCATATCCACCAGAAAGCAGTGGCTGGGTATTAGAGGACGGAAAATACCACATTCAATGGTTCCTTGGTGACCAGTCACCTCCGTCAGTAGATGAAATTACTCCTATTGAACTTCCAGACTCTGATGAAGATGAAGATGCTGCAGTTCAATGTTCAAGTGATGACGACGTGAGCGATGATGATGAAAATGCTTAGAATATTTGTCATAAATCGATGAAAGTATGCATATACACCCTACATATATATATATATACACACACACACGTGTTACATTACTAGGTCATTGTAGATCAGCATATGGTTTGGAATCATACTATTCTTATTTCGTTGCACATTTGTATTAACGTATTTTTTAAAATTCCCTATTTAATTTATTTCTTATATTTGACTAACAAATCTTCCAAGAGCTGTAGTATATAGTATAGCATACTAGAAATGAAATCACAGCTTGATATCATATTATACTTATTACTTATTAATTGTTATATACTATTATTTCAATTATTATTATACTTTTTAATTAAACTCTTATACTTGACCTTTTTACAAATCTTCCAACAGCTGTGGTATAGCATACTAGAAGTTAAATCACAATCACCTGGGTGTAAGTGTATTATATACACCAGGTAAATTGAAATGCTTGGACACATTTAATCATATTCCTTATTCGTTACGCCAATGTTATTGTGATCTGTTTAGTTTACAAATAATACTTATGATAAAATTAAAAATTTATTTTGTAACACTATCGACAATTTAATTTATCACCACTCAAATCCTTACACTCATAATTAATATGCCACTCCATCATCAAATCCTTATAAATTAAACTACGTGGAACATTATTTTTTTGTTTAAACAATGTATAAGGAGATGAATACCAATGTTTAAACGTTTACCAATGTATTTTATTTTTAATAACTGTGTTAACTTTGTTTTCTTATAAATATATCCAGTTTAAAAGGAATGCATATAACTTATGTTAAAATTGTATTCCTTCCATTGTCAATTCGCCAATTCATTTGTGGACAATGTCAACTTTCTACATACAGTCAAAACGGTGAATATCTCTAATTCAGGCAAACGCTTTTGAACAGCCTAAGGTAAGCGGGTCTCGTCGGGATTCGAACCCGGGACCTCCCGAATCAGAGACTCTGGCCTTAGCGCTTGAGCTACATCTGTCGGTTTATTTAATATGTTAATTGCAATCTAGACACGTAGTACAAATATGAAATAACAGAGTTAGTTACAGTTGTGATATTATGTATTTAATAATTGGCCCTTTTCTGTTTGAATGTGCTTAAAATGTGTAATAGTTCTCTCTTAAGCGTGTTGTTACGTATTTTTGAGCTTTAGACACCGTCCCGGTTAATTTGACATTATTTTCAAGTCTGTACCTTGTTGGACAAAAAAGGGCCCTTTTCATAAAATAGGCGTCTGAAAGGCCAAAAGCCCCCTGAAAACGCGTCTGACTATTCATATTCGTAATCTGTACATATCAAAGCACAAAATGGCGTTTGTTCCAATCGTGTACCTTATGAGGTAAACCAGGGCCTTTTTTGGCCCTTTTGAGGGGCGTCTGAAACGGAAACGCCCCCAAGTAGCGCGTCTTGCGTTACGGTTCCAATTTCTGGACAAGTTTCCGCATATTTTGGCGTTTAGTCCCATCATGTACCTTATGAGGTAAACCACGGCCCTTTTTGGCCTTTTTTGGCCACCGATGGGGCCCAAACGCCCCCAAGTTGACGCGCAAGACGCGGCTTTTGAAAAAACCCATATAAATCCGCATATATTCCACTGGTCAAACCTTATGTACCTTATGAGGTAAACCAAACTGTCACAGGCTCTCCGTCTATAAGCCACGGTTACTAATGATGCCCAGTGCGGTTTCTCAGGTTCCTTTGAAACAACTTGGGTCTCCTCGAGGAGGTGAATGGTTACAGCTGCTGCGGTGAGACCGAGGGAGTCCCGAGATAAACACACCAAGGTTAGCACGAAGTTTGACCCCGTTGCCTTTGCACGAAGCGTTCAACCATATCGTGTTATCGAATCATTTATAATTACTTAACTCATGACGATGAATGAGAAAGATAATCCAATATTAACTTAATAGTAACTCCCAGCCTGACCCTGTTTTGTATGAACTATATACTTTACACGAAATCTCAGGAATTCCCGCAGTCGTTTGATAAAACTAGAGAACACTGATGTACTCAATGCAGCACACCCAACTCATGTAGAATTATTCACCGTGTGAACATATTTCAACGAAAACGTCGCAAGATAAAACATATATTCGTGTTGCCTATTCTTGTTGCTAAGAAATGACAAACTATAAATCTAGTATATTGTATCAGCAACGCGTTTACCACTCCGAATGGGTACAGAACGAAACCCATAATTTTAAGACACTGTCGTAAAATCACCAACCAATGGGAATTGGTCATAAAACCGCGTATTTGCTCAGCCAGTGCACGTATTCAAATGTGTGCCCTAAGTGCACAGCTGACAGGCTTGGTGCAGACAAGGGAGTCCGCTCGATATATATATACTAGACACATATTTCATTTCGAAGTTGGGATTTTTTTTATAAATCACGTCATGAAATATCACATTCTTGCTTTCGAATAAATTTTAAAATATAATTTTAGGCAAGACCTCGCTCGTACTATAACTCCGATATATGACTGAAACGTGTACTTGTACTGTGGCTAGTGGTCTAGTTAGAAGGCGCCATCTTGAAAGTTGACTTGAAGATGTCGGCCATTACAGTTTTCAGTTTTGTTCGGTTTTAAGTTATTCTAACAGTAAGCCGCGTTCAATTTATATCTTGAAATGCTTTCAGCACACAAGTATTGAAACGGCCTGGAAGAGTTGTTTATAGAAGAAGCAAGAAATAAGTGGCATTATATTAATGCTCAATATTCACAACTCCTTCATTTGATATTCAAAACAATGGCTGAATGGTGTTGAATTTCTCCAGCAATATTGAATCAGTTCCCACGCCCGCGGGGTATCGGAATCTCATTCATGTAGGAGGAAGACGGCTCGGTTCACTGAACACACGACACAGGCGGGCGTAAACGTGGAATGAAAAGGTTTATTCTAGACTAACTTTAAAACTTTAACTCAAAAATACTGGTCTATCGGCTTATTCGAGCAAAAGAGCCGGGATAAACGTTTCAAACCCACGTCTTATTACGAAACCAGTTAAGCTTGCTAGTTGCAAGGACATAAATCCCGACATTTCGTTAGTTAAGTAGGGGTACACAATTTCACGTTATTTTTTTTCAATTTTATAATATTTTTATTTTAAAATTTTATCCTGGACCACAGAGTACATACATATTAAATATATAACATTACATTGGTGCAAAATCTTGCGAAATCTTTTCTAATACAACTAGTTGTAATTGCGACTGGCTCTACTGAGTACCGAGTCTATACTCCATACATGTGGAAGCAACGCTACACGAATATGAAGGGCCAAGCACCCTGTAAGGTCGTACACGCACGCACACACACACGCACATACGCACGCACGGACCTAAGTCCAAATCCATCAGACCGTTTACCTCTCGGCCGCCGATAAAAATAGCCGGTATATAAATCAGTCTGCGCTCTGGAGGGCCTACCCGGCGCTCAAGATAAACAAGTCGTAAAAATAAGTGTTTTAGCTGCTACCGGAGTTGAAATATTTATGTTCGTTTTATTTATTTTGCAAACGTGGTTCGGTGCGACGGAATTTACTAGTTTGCTTTTTGCATAGGTACTATAGACTATTCGCAAGGGGTGATACACGACGAGGTCAAATAATGTCGAGGAAGAAATGGATGTGTCTGACTGTCTGTATGTCTGTCTGCACGTCTGCCTGCCTGTCTGTCTGTCTGTCTGTCTGTCTGTCTGCCTGCCTGCCTGCCTGCCTTGAGGGAGTCAAAGGAATATAGTGGAAAAACGTTTGTGATTTTGTATTTTATAGTATTTCATAGAAACGAAGAGAAAAGTACAAATGAGGGTCGAATTCAGAGGTGATGCTGTCGAGGATGAGATCAATGTGTCTGTATGCCTACATTGAGAGAGGCAAAGGGAAAACTGTTGTAATTTAGTAAGACATCACTTTATAGTTTATAGTATTTAAATCACTGTGTGAGTGTGTGTAGTAAAGTGGTTGCTACGACCGTGTTTTAGTTACTAACTGACTATGGTACTTCCACTATACTAGATCTTCGATGTTACTGCAAGGGCTACATACTGTTACTGTTGTTACTGCTATAATCTTATTAAAAAAAAAAATCTGAAATATTGATTTACCCTTTTCCAGTTTTAAATGTGGTATAGCTATACAATAACAACTTAAATAACATAACATTGTTAAGATATCACGTAAAGCACTTTATTTATAGTGAGTAATTAATTTCTATTCTTGAAGAGCGAAAGCTAAACCTTTATTCAGTGCCACCATTTCCTTGTGTTTCAAAGCAATATTTCTCTTGTAACGGGAACGCAGAGCCTCTCTGAAAACCTTGCCCTTTGATGTTGAGCTCACAGGAGACAATATCTCCCGAGTCAAGTGGTAAGAGAAATGAAATTTCTGGCAGGAAGAGCCCAATGCAAGTCTTCAAGTGAATTCCGAGAAAAGTCTAGAGTTTAGTTTGTTATTGCTCTCTCGCTCACTCTTTTGTTTCTTTATAAAACACATTTCAACTCTGATATGTTTTGGAACGCGGGGCACGTCCTGGTACACAACACGGAAACGAGACACGTTGTTTTCTGTTTCCGGTCTTTTCTCCCGGGCTCTCTGCACTGCCCCCTATCCCGTAACGCGTATAGTATACAATACAGTACAGTCCCGAGTGTGGGACGAGCGCATGCACAACTAATTGGAAGTGTGCCTTATTGCGTCACAGATCAGACTCTAATAACTACGATAAATTAAAAATAAAATACTTTCGTTATAATTGTGTCAAAAAACGACCCAGTAAGTTTTATCTTCCCCGATACAACTGGAAATGAGATGTTGTGACATAAAATAAAAAGTCACTTCGAGAGCATAAAAGTAAATAAGTAATAAACAAAATACTTTAGTTCAGAAGTGAGTACAATATTAGAAACGTTTCTTGCAACTGAAAAAGAGTAAAAGGAAAACGGAAAAAAGTACTCGAAATATTACTATAGATTGGCTTTCGTAGGTTTTCACGGTTTCAAGTGTTGATGAGGTTTTCTTTTTGGTTTACCGCGTTGAGGTACTTAAGATGTCTTCCACGAGATAATGGAAGCAGACATCTCTCCGCAAAGTACTTCTCGTGTTATGGAAAATGACGTCATCGTAACATTTCTGTCCTTTTCTTGATATGCGTTATTTTTGCTGGCTTTATTTCGCGTAACGTTTACTTTAACGAGGAGTACAATAGAATCTAATTTTGGAAACACGTCAGAATTTATAAAAACTCTAAAATGGTAAACGAAAAATACAATATCATCATATGTAAGGATCAAAATAAGCAAATAAAATCTGTGTTTAATGCCTACTACTAAAAGAACTGATTTTCAGAGGTGAACATAATTCCATTCACTATGTCTCATTCCTATGACGGCTCCAAAGTCAACGTTTACATCGACCGTTATGCCACCGTTTACGCCAGTCTTATTGACAGCCAAGTCAAATTCAGAAATAAACAAGTGGAAACAGGAATCGAACACTGGGTCTCCTACATTGAAAGCAACAATAAACTCACAGAACCAACGAGCCCCACAATGCTGAGTACGGAAAACAGATACGTATTTTATAGAGAAAGTTTTACAAAGTCTGTAAGAGTATAAACGATCACGATTCTATTATGCAAAACACTGAACGAGCTGGAAAATATTGCATTATTACGAAGAAAACTCGTAGTTGCCGCTGTAGCAAGACTCAAAAATAAAATCTAGGTAAAAAACAAAACAGTGACTCAATTAAAGTTTCTTGTTTTAAAGTAGTTAATTTGAAGATTTTTCTTACGTAAAGAGAATCTCTTTCTTTCTTTCTTTTCCGTAGCCAACGCCGACCAATAAGATTCAGTGTGTCTAGAGCGTTCATGTGGGCGTTTCTCAGAGTTGCAGTTCAATAACACACCTACCGTTACCGCTGAACAACACAAACCAATCTATTCAACATTCATTGAAAAGAAGCAAATGCAAATGTGTAATTTTCGAACAGACAAGTTTTTACGGAGTTGTAAGAACTTCGTCTAGACAACAATCGAACTGCACCACTTCGAAGCTGTAATAGAAATGGTAGAGTGAACTCAATTCTCTGGTAAACAAAATAGTTTCTTGTTATATGTTTGCTGTAATAAATAATATGATGTTTAAATTGTAAAAATATAAAAATATTGCTGTACAAATTTTGGGCCTAAAGTCCTCCTTTGAATAATGCGGCCATAAAACATTCAAACTATATGCAAATTGTATTGTATCTAAGTAACACACAATACATCAACAGAATTTAAATCCAATATAGATAAATACTCAAATCAACACAATCACAACTAATTTGTTAGTTGGTCTACTATACTTGTAGTGCTGCCCTGATTCTAAACGTAGCTTAAGCCTACCAACCTGTGCAAGGCAAGAAACATCCTTCTGTACGAGCTAGAAGATAAAGCACCTCATTCCCTGCGTTACGTTTCCTTTCCATTCCATTTCCTTTAGTAAACACTGCGGCTTTGCCTCGTCTTATTTAACAGGCTAAATACGGCTCCCCTAATGATAAATCCCGGCGCGGTCTGTCGTGTTCGGTAACTAATGAGTTGATACGTGCATCGTACACACCTGACTCCATCCACTGAAATGTAACTGGGAACATCTAAGTCTAAGTCAGCCCCAAGGCGGAAAGATCATAGAGGATAGAGCAAAGATGAAGTTGGTGGCAGCGGGTGGGAAACTACACACAATACTGTCATCTTCATGCACGGCTGGTAGAGATGTAGAGCACAGGATGCATAGGCACAAACAATCAGTACTCTAGCTTAAGTGTTGTTGGATATTAACAATTAGGTACCGGTAATTGTTGTTGTAGCTAATGTACTGTCTTGGTCGTTTCACTTTGCAAAGGCTAATTATTGTGATTTATCTAGGTAAATACATTTATAGACACACTAAATCATCGGAAACCTACATTTCATAATAGTTTATAATAGAAAATACGCATTGACAAGAAGTTGAGGCAGAAAAAATATGTAATTGTAAGATAAAGTGATTGAACGTTTTAACGAAGGTTTTAGCAACGACGTAATAGTAGATTTATTCTTCTATTTACCCACTACGAGGAACACCACGGCTACAATCCGTACGGCTCTAGCCACATTAAAGCGTGTGCTGCATGTTCTACGTTACTTTATTGACTTTCTATGTTCGAGTTCAAGCACATGTCGTTTACGAGCGCAAGTTACGCATGGTAGAGCAACGCGAAGATATAATAGTCTGGCTTGGTTTGCTAGTCTATCTAGCAACTCCTACCTTGAATAATTACAACCCAGGAGATTTTAACAAGAGTTTAATTGATTCAAGTATAAACTTGGTCGTATGGAAACACAATGCGTTGAAGTTGATCGCAAATAGAGCACATTAAGAGTGACAGCGTGAGAGAGAGAGCGGTCGAATGCGGTCGGGAAGCTGTTGTCTACGAGGTAATACCACCGCACTCATAATTTATATCTGGAGAGAACGGAAACGAATCGACGTTCGGGAAGTTGTTCCCGTTGACGCGAGAGATTTATTTCAGAGGATAAAAACACTGTGTACATACATGTTCGCGAGGTGGTAATGTTCCGATGGCGAACGCCTCGATTAATACTTGAAATATCTCTGACCGGGGGCAACAAATTGTGCGAGAAGCTTTATGGATGAGGGACTGCACAATGAACACACAGCCAACGTTACTGGAGAATAGCACTGAATCAACTCGACATTACAATTACTAATAACACATTTTTAGAGAGAGATTATAGTAAATGTCGGAACACAAAGTTTCATAAGTGTCAAAACGATAGATATTATTAAGTCAACGAATAAATACATTTACGAAAACAGTTATTCAGTTATTTTAACATGGACACTTCCGAAAGACTAAAGCATGTATTGTGTTCATAAGTTATTTGGTTACCTCGAGCAAAAGCGGAATATAATTTAAAGTACTTTACTAGTATTTCAATAAATTGAACAAATGTGTTCTTAGTAAAAATAATAAACGACAGAATTACATAAAAAAAAATAACAAGATTTCAATTCAAAAAGATTTTCATTACATACCATCGCATAGTTAATAGCAAAACTACGCTGGCACTTTCAGGCTAGCGACTATTCAAAGAGACGCTACGGGAAAGTGCTTTTATCACAAATGTAGTACAGTACATTAGCGTGAAAGCAGAATGACCTGCTTGATTTTTAACCGAACCCTCTTTCACTCGGGATTTGGCTCGAGTTTGCCCGACGTGTGAATTGTAAATTGGTCTCCACGTATGGCGCGCGTTAGACCATCGCAGAGCGAAGCCCCAGCGCTGCTCACACATTGGACCACTCACAATTTCGATATAAAATTTTTAACTTGCGCACAGCCAATAGACACACGGGAAATTGTTGTCTGTCGTGCTGCGTGTGTGACGGGGCGACGGAAATTGCCTATAAGAATATTTGATTAAGTTTTTTCCGAATGGGAGTTTTATTGGAAAGTAAGTCTAGAGTTTGAAAATAGTTTCTCTTTTCAGCCATATTCGTTCGCGGCAGACGAGACAAGACAGAATCGAAAAGTGGCCAATTCGGAAAGCAGGAATACCTTTTCATAAAACTTCACAAAAAATAAGGCAGCAACATATTGCTTCCTTCATACACATCACTGGTACCGAATTATATTGGCTTACATGTATTTAAATAACAGTGGTTCACAACTCTATCTATAAAGACGTTCGTACGATTAGTTAGACTATACATGTTTATTTCCTCTTGCGATTAAATATCCTAGAGAGAGTAACAAGTAGATATCGAAACATCGAGCTGGATCAAGTAAATGCTTATTGTATCGAGCTAGACGAGGTAATTAGTACTGTATTTTTAAAACTCATAAAACGATCGACAGTAAACATTTCGATAAACAAAATAAATATGTTCGTAATTGGAAATGTTCCCATGCACTTAAGTAAGCCGAACGTCTCGACCTCGATATGATAACATTTATCATTGTATTCACTTTAAAAATCACGCTTTAAAAGCCTAGACAAAGATAGATGATATTATGTCGACATGTTAAGCCATGTTAAGCCTTCAAGCTACGAGGGATAATGCCCAAATATACAATATTACGCAACAAATTATCCGACCGCATAATAATCTCAAACACGTGTCACATTAGCATTCAGCCATGATATGTGGTTTTATGGCAAACAAGTAGGATCCATGTGTGAAGTTCAAACACTCACGCACCAACACATTCGTGATCAGAATTGTGTTTTGCGACACATTTCGTATTGAATATACAAGAGAAAAACAGCTGTTCTTTTATTGCTATTCGTGAAAATACTTTATTAAACATGTTAGCACATTTACACACAACATAAATAAGGGAAGAACATCCATAATATTGCGCCTTTGTCTTAGCAGGGTTGATACTGCTTAATGTATATGTATATGCTTTGCCAATAGTTCTGAGTACTACACCCAAGTG
The DNA here is from genome assembly GCA_945910005.1 of Isoperla grammatica. Lineage (NCBI taxonomy): Eukaryota > Metazoa > Arthropoda > Insecta > Plecoptera > Perlodidae > Isoperla > Isoperla grammatica. The sequence goes on along the minus strand of OX246739.1, from coordinate 3,854,674 downwards.
GTTGGTACATATTTCCACTCCAATGAAAACTTAACAGCGAATTTAATTGTCTATAACTATAAGAGTTTGAATTATTCATCACTAATACCTAGAACAATAAGAATCAAACCATTAGACAAGTGCTCAACGTTTCTAAGAAAAGCATTATAGAAAACTTACGATTTTAACTGTTCAGGTTCCACTTTAAACAGTAAAAACCCGTCCATATTATAGGTTCCATTATCCTTCCCATTCATTGTTCCCTTTCTCGGTTTCAAAACGATTTCACCTTCTAGTTCACAAGCTTTACTACGCGAGAGCATTTATTAACGTACTCTATAAAACATTACAACACTGCTGTAAAGACTTGGTTGGAAATTGTACTGTAAATAAATCATATAGGACAAATGGAAAACACGTAGACCTGCGCCTTTGAGAGCCCACTTTGTGCATACGAGCGTATTTTCAAAGGTACTTCCTTCCTTGGTCCTTACTAATATGTAAATATAATACACATAAGGTACTTTTTATCAAAGTGTACTTGTAAATTATCTGAAACATAATTAATTTACAGAATAAATAATCCATTACCAAGTTGTGGTTGAGCGTGAACTTCTGCACTCGAGAGAGCAGACATATACTTGAGTCTTGTCATGGATTTCATTCGTATGGTTAGTGACGTCATCACTGAACAAGCAGTACGTACTTTGTAACACAATGCATAACTTCGTCGAAACTTGCATAATATTCGTGGGGCATAGAATACACATTCACATGCAAACAGGGCAAATAATACGTGACCGCAGCATTTGCAGTGACATATATAATATGGTTCAGTGAGGAATTCCGAATAACACAGCGATTGAACACAATGTTATGCGGTGGTGGTAGATTGATTTTTAAATTAACCCTGTGGAAAGGCTTTATTACTAACATATCTTCGCTTATGATTGAATAGTTACGGTCCATATAGGTTGAATCACGTCTAACAAAATGCTTTGCCGTGACTGGAACTCAAATACAGAACCCTTGCCTTTGCTAATGAGAGAGAAACAGAGATATTCCTGGTTGTGTGTATTAGTGACATAAATATCGCAACTCAATCAGTGACCACTCACACATATTGTCTCGCTAGCCGACAGACTCCAGGCTGAAGCGCGGGTGTTAAAGGTGGCGCCTGATGCTACGTGACATTATGTGATGATACGTGATACTACGTGATACTACGTGATCCCACGTGACAGACGGCGCGTATGGGCAGGCAGCCGCTACAAGGTTGAGGTGTTTTATTTACATGTCGGTATTCGCAAACAGGCAGGCCCAAAGTCGATCGAAATATACGTAAAGCACATTTTTGTACGAGGATCCGTTTACCCAGCACGATCCCTCACTCCAGAAATATATTTGAAATTCAAATCGTGCTGCCCCAATTCGGGACTCGTGAGACGTCAGATATGACGGGAAATTTTCTTCACAACTCAATTTACTTTAGATTTTTTTACCTCCCTCCCTATACCTACATTTCAAAGGGATATTTACAGTCTCAAAGTTTTTGGGAATCGAGTGTGTGAATATATTTCATTTCTATGGGCTTTCTGAGCTTAGAAATGGTCATGTTGAATGGTATTTGATGAGAGAGGCTAATAAAAACCATAAAAAGTACATTTCGCGTTCTTCTGCTGGATTACAACCAATCGCTTGAACAGACGAGTTACAGTTATTGAGCTTTCAAACTCTTACGACGTCCGTGGTATCATTATACTCGAATGAATGGCTCTACTATGCAGACGTCCTAAGACCCCAGACAAAGATATGACAATGCCTTATTTCAAGTGTGTGTTACGCGTTGTTAGTTGACTTTAATAAATATACACAATCATTTTGTACTAAATACAACATCGCTTTGGATATGTTCGACCCCTAGTCGGGGCAAATTTGATTACAATTGCTATATTTCCATACAATAACCAAACAGCTGGATTAAGCTTCAAAACCCGTATAATCATATACATGTCAACATACACAAACGAATTATATTCAGTTGTACATGTGCAATTTCAACATTTAATGCAATTCTAGTACAATGTTGTAATTAGTTGGTATGGCGTATTGATCCTGTTTGGTTGTACAGTTAATAGGGATTTAAATTAATTCAGTAATATTTCAATTACGGGAATTTCAAAATTGGTCTATTTTGTAGTAAATTTGCATTTCAAACGCACGACAACAGTACAAACCGTAGCATACACGGAATGATAACTAATTCAACGACCAAATTTAATCTCACAGTATGCAAACAGTTACAGGGATACAGTTTGTATTTACCTTGAACCTTATATTGCGAATGAAATGTATATGCGTAGCTTTAGCTATACAGGAAACAAGTCATCATTGAGTCTTCAGTAATCGTAAAGCCATATTTTCACATTTTCACTGTTGTTGAACATTCTTCTCTAGTTGTCTTCGGTTGAGTTCCCTGTATGTTGCCTTTTATTTTATTGTAGGCCTACAGCAATGAATTTATTTTTTTAGAAAGTGACTCGTTGACGTATTTAACATGAATAGATACTGAACAAGGCTTTATGGAAGCTGTGCTAGCATAATTTCGAAACCACAAATTCGAGTAATTGCTTAATTAAGTATTACATTCAAAGCGTCTTAACGAACCGAACAACATGTTAATAGTTACCACTACAAAATAATACTAATACTTATTTACGATGATTTGTACGGAATAAATTCAGATGTGCAAATGTAGTCAACCAACCCTTTTATAAGGACGAAACTTATCACTAGTATATTGAGTTGGAATCAGCATTAATCAAATACAATTTAGTGACTGTCACTCAAGCCTGTCATCATTTCCGCATCAAGTCTCAATTGTAGACATGGATTTCGCTCTCCGTATAACAATCTTTATCAACAATACAATGATGGATTGGTCGTCTAGCCCTTAATAATTAACCCAGTTCGTAATCTCATCAATCTTTAAAATTAAACCTCGAACGCGTCAGTCACCCAATTCATCAGTGTTTTGTGTTTTCTAGAGTTTAGCTTTGAGCCGAAACTTTCCTCGGAGTTTTGTGTGGCACCCCTGGTGGTGATGAGTCGAAACACCACACCCGATAGACTCACAATAGTTCGAGGAGTGACCGACCCTCCCCTAACGACGGGGATGACGAACAAGTCTACCCCTCGGAAACTTGCAGCTCTCGCAGAAAGTTCCTCCTTAGCCTGAGTAACTCGACACAAACACGATTAGGAACCCCGCACAACAAAACACGACACGACGTAGGTTTCATTAAACCATTGTGACAACGAGAAGTTAGGACGGGGCTGCGGTCGGCTGAGTGCGCCCGCTCGCCCACCGATAAGCCTAGGACAAGGCACTCGTTCAACCACCACCCCCTTAAGACGCGTTACACCCGCAAACTTTTACCGAGCGTTGACGAATCACGAGGGTAGTTGCTCGCCGCACGTGTTTCAAGTTGGTAATTCAGCAGTCGACTCTTTTGGAACTACTCTCCAGCGTTTACACGACAGACCTGTGACGGTGTTTCGTTCGTAAGCGGAGTTCTGACATGTCCGTACACACACGACACTATAATCCCGCTTTCACCCCCCCCCCCCCCCTCCCCCACCCCACCACCACACCCCTCTTAACACAACACGATGCAGCACACAACTGTCTCTTTTATACTGAATGTATGTTTAAATATACATTCTTCATTAAACTGAGTTGATCATTCCTAACTAATTATCAAGTACTCTCCAAACTTTAATACTCGAATAGAATTTAAAATACGTTTTCGTTCGTTCGTTTCTGTGTCCGCAACTCCATCTAATTCTAATCAACTAGTTTGAAACAATTCACCACTTGTGTGACTTTGTCATTTGCTAAAACTAGAACCTGTATTGTACAGGCCTCCTCTAACTTCGGGCACTTTCTGCACACCGTAACAGGATAACCTGTGCTAATCAACAAACAATATATTAAGATCATAATGGCTTAACCAGCATTTGATCGAAGTGTACAACAAAGCTATTTTATAAATCAAATTTAATTTACATCTCATTCGACGAAGCCATGATGTTAAGTAGGATTCTCACTGCCAGCTCTAAGAAACACGTTTAGGAATGAGAAGGTTTTTGGTGCAACATTTATTTTCCTAGGAAATACGCGCAAGTTTGAGATATAAACATGGCACAAGAAGTACCCAACACCATAATAATGACTCACAAGAGAGTTCCTTCAGAAAGTCTAATTAAAGCCACCGATCGTACACGTTTATCCAGAGCATGTTTCAGGAAAAGAACGCGGGTAAAAAGTTATACAAAAGAAAAAAACCTTCTTGGAAAACGTGAATATTAATTCATCCCCGAAGAGCCACACTTGGTTATAAAGTTGTAATAAAAGGAGGGTATTAGGGCGGTCGAGGGCCAGAAGACACACAACATGCAGTCGTGCTTAGGTGTGTCAGTTATTACACAATGTACTCGTGTAATTGTCTGAGCCTAGGCACGTACAGCGGTAATGGCGCTCGAGACTACGACCCGCGCGCACTCTGTCGGCATCGCAAGGAAACTTCTTCCACAAGTTGAGAGCCTTACGCCGGAAGACATTTGCAATTACTGTAATATCAAAATATTTTTACATCCAAAGTTTGAACAGCATAAGCGCAGCTGCCTTCAATGAAATTTCCTGCGGGGTTCTCTAGTAAAGTTTGTTGCGGCGAATGAATGGAAACGACGGCTATCAAAGGTGAAACCTACCCTTATTAACTAAACGTACTTAGTGAACGTAGTAAATGTGCATTCGTCCGTGAGCGCCCATAGAAATGTGTGTATACTAGTTCCGCAGTATAAATCCGTCAACATAATAGCTAGAACGGGGGACAACAAGTTGCATAGGAACACCCCTACATATTAAGGGCTCTTCTCTTGGAGACGGACGCAACGGACGAGTCTTGTCCTAAAATATATTCATCATTTTCTCTACACCGATGCATCACTCCATCCATTCGCGTTCCTTACCTTCAGAATAACTCCATCTCTCCACAGGCTACAACGTGGCTAACTCTACAACGTTGTATACAGGTAAACATGTGTTTTAAATGTTTAAAAGCTAACATCGTTGAACTCATGCGTTGCTTTATGTTATATAGAAAAGCAGCAAAATCAACGGTTTGAAACTAAACCAAGACTATTCTGAATAAATATTGGTCGAAAAGAAAAGCTATATACATTTACCAACACTGAAAAACTAACAGTAGCCTATATTAAACACATTTGATTGCCTTTCTTAAGTTTTTAGTTTTTTGCAACATGGTGTTTTCAGATATTGCTAGACTGTTATAAAACAAATACTCTGACATTGGAATTGACATTGGTTACTATATGTTTGCAATTCTGTATGTAAACGACCGCTACTGTACAGGTATAATAACATCAAACATGGAAGGCCACAGTTATTCGACAATTAATAAACAAACTTAGAATTTACAAAAGCATAATTACTGCATAATCAGTTTTCTTTCACGCTTTATAAGAACGTAATTAACCCACCTTCTTAACGAAATTAAAATGAACGTGATTGTGTTGGAAACAAATGTGCGCTGACGACGAAACGACAGCTAACGATATTTTCTCCGTGTTTGAGGTGCGGTGAAAACAGAAGGCGGATGCGAACGAAGATTAGCAAACTTGTGCACGGGATGCCGTTCTCATATAAACAGTGCGACACGGGATGCTGTTCTCGTATTAACTGTGTGGCGAGGTGTTTGGTTGCCAAGGCAGTACACAATGTCGAGGCTAAAGATGATAATTACACAAATGAAATTATTTCAGGGTGACGTAGTAGAACTTTGAGAATTATATCACGCGCTCTGAAAAGCACACTAGGTCAAAGGTAAATGAAGTCAAGATGTAATTATAGCTGGGAAGTAATTAATGATGTGCATGTAATATAAGCCAGCGCATGCACCGTCAACCGCCGATCAAAGTTCGAGTGGAAGTTCAAAGTTTCGTGGTTAACGTGCGATGTCGACTCAAGTGAGGCTAGCTAAATCTATGGTTAAGAAAATGATTTGGAAAAGGAATATATTGTTCAAAAGTGCCACGAATAGGGATCTTAAAGGGTTCTTAAGCTGATGTGTGAAGTCACTTAAGTCTTTACTTAATTGTATTATAATAGTTACGTCCATATTTCGTTATCAAAACAATGTCATACATATCTCCGATATTGTATTCGCCACATAGTGTAGATGCAACTGCTGTTTTACGTTTACAACTTCGTCATTCTTAAGTTTTACGCAAAGTATTGGTTTTACAAACTGACTTCAACGATACAAACTATCTCTGCGTCATCACCTAAAATCTAAACTAAACGACACTGCCAAACTGTGTAAAATGTCGACAGGACACGCATATAATCAAAATATATGTAGTTTATAAGGTGGAAAGTGTGCGAAAAATACATTTTTCTTTGAAATGCAATAAGTAAAAATCAAGCAATAATAATAAAACGCTTCTGACGTTAACCTTCCCTGAAACAAAGCACAACAATTCAGAAGGACGCCATTTCGCTCACGGAGGAAAAATAGAATCCATTGTGTATGCAAATGTTTTTTCGTATGAAAAAGATAAGGAATCAGACCAAGACAAAATACGAGATGACCTGAGCTCTATCGGCTGTTTTACTGTCGGTGTGTTTGTCGGGGCGAGGCGTATCGCTGTCTCTCCCGTGACTCCCGTATGTCGGTGTTTGTCGGGCGAGGCGCATCGCTGTCTCCCCCGTGACTCCCGTATGTCGCGCTATGTTTACCCTTTAGCTAGAACGAAATCCCGTTTAATGTTTTACGAACGCAAGAGCTGACTTCCATGACGATCCGGTCATCGTAACCGCGTCCTCCAACCTCAACTAGCGCTCCCCGCGGGGACAGCTGGAACCGCACTCAACCGCCATCGCTGATGCACCAGCCCGATTAGCGTGTTTGCTATAGCGTATCAACGAAATCCTGCAATATTTAATGGCAATCAAACCATAATGTAATTCGAATAGTGTAGGGGAAGCCCCAATGTTTACAGAGCCCCAAGGGACCCTCCCCCCTCCCCTCCCCACCCCCTTGCCCCAAGCCGACACTGAACGCCAAAACTTTGCAATATATCTGCGAGTTTTTGATACAGCAGGTTCGCCAAATAAAATCACACATATTTTTCACATTTACATCCAGACAGAACAGCTCCTGGGAAAAGTAATAACTAGAAATGTAAATAAACACTGTTTAAAAAAAGTAGAAACATAACGCCCGGAATAAAACACATGTATGAGGGATTTACGACCGCTACTACAGTTGCACATGAAACGCAGACAGAAGGACGGTTTAAAGCCGCGCGTGCAACAACTGTACTTAAACCGACCTGAGTGCAGTTTTTTGTAATCACTTAAAGATGCACTTAAACTTAATGCATTCACAATGTGAGGTACAGTGCGACTCATAATATAAATGATTCCCTAGCTCCTTACCTAACCACACTATTAAGTAGAAATACAACGTCATTGTTCTTAGGTTGGTACTCCACGCAATGACGACGACCAAACTATCTGAGCAGGGGGTCGTTTGTCCTACCGGTGATTTAATTTGGATGTTTTCTCGGCACGAAACTTTGGATTAAAACGATATGTCTGTCTACCAATCACAATTGCTTCGTACTTCTTGATAAAAATTTCACTTGATTCTTAAGCTTTCATTAGTGGAATATTTTAATGGATTCGTTGGTAATTGCTTAGCAATTAATTTTATGACGTCATTATTGAGAAGTAGATCCTTAAATCGAGAGAAGTGGTCGATAATTCCAATCATGTTTAGATTACGTTAGCTCCACGGCCATTTGAATTGTTTTTCAAGATGTGATTAAATTCTCTAAGTTCAATAAATATATTTATAGAAACCGCTCATTATTACTGTATAAAGTAGAGGAAAACATGTTAATAGATAAACGTAACCACATTAATTTGTTGCTAAAATACTAACTGGGTAAAACCTAACACTCATAGCAATACGTAAAAAAATCAAGACAAGTTTACACCAAACCCCGAGTTTGGTTATAAAGTAAATCTAGTTTGTTCTTTTATCTTCAACAGTAGAGCAAAGATTACCAGAAATATACTCAGCACTGTACGAGTCATCGATATTTAGAAAAATTAAATTCGAATTCGATACTTTGTTAGCGTGTGAGATTCAAGTATAGTTAAAAAACATATCAATTAGCACTCAGCGTAAGAGGATAAGAACGATAATGATCGGGGGGGGGCGAGAGGGGGGGGGGGGCGTTAACTTGTGAACTATATGTTAGGCAACGATAACATAGCAGGTACATGAGAGTAGAGCGTTACCAGGGCAGAGAGTGGGTTTATATAGAGGAGGCCGATATTGGTGGAGGTGCCGGGTCAGTCTAAATGTATGTTTTGATACGTCAGAGGGCGAAACTACTTTGTGCAAAACCTATCTTTCAAATATGTATCTATTCCAAATGATAAGGATTGGAATATCTTTGACTACGAGACCATGGATCACGTTTGATATTCAATAAACCTGCAATGTACGTCATTCAAGCTACGAGATAAATAGTTGTACAGATATAAAAATGGAGCGTAAATGCTAAGTAATAATATTAATTGTCTTTGGCTACAGAGGAGATGGATATAATTCAGTGCACCTATCGATGTGTGGTGTATTCTATTGTGTCAATTATGACAGGTGGTCTAGATCTAAACATGTGATGTTGGACAAACTAATTTCAGATTTTATTTTAATAGAAGCAAACTGTTATCTACAAGTTCCAGGCATATTTACCACATTGTGTACAGTGTTTGACCCAGCATTAGACAACTATTCATGCAAGATACTTCTTCCTTAACGTGCAAACTTTATTAATAATTCCCTTGAGGATATGTTTGGCTCTGAGAGTAACTGTTTCGCTGTTTCTAAAACTTTGTTTTTCTTAAAGTGAATAAAATATGAACAAAAGTGTATTTTGCATTCATTTTAATACAAAATCAGAAACTGTGTTTTAATAGTAAATAACTTGGATCAAGTAGATTTCAAAAAATAAAATAAATATACTTTTTATTCACAGAGTGCAAATCTTCTTCGCTTAAAATGTACACACATCAAAGAGGAAAATAAATTGAAACGTTTGAAACTTATTTAGTTTTATATACATTGAGAAAAAATAAGAAAGATCATTAGAAATGAATTCTAGAGTTGTATTAATACAAATTAATACCATCCCTGCAATTGGTTCTGTCAACGAAATAAAATAACTAAACGTAAAACAATGGTTTCACGGAAAGAGTAGTTTAGGCTCTATCATATTTGTATCAACAACGTGAACGTATGGAGTTGAAAGTACGACTCTACATTTCATTGCAACACTTGACAAAATATATAATATTTCTAACTCCATAAAACCCATCTATTGTACATTTTAATACATCAAGAACCATTTGTTAGCATATATAGGCGTACGGCCTCTACAGATAGCCATCTATTATTACTGTATAATACCATTTTGCGCAGCAGATTATCTACGGGAGATCTGTACTCGAATAACGTATCATGGCGAGCCAGCATAATTACAATTTCTATCGCCCAAAGAGTCACAAAGGAAATTCAAAGAACGCTATGTAAGCAAGCCGTACTCCAGTACAAGGGTGTTTGAGTTCAAAGAACCGAAAATATATACATACACGGGATTACATACGTTTTATTTTGCACTCACGGCATGAGGTACTATGAGATGGATATGTGACACTGTGTCATTATGTAAATACACAGAACAGCGACGCACTCACCGTTATAATACAGTATAATGTCTGTTTTCTCATGATATTGTAATTTACAACAATCTCAAAACAAGAAACAATATAACGACGGTGTTTTAAAGTGTACCAAGTCACTACAGAATGGGGTCGATTGTTGGTTGATTGTTTAATTATTACACTTAATAACGATCAAATAATTATATTAAATTGGAAGTGACTCTTTCCACTCTTCATTCAATTTGTGGTTTATTTTAATATAATGATTAGGCCAATACGCTCTGATATTATTACCTTCACGCGTCGTGTTTAAAACCAATCATTGGCGTGTTTGATTGGTCTTATTCAGTGACTGCTTTTATGTTGTTGTGTTGTTCACGTTAGCTATAGGCCTACGAGCCTATTTTCGAGTACTGAAACTGGTTACAATCATCTTTGATATATAATTAAATACAACAAATCCACTGAAAAAAAAAACTAATTTATTAAGTTAATATTTAGAGTGTGAACAATAATAAATACGTTATCCCAAACTTTTTTTTAAATTTTATCAAAGGCGAGGAGAGAACTGGCATACATGTAGTTACGCATCACAATTGAAGACAATGAACCATCCTTATGTCGTAAACCAAACTGTACGCGTTGTTGTGTGTAGGTGGGGGGGGGGGGGGGGGGCAACAACAACAACAGCAACAACAACAGCATGGCTTATCTGCAGTTCCGTGTTATCCACCACGCGAGCTTGACGAGGGTCCCGAAACGTCCAACAATAATTAACAACCATGCATTTCAAACGGTTTCATTGTGAATCGTTTAATTTCCCTAAACCAAGTTGCGTCGAAAATCTTGATTAAAAACTTAATTGCTGCTTGAGTTGGGATAATTGGTGCGCGGGCCGAGATTGCCCATTTAGAGCCTAGTCGAGTGGTACAATCTCAACCAGGCACAATAGAAAGAATTAACCTCGAACCCAGACTTACCTCTAGAATATGCTCGGCTTGGTTCTCGCGATCCAATCGACGACCGGTTGTCTTAATTAGTCCTGCAACAAAGTAAAAGGGAAATGTTAGTATTGTCTAATTTACACAAAAGATTCCGGTTCATTTGCCACATTTTTTTTATGCGAGCTCCAACTTACAACGGCATGGGCTACGTTTATGATGGGAAAATTGAATATGAGGATGAAAATGTTAAGTAGGAATAAATTCAGTTTTTCTCCGGCTTGGAAAATGTTTCACATATTATTGGGAAGCAATGACATTGCAATAGAATATTCGAACATTATATTTAATAACACAGTGCACATTAATATTTATTACCCGAGATACACATTAACAACCACAACACATAATTGTTAGACCTACTGATCCTTCTAATACCAAGACGGTGCTTCAAAAATAACATATTCTTAATTGTTTATCAAATTCATTTTAAGGTGGAAAAGGCCCTTTTTAAATTAGGTAACTACAATTTTAATTTATTACGTGCTATTTTATTTCTCACCATAACACTCCATTCATTACCATCCTCCTGCACAAACAAGATGAGTCGACAACCGAGAACTGCAAGACTAGCATTACCAATACAAACAATACGAAACAAAATACCGAGTGCGCCAATGACAATGTGTGTTCACTCGTGATTTGTACCACACTGATAACACGTTCAAAGTATTTCTTACATAAAGTTAATGTCTTGTCAGTGGTGCGCAGCTCATGGAGGGGTGGGGAGGGGTAGACAATGCAGCTATTTGGGGGGGGGGGTGGATGCAACAACACTTACCTACCCCATCAGCTACTTGAGTATTCAACACGCGCCCCGCTCAGTCCCGACAATTGCGAATCTGAATGTAGCCGCGGACATAGCCTCGAACCTGGGCGTTATTACAGGCCTGCCAGGGGGGGGGGGGGGGGGCTGCACGCAAGCTCGTCTTCACGGGGAGTGAGTAATTGGGACTCACATAAATCTGAGTGGCGATTATTAGCTTTTCCGAGGAAGAAAGTGTTCGATGTAAGACAGGGGTGTACAGCTCAGTTCTAGGTTGCTACTGAGGGAGGAAGTAAGACTATATAGCCAATATTCGAACCATGCTAAAATAACGTTTATAAACATACAAAATCAAAGTATAGTAATATTAAAAATCTTTTATTTTAATTGCTTGAAGCATGATTATTGAAATAGAAACTAGGGAAAAGTATTAGAACATACGTTAAAACAGAATAAACCAGGTTATTACGAATATCAACCATTTGTTGTTGAAAACGAACAATATGTCCTGTTCTGCCCTGGCAAATGAAAAATGTGAATAACATATTAAACTTTTTATATTCGAGCAAGGACTACCGTCAAACCTAAACCGCATAAAATGACACCAGACCTATTGTTGTTATTTTGAGTATACAATAACAATTTATCATTGAACAGTTTCATGTGGTCATGTTACAACCGTTTCCCTTAGTGTGGCTTATGAAACTGATGCTCGAGAACAGAACTAATACCAACAATTAGCCTATATAGGGCTCGGTCTCAAACACGTACCACAATAATGATAATGAAAGTAGCAAATGTCCCCTCTACTCCAGCCCAGCATTGCAATCTACATCTTTGCATTACTCTAGTCCACAAACCCTCACATGGTGACGCTACCCTAGCGCAACACAAACACAATAAATCATACTATCGTACCTGAACGGAAGACAAATGATTAATATTGATGGTATAATGTACAGATTATACGAAAAAATGCAAATCTTATAAAAAGTCATATCGGTAAGGAAAGCGGATGAAAATAACGGAAAGTGGGCCCATTAGTTGTATAGGTGAAATGGCCGGCTGACAGGTCGCAATTATCTCTGGGGTAGTTTCGAGGAGGCAACAATGGAAGCCAATATCCAGTAGAACCATTCTCTTACTTGCTTCTCAAAAGAATATGATTTACTTCCATACAATCATATCGCCGAAACCGTTCGTTCTCTTTATGTTGCTTTAGCATGACGTACAAGGCCCCTTAATCATGTGGTGGTTTGAGCGTGAGCGGATTTACATCCACTGAAAGTAGGCGCAACGGCTACGGAGCTGAAACCACTTGGGTATGGGTTCGACCCCTCTGTAAGGCATGGGGAGACCGAGCATCTCTAAAGCTATGCTTAGGTCACCGTATCAACCCTGCAGTCAGCTCACTCTCACTGTGAAGCTGGATTTCTATGAAGACTAAACAGTTTTACGTCCAATGCAGTATCGTACAATGAACTTGAAGAGGACCCACAAAAGCAGGATGACTCGTTCATTCATCAAGGGTGGTAACTGTTAAAAGCCTGAAACAGCGCTAGGTGTCAAGCGTTGGGGGTTGCTCGTTTCCAGCACACGGGCTGACTAGTTCTTAATGGATACAAAGAACTAAGCCTTATAGCCAGAAATCAGATCCGGGACGTTTTGAATTGGAGTATAGTAAAACCGTTATGACCAAAGGTGACGCATACAAAAATAAAAATGTACACATTGTATTAAAAATAAACATGAAAGGTATGATTCTGCATGTTGTCTCGGGGGCGTCGCAGTAACAACGCGCGTTCATTGGACAACCTTAACCCCTAGGGGAACTAATGGTGACCAGGGCAACAAGTGAGTGTCTAAAGCCCCGATTAACCTCACGCCTTAAATAACGATCGTTTCTATTTGTTTTTAAGTGATTATAACCATTACAAAAGTGATATATTATCACTTTATTCAATCGCTAAACGACAACAAACAATATATCGCCGAGGACTCTAGCGGTATATTGGAGCTACCACAGCCATTGTTATCATTGTTTACATGAATTTATAGCAGGATGGACCAAAGCCGTCCATTGATAGTTTTTGTGGTAAGGGGCTTACACAGCTCCAATGAGAGGGGGGGGGGGGGGGCAACACAATCGGCCGAGTTGTTCCGAACACGGATTAACTACGCTGACACACGGAAACTAAGATACATGATCTCTCATCCTGCCGCATAAATTGCTATTTATAACACTTCTCTTTCTCGTGGCTGTAACTCTAATGCATCGTTTAATAAGGAAAACGAAATTCTATACGAGATACACCACAGATATTCGGTAAAAACACGATACCTGAATCAATGTTTAACTAACATTCTGGTGATGTAATTTGTAATTCAAATTAATTCCATTCTATATGTCTCGTCCTACCGTTGGTATCTCAAAATAGGAAATTAAATAAGAGGACCTCACTGCGCTGTTTAGCCTCTAGAAATCGCAGCTCTCGATATCTATCGATGTAGACACCACATAGCCGCACGTTGTCCACCCCTGCCAGGGATGCGGGATGCTGCAGCCCTGAACGACGCAATATAGGCCGACATTCCCCCCCCCCGCTCAGCCAGGTGAGTCTAATAACCGAGTAATCAGAGCTCGTTGCCCTCAACGTGGAGGGGGGGGGGGGGGGGGGGGGATGATACTTCAAAGCCTAGCGTGTGAAATGGATCATCGGTAAGCCCTAAACACGCATGATTTACCAGTTAAAAAATGTAATAACAAAAACTATTGGATCGCGGAAAACGAGATTGGATAAAATTAATACCATGGAATCAACCTATTAGCGGGTAAATTACAACTGACCGCAGATCGCCTGTTCGAATCCCGGGTGGGCCAGCTTTGACGCGCATCAACTGGCCTATATAAGCCATGTTGACGTAACATGATAAGCTTGTCATAAGCACGAATATGCACTAATGGGCCCGCGCCTCATAATCTGGGACGTTAAGCCCTACAATAATCAGCCATTATATGAACGAACAAATGAAATAATTCAGGTATCGTCAATGGACACATAAACCTGGTATCGGTAAGTTTTGAGCGGGGATTCGATTGTAAACTGTGTGAGTTTTCGTTAACAGAGCTTTTGGTCAGACCATAAACAACAACACCTTCTTCATAACAACTTAATCCATAGTAAAGACTTCACTCACATTCCGGGAGGATGCTAAGTCAAATGATCCCCCCACCCCCTTTTTTGTGATGCTGCTCTTTTAAATACTATTGGGAATAGATGCTCATGTTTCACTCGAAATAAAGAAATTGATTCTCTTCCCGTTCATCTTTTTTGGTAAAACAGAAACACCATTTCGGGGACTGTATTGTCGAGTGCAAACAACTTCTCGACTCTCTCGATATTAGTCTCCCCCCCCCCTCCCCCCTCCCCCCTCCACTCCCACCCCAAGAAACATACTTTTATTTTTACCTTTCGATATTTTCTTTCTTTTATTAAAGTCATCATCCGAAAGAAGCTGTGTGTGTATCACTTTTTCATCTTGTTTTCCTCCATTTCCCGTTCCCATCCGGCCAACCCATAAATCCTGTATAGCTGTTGATAAAGAAAACGCGCGAGGAAGAGAAAAAACAATTTTCAATATCGATCGAAGACCTTGTTACTGTCTTTGGCTTCGTCCCCCGCGGGATCCAGTTCAATGAAACTTCTCCAACTTGATGCATTTTATTTCCACGAGAAGTTACATCTCGCTTTGTCGACTAATACCACATGGGAGTTTTGTTTAGGGGCGCGGGCGACGGCCAACGCACGAGGCGCGTCACCCGTTGGCCAACTCGAAGTGACTGCGTGTGTTTCGTTCATATAGTTAATGTATCGCGTCATTCATGTGAGCTGACGTATTAGGAGGGTATCTCGTCCCCCCCCCCCCCCCTCCCCATTGTATTCGCTTTCTTGAATCATTCGCATCCATCCTCATATGGGTGGTTCTATTTGTGGCGTGGGACCCCGACTAGTGGCTCCCAATACCTATTATGACTGTAGATGCATTCTGAAGACATAAATGTGTTTTCTATTAGGAAGTGTACAACGTTTTAAAATGATTCTTCCAAAAACAGAGAAAATGTCCAATTCTACTCTGGAAAATTAACTAATGCCATTTAACGTGTTATCATGCAGTTAACTATAGCCGCGTAGAAGTAATGCAAACGGATCAAGCCAAGGTCCAGTTACATTTGAATTTAGTGTTCCATCACCAACTGCAAGGCTAGTTGATGGGTAGCAAGTTAATTGGCATCAGTTAATTGCCCAGTGTAGAAGGTGAAAATTGAAGATTTTCAACCGTTTTTTCAACACCCTTCGTCCAAATATCGGATCAATTAATAAACGGGTTATATCCATAAAATAAGCTTGTGTGAATGTTCAGACTTATGTCAACAGTCTTGTTTAATTCTAATCTCGAATCGTACCAGCACATAAAACCAAGGCTTATGGATGGATGCTGTAAGGTCAGGTCTACGCACTCAATGCATCAACGCACTGAATCAAGAATATTGAAGCGTCGAGACAAACCAGGATAACCCCAATAATATATTAAACCAGTGTCTAATCTACCGTGGCTACCACCGCGGCGGACTGTGCCAATATTGGCTGAGACGAGCAAATAGCGGGAGTGCGGCCACCGGGCTTAGCAGTATTAAGCCGCGCAAAGAACCATCGTGAACGATCACTTGATAAGCTGTATTAACACAGTTACTGACACGTATCATAGTAGGAGAGATTGAAGACAACAAACAATTGTATTATTGAAACTTTTCATTTAAAATCTCACAGGAACACTGTTAATATTGTATTGAATAAATATATTGACTCAATTCCATATATTAAACAGTAAATATATTATTCAAAGAGCACTTCATAAATTACTTTTTGTGTATGTTAAGAAATAGTTAAACTTATCAACCACTGTATTACATCTGACATTTAAATTTTGCTTTTGTTTATCTTGTCATTATAAATGAACGTTATTGGTGGAAAGATGTAAATTCGTTGATGTGTCCAAAGATATGTATTTGGGTGGTATAATATTTGGTTTTTGAGAAGTTCTAATCAGCGTGTACATTCATAGGAATAGCCTAGAGTCCCTTAGCACAACTTCAAAAGTTCATCAAACAGTTCCGCAAAATTAGATTAAAATTTTACCCTTGACGTATGGGGATTGGGGGGGGGGAGTGGGGGGGGGGGTAACTAGTTCCAGCGGTCAGTTGTAGCGAAGGCAATGAAATAATCACCCCGCCACTGACTAACATTTTACACACGCCACAGTAATAAAGTGTGTGACTTTGCGAGCTTCAGAACAGCAGAGCGCGGCAATAACAAGAATATCGTTAACAGTCGGCAAATTATTTCTACAAAGAAACGAACGGAGGTAAAATAGCGATTTAGAAAGGCCTCGACTACTTTCTAACTCTCCACAGTGATAAAAACTATGTTAGCATCCCTTATCGATGACCTTGTCCGTAGGTCGAGCCCTAAAACCAGTAGCGTGAGAACAAAGATATATCTGTGATATATCGGAAGCCAATACTTTTTGCCTCGACGCAAAACTCTGCTCCACTTTTTGTGTTTTCCGTTTTCCATAATTTGTGTCTCTGTTTGACAACCGCGGGGTGAAAGTTGGAAGAACAGGGCCTACTACGCCATTTCGGGTGGATAAAAGAAACCTTGTATTGATGTTTGTGTTTACAGAAAGAAAAGCGAATAAAGTAAAGGAAGTATGGTGCAGTAATGCTACTGGGATCGACAAGGGAGAGCTTTTCATAGAAAAGCCAAATTGAATTGAGCAGTTATTGACAGGGCCTGTAACTACCACCGTCAATTTTACACGACACACGACTACTCGTTGTGTTACGTGTACAAGCATTTGTAGGTCCGTTGGATAAATGCAGTAGCGAAACATTGACAGGGCGATTTTCCACTATAGAATAAAAAAAAAAAAAAAAATACATTTCAACCCCCTTATTTGTACATGTTTCCTAATAAAGTATTTCCATAGACATATCGATAATTTAAAAAGAGACCGCAACTACCACAGCATCATGCACAGAGTGAACAAAACTCAATCATGGAAATTTTGCAGTTTATTAGAACCTTTTATAGCTGACAACCAAGTTAGATTCGAAATAATTATTCGATGAATTCACATTGAATTTGAAGCTGCACATATTGCTATGCAAAACTCAAGTTTAGCATATTTTCTAGTTTGTTCAATCTAGTAACTGTTGACGAATGAAAAATATTAATAAAATAACGGACAAAGTTAAGCATTCGAATATGAAATTGATAGACCAACTATATAGTGTATTTGGGTGCAAAGAAAATGAAAATTTAAGGAGTAAAAATATAAAAAATTGAAAAGTATTAAAATGCTACAAAATTTCACTGTAACACATTTCATAGTTAAATAAAATAATATTACTGTTGATATTCATTACAGTAAATAATACAAACAAATAATCTCAATTATATACTTGTTACTCATAACCTCTTCAGTTCCACTCGGTCCTTCCAGAACTAAGTTAAAACATTATAACCGTGTTGTTTCCCCAGTAAACGCCGTTAGATTCAGCCCAGTGTCGAGTCTTTACTTCTGTCGCCGACTGTACACGCACAGTCAAGCGACCGAAATAATTCTACGCGATACAATTATTATAAAGCGCTCCAGCAAAGGAAGGGTTGCGATGCGGGATACACCTAAAATATTTGCTCAGTGAATTGCCCTTACCATAGAAGACGCTTCAACATCTATCAAATCTCCCCCATCTTGTGATCTTACCGTACATAATTCTTCCCCTCCAATTTCTTATTGACATCCACCCACGATCGTTCGACGCCCAACTTTCCTAGCTCAGACCCTCCCCTCCTTTTAACTTCACTTCTGAACTGAATCTTGAAAATATGGTCATCCCAAGCATAAGCAAAGCCACGTTAGTAATATCAACAACCCATACTAGTGCTGGTGTCCATGTGGTACGTACGACCAAATAATCGCTCACATTATAATGTTATAATGCAGTATGCTCCGTAATGGATAGAAGAAAAAAATAGAGAACTCTATTAAAATATTAAGCTCAGTTTCCTGTTGTTTCATTTTTTTTCATTTGTTTTTTCATTTTTGTCCTCCTACTGAGTAGGAAAGGTATTTAAAGATAGGTAACGTTGGTGGATGAGCAGTCATACCTGTTTCGGTGTCGATTGAGAAGAAGCTCTCTGGGTTCCCGGCGGTGATGCGGAAGGTGATCCTCTGTGTGGGGTCAAGGTCATGGTCCTCAGCTCGGAGCTGCACGACTACTCGACCGGCGGGGGAGTTCTCGGGGACCTCGGGGTAGTAGACCGGCTCCACGCTCATCGGTATGTTGTCATTCTCATTCTCCACGGACACAAACACCTGGCGGCACAAGAACACACTGTCAGGTGGAGTAGGCAACTGCTTGACCGGCTCCACGCTCATCGGTATGTTGTCATTCTCATTCTCCACGGACACAAACACCTGGCGGCACAAGAACACACTGTTAGGTAGAGTAGGCAACTGCTAGACCGGCTGGCAACATGGCGGCACAAGAACACACTGTCAGGTGGAGTAAGCAACTGCTAGACCGGCTCCACGCTCGTCGGTATGTTGTCATTCTCATTCTCCACCGACACAAACACCTGGCGGCACAAGAACACACTGTCAGGTGGAGTAGGCAACTGCTTGACCGGCTCCACGCTCATCGGTATGTTGTCATTCTCATTCTCCACGGACACAAACACCTGGCGGCACAAGAACACACTGTTAGGTAGAGTAGGCAACTGCTAGACCGGCTGGCAACATGGCGGCACAAGAACACACTGTCAGGTGGAGTAGGCAGCTGCTAGACCGGCTCCACGCTCATCGGTATGTTGTCATTCTCATTCTCCACGGACACAAACACCTGGCGGCACAAGAACACACTGTCAGGTGGAGTAGGCAACTGCTTGACCGGCTCCACGCTCATCGGTATGTTGTCATTCTCATTCTCCACGGACACAAACACCTGGCGGCACAAGAACACACTGTTAGGTAGAGTAGGCAACTGCTAGACCGGCTGGCAACATGGCGGCACAAGAACACACTGTCAGGTGGAGTAGGCAACTGCTAGACCGGCTCCACGCTCATCGGTATGTTGTCGTTCTCATTCTCCACGGACACAAACACCTGGCGGCACAAAAACACACTGTCAGGTGGAGTAGGCAGCTGCTAGACCGGCTCCACGCTCATCGGTATGTTGTCATTCTCATTCTCCACGGACACAAACACCTGGCGGCACAAGAACACACTGTTAGGTAGAGTAGGCAACTGCTAGACCGGCTGGCAACATGGCGGCACAAGAACACACTGTCAGGTGGAGTAGGCAACTGCTAGACCGGCTCCACGCTCGTCGGTATGTTGTCATTCTCATTCTCCACCGACACAAACACCTGGCGGCACAAGAACACACTGTCAGGTGGAGTAGGCAACTTCTTTACCGGCTGGCAACATGGCGGCACAAGAACGCGCTGGCAGATGTCACGTTTAGTATTAAGTTTAAACAAGAATCCGACATTTGCTCCCAACAAACATGGTACCTGTTAGAAAAATGCATTTGGTACATAATATTTGTTGAAACCTAATAAATCCGAAATGAACAAAGTTGAGCAAATACACTAATCCTCCTAGGTTTTCATAAGAATTTAACTAGACATAATATGTTTGCGTTCACACACAAGCATTCTCACCACGTATGTAATCCTGGAAATCGGAAATCTTGAAAAGGAATATAACTTTGTTTCTCACTCATGTACGAACATATTGAGGTGCACAAATTAAAATGCGGAAAGCATCTAAAAACGTGTTGAAATATTATGATTGCCCCAGTTCTATGTTCTTGTATCGGTGATAGCGGTAGCCACGCAGCAACCAGGCGTTGCATAACGCAGCGCACGGAGCACGTCGGGGGCAAATGGCCGCACGTACTGACAATCCAGACGGACAGAATAACCCGCAACGACGCACAGGATGTGGCACGGACGTTGCATATTTATCTACATTCTACACCCATATGGTGATTGAACGCAGAGGCTTTCACTCGTGTCGTATTAAATGGAGCCTGACGATACAAGTGAAATTATGGAATCGTTTAAATTACATCCAGGACATCGAGCCGTTGACCAATCGTCATCTGCAGTGATACGGTGACTATTTTAACCTTCACTTTACATTTTTTTAAAGTTAATTATTTATGGAAGCGCAAGGAAACAAAATGTGACGGATGATATGTTTTAGTTTTGTGTGATCTCATCACAAGTCTGTTTTGTACAGACGGATTTAAAAATTTAGTAAACCGAAAAATATACCAAGGTAGATTATTTGCAAACTGCTGAGATCGCATTGTGAAGAACATATTCAATATTAATACTTTGTTTTTGCTTCTTTTGTTGACAATACAAAAACGAGAGTACTACGACCCCAAAATTGTATTATTTTTATTCTACGAGATTTTTGATGAGATTTGTTTTAATTCCACCTTCTTTAAAGTTCTTTGTAAGAATATTCACAAACAAAACAAAAATTGCCCTTGTAGCATATCAAGGTAATTTAAAATAATAAATGGTAAAATTCAGCTTTCTCCTACTCTTTCTTCAGCGGGGTGTTTTTTTTATCGCCAGCATACGCAAAATAAACGGTAATGAAACAATTTGTTTTACAATTGCATAAACAAGTCTGCATTTGCTTTCTCCGCCCAGTGTTTAAGATAAGTAAATTACTTCCAACAATATGATATTTGTATTGTCTACAGTTCCGTTAGCAATATCATACTAAAGTTTCGAATTAATCTCATTCAGTTAATCATAGAGGTGAGTAGTAATTCAGTGGGAGGTTTCCGTCGCGTCCTGTATGTGAGGATTCATTTTTGTTATGTGCACAAATCTAACTCCCCCCCCCCCGCTCCCCCACACCCGCCACTTCCTCCACCCATTCTACATATAACAGCATGAGGTCAGAGGAATTCTAAAGCTAGCTTTAAATAAAATCTATTCAAATTTATTTGATGAGCGAAATGAACAGACTCCATTAAAATAATTCCCTCTAGTGAGCATTTAGTGTAATTTATTACCACAACCAACTCTTTTTGCTACTTTTAGAGACACTTGCCAATTAACTGAAGTTACTATTAAAAAGCTCTAAAGATCTCCGTGGCTCCGTTTTATGATCCCCACCCCGATGTACATATGTTATATGTTGCGCCCCAAACGCACCGGATCCTGTGGATTTACTTGCCACACTAAAGCTTCCGCTGACTAATCACTTCAGCTTACACTCTTTTCATTTTGTCACTCTGACTACAAAAAACAGCTCGTGTTGGTTTGAAATTTAACTCCCTCACTCACGAGTCTCACAGGAACATAGGCCCACCTTCAAAGAGCAACTTAGCACTGATAGCAACATGTGGCTAAGTAAGCCCTGCCTGATTAACACAGAGGGGGGAAACAAATTCATTAGTATATGTGCAAAAGAGCTTGGAATTTATAATGGGATTAAAGAAGGCAAGTAAGTCCTAAAATACTACAAACAAACCAAAATAAATTGTTCCGAAATGCCTAAAAAGCTTAACACAAGCTTGAGAAACGCAAATTTTCGGGTTTGGCTGGATTAATGCGCTCACCGCGGCAGCTCGGGCGCCAGCTCGCGCTGATAGACCGCTTAATCCCGCTACCCGGAGACTGAATAACGGGGATAAATAATTGAGAAGGCTTAAAAGGTGGAAAGAGGGGAGTTAAAAATAGCCAAATATGACGGAAGTGCCGTGGGTTATAAGCGTGGCGTTCAAAGCGAGGAGTTTAGATCCGAGCACCAGTTAAATAACCCCGAGATCGAAGTTCGCTCCAAGAAATGTGGGGTGAATGAGTACAGACAGTAACCGCAGTCAGGCGGCACCTCGGCCGCTACGGACCAAGCCGTGTGGAAGAACATGGTACTAATCACGTCTACAAGGTACAAAAAAAAGAACATTTAATACAAGATCGATTTACAACCCTAATCCGGAGTTACTTTTTACTCGGAGCTGCTTCGTTGCCAATATGGAAACTGTAGCTTAACCTAAATCCTCGTAACTCCATTAAGCGTAGGGCTTCAGTCTATCAGATAAAAAATGTATAATGTGAAAATCCTATTAACCATCTGTATTCATAGGGAGTAATATTAAAAGTGTGGACAAGCCTGATTCGTACTTCAGTACACGGAAGAGAGAGATTTTATAATCTGTATATTCTGGAGTAGAATGCATTTCAGAAGACAATACGAGGTTCCTCATATTCTAGAGTAGAATGCATTTCAGAAGACAATACGAGGTTTCCCTGTTATTCTAGAGTAGAATGCATTTCAGAAGACAATATGAGGTTCCTCATATTCTAGAGTAGAATGCATTTCAGAAGACAATAAGATATTTCTCTGTTATTCGATAAGTTGCAAAATGCTTTCTACAAGACTCACCATAGTATTCAGTGAACTTGTTGAAGCTCATATCAAAATTAGCGTTCTAGAACTAACGAAGAAGATTTAGTAATAACGAAATATATACAAATGAAACTAAGTTATTAAAAATAATAAGTGAGGAAACTGTCGGGACTCCACATAAAACACGTGAAACCAAATCACCCACACAGCGGAACACCCCAAGCACCCCAAGCATGTTGGATGTTAAAGCCTCGTTCACACGTACCTCTAGCCGGGCGTGGAGCGGAACGACGCCGTGATCCTGGGCGTACACAGTCAGCCAATAGGAACGCTTGCTCTCCACGTCCAGGGTCGCCAGCGTCCGGATGTTTCCTGCAACAAGGACACAAGACGGGGGTTAGATCACGCGGCACAAATAACATGATATTCAGACGAGGGTTGACAGAGGAGGGACAGTTACAATAACTTTATGTCTTATGCCGGTCACGTCCCGAGGTAGCAAACACTATGAACACATGATCCACCGGGGGTGGCTTACCGTAACCAACAAATATAACATTATGAACACACTCTTATAAGTCAATTAATCATCAAAAACGTAAATACATACTAATTATGATGTGATTAATAACCTAACTATGACGATATGTCCTTATTTTCCCTCTAGAATGGTGGTGTGTAACTTCCAGTAAACTCGTATAAATGAAAATCGTTTCTAAAATATGAAATTCAAATATTTTTGCATTCGGAACGTAGACTATAATTAAATAGAATATGAATAAGAAACTATGAGGATTCCCGCTTCAATTCTACATGAACAAGTAATATAGAGGAATGTGTTTACTTCTACACTCGTAAAGTCGTACTCGTAAAGTTGAGAAACTATGTGTCGTATAGTTGAGAAGACGAAACCTCGCTGGACATAAAGCTCTCGCGCTTTTTCGTCATCACGACCCTATTTATCCCCCCCCCCCCCCCCCCCTCCGCGGCCAAAACATACATATGCTACAGATGCACAAATGAAAAATACTTCTAGATACAATGAATTCTTGAACATATCGCCAACAAATGCACGACGCAAAGCTACACCAAGAATGTGTGCCTGTTATCTACGATACGTGTATTGCGTGATGCATCGCTGTCATGTCGCAGATTCCTTCAATACGAAAACTCTCTCAAGTATCGAGAAAACAGAGGGAAAACGTAAAAACATGTAACCTCGTTGGCTTAGATGCGTCGACGCGTGATATAGTTATAGATACACATTTCTGTAGTTTACAGAATGTTTATCGCATTGTGCGGGGGGGGGGGTCGTCGTTCTTCGTTTTCACGGGCCAATATACTGAAATCAATGTATTATGAGAAGATAGTTGCAAGCACGTAGTCTTCTCCTATCTCAAAGTACCTAACAGAGAGGCAACCATGTTACGTCTTATCCGAAAGCAAGGAGCGACATTTTGTTACGAGTAAATAGGCCAACGTTGAGTATCTCTAGGCCCCCCGGCCTCCAGAGTACTTCACTATCTGATAATATACTTTCTACTTGCGTAAAACCATACACACCTTTGGGGGGAACCACTCAGATGAGTAAACTACATGCTAGACCTAGACTTAGGACTGTCCTAGACTTGCGCGATATCACTTAGCTAATTATAAAGTCACATTTATCTATGAACGTACATTTCATATTGTTATGTTTTATGTTATTGTCCAACTCAGTCGGTCATTGTGCTGGCTGCCATTCTTCAAGGGTTGGTCACACATACATCTCCATCTCAATGTCCCACATTCAAGTGGGCAGAGCATTAAAATTCAAGTGTACAACAGAGCACCACAGCACGACTGTACAGTTGACGAATAAAAATACCCATGAATGCTTCCTCAAGAGTCAAGCATGCGATACACATGAAACTTCGTATTCCCAGAATTCTTTACAACAAAGAATTTTGAATCATTCAGCAGCGAAATGAAAATGGAGCAACAGAATCACAATAAAATGTACTGCGGTTTATTGTTACAAATTCTTGACCGTGTTTATAAGTCTGCATACCATTTCCTCACTGGAAGTGACGACAAGTTCTATGCTGTTCTGGGTTAATGTAGTCACTGATATAGAACAGAGTTGCAAACTATTCTACTCCATGTTGTGAAATACAATACTTCAACTTTAATTTCTGAAAAATATGAGCATCAAGTAGCAAAGTAATATTCATATCCACAGTTAAACAAGTATTTTGAATAGTCACACAACGAGATTATAAACTATTAGTTAATTTCTTATAAAAGAAACAATAGGAACATGTTTCATGGCGAAAACAAAAAAGAAAAGTTTGACTTAATTTGTCAATTTACTACTGATATGGGGTTGAAGACAAGCATGGCGGCAAGACACAGCTCTTGCTCGACGTTTTCGTAGCTAATATCAATATCAGACATGCAGACATCTAAAACATAAAACCAAACAACAAAATGGAGCGTCAAGTTTTTAAGAACATGAATTGACTGGGAGTATATTAAGAATATGGCGCCGGTAGAAACGTACGTTGGATAGCGCCTCCCCCCCTACCCCACCCCCACCCCCCTCTA
Organism: Isoperla grammatica; assembly: GCA_945910005.1. NCBI lineage: Eukaryota > Metazoa > Arthropoda > Insecta > Plecoptera > Perlodidae > Isoperla > Isoperla grammatica. Next base: position 3,829,008 of record OX246739.1, on the reverse strand, counting down.
AGCCACCCTCCATCTCAGCCCTAACATCCTCATCTTTCTTTCATCTGATCTCGTCAATGGCCGTAATAACTTAAAAAGTTACTCGAATGAAGATAAGTTCTACGACGGGATAGAGCAAATTCATGCGATAGACCGCGGTAGGCTATATTATTTTCTATTCAACGCAAAGAAAACATATTTCGCGATTATTTTCTCAGCTGTGCAAAGGGCGATATACAGAAAATGGCATCACTGTTGTGAACCACTTTAGTCGACCTTCTGATCCGCTTCTGTCCACGACGTTGCCAAATAGCTTTACATAATTGTGTTGCGCGAGTAAGCGTGCGGCGTGTTGACTTTATCTGCCATATTCTTCGCGTCTGAAGGGAAACGGAGACCATGTTTGTGTATCTTGCCTTATAGGTTTTTAACGCGCTCGACGAAAATGTATTATGTATCAAAATGGAAGGATGTTCTAATAGGTCGCTGAAAGGAAGAAAAACTTCGTATATAGGGTTCTCTTGTTGCGTGTGGGGTCCCGAAAAACTGGTGCATACAATCCATGAATTACAAATTAAGGAACCCATCAACAAAAAATAGCAATATAGACCGAAAACAAGAAGTTAGGGGTTCCATAGTCTTACGCATCGTAACAAAACATATCTATGGGGAGTTTATAGACCCGTAGAGTCCGTATTATATACGTGCTCGTAAACTAGGAGTATACTTTCTCTGAACGACATAAATATATGGAGCACTCGCACATGCCAAGCAGATATTAGCATGGTTGCTGATGTCTGAACTATATACAAAATTGTAAACTCGACTAGATATAGATAAAAAAAATCTCAAAGATTAATAAAGGTATTCAACTTACTGATACTAATAATGTATTTATCAACAGTGGAAACAATTTGATTTGTAATGAATTCATGCGAGAAATCGCCACGATGTGTGAATGGTACTGTAAGCTGTAACCCTAATAAGTATACTTATTGTTTAAGTGTTCTCAAATGGAGATGTCGCCAATAAAAGACGGCATGCAAATTAGCAAGCGAATTGGACATATTAAAATGACCTCACAGTAGTTCAGTTTTAACAATGGGAACTTGAACTTGAATGACTTCAATTATAAAGTTAAATAAAAAGGTCTCCCAAAACCCTCGACAAAAAATACGAGGGTCTATTCGATATGAAATGTAATTATCAAAGACTAACTAAATTATCAATTAGCTGTTACGGTCGAGTCATTGTGTTGAGCAATGACGTCACTGGATGGGCCCACCGGAAGTAAATTAGGCGCCGCTGACTCAAACCGGCATTGCAAAAAAAGATGCAATTCCATTTTAATAATTAGTTTAAACCCATGAGTCAAGACAGGAATTAAAAATGATCTCCCCGAAATTCTCGACTTCATAAATATAGAACCATTGTCAGGCTGGCTGAGGGTTTGTTTTGAGGAGTGTCTCTGCGCTGCGGGGGATGAGGGGGGGGGGATAAGGGTGAGGGAGTTCGTACTTCATTTCACCAAACACATGGAACTGAATGCAGCAGTTTTCGAGATTATCTTCAGCATCAAATGTGGTACCAACACGTGGACATGGGTTACCATTAGCAAAGAGCTTCAACAGAGACATCGCTTTAAAAATAAGTGCAGGTCAGAAATAAAAATGCTCAATTATAGTTGGAGATAATATCATTCCAAAGAAAAGAGTGTTTACAGCACATTATTAGCTTTAACGGCAAAACATCTTTTCGCCAATTACCGACAAACAAATGGGGAGCAATATAAGCATTGTACACAAAACTTGAATTGATTATTGACGAAAGTTCGTAGCTGTCTCAGCGAGAATACCTTTAATTCAGAACCTTCTAGAACCGCCCTAGCAGCGCCAAATAAACGAGCTACAAATTAGGACTGATGGGTGAATAGGGAGAAGAGCGCGACTATTTCAAGTGGGCATGTTTTATTGTAATAATAAAGCTGAGGCTCATATCCCTGGTCTAAGGGGATTCTCGTGACGTCACTTTGAGGCTGTGCGTCGCTTTAAATTGAAAATGAGGTAGTGCGGTATGGATGCCGAGGGAGGGTGGACGGCTGGAGACATAGGGAACATTTTAATGCGGAAGACATGAAAAATAATAAAAAAATAATTTGAGGGTGCCTCAACGTCAGATTCAGAAACTTGCCCAAATGGAAATAATGTTCACGTCCTAAACGCTCCCGTGGTGAAAAATGGGGTTAATTTTGTGTCTCAACTGATGGTTTGACTTGATTAACGGACTGAAGTATTCTAAAATACCAAGGAAAAAATACGGCGCACGAGGACACTGTTCACTGTTCAGGCTTGCAGACTGTAGGGCAACGATAATTAATTAAGCAGTTCCAAACCAGACACTTGAAGATGACCAATTCACGCGGTAGCGCTTTAAAAACACTGCTTTGTTAACAGGGCGTGTTTACGTTGTGTACAGTAGCTTTTCAAATTGATGAATCTATACTAGAAGGAGACATATTGTGTATTCGTTTTGTAATGCTGAACCAAATAACGCATTTCTTATGTTTTATTTTGATATAATAATGGAAATGTTTGGTATGCACACCAAATATGGAATAAAACAACCATGTGCTATGTTTATCTTATTATAGTTATCTCTGCCACAGTATAGTTAATATATTAACACATAACGCCGGAAAGTTTGGCTTCCTGTATTGTAAAAGTACACCTTAATGATACCAGACATAATGAAAAACAATACAAACCATAAATAATAAATAGCAAATGTATTAATGATGGGCACCGCTATCTTATACGTTTGCTGTCCCGCAATGAATGTATTGCAAACTGTTTAATTGAGAGTCTTGCACTTGGATTCACAATAAAATACAAATGATAATTGACAATGATATGATTTACAATCCTGCATTGCTCTTATATTATATTTTAGTTTAGTGTTGAATGCAGCTAACAGAAGAGCCAATTAGCCAACTCTATAATTAGGTTTGGAACGCACGTGTTCACGTATTGAAAGCGTGGAGACCCCCTCTACGACGTAGTCCTGAATATGCGCAAACTTTCGTCCTGACGCAGGACAATTTCCCCCGATAGGACAAGTTAAATGGGTGTTCAGATTTAGACGCCTCGTATAATAGGACGATAATTGCATACACGATTTCGAAGCCGAACGTATTATTCACCTTGTTTCTAGAGTTATCTATTAGTCGAGTTAACCTGTGCTCGCAGTTCACAACGTGCTGAATGCACAAACTTCCTCCCTCGTCAACGCGGCGGTGAGGGGGGGGAAGGGGGGGGGGGGGCGTGAAATAGACTCGAGGTAATTACAATGCGCTGTGTGGGTGGCAGTTGTAAACTCTAGTGGCCGAGGTTGCAGTGGAATTGATCCGTCAGTTAGAAAGAGTTCTTCATAGTGTTGGCCTGGCCTGGCCTGTTTGGCTGCCTCACGAGTGGGCTGTTCGATGGGCACGTTGAAGCGGTCAAAATAACTCAAACCCAATAACTGATCTTTAGAGTTTCTATCTCAACACTGTTACTAAGTTGTAGAGTGACATAATAAATACATTACAATTACATTTAATGAATCGTTGCAGCAAACAATTATAAGTATAAAAATTGGCCAACCACATTTTACACCCCATGCTGATGACCTCGCATAGAGATGTCTATTTGTCTGATCCGAAACCGTTTAGTAGAGTTCTTCTTGTGCCGAACGCGCGGTGGGTGTTGGGACAGCGGCAGACAAGGCGCTCGTTAATCTTCGAGCAAGGCTGACAAAATTGTCCTTGGCTACTTTAATATTTCATCGGTTAATTAATTATTGCTGTCTACTCTAAAAATGCGTCGTGTTTGACTAGCGAAAACAACAATTTCATGTTGGCATTAATTAATTCCATTCAAATGAATTGAAGTACGCAGTAGAAAGGGAAATGGCGCTTTAATTATAAGGATATTAATACTTGCCAGATTATTTTTAATGAGTTAGATCGCTAGTAAGATAATATGGACATTTATAATAAAAGCAAAACTCTAAGTGAAACGAACATCAAAACAATGTCGATTGAAAGATGAAATAATTGAATAATACGCAGACAAATTGTGGAGCTACCCAAAATTCAAAGAACGTCACTGACTATTAAAATCACTTCCAAAAGATAAAACTCAAAAACCCGGCACCTCCACCATTATAACTGAAATATTACCAATAAAATAAAATATAAAATTCCTGGCGCTGTGCGTGGTATGGTTTACTTCATCTCACTTATTTTCTTTCATAGGAACTAGTTACACAGTTGAATCACTTTTTGTTCAAAACAATATTATTTTTAAATGTTCAGTTACACAGTTTATGTAAAATTTAACTTGGAGTTACTAATTAAAAACATCTTGTTCCTGTTCTGGCCACCATCTACAATGCATGCGAGCTGCTTCCGGGCTGCAAACCATCAAGCAGCCATCATTCTACCCCTACTTAAGAAAGGTTATTAATAATTCGACAGTGAGTGTGTATGCATTGTAAGCTCCTTTGTCCACGCTTTGTCTACCGCACAATTACGCAGTGACGCCCTCTCCAATGGGCCGACTAAATCAACCAACCGCCCTCAATATTTATGAACAGCTGGAGTAACCAACACTGCGGCATATAGTTAGTGATACGGGTTCATGTACTCGCCAGGCTGTATTGATAAACACCCTTGCGGACCAGGTCATGCAATGCCATTAGTACTTTCTACTATTTCTGATTTAATTAAACATTTATGAGGCAGGTCGTTATTTAATTCGAAGGTTCGTTTCTTGCTCATGTCTAGTGATTCATAAGGAATTAATTATTGAGATTATTTGCGTGTCCCGTCCGTTATTATGGCTTTCCAGGAAGAACGATGGAATGCGACGAGAAGTTGGAACGACAGAAACATAAGGTTACATTATTTTTGGAGAAGTGCGATCTTTCATAAACAATTAGTATTTCAATCAAACACGAGTATATAATTGCAATAAAGAGTCAAAACAACACAAACTTAAACTGATTCACTTCATTATGACTGTTACAGTTGAACACTTATTAAGTCATAACATTAGTTTAATAATAGTAGGTAATTCTATGCACATTTTTGATTGCGGGTAATATCTCGCTAATTGTTGGTTAGAAGAATAACGAACGGATCTGCACACCTAACGTTGTGATGCTTTGTCATATTCCGCAATAATACCGTCGTTAATAAATATTTTGTTTACTATTTCTGTTGTTTTTAGTTTTGTGTTGTGTTAGTTATTAGGCTAGTTATTGTAGGGCACACGTTACGATAATCTTAATATGAAACAGATCTCTCAAGCGAACGTGGAGACGTTTGGTAGCTGAACACGTTTGGTTTCAGACTAGAGAGAGAGAGGAATGTAACGCGACAATATTCCCCCGTAACACGTTTAACACGATTCAGCCAGGTAACTAACCACTAAACAAACTGTTAACATAATCAACATCTTTCGACAGGAAAAGCAGTGTGAACAAGTATTAAAAAACGTCCGTTTCATTCGGAAGCCAATTTGAAATTCGAGCGCGGGCAAACCGCTAAACCGCGCACTTTGCGGTGCCCCGTTCACTCACCGTGCGATTAGGGGCGAGGGGCGAGCGCATCATTTATGCATGGCCGAGCCGACTATTGGCGAACACGCTTTCATCGTCCGAAGGTCTCCGGGGACACACGAAGCTTGGCTACCAATGAAACTAATTGTTTTACCCGCCAAGGGAGAGGGACCCAATAACGTGTTATAAATAGTTGGACCAAGAAACAGTATGACTCGCTGCGTTCACACATTTCCGTGGCCGAGGAGCCTCCAAGCGGAGAACAATTCCAATAAAGCAAAAGAATGTCACATCGCAAAACAAAAGACATGAAACAGAAAGATATTTCATTTAAGTTATTTCTATTGGGAAAAGAGACACAAGTCACAATGTACGGTGAAGACGGAATTGTGAAGAATCGCCGAAAGAAAATAAATCTTGGTTCACTAGCTACACAAGAGAGAACACTGACAAACAGTCAATAGAGTAATTCCTAAAAACTGCAAACCTGTCGACTTAAACCCAAGCTTAGAGTTTGATCCTATAAAGTGTTGTGTTGCCGACGATTTTGTTTTTGTATAAAACCGTCACTGTACATTTTGAAACATATGATCACTTTTTACAACTAACCTACTAACTAAACAGGTGTTTTGGAACAGCACAAGTGCTTTCTGTATAAACCGAAAGATGTTTTACCTTTACTTGACAAAGTGTATGACGTAATATTTTCTCTAGAAAAATTCATTCACCTGCGCGCATGGAACGAAGAGAATTGGCCATTGCTCTAGTTAAATGTAGCGCAGGCTTAGGTCGCCAGACTTACGACGCTCCTGCAGATGTTGTACTGCGCCTTGCAGCAGTCTCAATCACCAATCCTCTGAGCTGAATATCCACCAGCCACTTCCACGTCCTACTTCCCTCGCACACTTTACATAAGCGAGTGGCGTAGGAAACCATATCAAATAATTTATGATTTAAAAGTATTTGTTAGCATCCACAACGTTTCCGTAAAGAATCGATAACTTGTCTTTTAGCTCTTTTAGTAGGTACTTTCCTTAAGAACCTTTTCACGATCTCATGCACTTCTCATAAAGTGTGATTTAGTCGCGTATAAAATGCGGCAAGATGACAAATGCATGTTTGGTGTAAAAGCCACCCCCAGCGCTAGGTGCCGGTTCTCACCTCCTCGCTCGCAGCCTCGACTGACAGAATATTGCCGCTGGTGAAACACGCCAATAAAGTGACGAGATTCACGTCACAGCCTCCATCTCTCAGAGCATTTCTAGCTGTTATCGAGAAAAGCCGCGATAGTGGTGGAAATTGCGTGTTCTACATTTACTATAAGAAATATCTCTATAGGTCGCTAAGATTGCTCACTGATGTAGTTGCCAAGCGTGAATACTTTACAGGGGAGACATTATTATAGCCTATAGATACAAAAGGTGTCTGGGGGGTAAGTCCCAGTACTTGTTTTATTGGGACATACATTTACATTTTCTACGGGTTTTGGATGTATTGAAAGTAGTTATCTGTACTGAAAAAATAGTTTTCACGTACTGCCTAAAACACCGAAGTAATAAACTGAAAATACGGTCATAAACACACATGTTGTACATTGAGACATGTCTGGAGGGAAACTGAAATACATCTCGTTTTAGTGTATGAAGAAATAGTAAATAATATATATATATTAGTAATAGCTAGAAAGTACTGTTGCAGTGAGGGAGATACAACAGTACATGTATAAGTACAGGGTAGTCAGTCGGTTCTAATTTACCGCGGTGGTAGTTAGTGCATAATAAAACAACAACGCTTCACGCATGCGAGACCTGCGTTTCGTTCAAACACAAGCGAGATTCATGTCAAGTTGCTGTGCAGACTCGGTGAATATTAATGCTCAAATCTGAGCTACTCAACGACAAACCTAGAAAGTTTAAAAGGGTCGAGAGCAATTATTCTATATTTCATAATTCTGTTTCCTGTCAAACTTACTCGACTAAAATGAGGTAGCAATGCGCAGGATACAAGTAGATCACCGTTCTACCTCATCAAAACTATCGCATCTCAATATAACAGCTTTATTCCAGTTTCAAGATTCATTTATCTTTCTTGAAAGTTGAAAGTTGGATGGGAACGTCGTATGCACAACTGACGGAAGATGCAAATAAAATAACCTAGAGAGATCAAATACGACGTTGCCGAGTCTACCGCAGCCAGTGCGCTTAGACGATACATCAGAAGATGCATCTCCCAGCATGTGACCTAACGATTTAGAACAGATTTGAAAAGCAAAGAAACTGAAAAGAAAGAAGAAATCAACAGAAGATTCATCGTAATAGTTTATCAAGTTTATTAGAAGAAACGGTTTTTGTCCCTCGTTGTTATAAAAAGGAAGTCACCAAATCTATCTGTCAGATGAGAGAAAAACATGAAGTGAAAGACAGCTTAGATGTGTTTCAGTTGAATTTTTACCCCCTACTCTTCTCCATTCACAGACGCTTGAGGCAGATAATCAATCTAGGCTCTACTTGGAACTTACAAGAGTACAAGACATGGCGAGTATGTCTACTGATGTCTTCTAAATAACATACTATAAATATGAGCAAGCAACCATTAACTGTTATTATTCTATACCACCAACTTAAATTGTTTTAAAGTATGTATAAGGCACAACATATGGCTTAAGTACATTAAACATGCTCTTTCTAGACTGTAAAGTGAGAATAAACTCACGTTCAACAACCAGTATATTTACTCAGTGAACAACCACATGAAGGTTTACATAATTACTGCAGAGGTTGTGGAGAATGCTTGAAAGCATGTTTGACATTTTTCAGCAAGCGAATACCATCTGGTACAATTATTTTTAATCTTCGCGGAAGGTCACAGCAATAAATACAATTTCTTAGATCTCGTACCAACACTCAGGTTCTTCAACCGAGAGTTGAATCAATATACACATTTAGTAATTTATTTATTTACTTATATTCAATGATAATTTTTCTGTACTTTGAATTGTTCTGTTGTTATGAATGCATCTATAAACAATGCTCATAATTTATACATATATTTAAACACTGTATTAATTAACTATTTTTATTCCAGACCTAAATGTCCATATACAAACACAATTAACATCAAAATAAGCAAAAAGACACAAAATCGACCAATAAAACAACACAAAATACAACAAACAAATAATTAGATAACAATTCAAGACTTGAGCTCTTCGCGCCATTGTTTCAGAAACAGAGATGTTACCTAGAGAAAGCTGATTTACTTTTGTTACAAATTAAAACTATCAATTTCAAGAACATTTCATAAAATGTGTTTAAATACACCAATTGATTTGTGCTGGGATATATTCCTGCCGCTAAGACAGGATTAAATTCCGCTTCCAATGGGGCATTCATGCTAAGTTGTGTCAAAGAGGAATGCTTTCTACAAAGGTGACGTTTACAGCGGTTTCCTTATCCGGAATAAAGGCCCGATGGCATAACCGCAGTCCGCACAACAAAGCCAACATTTCGTGTGAACGCTATCTGTAAGTATCCAATACCCGTCCGACGCTACAAATACGTTGTGTTTATACCAGGAGATTGGCTCTGAATTAGTATCAGCGTTCAGCGTTTCAATCCAGGCAGAGAAACACGGTTTAACGTGTCACTTCCACGCAGCTCTTACCAATATACGATCAACTCTAATTACAGAGCATTAATCAGTGCCGCAACGTGTGTATATTGATGTAGTCAAACGCACGCGGCATGTCCACACATTTCAATCCAATAAGTCCTGTTCAGCCAGTTGTAAACATATCATGAGACGATGCATTGGTCAGATAGGTGGTAAACATTGGGGCGCCTACTGAAGACATGACAGCGAAACATACAGAGTCGACCCTCAAAGATGATTTACAAATTTTACACTCGGACTAATCTTCTAAACATTTACACATCTTCCCGCAAATAAAACAATACAACATAATAGTTATAGATACTCCCGTATGTCTTGTATATAAAGTAGGACTGTGTCAGAAAAGTGCGGCACATTATCATGGATATTTATTTGGATTATACATTTTTCTGAAATTATTTATGAAAGCAATATTATTAATATAATATGGTATAAATGTCATAAGTAATCAAAATGAGTGAAATAAGAAGATAGATTTTCTCCACCCAAGCAAAATCTTAATTGGTCTTACAACTCAACACGCAAATACCGTGTCTAGAGTTCATGCAGTGACTAAAATTGATTTTAATAATTTGTAGGTCTTATTAAGGGAGGAACATGAATCTATAGTTTACCATGACCTAGTTTTCGGGAACTGATTTATTTACAAGATTCCCACGTCTACTTTGTTCGTCACTATCATGAAACATCGATTTAAACTCCATCACCGAAGTCCTCTCACCATCATTCTAGCCTATAGCACTATGATAGGGGTGAAACACACCAAGCAGTACCGGGCTTGCATGCAACTAATAAGCCAATTAGAACTCGACGAATTACTCCAAAATCTAGTTTCCTTCAAGTTTAATACACGTGTTAGCTGCCACAACCTGAGCCATCAATCCCTTGATGTCGTCACTCTTAGTAAGCTACACAACGATACTGCTGCCTACTAACTAGTACCGGTGCTATACTAGTGTTCCCTTGCGACACTAGCAGGCTCTAACCCTTCACATGATTGTCAATACATTAAGCAAGCGAAGCGAGCGTTTCTATTCGACTTTTATGGTACTAATTTATTTTTGTTTTTTATTTATTTATTTATTTATTGTCTCACGATAGCCGTCGAACAGAGATTTCAACCAAGTTAAAATTGGGAATACGAAACAAATTGTGGCCAAATATGAGATGGTCAGATCGTTCACTTCAGTCCAGTCACGAATATGTTAATTATAACGTGATCCGAATAGTATTGGGGGTAAGAATGACATTTCTATTGCTGTCACAAAGTGAAATAACTATGATAACTAACAATCTTAGCTCTGCACATATATAACAACACAATGAACAATTGCGGTAAATATCTATGACAACGAAAATCTAAGCTATATGCACATTTTTACATTCTGGAATGGTGCTAAGTTTGAGAAGTTTTAGGTAGAGTCTTGAGCGAGGATGTGCTCGCTTATCAAGGCGCCACACAGAGCGTTTGCCTAGTAATGAATCTTGACACAATATTTGAACGCCCAACAAAACAGGTTCGGAGAGGCCGACTTTTCGCAATTGCCAACTTGAAGGTAAACGTCAAGAAAAATGTATTCAGACAAGACTTTATTTCCCGGCTTCACATTCAGTTTGTTAGGTGTAAACTTCACTTTAGCGGAGTAGTGTTTTTACGAGGGTGACGTTTTATTAAAACGCATCAAAAGTCCGGCTATTCTCGGCGTTTCTTGTCGTAATAAAGTGACTCGGTCAGTTCTTTAAAATCACTCCTGGGATCGGCTACGCTCAGCGCTGGAATAGGATGTGACGCAATATCTTGTCGCGCGTCTGTCAGCTGTTAGGGTGTGTGTACACCGGCAACAGTGAGCTATGTCAAATATTTACCACCCCGTAGGCGAGATACCCGCAGGCTGGAGGCGGAGAGTTGCTTGCTCGCTTGCTGGAAGAAATTGACAGACAAGAACGGGAGGTTAAAAGAGTTTTGAGAATGTGACTTTCCATAAAAATCACCACTGTCAGCAGTCGGGTGGAAATCATATGGGTTTTCTAAAACATACATACACGTATGTTAGCGGAATGATAATTATAAAATTATCTTTCAATAAAGTTTCGTAGTGACAGGCTAAGCAAAGCAACTGCCATGTTGTTGACATTGTTAAAACATGCACTAACCAATGACCTGACTTAAAACGTGTTAACGATGTTCGCAGTTTTTTAAAATTGCAAACAAATCAAGATTTTGAAAGATGTTATGTTTTGCTACCATTAACCTTGGACATAGAACGTTAACAAACATCTTAGCCTTAAGCAAGAAACTTTCCCAGAGTTTTCCGCCGTGTTTATCCGCTTACCACGTGACTTGTGAGCCACGTCAAATATTTACTACCCGTTATAACCCAGCCTGGCACGGCAGAGCTGAGCGTGCCGCCTACTTGGAGGGGTATGAATATTGATAAGGACATGGGATGCACTAGTTCAAACCTCTCGGCTGGTTTATTTTTCAACCTTGCGTGCAGGGGGGGGGGGGGGGGGATTATTAGAGTCCAGTTGTGAGTGAAGAGGAGAGGGAAGTGTCATGTCAGAGATATTTCTTTAAGACATTTTGGGGAGTTATGATATCTTGGTTTATTATTATATCAAACAACTTGATAAAGCTCGTTTAACATAAAGTGGTTGATGCCATTTACTTCTGCCTTGAAAGACAAGGAGAGAACTGTTTCCTACTTGGTGGAGGTGCCGGGTTATTGCATTGACAAGTGTGCGACCTTGCCGATATGATAAGTAAAGCTAGGTGTGTTCTAGAATAACGTTACATTATGGGGTACGACTTCGGTCCGCTGCAAAGTTATCGTGCGATTATAAAAATATTAATTTTCTACGTCATAAAGAATGAGCATAAACTGTTCATCACATACATATATTGAAGAAACGAGGCAGCTCGGAGCAACGGAAACTGAAGGATCTGAATGCCCAATGAACAATGTATAAAAGTGCGTGACAAGTATTAATGGGCATCTAATAGCCTTGGGAAGTAAGCTTTAAATAATGTCTCGTTCGGCACATTAGCTAACAGCAAGGGCAACAATCTAAAGACCCTTGAGACAATAAAATCGGCATTTCGTACAAAAAAAACGAACGTTCGTCACTAAATGAAAGAAACCATCTGTTGTGAGTCGCCCTCACTGTTGGTAGCAAGCTCACAGCAAGCGCCTCGCCAGTCACGAGAGAGCAAATTGAGTCATTTATGAATAAAGCTTTCCCAAGAGAGAAAAAATAAACAACACAACGAGATGAATCTAAAAATAAAATTCTCCGAGGGTTGGAAATGAAATTATGTGGCTTGACAAGAGAGAGAGGGGAAGGCGGATTATTTTTCTCGTCGTATAAGCGAACCATTTAGAGTAGCGAGCGAACTGGAGGTAAGATGGGGCAACAGAGACAACAGCGCTGGGCGGAAGACAGGCGGAAGTGACCGAGGAAACGTACATTATTATGCAATATCCGTCGGAAGTAGCTTAGTGTTACAACACGGATGTCTGATACACTTACGTTCAAGTTGGGCCTATTACGCTTCAGAGGACCACTCGAACATAGATATAAATGTTGTTTATATCTATGATTCGAACGTGTCTAAAACAGACAGCGAAAATGTTTCTTGCCAACTAGTTTTATGATTCGAACGTGTCTAAAACAGACAGTGAAAATGTTTCTTGCCAACTAATTATATTTACTGGTATATACTTCTTATCGGAAAGAGCGAAGAGAGTGAACTATTTAATTAAACCAATCTAAACATAGTTTCTACGGAAATCTGAAAGGCAGGTGAAACTAATTAAGAAGACGTCACGTAAACAACTAGTGTAGCCTATATATACAGACTGAAACGTATGAAAGCCCAAATTCTTCGTCAGGTCACATTGGACAAACACATTTAATACGACCGAGGATGAAATGTCCGCGACTCGTAAAACTGACATGACATAATTGAGTAAACCGAGTTACTGGACCGTGAGCAATGACAGGACAGCTGCCCACACGACTTTTCAAAAATAACCATTTCAAAACAAAATATGCGTTTTTATTTATAATTTTCGCCTGCTTTGCAACACACAGAACTACGGCTGTCAGCGATTACTCCCGTGCTTTTGCTTCTGGTGAATTGAAGAAAGCCAATAGCCACATCGTTGTCAGCATGTTGGGTTGTTATCAGCTGTAGAGTAAATGGCGCGCTGACAGTGATGTGAGTTTATTCGATATAACGCGGTCGTCTACCACCTATGAGAGAAGCCACGGTGACACCAAATATGACGGGTATGTGCATGTATTCACCTCAAATACTTTACATAACTCTACTCTGGAGTTGATGCTATAACAATTCGAATATCCGTAGCAAAATGTATAATGTACAAAAACAAATCCCAAATTTGAGAAGAAAGATCACACGTTCCATTAAAAAATAATTGGTAGCAAATCCGCAAATAACTCACGGAACAAACCCGCAAGAAAATCGATATATTTTTGTGAACGAGATCGAGCGTGAATCTCATAATAATGTAATAGAATACATTATCCACTTTTAACCTAAAGTCGAAATTCTTCTTTCTTCTCACACTTTTGCGTATTTCCTAAACGATAAGTTAGTTTCTCATTTATTTTCTCATCCCTCTCTTTAGTCATGTTTTTGTTGTTTTTTCAATTCTTATACACTCTCTTCCACTGTAGTATTGTTTGGATGTTCTAGATTATATTCCTAATTTGCTTTAAGTATTCGTTGTTTTCCTTGAATATTGAGTAGTACTATTCACATGCATCTCACAAATAGTTTTATATGCACCTGTCCTGTCCACGATTTGTCGGTTTCCCATTTGCCACTGTCAAGGACATGCTACGTGCTACCCATCTTAATGAATCAATGCAAGTTCTAAATTTACACTCACTTCAACAACGCACACACACAATCTATTTTGATACCCTAATGAAAGATTCCTATGCATCTCCCGTTCGACAGTTGGAAACTAATTACATATTCTTGTCCTCATCAATTCGTCAACGCCAACGTCATGCATGTTCGCCAAGAGAGGCGTCGAAGAAGGATGGGTCGTCGAGGACATTAACCCTTTATGAGCATCGTTAAGAGACAAGTTTGGCGTGTGGGTCAAAGTTCACGCACGGTATTGGCCTCGCTGAGCCTGATGCGACCCTCGTTAAAAACAATCAACAAACGTATCAAATATCTCATTTTGTTGCTATTAATACTGCACTAAAAGCAATACAGATACATTTATTAAATGTATCTATTCAGTTAGTATCAGCCATTATGTGCATTGGCCACCGTTTCTTCTATGACCGTTTATACTATCCTGGTTCTGATAGGTCGGCCAGGCACAGCAGTAAACGTTAGTTTAACCGTCTTCTCACGTCAATTTGAATGCGCATACATTAACTATTTCATGGAAGCACAAACATTACTCCCACAAGACGAATAACTAGGTTTCTGCATCAGGAATGTTTTTGTTTCTCAAAACCAACGGGCGTGGTACAATGTTTTAATCAAATAAAAACATGGCTCAAAAAAACAACAAACATGTCGTAGCGAACATAAATCCACCTTGATTGGTTGTTCCTTGGTATAACTATGCATGGAAGCCTTATGTGCAATCTTAGCTCCTGATAAGACGGTTGGGGAGGTGTTTTGGAAGACATTTTACATGTGTCCCGATTGCGTCCAAAGCAGTGGTATAACAATGTTATAATACAACCAGTGGCTTGGTAAGTCAAACAGTTACAGTCAACCAGTTACAGTCAAACAGTTACAGTCAAACAGTTACTGGAAGCGCACGTGCTAATGTATACGTGTGATTAGTGTCAATAGTAACTTGTAATACTCATACTTTCGGTAAGTGTCCTATTTTTACTTGTAACGCGTACTTTAAGTATGGCTGCAAACACAGACTTTATATGAGTGTGAAATTTCTAAGGTCCGCTCCATGAATGTTAATTAATTATTATTCTTGACGTCAAGTTTAGCTCCCTTCGGTAACATTAGACTGATGGAGATAAATTACTCGAGTAACCTTACTGTGTTAACCATCTTTCTCAACTTACATAAACATGTTTCCCACTTTATTTCACCGGGCGCGCCATACGTTGTTACTACCAGGACATAAAACTATGTTATGTTATGTATGGACATCGCCTCGAGAAGGAATATATGTATGTGTGCAGAGCTTATGTACGCATCTAGCCAGATCGCTCTGAACAAATTGTTGAGAAGCAGAACTAAAGGTATTTATTGCGAACCCACGGCAGCTGTAACCTCAGCCAAGAACCAGGAAACTATTTACCAAGTGCTGTTATCAGACCTTGCAACTAAGAACGGGAACTACCACATATCATACTGTGTTCAACTGTGAACACTATTTTTCTACAAATAAAACACGTGTGTAATTCATCTTGGCATGGTAGTCTACATGTTTTGTAGGTCTTCTAATGGAGTATTGGTTTATTGAAACATTACTTTCAGTGACAATGAAAAACACGAGTGTTTTCAACAAGACAATTTATAATGAAATGAATGAGGCAGCTTTTTATCAGATTCATCCTACATTCCGTTGAGGTCGGAATTTTAACAATTAAATGGTACGTGGCCATACAACAAAAAGTATTGTCTCGATGCAAAACAGTCTCATTAAACGTTCATTAGTACTGATGTTACACTTGTATTATACTTTTTCACATGAGATGCGCTCTTCAGTTTTTAACCAGCAATCCGAATCTGTGTTGTCGCTTTTTGGTTAATATCACAATCCGTTTGGACAACGCCCGTGTGTGTGTGTGTGTGTGGGGGGTGGGGGAGGGGGAGGGGGAGGGGTGGGGGGTTACGAATCTCGCCACCCGCTATGCAATTGCGTAACACGGTTCTGAATAAATACCCCTTAACGAATGGTGGGCGCCCCGTTTGGCATCCAATACAAGCGCACCGGTCTGTTTTTCATATAAGCAAATGTGTTTCACTCGCATTCTTCTAATGAAACAATACAACCCACAGTGTAAATATTGTTATGAGAGTCGTTGAATTATATTCCAGTCGGAGGCCGATGAAATTGCACAAGAATAACGGGTAATGTGTTCGGGGTTGTTGGTACATTTCCTGGACTCGGATATGTGAATGTCGGGACGATCCGCGGTCGAACCGGCCGTCAACTTTGAAAACCTTCAATTCATAACTGTTTCTGCAGCCCCATTAGTGACATGTACCGAAAACTCGACGAACCTTCCCGCTTCGACACTCTAGATTTTTTCAAAGTAACTTCACTCACAGTTACTGTACTTGCGATTAAAATCAAATGAGTTCTTAGAAGGAAAATAAAAAATGGTCCTATCCTATATAGTATACAAATGTGTCAATACAAAGATGCAAAAAAAAAAATACATCTGCAATTATTTAATAACTAACAATGCCATACAATGACAACCCTTATACAACAGGCAGATCTAGCTTGGTGTTTCTGCTCCCCCCCCCCCCCCCCCCCCTTCACATGGGGTGAAACGGAGGAACTTACTTCTCCAAATCTGGGCATATCAAGTACATCTTAATATTGTCATTTGTACATAACCAAATAGGAAGACCACCAATTCAATGTTACTTTTAAGAGATATTTAAATCAGTTAATGCTACACGTCTGTATGGGACGTGAGTTGCTTTGGGCCTGCGTATAGTTTAGCACAGTGGAAGACAATTAGCTGTGAAATGAACTGAACAAGGAGGCTGGTTAGCTGGGAAGAGGCGTCAGTTCAGTCATAGCACGCGCATAAACCATTGCCCACAATGACCGACGTCGGACCCGCGATTAGGACAATAGGCCCATTTAGTCAGCAGCTATTTGTGAGCAAGCGACGGAGCACTTTCACACGGTAATTTATGTCCGCGTTGCGTAGAAACCTGCTGAATGTTTGCCTAGAAGGAACGAGTCGCCAATGTCAACTCAATGGAGCGCTAGTGTCGAGGTCAACAATTACAGTCACGTTAGTCCTCAAATAATTGTAATATTTGAGAGTTATGTCTCGTATTTGGGCAACGATGCTAAGTGGGTGATGAAAAACGCCACATGGCCCAAGCCAGGAATCGAACGTGGAACGTTGGAACCGTGGCAAACATTTAGTGGTAATTTATAATGACAGCCCAACAAACTTCCATAATTATCTCATAATCTGTGGTATGTCACGCAGGTTTGTTTATATATGATTAGGACAGATGTAACTGGGATTAATTAGAAGGAATCAAATTTAATGAATATACTCAGGTTCTGTTACAAATCGCTACTATGTGTGATATTACGTAATGTGTAGGGATTCTTGCTACAGGGTTCACACCAGCTTTACCTGTTGCCCTTCATCAGTTGACTAACAAAAGGTATATTGGGGTATTTGGTTCATTGAGAAGAATTGCCAGCAAGCTGTTAGTAGGACTCAATACCAGCATTCGCCTTTTGGCACAAAAACATCGGGATAAATCTTCAGTCAAGATTGCCGGTGACCGGTATCGAACCGGCGACCTCCAGACTTAGAGTCTCGCGTGTTAACCGTCGAGTCACCTCTATCGGTACAACATCTTATCGACTCTGGCGCCTGATTACACTCACAAGTATGGAGGTGCAAACATCATAATACTACCTAACACCCATACGATTATTATTTTATTTGCTCATATTTTACAGTGGCCTACTTTTGATTGGTCGTTTGCAGAGCTGGACAAGACCTATACAGGAACATAGCTCACAAATCACGTGACCTAGCGCAAGGATACATTACATTGGCTAGAGCAGAGAGGATAATCGTCATGGGTGATAACCCGCCCAGCTTGGCAACGTGACGAAGCCAACTCAGCCCCATTGTTTTCTATTATACGGCCCCCACAGCTCTCGACAAAACGAATTTGAGGTAAAAGGTACGTAAATAGCCAGTTGGAACCCCATAGAGAGTCATTGAAGAGGCCGGAGGGGCTCGTTAGCTGCTATATTGTCCGGCCACTCCAATAAAGCCGAGCTGCAGCGCCGAATGACCGGCGAAACTGTGAGCACGAACTGTGCGAGGCCTAGACCTAAGTACGGGGCATAATTAAGATATTGTTTGACGGTGCGTTCTGTTATTGGCAGGAGATATATCACACGGTCCTATTCAACGAACTGCCATTGACATGAGAATACAACGTTGTTTCGAGTTTTATCCCACTTCTGATCGAACAGTTTCGCAACGAGGAAGACTTATAAGACTTCTCTGGTTCGCAGGACTCTGACAACAACCGATACGCACAACATGTTAGTTGAGGCGTCACTCACCGACCGCGCGCAAGTAGCAGCCACGTTGCGGTCGGATTTACGAGCATGCACATTTTATTGCTTCCCTCCCATTGTCTGTCACGACCTCATCAGCGAGTCTACTGCACTAAACGTCGCACCACAATAAACTAGTTCGTCCCACCACCGCAGTACGCGCCACTGTGGTCCCGCTATTTACATATCACTATAGTTATTAACACTTTTGGGACGTGCCAGCGAAGCAATGGGGGGGGGGGGGGGGTCAAAGCGGCGTCCCCAACAGACACGGGACGGAATTATTACTTTGCAATGGTCTTGTTGCTTCACTGTCTGGGGATAAGTGGAAGGGGAGGGGGAAGGAGGGGTGTTGAATAATTCATGCCCCTACTAAGAGCCACATGCCGACGGGGGGAGAAAAACGGCCGACGCCCGGCGTCGACTAGCGCCGTAATGTCAAGGAGACGACTTCTTCAACCACGGGCGTCAGGACGCGTCAACGTATCCGCGTTACGGACGCGCGCGTCGCAGTTGACGCCCAATAGTTCTGGTACCAAACAAATGTGCAGAGGGACAATGAATAAATTAAAACGTATCAAACTATATTTTTCGTTTCCTGACGCATGCAGAGAACAATGTCTTATAAACAAATGTAACAGAGATTCCCCAACTGCGGTCCGCCAACCCCTGGGGATTCAGGCCACAGCGGATCCTCGGAACAGTATAAATTGGTAGATTACAAAATAATGTGCATATGCCCGGATAAATATTAATGTTTTATGAGTTTCACTTCATATTCAACCTTGTAAATAATAGTAAGACATTACATGTTGTCAGCTAAGGGTGGGGAGGATAAGGCTGAGAAGATGAGCTATGACAATGTTAACAAGAGTATTTATTTCTAAATCATGCTATGGTCATTCATTTTTTTTTGCAATTGCTACGGGTTTCACAATTCACAAAAATGTAGGAATCTGGGATCTAGTTAGTTCACCCATTACACGCGCAAGTCGAAACTCTTGTAGTTGCCAGAGTGATAGACTAATAGGAAAAGCTACGAACGTTTTGCTCCATTAAGGTAGCGTGTCAGATACACTCTAACTAAACGATCATCCTCTGGGAGTCGGATGCGCTAGACCCCTTGATTACATTTAAATGAACTGAATAATTAAATGTAAGCATTTTGCATTGTTAATACTATTAAGATAATGCGAATGCAGATCAACGTGGATTCTTCGGATGCCAAGAAACGAATATGCCATTACGTCCTGCTGTGTGTATTGCTTTTGGTTGTATGCAAATATGTTGGAAAGTATTAGAATCGTCTAACCTAATACACTGGCTATTCGGCATACAATCCTCTTTAAACTGATCTTAAAAAACTATAGGTAAAAACTAAGTGGGTATAGACTATAAATAAGAAACACAAATTTATCTGTTTTTGTAAGACGATTGTTCAGACATTTTAAAAACGATCTGCTAAAAACAATACTTCGATTAAGTGTACGATTTTGAAAGACTCCATTTGGACCATCAGAGACAGCAAATTGTCTAGACTTTACCTTTAAGGTGAAATGTTAACGGTCACCGTGTCAACTCGTTATTGGGAAAATCAACGGTTCGAAACAATGGGTCACACGTTTCGCTCGTTCGTTTGCTTGTTTGTTTGTTTGCTTGTTTTTACATCTTTTCAGGTTGAAACTTCGTTTGATCTTTTTCTCCCTCTCGTTTTATATCAAAGATTGTTTTCCTTTTCATTTCTTTTCTGAAAATCTTTATCCGAAATAAAAAAAAACAGTTTTTCGTTTGAAACTGACTCACGATGTCATGGCACAAACAATACTGGTCAACGTTGCACCATCGACAAACTGTGCTCGGAGTCGTTTGGCCATGACAACTCATTAACGTAACGAACATTGAAAACTCCCGTGAATCCATCTCACTAAACATTCCTCGACAACAGATTCAACTGAGGAATCGACCGAGGAAGGGTGTTTGTTTCCAAAAACGTGCATTAAATCAAAGGAAACAAGACAATATTATGAATTATTATTCAGTGGGTGGATCAATGTCGACTTCTACCGAATAAAATGCTGTCATACTGTCATTATGTTATAACGTTGTTGTAAATATGAGTAATTTACGAGTTTCGAAAGCCAGTTTTTGTTTAGAAAATATTACCATAATTTTGTGATTGTCTACACACAAATCATAAAATATTTCCACAACCACTGTGTGAATGCGAACAAGAGCGGCCTACCAATATTTGCTTCTATTCTCTACATTGCGTAGTCAGACACAGAACAATGAATTGACTTTATTTCCCGTTTCTTCCATGATGGTTCACATTTTCGATTAATTGCATCAGTAAATTTGATTCACGGTTCTGCTCTGGCTGACATGTTATTTCAGATATTCTACGATTTCGAACCAACATTGAATTCAACTAACTTTTTAAAATTTCAGTTCGGTTTATTCGAACGTAATATCACACATATGCGCTAGGAATACATGAATTTTATAATACGCGGATCGAGTGAGGACATTTTAAAATACAATCAACCCAAATAGGATGGACATTATAAATAAATAAAAATTAATCAATACATAATGAATTAAATATTTAAAGCTGAGCATCATAAGAATCCAATAATAAAACACCAGATCAAAATGACCATAAATCAATTATTAAAAATTCTAATAAACTCTTAAGAAAAAGAATGCACGGTGCAATCATTGAACAATTAAAAGGTAAATGTTACTTTAAGCCCATGAAGTCTGTGTAGGGAATAGAAAGAAGGAAGGACGTAAAACGGAACACAAAGTAATATTTTGCAATTTAATCGCAAGATTAAAAAAAATTCCTTCGCAATGAAACTGCCTCATGTTTGGTCCATCACAAAATATTGGTCCTATCCGTTGTGTCTCTCAATGTCTTGTCATTCATCCATGCCTTCATCTCCTCATTCCTTTATTCCCATTCATTCAATCTTCCTGGCGCTGCGTCGCGTAGCGGAGACCCCAATAATCCCGGTCCTTTGTTCCTATCAGGACTCCAGCTCGAGTTGTCATTGCAGACAGATATGGATATTGAGCATCCATCTCATATATCAAACAATGGCACCTCTCACTCCTACATCACAATATTGCAAAGTACCGGTAATCTACACCAGCCTCGCATATCGATATTACAGAGTCCTACAAATCCTCATCCTCTTCAATTCAGTTAGACTGCGATGGAATAATGTGTCTAGTTTTACGTTTCGGTCGACATTAAACGCATTCAGTTAGACTGCGATAGAATAATGTGTCTAATTTTACGTTTCGGTCGACATTAAACGCATTCAATTAGAAATGCGGTAGGAATAATAATAGAACATTGAGAGAGTAATTATTAGGAAGTCGAGGGTAAACCATTTAAGATAAGCTTTAATGTGAGTAAATTATACGGTATTGTTCGTAATGTGAGCAGATATCATCACATTGATTGATAATAGAGTAGACGTGCACGCATGCACGCACTAACGACGCACACAGTCGTGATTCGTACGCAGCTTCGTGGATCCTCGGAAACACCGAACTCATGACTTCAACTCAAGATTCATCTGCCAGATCAAAGCTTATGTTTGTGGTTGTCATGGTGAAAACAAGTTAGCGATTAGCGAGACTAAAATATTAGCTTTATGTCATAATACCATTGAGTTTGTTAGTAACAAACTCAATGATAATACTAGGCACTCATTGTACCGTAAAAACACAACTGAATTATGATTTTAAAAGGATTTCAAACATTTTATAAGTAGGTCTATGCCAATTACACACACAATGATGTGGCATGCGGTAATTCGTTTTACATGATTACGAATAAATTCAGCTATGTGGTAAGACATAGAGTAAAAATGGAAACAAAAGCCAGGAAATGTAAGCTAGCTATCTTCAACTACCTTTTAAAAACAGTAACCGTAATGTATTTAAAATACCTCAAACTGACCACTAAACGTTTAACCGTTTAATTTACCGTCCCAACCCTATTCGGTCCACTTGAAGATCGTTACACCCACCTCACAGCTTACAAAACAAGTTTTTCCAGTGTCGTCTCGATAGCACCGCTGCCAAGATATGAGACCACTGAAGAGGGGCGAGCCAGGTTAAGCTGATGTGCACCCACAGCAGGGATTCATACAACAAATGTAATGGTTTTCATGTGTCGGAGTGTTCGATGGTAATACAAAGCAATCATGAACCGAAAAACATCAAAAAGGTTTTTAATACAGTACTGGATGATTTGGAGATGAAGGTAGAGCTCAACGCAGATGTGATATTGAAACTCAAGGCCGTGTAAACACAGGACACTGGTCTCGCACGTCTCAACTCTTTCAGTCTCCGTAAGCGAGAAGAGCAAGTGAAATTATTTCATAAGTTTGTCCATTTAATCCGCCCGTTGGGACGGGGGTGTTTGAAGCGTCGGCATTCCATCTCCAACTTGCGCCCCCCTCCCCCCCCGACCTGCCCTTTACAGCCCAGTGGGTCGGAAGCGCTGACTGAGAGGAGGCAGCAATTAAAACTCAAACTGACTGGACGGTCCAAGAAGTAATTTCAATTTCAGTCGTCACACCGAAAAGGAAACTTCTGTAAAATGCTAGTCTTAAATTTGGAAGGTAAAGGTCGGCAACTGTTGAGGCGACCTTCAGATTTGTTTTAATTAATGTGCTTGCTTGCAATAGTATTCACCAGTGTCGTAGAAGATAACGTCCACATTATAAACACGCTATCATAGCTTCTGAAATATATTGTTATTTTGTGGAACTCAAAAATGTGTAGGCCTACAACATAAGATGAGTTTCGAACGACATTGGAAGATATTCTGAAAGTGAAGTTCTTTCTTGTATGAAGTAGAAGTAAGAACAGGTGTATGAAATTGAGGAGGGAGAAAGCGAATAAATTGTTATAGATTTACGACGTAACTTAGAATTTTCACGACATTATTTCATATTGTTTCAATATGAACGAAATATGAAGGCATTTCCTTCACCGCGACTAGAGGCCACTGTGGTAATAAGTCAAGAGCCGTTTGAATGATTATAGTGATAATCACGTTATCGGTAATAACAAGTTACATAACTGTATAGGATAGTTGTATTTATTGTCCTCCTTTGTAAATAAGGTGTGTAACTAAATAAATTAAAGTCCCCCACTGCAAATCAGTTTCGTTACTAAGTGGGTAGACTTTAAATCTGATTTTTTTTTAATAGGATAGACAGAAACATACATAAATAAAATAAAATATATAAGTCAATAGTCTCAAATCTTGCAGTGTTTATTATCTCCATTCTAGAATTAAACAACACAATATACGGAAATATTAGTTTGATACCGACAGGTCTTATATATTCGCAGTATGAGACTGTGTTGATGGCACGAAAATGAGAACAAGAACGAAAAAACGTTGCCTGAGATGTCAAATTATGCGCATATCAGAATGAAATCTGGCAGCGCTGTCTAGACTTCTTAACCTCACATTGAAATACTTTCAGAAGCCATTACCAACAACCTTTGCCAATGCCTAAACGGATCATAACAATATTTACTAAATAATAACAAGGCAAAGCTTGAGACAATTTAGTCGTATTATACGAAGGGAAAAGGGAGATCCCCCCCCAACCCCCCTCTCCACCCACCCAAATGTTGCATCTTGAAAAGAAGCCGAGAAACTTTTTGAGTGATTGTTCATGAGATAAGTCTGCTTTTCCACATGGCCTCACTCAATTATTCAGGCTGTTTAACTTTGAAGACGTTATTACTTATTACCACTCAGGCCCTTCGTCTACGGTGATGGAATCTTACTCGGCAACGGCTGCTTCTGTCATTACGAAAATTGCTATCGATCGTTCGTTTTACTTATCTTTCAATATTAGAAAGAAAATATTTCGCGAGAGTTGTAAGAAAACTTTAATCCCGTTTTGAAAAGATTATTAAAACGTCAAATTGATTGAAATATGTTTTATCGTTTCATGAATGAGATGCAATGGATATAATAAGTCTATAGAGCTGCAATGAATACGTTTTACTGGTTGGGCGAGTAACCTGACAAGGATAGACTAAGACACGTTAATTAACTCATCTGATTAAAACTTAAGGTCATTTCAACGTATTTCATACAAGCGCCATAAACGTTATATTTAAAAGAGGAAATATTGTAAAACCAGTAAATTTCACAGCGATAACGTACAAGTGAACACGTAAAAAACAACACGGAAATGATTATAGGAATGGAGCATTACTCGCTTTAGAAGAAAGGGAATCAATATTTAAAATTACTTCTGTTATGTCCCCTTGGCACTTACTACTACGGCAGCCAATAATCTGTGTAGTCTAGAAGTGCACGTAACTATACGAAGGCTTTTAAGCGACGTAAAAACCGCACAATGGCCCAAATAATATGGCACTTATTTTGATAGACAGCCGATAAAAGGAGAGATAATGTCGAACTGTTCCATTACGCTAACGGTTTCTCGCAAGTAACGTTGCGACACTATAGCTAGTTCACTTGTCCCACCTCTTGAGAAACTCTGTGATAAAACTTAACGGTAGCCATCTACGGAAATACAAAAATTGATTGAAAATGGAAGCCTGCAAAATGTGTGAACTGTTCAGGTTTATAATGTCGTGTACTTGCTGAACCGTTGATTGAGTAAGAAAAACTTGGCAGTGCAGTCGCACTTCCCTAATACACAATTGTTTTTTAGGTATTGGTATTTTGCATTTTTTATGCGTGAATGGTACTGTAGTAACTACGATTAACGCACTTTCGCAAACTGAGGTCCCAGATCACAATAATTAAACACTCCTTATGTTTGACCAAAAGTTATATATCTATACAGATGTGGAATGTAAACAGAATTATATAACTGTTTATTGTTATCTCAAACATTTCGGCACGGTTTTGGTCTGTATGGTACCTATATAGTTGACAGCATTAGGAGAACTGACACCTACCCAGGCTTCACAGAGAATAAACAAAACGTCTTCATCCCTATAAATAAAATATCTAAGGAGACGCGTCTTCTCGCACGTACATATTTACAAGGGGTGTTTAGATATGTATAATTACTTAAGAAAACCATAAATTGTACATAGAATAGAGTGTTGCCCCGCCCTTAGAAGGCAACAACATCCCAGATAGACCCTCTTCTCCCCTCAGCTTTGGTAACAGCGTCGAGATTTCATCTCATCTCATCATCGTCGAAATGAAAGAGATGCCCACGAAAACGTACTCGGATAAGATGGAAGGAGAGGACGTGGCTTGTCTTGCATTCCGTACACGTCCCACCCCACCCTCGCCGTCACAACCCCCGTGCGTTACCCAAGTCATTAGGCCCGATGGCAACAAGTCCACATGACGGAAGATAAAAACAAAACTCCCGCGTTGGTTGGTCTACTCCCCTCGGATTAGACTGTTCGTTGGTCGTGCACCACTATGTACACACACAACACAAGTCGCACGTTGGTTGGTCTACTCCCCTCGGATTAGACTGTTCGTTGATCGTGCACCACTATGTACACACACAACACAAGTCGCCTTATTTCACAGCCGACAAGATTGCCGCACCTGCGGCTGTTGTATTACCATGACCCGCTCTGCTGGCTCAATACGGAGTCAACCGGTAAGAAAAAGAATAAGAATTCAACTCGCAGGGGCCAACAAACTTGGTTTTCGTCCGCCACAAATCTAATTTCTTTTAAACCAGACGAAAACTGAAAAATCCCAAAAAAAGAAACCAAAGAAGTTGTGGTACTGAATGATCAAACGCGTAATGGCCCTGCAAACAAAGAGGTTTTATTCAATGTTGGGAATAGAAACATTGTTTGCTAGCACGGAGGGAAGGGGGTTACAGGTAAAGCTAAAATATGAAT
Source organism: Isoperla grammatica (assembly GCA_945910005.1). NCBI lineage: Eukaryota > Metazoa > Arthropoda > Insecta > Plecoptera > Perlodidae > Isoperla > Isoperla grammatica. Next base: position 3,802,546 of record OX246739.1, on the reverse strand, counting down.
TTCTAGTTATTGATTGTGTCTATTGGTGTCAATATATATATATATTTCATGCGGCGTTCCCGTAGGCGTTTCTGTAGGTCAAGTACAGTGACACCGCCATATTGTATATCCATTTCAATTATCCACGTGTAGTGTAAGCAAGCGCAAACTATACACATGCATTTGACATGCCAAGTTTCTCTCAGATTATTCGACGTATTGAGTAAGATTTTTGTTTCATTTTAAAAGCCGATAGAACTTTCAATCTGGTGCCCAAGGCTACCCAAAAATAATGAAATAATTCCACTTGGAATGTGTGTGTACTCTGCGGTTTCATTGCTACTCAGTGCGCAGGAATCTGATTGGCTAATATCTCCCGTCAAACGTTCTGCTGCGACCATCGACATCCACCTTCAGAGTCAACATTCGAAACTTAACTTCTACTTCCCTGATATCCCTGCTTCCCTGTTTGAGGCTCTTGCCACGGGTAGACTCCCGTATGTCTCTACTGGCCACGCATGTAGCACGGAGCACACGGCTTCTTTTGTTCTCACGCACACCTGCCTTGCAACTTTTACTTCCCTGATACCTCTGCTTGCCACGGGAACACTCCTACATGTCCCTACTGGGCACACATGTAGCACACGGCTTCTTTTGTTCTCACGCACACCTGCGTTGCAACTTCTACTTCCCTGATACCTCTGCTTGCCACGGGTAGACTCTCCGATGTCTCAAATGGACACACATGTAGCACACGGCTTCTTTTGTTTTCGCGCACCTGCCTTGCAACTTCTACTTCCCTGATACCTCTGCTTGCCAGGGAAGACTCCCACATGTCCCTACTGGGCACACATGTAGCACACGGCTTCTTTTGTTTGCGCGCACCTGCCTTGCTCAAGTGATGGATGTATTGTCCCCCGTGCGCTGCGCATGCGTAGACCGTGGGGGATTCCCTTGTTTGTCACTTTCAGAGGGAGGATGCTTTTCGTTGTGCTGCAATCATTAGCCTTTAGAATGGGAGGCTGAACGAGATTTCCCAACGGAGGTAAACATAAGGGAATTAGAATGCATGGCGTTGATCTTCACTCGAGCATGCACAATCAAAACACAGCTTGTTCCTTGACTTCACACAAGTGTGGCGGGAAAATATGGGCCGTTTTTTTTCTTTTAAGAGAGAAACTCGTGGAGTTGTACGGTGCGGTAGTGTTTAAGGCAACGCTGCAAGTTCGATTAAATTCTTATGAAACTAATGTAACGAACAACTGTTAAACCGTGGAAAAATACAATGACACATACAATAACTTTAGATTGGTCGTAAAAGGTTTATGAGTTTAAGCCATAAGAGGTGGAGGGTTGATTTAATACACTCATCATATTTGATTATATCCTAAGGTGAACACAACGTTCAGGTGAAGTGTAAGTATTGCGTATTGATTTGTTTTATTATTGTTTTCCTAGTATAATTGTGTAATTGTGTAGTTGCATTTATTGTTCTCTTTTGTGCAATATGGAGTTTGTAACTGAACGGTTTGGACACAAAACGAAACGAATGAATTGATTAGTTAGTTTGTTAGTTGATATGAGATGGCCATTGAACACCTTTGAAAGAATGACTATAAATCGAGACCACTATATAATTATGTAAGGCCATCAGTAAGAACAATTGCTGTATTGACAGTTTTCTAGAGTCTACAACCTTAAAGGCGTTATCGATCGTATTTGTTTCTAAATTGACTTTAAAATGTTGATATCTGTACCAATCATAATTTTATATTACTGTTCGTTTGTGAACTATGCAATAACATACAATATATTTTTAATTTGCAAATGGTGATGGTCCAGTTATCGGCGCTAATTAATTCTTTAATCTCTTCCCGAGGAAATAATTATAGCTGATTGATGGCACCGATGCTTCATTTTAAATTTATTACGTTTGTTACGGAATTCAAAGGGTAGCATGATAAATTGAATAATGTATTTCAACTTCATGTGATAACTCACTTGCTTTGAAGATTTAAATTACCGAATTAATACCGAGCTGCAAGAATTAAAAAAATAATAAGCCCTTCATTCATAAATAATTAGTTTAAAAATGTATGGGTATATTTAATTTTCCCTGCGTACTAACCGCCCTACATCTCCTTTCTTTGGCCGCAAGCTAACACAGGTCTAACGACGAGGAAGTACAGTACAACGATGTAAGGGTGACTGACGTTCTTATACCAAGAGATTTGATATCGTATACCCGGCCCAACTATACAAAATATTTTATATTTCAACATGAAACAAGAATACTATTTCAAAATAATCGTTTACTCGTATTGTGAATTAATTCTTTGGAGAGCTTTTCTTGACTTCGCACCTTCTAAAGAATATAACACGTTTTGATGCAGACTGTTTAATGTAACAATTACATAATCTTTATTGTTTATAGTTTATAAATACAGCACTGGGCTCTTGAGTCTATTCTGGCAGTCTTGTCATTATTTGCCATTATTGTTTGTGAAGACGTCCACAGATATTTCGCAATGAAACCTCAATTAGATACATGCTAATCTATGACACGCGTGCTTGATATATTGTTGTGCATCTACAATTTCATCTGACTTTGCTCGCCTCGCCTCGCATAAGAGAGCCACAACTACTCTTGACATATTCTACCCCAAAACCAAACGAGGGTTCGTCGAATAATGAAATGCATACTGGAATTATTCTGATAACTTCGTCGAGTGGCTGTTGAGGTTTATATATTTCACCTTTCTGTTCTGTTCTGGCACTGACATGAGATTTGACTTTATATCTCTCGTTTTCTGCTACGATAAGTGGGTGATATACGAAAATGAAAAACGCTGCATTATATCCATGCCAGGATAAGATCCTGGAACCATGGTTTACCAGACAAATGCTAGTCGACCACTGCTGCCACTACGACGGAGGCGCTATTTTATGTTATATCGATTTCGAGGATCTAAAAATGATGTCAAAATGATGTCAATATGATGACCGGAGATTTCTTTTCAACACAATTCAATAATTTTAAAAATTGTTTCGTGTAAACAACCCTAGAGGTGGCGGTGTGATGAAGCTCGCTCGCTTCGTCGCCCACAGTATCAGCGAGCCCGATCGAACACCTCGCTGAGACGGAGCACCGAGTGTGTTCGACAGCCTGACTAGAGTAGCTCAGAGTAGCACTAGACACACCGCAGCGGGCGTACACCAAGACTACATCGTCTAGGACATTTATAGGCGAATAAAACTACGGCAATATCTCATTATCATACGTATATATCGCAGAATCTGCATACAACTAGCTAATAAACTATTACAGACTTTACAGTCAACATTACGAAATAGGAAGAGATGAAGTAAATAAATGATACAATTGGAAATATGCAGTGTTTATTTTTTCACACAATATTCTCCAAAACGAATTACAAAATTAGAGCATTATTAATTCAAGAGAGGCCACACAATGTCTGCAAGTAGCATTGCAAGTTGTTGATACAATTGATATAGTTGTAGAAAGAAACAAATCAATTTGATTATCAATGTTTACTGAGAACAGATTGTCTTAAAGTTTCACTCGTATACTGAATATACATATAACATTGCGAGACTGGTAATAATGTGGATGAACGAACACAACTAGATTCAACCGCGGCAGCATTGAAAACCTCGTAAAGGATTCACACTATAGACACGATGTAAGCCAGTTTATTGAATTCTAGTCGGGGATTGATGATGGTGCATTTTCATCCGACGTCCTTGTTCAAACTAACTGGTGTTCAATAATGTCCGTTGCGACATCGCTCATAGGAGAGCTGGAGTTTTGCCAGCCCGCGGATAAGCTCGTTGCAGAGTTCATGCAGATATGGACGGCCAGCGTCAGATACGGGAACACTGGATTCAGATGGCGGTGGGTTTAGTCTACAAGCTCGAGGGGGGAGTCCCACCGAGCTACAGCGCATGCGCACACATCTCTGAGGGGAAGGTTTTATTTGTGTTATTACAAGGTGAATGTTACACGATTATGACCTTGAACGATATTTTGCTCTCAACTGCCCTAATGTCTTACCCGACGTATCCTGCAGCAGATACCATCTGACCACTGTCGTTTTTTTCTTCTTGTGATGCGTTTCAAGCAGAACGCATAGAAATAGGCACTATATCCTTTAAACTTTACGTTAAAGTATCTAAAAGTACTCTTATTATTTTGTATTTTAATTATTACTTTAAAAAGGAAAAAAATCTAAACGTAAATCTACTGTATGATTTAATAGTGTTACTTTTTATGATACGTCTAATCATCATGTTGTCATGTTTTGTTTGTGTGTAGCAAATGGTGCAAAATAAGGGATTGCCGAGCTGTAAGTTGAATATTATATAAGAACACTACGGGATTTCCTGGAATCGGGGTAGATTAAATCAAATCGTGAGGCTATAAAGTTATTGACCACAGCAAGGATCTCCATGAAAGAAACTACTTAACAGGCATTTGGATTTGTTTTCCACCAGAAATCTATATGTCCATCTGGAAAAACACGTAAAGTGGATAACGTTGTTTTATTAATAAAGGTTGGTAGTGAAGAACCAAGAATTCGTTTCGTGACGTCGAGTCGGCACTTCCGCTCAACCGGTATAAACACGTTTAGAGTTTGTTGTTTCCCTAACTCAGGGGCAAATTGTCATCTTCCGTGCTTCTGCCATGCGTATAGTACAAGGCTCGGAACCCGGGGCAACATGAAGGCTCAATAACAACCTGCTGTCCGCCATGCGTATAGTACAAGGCTCGGAACCCGGGGCAACATGAAGGCTCAATAACAACCTGCTGTCCGCCATGCGTATAGTACAAGGCTCGGAACCCGGGGCAACATGAAGGCTCAATAACAACCTGCTGTCCGCCATGCGTATAGTACAAGGCTCGGAACCCGGGGCAACATGCAGGCTCAATACCATGACACGTATACCATGACACATACACGTCACGATAACAAAAAATACACATCCGCGAGAATATTAAACACATACAAATATACAAAGATAAATATTGCTTTCTTAGATTAGTTGTGTTTTACGATTCAATAACATCAGGTGTGTATTAATATTTAACTTGTAGCCCGTTTGAAGTCAATGGTTGCTATCTATCAATGTAATGGCAGCATATTTTTCGCATAAAAAAATCATTGCAACAATGTGTGACGATAAAACATACATAATTAAACGGAGCTGGGCAATTTATGTATTTCCCACATCAAAACACATTGCACATAAATTAACTTATATCAATTACCATTTTAGGGAATTGCTTTTGATATTTGAAGAAGATATATACGATAATTTGTGTGGGTGTACTGTACTGCTTGCTCCTTGCCGCTTTATACCACCTTAAGGGTAATTGGAACTGAATATGAACAGCCAACAAGTTATTGTAGAACATTCAGTAGTTTATTTATGTTGGTAGACAGGTTGTCACGTGACGTATCTCCCCAGATTACCATCCTAGTCACAGCGAGCGCAGTTCCAATATTCCCCGCAGACCTGATATGAGGGGCACCTGAAATCTGTCCATGTTCGCCACTCGGCATGATTTATAGACACCTGTCCCTGATCGACAACCAATCAGAACGACGATAGCGAGCCAGCCAATGGGCGCGTCGCGTGACAGAAACACCGCAAAACAAACCTTGCAAGAGATTACAAAAGTATGAATAGAATGTTTGAACTTTTAATCAGCTTGCACAGAGCTTTCGAGTAAAACAATGAGAGTAAAAAAACATACGCGAAGAATTACTAGTAGCATTTTATATCGTTCTTTATTATTCTTCGTAACGCATTTTCTCTTTCGTTTTCACTTGTTTTTAGTGTTTCCATTTTCAAAGTTCATTAATGTTGTCCAAATTTATTATGCATCCAAAACAAGAACGCAAAAACAAAACACACGCATTGTGTTTTGTGTTTCATTAATGTATTGTTTGAGCTTGCGTTTGGTGTGCAGAGGAGTAAAGTCCTTTAAAAGCATCCCGACTCTCAAGTAGTCTTCATCGACGAAGTGAGCGCTGCTGTATAAATCATGCGCATATTGATTCAATTGAATTGACAACGACACATCCCTCTCTCTCTCTCTCACTCAGAGAAGTATATATTATCAGCATTCACATTCACCGCTCACCACCAATCATTTCCGTCGCAATGGCACCACCGCTTCCTAAGTACACAAGTGACCTAGCTACGTCAGGACTCACGACACTTACCTATCTCTCGTCTTTATTCACAGTCTGCAGTTTTGCATTCAAATAGAATAAAGCTGTTAGATGAATTACTTCCCTCAATGCTTAAAAGCTCCCAGTTTGCGCCACGTTTCACTAACTTTATAGTTCACAATTGGCGAAGGAAACTATGATCAAAGTAGTTCACGTTACCGCTGTGTTTGTATCTAGTCTTCCAGCAAGAGTTGCAGCTTCTCCAGTTGGGATTATTTCAGTACAATAAATACGGTATTGTTCCCTCCAAGCTGGGACACGTCCGCAACCGACATGGCCACAGCTGTGACGCGCGCGTCTTCACTTTAACACCCAGAATCCCCCGCGCGTGAACGTTTACCGCTCCATTCATGCACACGGGGAAATTAGTCAAGTGTGGATTCCGTGTGGACGGATATTGCTTTTTAATAGACTGTGAGACAACTGGCGAGTGCGCTTGGAGAAGTTATACATTAACTCTCGTGAGCCGGACGACGCTCGGACGAACAAAGACAGGCTGGACTGAGCAACTTGACTTGCGACTGAGGTCGTCGCAACACTATACGTCTGCAGTGAATGAATGAATACGAGGACTATTAAACGTTAACGCGGACGTTATGACTGTGCGTTATGTGTGTCTATCTCATAGTTATAACTACTCAACACATTGTACACTATAGCTTCATGAAATGAGCCAAACCGTTTATGAGAACGCTACCGCGCATGTGCAGAGTTGCAATGAGTGCCCACTTCACTTCAACAACAATAGTAAGAAAAGTAATGTATTATTTATTTTGCGACCTGTTTAGTACTCAATAATGTACATAGGTATTTCAAGCTGATTGATATTTCAGGTGAATGTGAGCTCTGATCTTTACGACAAGAATAGAAAAAACTTAATAAATAAGTGAATAAACAAAACAAAAATTAAACGCACGTTGACTTCAGAGAGGCTATGTATAAAATAAATATTAAGTCCAGTAAAGTTGGTACTTCACATGTAGCTTGCACTATGATACTATGATTGCACTATATATCACTACTTCCCGGTTATAATGTCCACCGTATAGCATCGATATATCCAGCATCGTGCACACACTCGAGCGTCTAATGCGCACCCTATAGAGGCAGCCGTCTCCTATCGCACTGCACCAGACGTGCAATTAGCAAACAGTGGGGGCAACACAGTGAAACACGATTATAGTTGATAGAAATGTTGTCGGCTCCATACCATAAGCTCTCAGCGCTTGAGTAGTTAGCGTGGCCGCCGCGAGGGAGCTAAGATTATCTAAGTGATGTTTACTTGCCAATTTAACGCAGTGCTTGTCCCGCATCTTCAATCATTTTGTAAAACAATTCAATTTCGACATGAAATATGTGATAACCATGTAAATGATGATAGGAATCAGTAGACGTTGGATTCCAGCTCCAGAAACTGACGATTTACAATCGCCGACATCTATTGCTACACGAAATTTTGATTAAACACGGAAAACGTAAAATTCTGAACGGGCAACACAAAATTGAAACAAATTGAAAATGTAATACGTTAGATGATTGGAAACAATTAATTGTTGCTCAACACGAATTGATAATAAAACATTGTAATCGAAACACTAACTTGCATACGAGTCCAACTAAATTCAATAAAAATAGATTGTAGTTGAATGTTATGGGTATAAGACAAATATAGGACATACGCTTCCGTAAATTTTGCAATTAACACACGTTTTTATCGCACAAAAGTGTAGTTATAGGGGAACGTAAACAAATTCGCTAATAGCGACATCGTAGAAAAACTTAAAATGCGGAATAAAGGGAAAACAGGCTTCAGATAATAAAGTGGGTGTAATTCAATTTGTTTTTAATGAAGTCATTGCTAGGCCAAGTGGTTCAATATGCTGTTTTACACCAACGTTAATTGCTTTTACTCCTAATTTTAATTCCTAACGTGTACTTAAGAGTAGAAAAGTGGGGCACGGGTAAATTTTATAGAAGTGGTTATGAGGCATAATAATTTGGCACCGACTCAAGATAAAAATGTTAAATTAGTAACGTTATCATTTTAAATTAATATGGAAATTCGGCTGGATTTCACCCTTGACTATAGCTGCAGCGCCTTGTTGACACACAGAATGTCGTGACCTGAGTAATTAGCCACTCCAGAAACTGTTTTCGTTGAAGCCTATTACGAACCGTTGTTAGTAGAGCGTTTAGTGGATGTAATGTTCAATAAACTAGATGTATACGATTCCGCGTTACAAGACGCCAAAAGAAACTACCCTTTAATTAAAGTTACACAAGAAAACTTTTGTACGAATGTTCAGTATATGTAAATGCGATGGCCTCGTACTGCTAGCTAAGAGTGCTAGGGCGTAGCACATGCTCTTCAAAGAATTCAACTCAACCGTAATTTAAGTAAGTGGAACAACTCGAACTATGCCAGGTGGCTAGACAAATTATCAAGCCAAGTTCATGCACATTTAAAGAGACAAACTAAATGCAGCTGATAAAGGTTGAATCGGCTTAATAAAAAATAACGTTACTTCATGGAGAACAATCAAAACGACCTTTTCATGTATTGAAATCAGCATTTTGGAGAAAACTACAGTTCTTCTACAAAATATTCCGTATACACGCTGTTTAGGCGACAGTTGGGGGGGGGGGGGGGCAATAGTTTGAGTAACATCTCTTGTAAGGAACTGGATGTGGATAGTATGTGGAACGTAGCACACTTCTCAATTTAAAGTTCTCGACAAACAATCTACAACAGCATCGAAAAGTCGCAGTTAGAGTTCCTCAGAGGTTATGTCATTCGCCATATAGAACACTATACAATAAAATAACAGGTTAAAGTCGCATTGTAAACAAACCGTCTTTGAAAAGCACTTCTCTCTACACATCAGTTCCATCTCGTATTGTTTGATATACAAAAAATGTGCTCTGCAAAGTTATTGGATATAAAACTAATACGAAAAATGTTATTTGCGAACGGAAGCAACAGTCTACGTTACATTTATTCTGTTTCTTATTGCCAACACGGTGTGTACAAGAACAGCACTGAACTGTACGTAATCATTTTCTTCACGAAATGTGTGAAACGAAAAATATACATTTTCAAACGACATCTTTGCCATATTATTATTATTAGTAGCAGTAGTAATATTATTGCTCCCTCCCGTATTTTTAAGCATTGTAATGAATATTTATTTGACGCTAGTTCAAAATTAACAATTCTGCTACTTTAGGAGATCCTGTCTCTTGCAGACACTGCAACACGGGCATTATTTACTTCCCTTATCTTAACACTTGTTCCACCTTTACTACGTTCTTTGAGCGTACTTTGCAGTCCGTTCCCTGAGACAAACGTACCCTCATACTTGTTCCACCCCATACTTCAAACTTTTTACCTACTTTGAACGCCAATCCCCGAATAATTCGCCCCCCCCCCCCCCCCCCCCCTACCCGTCATACTTGTCTCACCCCCCACTACGTGCCTTGAGGCGTCCCCTAGTCCCGGAAGACGACGATCACGTAGTCGTCGCGTCCCCCGTCCAGCCCCCACCTCGCGTACCAGGCGATCACGTAGTCGTCGCGTCCCCAGTCCAGCCTCCGCCTCGCGTACCGGGCGAGCACGTCGTAGTGAGCACAGACATACTTTATCGCGCGTTGTGCGGAAATGCGGATAAGCTGTGCGCGGTTGACTCGGATCATAAACCAGTGGGTTATCTAAAACAAAGAGGGCGGCCGCCTGCCTGAGAACTCCTTAATTCGAACTTTATCTTTCGGAGAAAATTGTGAACACCGTACGATGATGTCGTTATTACAAAGCTAAACAAACGCGGCAAGAATACAGTGTAAAATGTACGTTAGAATCTTTTAGAGACTCCACTTCAAAAGCCAGTTCGGAATATCAGTTGCAAAATAACTTTTCGGAGACAATACCGAGATACTTGAAACAAAGTGACGAGTCCAGGGAGTTACTGACTGACACTAAGCACCATTGAGCATAATCAGGATATGGATGGGTGACCGCTGTTTTGAAAGTATCGATGAAGATCGAGGATTGGCTTGTCTAAAGCTCAAAAGTTCAGATTGGTCAGTAGAAGGTACTCAATAAAAACAATAGTCCATTCACTAGCTATTTCTGTTCAAAACAAGTAGCCTTCGTACCAGACCGTATCTCAAATCATCGTCACCATCTGTAGAATAGAATATATTCAGCATTACCAATGCACTTAAAGAGTCAATGGGCTACAAAGCCAAATACATTAGATATGCGGCTCACTAATTATATACGTAATTCGCAGCGTAAGCATTCATAACTCGTTCCATCGATTTTCTATTGGTAATATCGCAAACAAAAACCGGTTAGAACAGTTTTAAAACTAGTGAAAGGCAACGTTTAACTGCAGCTAGTTATTTAATAAATAGATTCTTAGTAAAACTGATTGAAAGATTACAAGAGCAACTACAATGTAATTTAGACAAATTATCGCACACGAACAAGTACGGTTATAATACGCCTGCAATACTGTTGCTCGGGAATTACTGAACGACACACGTCTAGCGCAGACGATTAGCAAATAATAATTTACACCCAATTCAAGTATCTTTGTCTTTGTCTAAAATCTTCTAAGGTACATACACTGATGGCACATTCTATAACACAGTAGGCTATTTATGTCTATAGTCAACCACACACAGCAATATTCGCACTAGCGATTCTCTTGTGTAGATTTGGTTGTACTTATAGGTCTGGGGGCATTCAGGGGTCTCATTTCGGTAGCACATTGAAATAACCTAGTTTCCACGTTGAATATTCGGTGACCTACATTCAAGTACACCACTGCATGCAATCACAAATACCGTTACTTGCAAAGCTAATTAATTGGCAACCATGTTTATCTTCACTAGTGAGCTTTGTGTCACTAGTTTTGCACCATCAATAGTCCCACCGTACACTTCGTCGCTAGAAACGTCATTTTTTATCCGTGTAGACCTACTCTGTAAACACTCCCAACTTTTCTTCGCAAAAGTGTTAAGGCGTAGTGAATTCGAGTAATCCGTTTTCATTAGCAGCTTACAGATTTCCTTCTCGTGTTCTCGTTGCGAGGAGAAGCCGAAGAACAACGCGCAGAATGGTAAATATGTTAAGTGTTTCTCAAAACGGGTGCGCTCTTGTGTTTTGGATAATGAACCCCAAAGTTATGGCACAAGACGGGGGTGGGGGGTGAACAGGATACTCACTGCTAGAGTAACGACGTGATGAATTAAGGCGGGTCTGACGAGGGTAAAGTGGTGTTACTCGATACGCATTGTGCCAAAGATCTGTGCCCAGCCGACAAAGCGTCGTCTATGGGCTTGAGCCACTTGGTTGTGTTTTCCTCCAGTAAGTGGAGGTATTTTATTTATGCAAATAGTGTAATGGAACAATGAGCGGATGATAAGAGGGGAGGGAGGACCAGATACTAGCGCGCAAGATACTGACAAGAAGCAAAGGGATCACAGCGCGTTGAACCGTGCGAAGGAAAGTGTAGCTAAGGCCAATTCAAGCGAGACAAACGAACAGGGATGCGGCCTATTATGTCTACGCTCTTTTCTAGTCTTCTTGACGGTTAAGAGAAACAACATACCACCCCCACTGGCTCGTCCTTGCAAACAGCCACAATCAATCACCCCCTAAAACATTAGGTCTCGGCTTGGTGCAAAAAATTAACATGTTACCCATTATAAACGAATTAAGTAGCCCTGCTGGTGGCGGTACCGGGTACGGTTAACATTAGCCCCCCCTCCCCAACACTCATCAGGAGAACGCGTAGGCGAGTGTTGTAATTACACAAATGATACATGGCATTAGGAGACTTTAATCGCTCGCCTAGAAGAATTAACCCCAGAGAAAATGTCAGACTTTTTGTGTTTTGCGAGAATTACTTGATATGCAGAGAAAACTTAGGTGGACGAGTGAATATTTGCGCAGATCTAAAACAAGAGTTCGTAATGTTTTGTTTTTTTTTATACATAAATTAAGGAAACATAGCGGGCTTTGGGTGGCTTGAGGGTTTATGCTTTATGTTTGTACCAAGTACTTAAATAACCTTCCTTAGATGGTGTTCTGTAATAATAAACCCTTTCATACAAAACAGTTCCAAACACTATTTATTCCACAGCGTCTATGACTGCGTACGTTTATCATTCATGTATACGTATTGTTTTTTGTAGATAATAACAAATCACCTGCTTTGAAATGAGCTTATCGGAAGAATAAATATGTATAGGGACTTTGGATTACCTTCCCTGCAAAGCATTTCAAACTTATCACTACTTCTGTGTATGTTAAATAAATGGAGTGTGCAAAGTGGGTACATCAAAACTAGATTACAGTGATAGCACCGAAATCTTAGACGACGATGCCAAATGTACTCAACATGAATCTATTGTTATTCGAGTTGCTGTGTTTAGTGAGTCGAAGACGGGAACGCGACCCTCAGCCGTAGTATCACGGCTTGGTGGAGGTGCCGGGTAGATGACACTTCACAACCCCTCCCCTGGGGGTGGTTAAACACACTAAAAGCAGTTCGTGTTTGGTTGTCGCGGTTTGCTGGTTTTGATTTGAGCGAATATTGTACAGACGTTTGCCCCCACTGAGGCTGGGGTGGAATACAAATTCAATTGCCTGTTCTACCCATCACAAAGCCACGAACATTACTACGGCGGTTACACGAGTGTGTCCGATAGAGACGAGTATTCACCGAACTCACCAAATATCTCGCTTAGTTCAGGCAGTCCGTACTGGAAGCCAGGCTTACCTGAAAAAGAAATTCATAATTAGTTTACAACAATCACACATAACACTATATCTCTGTGTAGAACTAACAAACCATTTGCTAGAGCAATGTATTGTTTTAACATGAAAGGAAGTGGTATTGAGGATACATACACCGTAATGTGAATGCGCAAGAGAGAGTGAAAGAAAGAGATACAGAGAGAGAGAGAACACACTCGCAACACGGAGTTTCGAAATCAACTGTTTAATGAGGATTAAAGTTAATTTAAGGCCTCTTGTGATGGTCAGTGAAAATATTCACCAACAACACATACTGAGAATCTCATTTCCGTTGAAAACTGTGAGATCGCAACTTTGTCTGAACTCTGAACTACGTTATAGGGCCTATCTAGTGGGCCACTTAAAAGTGCAAACTAAAGTCTGTTCACTTCATTTTTATTTTACGTTTTCAAAAAAGGTAACAATTTTCTATGTTGTGTCTTCACTGCAAACGCGATTTAATAAAATAAAGTCGCAAGTTTGTTCTCCGCCTATGTTGAGTGCGCAATCCCTGCGATACCATTACGGGTCAGTGGGCTGTAAGGCCGTTTTTCAGTTGGAAATAATCACAGTTTTATTTTAACAGAGAGCAGAAAAACAAGACATTTGTAATTCTCATTTGACTTTGTGCTTTTGTAAAATTAACATTCAGCTGTTGCACACATCAAAGCTTCTGTTATTGCAGATGATTTTTTTCGTCAGAGATCGTAAACCTAGTAAATCAAATTATCTCAATTGTTGTGATTAATTGATCTACTCCTACTACTCCTACTACTACTACTACTACTACTACTACTACTACTACTCCTACTACTACTACTACTACTACTGCTGGTACTCGAAAGTCGTGTTTGGTAATGACGTCACGACTCGTTTGGTGCAAAGCTGACGAACAGAAGTACGAGCATACACAGAGCATCCGGATAGCGACCGTCCTACCTACACTCCTTACTCCTCATTGCCTCGTTGTACTCCCAGTACTCGGTACTCATCGGAGAAGCTACACCAGACTGGAGGCTCATTACAATGTTTAAGTCATCATCATCAAATCCATCAGATGTTTAGTTATTTCTAATGGACAATGCGCTCCGTAATTGCCTATAAATATTTATATATGGGAATGCATTTAGACGCCCTAAATAAATAATATTATATATTCGATATTCACCAAACAATGAATTATGCATATAGACAATATAATACAAATTTAAAGTCGAGTTTGCGGTTTATTTTCGTTTCGTGTTTTCAATGTATTCAATCACATACAAGCTGAGCACGCTAACGTGCATTGCGTCAGAGTGTTTCATCACTGCGGTTAGAGGGTGTTAAGTTCCAAGCAAAGTATGCGTCGAGCCCGTTCCTTGGTATTTTTAAAGGATTATTACCTTCAATATCGTATATGCAAAGCAAATTACAGAGTAAGCATGACAATGGCGAGAATAAGCAGTCAAGTCATTCATATTAGTCCGGTAAACTGGCATATAGACCTCAATGTGGTCTACTCAACTCCTTCAATCATTCTGCTCTATGTTTAGTTAAGTCAGATTGTTTTGTTATCAGGTGTTGGTATTATGTGGACGTTAAACCTTGCAAGTGACAGATAAACGCGCACACAAAAATAGACTGCCATTTTATAACATCCAATATGTATTCAACAATCTCAATCCGATACAAATGAGAAGCCACAAATTCAATTAAATTTCGTGATTTCAATAATCGGTAATCTCTTCGTTCACGGACGTAACAAGGTTTACGGAAGCTACAGCTTTACAATATGCTGTCGATAATTAACAACTAAATTGGATATTCTCGAAAAATGTGAAATACTTTGTGACGGTAACTAGTCAATGCAAATAAGTGTGTTTAATCATTGAAGGTTTAGGAGGCTTCACTCACAGACTCAGTGGCCACATGGCTTATCGGTTCATTAAATTGTGTTCGATCATAATGAACAAATTAACACAAAACATATGAACACGTTTTTTAAAGGTTGGACTGTTGGTAATTGATTTATATCTAATGGTTTTGTTAGGATTACACTATTCAAATATTGTAGCCTTGAATTTGAGTAAATAATGTTTCGCGTAAGCAAGTGTTGAAGAATAAATATATTTAAAGCGTTCAATATAAATGCAATAACTTCACGTTGTGCAAACACAATGATTAATTACACTAACGCTGTTGGCACTACTGCCAATTGTGACCAACCATAATCTAAATACTCAATAAACTACGAGTCCAGCTGTTGTTGAAACATTATTAGAACACACTTCAATGTATGTATATTACTTCTCCTGGACTGGGGCGCCCAATGTTTACTAACCGCACCGCACAACGTTAAGGATGTAGCTGGCTGGTATTAGCACATACATGTACAGGGTCTTGCATTGCTCCACAAAACCCTAAACAGTTCGACAGGCCTCGCCTCCCCAATAGACTGCGGCACATCTCTAAATGACGGCTTGCTGAGTCGATAAAGACGTTCTCTTCTTGGAAGAGAACTTCTCTTATCGACAAGATATGTCTCGAGTAGGCACAGCGGGGTAGACTATTTCTAAATCACGCCATTTCTTACGTACACCCCTTAGGGCGCGACATTGCCGATAGAAGACATACTTTACTTCGGACACCTACACGAAGACGTTGCCGCATATGCTACCATTACTCAACAAACTGTCCAATGGTAATTCTAAAAGTCCGCGTGATACAAATAATTGACCAGTGAAAACTATCCCATGTTGAACTTTGTCTTTGACGCTGACTGTTTGCCTCGAAGCTGTTTACCCTGATCACTGTTTGTACACGATCAACGACATCCAAGGTAACGACTACCAGGGCGTGTAACTGTAATCACAACCGTCCTAGTCAAACATTTGGTAATTATCACCCCCGCTGGGAGTTGTGTCCACGTGTACAGTCACGTGTGTTACTACTGAGACCCAGCACCTTAGCGCCCTATTGATTCCACCCATCAGGCTAACAAGACGCTGGCCATTCGGTTTAACGGTAACGGGAGAGACCTACTAAACAGATTACATTCGGCTTCGGTTCGAGCTAAGGAAGCATTTGCAAACTACTAGGATGGCGGCCGCTGTATTCATTTACATATCGGTATTTTATTCTATAAGTTACCAAAGTGCGCGGATAACATGTAACAGCAGAGCACTCAGTCGCAAGGATGAGAGCTAGAGACAATGCTTATGAATTCTTGATGTTCTTATTCTAACTGGCATAGGGATGAATCTTGATTAAATATTATATTGTATTTATATTGAATAACTTGTTAGAAAAGTGGTATGTATATAATGTGTATACACCTTCAAGAGCTTGATGCTATAAATTAAATATTCTGTATTGTTAGATTCCAATTCCGTGACGGGGGGAGCCTAATATAGAGTAGTAAAATAGGATTGTGATGTTGGGGATCGAGTCCGTGAGCTTCTAAATCCGGCTATCGCGTGCCTGAGCAACTTCTATACTTACAAACATAGTTTTACTCTTCAGAGAGAGAAAAAACCATTTACAATTGCCTGATATCCAAAGTACATTGAGTGACCACAAGGATCCAACTTATTAAATACAATTATTCGAAAAATACATAATACAAACAATTACAGATAATTTCAAACTATTACGAAGTGTTGTTACATAATATCATCAAGAATGGATAAATGAATGGAATTGTTTTTAAGGGGGCACTGCTGATTTAGCTCCCAAAAAGAGATTCGTTTCATTCCAGCACTTCCCATCTATCAGATATACATATTCTTAGCAAGACCTGGTACGCGATGCTGTAGCAACGAAAATAAACGTACCTAGTGCAAATGCCAGGCAGTGACATCGAGAGTGTATGTAAGCAGTGAGCTGCTCCTACATTGGCTCACTGATAACACAAGCGCACTTTCTCAAGGGGGTACTCACATTCTGAACGTATTAACTTTTCAATTTACTTCTGGCGGTGAGCGTACATCCTCAAGTTTTCCCTTTGTCGGTTCTTTTGTTTGAGTATTGAAAATGCGGCCAATATTATGACTTATCTGTAATTAGATCTCGAGGACTGCCTCAAGATCCTCCTTCCATTGTTCGCGAGATTGTTTCTAGTGGAGACAGAGCGCGAGAAAATGAACGGGTGGCGCTAGATTATTTACCACTTGGCGCGTCTGTGTGCGAGGCCTACACACGAACCAAACAACTTGGTTTGACCACGAGTATGCTTTAATCTTATCACATTCAGCAGGTACTTGATACGTATGGATACATTGCCAGGTATTCTAATACATACAGACCGATATCTCAGACAATAATGCAATGCGACTGGTTTGTAAGCATTTTAATCAATTTCTATTCACAGTTTGATAGTGTGGCAACTAGAATAATTGAAAATCCAACGCTCTTTCTTTGAAATAAGTTTTCAATAACTAGATTGTATTAAGAAAAGTAATTAAAGTAAGTTTTAATTAACTCCATCTTTCTCCGCAGTTTCAATTCAGAAATTTACTCAATTATGAAAGAAGTACATGAAAATATCAACGAGACTACGAGTGGATACAATAGTAACCTTCATTTTCACTGTGGCTCATTTTATCTTTTATCGTTATCACGAAGTTACCTCGTTCTGTTGAAAGGTTTGTGTTTTCAGCCGATGAGCTTAAATACACTTAATGTGCTTCCAACTTAGCCCAATTTGATCGCATTTCCTATGTACTGAGTACTGAGTACTGTCAACACGACATCACGTTTAGAAGCAACCAGCAAATAGGTAACTTAGTTAATGATTTAACCGAGCGAAAATAGTGGTAGTGACGACCATCGTCCAGCAATCACATACACAGCTTCATCAATTACCCCATTCATCCTAACCCAATCTCTTGATCGAAACTTGTAGAACTGATACCACGTCTGTGTGTTATGTGCTAATGCTAATCATGCACATCGTTTTTACACAGACGAGTAATTTGCATTACAAAAGTGCCAGGTTGATTTGAATCAATTGGACATTGATACAGTATACTTGTGTGCACAGTAGAGCCAACATGTAAATCATGTCTAGGACCGTAGCGTTATCACGTGACCTCGCGGCCGTACTCTACTCTACATACGCGCATGATACGGAAGAGGAAAGGGAAGTATTAAACTCACAACATTTTTCCCTTTCTCTCTCAACTCCCGTGGTCTACTGCCTAGCTAGCTTCCTGCTCCACTTGAAAATGTACGACTAATCCCCAGTTGACCCTTGCGTCTGCCGAGAAACACGCAAAAGTGTTATTAATTAATGAGAATTGACGCGGTCCTGCGCTTTAGGACCATACACACACAGGTCCCAAGTACATTTATCAAGTTCATCTGCATGGGTCCTAAAGGGCCAACCTGGTGAACCGCGTAGCTTAGCTTCACGGTTTCCATTAACTAAGAGGAAACACCGGCGGTTTCGTTTCGGTTTGAGATTCTGCGTTCTGTCTTGCGCGAAACATAACACACTCATGATTGCCGGGCTATTATGTACGTCTATCAGGAAGAACGTACATAATACATCCAACAATAGGGATCACACTCCTCGTAAAGCGTACAAGATGATGGCCTGTCAACTACTACTGTAGCTTCAGGTTACTTTCAACATGATTGAGACGTCTTTACTCAACTTAGACAACTACTACACTGTAGCGTGGAAATGATGTTCCCTCGGTTGTTCTGTAACATCAAACTAGCTTAACAAATCAGGTGTATGCTTCACAAACAAGTAGTATGTTTGATATGATGTACACAATTACCCGATTGTAATGAACTGTTCTCATTAGCTTTACTGGATTTAACAGAACTACTGAAACAGACAGACTTGGATTTAGATCAAAGCTCTAATGTTATATCAACTTATACGCTTGATCATTCAGAAGATATTAACTAGCACAAGGCAAGTTTATACAGTCATGACATGACAACCTCGGTCGTGTTATCTTATTGCAGGTAAAACATAGATTCTATCAGCTGAAAGTATATCAGGCAGTAAAACGTTCAGGGAACCATCAACAGTGCTCGCAAGTGAACTACCATAATGTGTAAGTGTAAAATAAGGAAGGATTTACCATGTGACGCATGCACGGTGAAGAGATCTTATGTTCAACCTAAATTCATGTTTGAAAACGCTCTAAGCAACCTATTTTTTAAATTTGCGTTTCTTTCGTTTTGTTTAATACGCAAGCTGGTACATAGTACATACTATCCCGTGTGCAGTGTTGCAACGTCGCAGAGAATATGCACGGTGCCCTCTATAGTATACCATACGATCATGGCGCGTAGTTTGTTGCAGTGCAGTCGCCAACATAATGGGCACTTCTGTCACAATACTGAATACGGCAACCGAGACTATTGTGATTGTGTGTCCCCCGTAGTTTGTTGGATCGGTCGAACAGTCGACAACCCACTATTCTCGGTCACCAATTTCTAAGAAATAACCTCATCGTTGAAATAGCAGGAGCAAATAGAAAAACATGATTCACTGTCAATGATGACCTACTTTTCCAAACAAATATGATGCATGAACTCAATTTGCGATAGATTAATTTGAAGAAAGTATTAAGATTCAATCAATCTTGTCTATAGTAATCTATATTGAATGTTTTCATGTCGATATTAACTTTGTCTTTTCCTTATGACGACGAGACTACGAACGACTAAAGAGTTGATGGCGTGCAACCTGATATATCATCAATCCCCACTGCTTTATGAAATGTGTTCTTAGAGTTTATTTTGATAAAATGAGAGTTCTGAGGTTAGCCACCCACGCATATACGCGGGGGATACTAGACGATGTACAGACATAATACCAATACAAGGCACCGCGCTGTGTTAAGGTGTGAAGATACATTGCACTAGAACTATGTAGGCGCTCTGACAGACGTATTATAGTAAATAAAATAAAAATAAATACATTTGTATTTATAGAGTCAACCCACTCAGTAACAAGACTGATTTCCAGTGGGGGACTTAAATTTAAAGCGACTAAACCAACCCTGTAGGCTCCGAACACCATCGACGAGTGAGCGATAACCAATCAAAGATCTATATTTCAAATACGAAACACATGAATCAGTGATTGGACAGTGCGAACACCTGCGGACCGATGTCAGAATCAACAAGGCCGATTCAGAACAACTTTGAATTTATTGAGTGCTTAATGTCATGTGTAATATTAGTGTGTGGGAGTGTTGGCGTCCGTCTATTTGGTCAACTTATGGTCAACGGTTTACAGTCAACTTAGAAACATAAACGTATAATATTAGAAGTAGTATGACCTGAGAGTAGGATTACGATCATACAGACAAACAGACAAGTGTACGCAACATTTGGGGGAAAGGGTATCTGCCTCATACTTATCCTCATACCTCATAATACTCATACTAGCTTGAAATGACGATTCAAAAGCGTATTTATACCTATAAATGACGAATGTATTCCAAATAAAGTGAAAGTGGGAATATAATTTGAGACTTATGAAGTCAACCACTAAAATATGAAAGGTACAACCTGTAAATGATGAAATAAAAGAAAAACAAGTTAAACCAATCCAAGCACGAATAAGCCAAACTGTTTTGAAGTGTAAACAGTGTGAAATAACAGTTCGTGACGCCAATATGAAGAAATGGGAGACGAGGAAGCTCCAAAGGAATACATTCGTGGTTCTTATAGTAAGAGAAATAGTATTTTCAATCGACGTTCAATCCAGAATATTACCAGTTTCCAGCGCTGCTGTAGCCCCATAAATTTAGCACGGCGGGAAAAATACGAGGCAATCGAAGTATAATGTTCTTACTGATAGCAAGTCCATATTTTAGCCGATGAATAGCCAAACAGGCGGAAAGAGTCGTAGACAAGTTACCCACACGTCTCAGCCTTAAATCCACAAATAACAAAAGTAGCGGAATAGTTGTTGAAACCGCCAAGTGGCTATAATGCTTGCCCCAATGTTTGACAAAGCAGACCCCCCTATACATCACCGTTACATGATTGGAGGGGAAGGGAGATTATAGAATGATTGATATCTTGTTACCATGGCTAACATATTTCAGCATTGCGACGCGTAGATATAGCGATCGTTGGCACGCGACTGTACACTCGCGCGCCCGGAAACAGGCATAATGTAGTCTTATATTAGCTGCTCGTGCACTCACAACTTACTGCTCTCAAGTACACTCGCGCGCCCGGGAACAGGCATAATGTAGTCTTAGATTAGCCGCTCGTGCACTCACAACTTACTGCTCTCAAGTACACTCGCGCGCCCGGAAACAGGCGCGGTGTAGTCTTGTTTACTGCTCTTGCACTACAACTTACTGCTCTCAATGTTCATGTAACACTCGGGACATGACAAGTACACAATATAATGTAATATAATATATTCTATTTTGCTCCAAAATCACGCATAAAATAAATAAATAAATTCACATTTAGACTCTACCCACTCAGTAACTAAACTGATTTGCAGTGGGGGACTTTAATTTAAAGTGACTAAACCAACCCTGTAGGCTTCGAACACCATCGACGAGTGAGCGATAACCAATCAAAGATCGATATTTCAAACTTAATTTCGTTTCGAAATTCAAGCTAACATATAGAAATTCTCCGTTGGCTACCTCTGATAATCAATGCTATATCAACCAATCTTCATTTAACACTGCATATACTTACCTAGTTGTAATTAATGTAACGAGCGCATCTCTTAAAGGAATGTGTCATTAAATGTTAAAGTGTAAAGCGGAATCAATATGCAAGTGAAAAGTAACGGACGTTAGAAACATGCAAAATTATAATTTCATGTTATTTGTTAAAACGTAATATCATTACGAAATCCGTAAATATTATCACAAATAAGTAAACGTTACAAAATAATTTTCTAATTAATTTAAACCCAACGGAAACTCAAAACCAACATACTTTATTTCAACCTCCTACAAACATTCTAAAGAACTTCCTCTTGCCGGAAGCCATTATATGAAAATCGAGCTTCTCTGTTTGGTTGCACTACTTTATACGGAAGTAATTTTGACCTTAACTACTTCAAACCTATAATAATCGCTTTAGATGCATCGTTTTATGTTAGTCTATGATTGTTTGCGTCACTGTACCAACAGTGTGCGAGGAACAGCATTACGACAAAACCTCAATCACAAGTGGTTTCCAACTAAAGTGTCGAGCGGTGCATGGCGTGCTTGGTCGGTCTTACAGGTGATATGTTGTATCGACCTCGTTGCTTGACCCAGAAGCCTCAAGATCATGTTACTGGGTATGCAACATAACCCACACAGCGCACAGAGTAAGCAAAGCAAGTGGCCAATTAATCCACAAATAAAATATGACAACAGCTCTTGACGTTGATACGTTTTACATCACTCGAAACACAAAACAGGCAGCGTTGGAGGTAATTTCTGAGTGGCGAGGGTGGCCAGTTTAAATCAAACCCCTCGACCGAAGTAAGTGCCTGGGAGAGCTCACACCATCCAGTACTTATACGGACATACTCTCAGCGATATGGAGCAACATGAGGGGCTACGCGTCAAACGAGATCCATGCATAGTAAGAAACATCCGACATTGGTGACTTCTTGGCTAAATAAAACAAGCTCATTGCATTGCTTACTGTATGGAGTGCAGTACAGCCCATGCAAGACGTTACACTTGTGCCCATATGTTTGCAACGGACGTGAAGCTCTCGCCAGCAGGTGACAGAAGAACGACCCAAGTTGTCAAACTCACTCGTTGAGTATATTACAAGCGAAACTTCCACATCTTCTTCAGGTCAACGGAAGGAAGTATGCGTAGAACCGGTTGTTTTCAAGACACAATTGAAGCACGGTTACTAAATCATCCTCTAGATAAGATGAGAATTGTATTTTTAACAGCTTCTTTCTGCTTATTTTGTCACATATATACGAACAGGAACACACATATTAAAGATAGCTTTTACACCCTTAAATGTTGGATGAATTTAATAATACATTACTTTAAGAAATGTAAAGTTGGTAGAATCACTTAAATATGGATTGTATTTATAGTGTAGAATGTAAAACAAGACATAAACGAGTATTAAGTTACTTAACTAGCTCACCAATGACTGACAACAGTTGTAAGACTTGCCTAGCGAATCTGATAGTTGAAATAAGATAAGGTAAAACGTACTGGCAGTTACATTGTTTTCCTTTTTGTCCAACTAAAGCGTCGTATTCGAGAAAGCACTGAGGCAATTTATCCCCGCATTCAACGTACTTCTAACGAGTCTTTAGTAGTTCTGCAATCCTTCGAGACTATCGGGTGACGTCATTCAATCCGTCGGTCGGTGAAAGAGGTCATCAGCACGACCGACTGGCTTCGTGTGTCAATAGACCAACCCCGTCCACAGGACAATCCATTTACACAGTTTTATCTAGACGGCCAATGCGCGGTCGACAAGGACGTGTTTTCATAGACCATTGTGTAGCTCATACAATAACAACCACGTTTATTGAGTAAACAAACCATTACCTACAAATACAAATAACTGAACGAGATGGAAAACAAATACGGAATGAGTGAAATATGATCTAATGGGTTTAACGGGGAAACCTTCCACTCAAAATAATTTACAAAGCAATGCACAATAAATACTACCCTGGGGAAGATGAAAGATTATTACAGAAAATAGGAGATTTTAGACGCGGTTAAGCTGTTTTATTTATATAATGGTTCCAAAATTCACATTTTCACGAGATGAGAATTCAAGAGATCTTTCATCAATTCCGAGAAATAAGTAATAATGTACTGAACCATTTTTAAAAGCATCCCATCTACTGCATTTTAGAAACGTATACATGTTGTATTAAGAATGGTTCGACGGCCTCTCGTAGCGAGAGCTCACGTATGCGGGCATACATGTATTCACCGCATAACCAGTAGGGATCAGGTAAACGCTGAACTGAATAGTCTATGTTTCATCCGAACAATGCAAGACTCGATATTAAGCGCACACATTAAAATAATAAACAAAACTATATTAAATAAAGCAATTTGCCCCCATATTATTCAAGCTATTCTTAAAACGAGTAGGAAGGATACAGAAAAAACCTTGAGACACCGGCGCTCTTGGTAACTCATTGATTATTTGCTCACGTTGTCCTGGCATAATTGATAGCCAGCAAAGAATGTGCGGTTCCTTGCGACCAAGATAATCCGGGAGCAGAAGTTTTACCGCTATTAAGGCTAAGTGTATTCAAGACTTAGCGCCGTAAATCCATCGTCATTAGTGCGATCCTCTGGTTTAAATCTGAGATAAGATTCAGACGCGGGCGGTGCACTTTGGGAGGACGCCGCCACGAGTGAGTGTGTGCGTGTGAGTGCGTGTGTGTGCGTGTGAGTGCGTGTGAGTGCGTGTGTGTGAGTGCGTGTGTGGAGTCCGCTCGCGCCAGGTTGATGTTAGAACACATGCGGTCACATCACCCGACGCGGGACAAACATTGTGTTGATTGAAATCAACAAACAAACTAAAACAATTGGGTTCAAAACGCCAGGAATAGTCTTTGGTGGAGGTGCCGGGTCCAACAACTTATTCACCCGACCACAAGAATACGGAAACAACATTAAAAGGAAATTATCAATGGTTCAAAGGGTAAGATTCTGTTTATAAGTTGACTCTTGAAGCCTAAAAATAATAAGTTCACGCATACAAAACTCCACAAATTATACACAGTAGGCCTAATATCTAATATAATAACTTTAAAACAATATATAATATATACAACAAAATTAGAGGTGAAGATATGAAGTATTAGTGTGTAGAAATGTGGATGTACAAGTAAAACCACAGCTTGCCTGTATTGGTGGGGGCGCCGGGTTGGGGAACATATTCTATAATGACACCTCATAGTTATTTATAACAATATTTCCCCCAAAATAAATACATATCATGTTATATCAACCGCCATGAGTAAAAACGAGTACGCCAATGACAGAATAGAATGCATTTAAAACAAAAATGTTATACATTTCTTTGGCTTTGTTAGTCAGCATAGAATATGTGTCACTGTCAGTAAAATAAGGCGGATCGGCAAGAACTGTGATGTGTTTGATTTCAGGGCATATGACAAGTGTGTTGTGGTTATAAATTAAGACTGTCGCGTATAGAAAAATTTAATTCTATCGGCTTCTACGCGTGGTACTCTTCTTCCCAACTTACCAGACTGATCAACGAAGAAACCTTTTAATTTCCGTAGAATATTTATATGGCTGTAGTTAATTAATGTGTCAGAAACCTTAGGTGTCTACGTCACGTGAAGTTACGATGTGTTCTTGTTTTCATTGAATAAATCAATGAGTACGCTGGAAAACAACCTATCATGCGATGACGTCATAACACGTGTGTTCCTACGTGTACGACTTTAAAAACAAAGCGTCCTAATTTGCACAGTGGCTTACGTCGCCGCTCGAACGACGCCGGCCGTCGGGAGGGGGGCGGGAGGGGGGGAAGGGAGAGAAGGGGTAGGGGGCTGTCATTGCCAGCTCTCAAGAACAACGGTGGCTGTCCACTTGCCAGCGAACAAAGCTATGCATTGACAATACAGAACAGTCCTTAAATCACGATGGCTTCTGAGCCTATAAGCATATATATGTCGTCATACCCTTTCACGCTTACATGACAATATTTGCACCTTTACGGGGAGCAACGGTTAGCGGAGTTGTAGATGGCTGAATATTGTTCACTAGCGAGCTCGATTGTTACTTGGCCACATTGGCCAAATCAAGGTCACACGCATAAATCATGCTTTAATTTATAATTTTCTTATTTCATACTCCATACTCCATACCACATTATTTCATTTTTGGATAGTTGTTATTCTATGTAGTTTAAGGCAACCTCAATGTAAAGACAGAAGATTGTGTATAATAAAGTAATACGTTAGTATTAACATTATAATCCACCTCAACGTGCAACCACAACGATATTCACCTAAACGCGATGTGAGTTCGGCGCGTTGTGAATGCCTCGTGTAAACTACGTTACGTACAGAGTTAGAGTAGGCTCACAGTGCCTCGCGTAGGCCCCCATGATACCACAGTAATCCTCGCAGCACAGCCCCATCTTGTTTACCGTACGACTTGGCGGGCCGGCCTCACTGTTGTCCTTTGTATGAAACGTTCTACAAACAACACCCACAATGGACCAAGAACAAGAGTTATTCCAGTGACCGAGGTAATACCATAACCCCTGTCTTATTCTCGTCGCCCTCTTCCTAGTGGGCCCACAATAAATAACTAAACAACGCCAGGCTCGCGCCCAACAGATCGTTTGTACCACATAACGTTTACTTCAGGACTCGTGCATAATTGAAGGGTCCAATCTCGTTCAACATCTCTCTCTAGGATAGCCTGTCCGTTGTTTTGCCTAGAGATCCTTCTAAGGTAGTAATCCTGATTTATCATTGTTTGCATGTCGCCATCCATTACGTGTGTAACCAAGACGGGAGAACCCTTAGGGAGCCGACAGAAGTTAAAGATGTTCTTTAACCCCCGTGAATACAGTCTTAATTACAACCTCTTCTAGAGGAGTCACGCCTTGTGAGGTCGTTATGGCTCTTGTCTGATGTTTTAAAGCATCGCCTAGGATCAACAATGAGTTCAGTGTTCACATATACTATATCCCTTGCATTCATGACTTAAATTAGGAAAATAGCGAGGAACTCACTGAAGAATCTGTCAACAGAATCTCTGCATAACAGACAAGTTTAATCTAGAAACGTCCAGAACATGATGAATATACATGTAAGGTACCTTGAATCATTCAGACATACATTGACTTTGATTATGGAACGATTTGAATTGATAGTATTTCCACGCTTATCTACCTCCTTCAAATAAGTAAGGTTGAGGGTTCAATTTCCGGTTATGCAATAGAAATCACTTCCATCTGTCAGTCGGATCGGATGCAGACATTGATGTAACCGAGAGAGAGAGGAACACGCAAAGTCGCTCCTTGAAACAAAACGTTATTTTTAGTAGACGAGGAAGTAGAAAAGCGTCCATCTTTGTCGGGGTAGACATAGATGAAGTGAAACACGAGGTTTTATTCGTTGATCAATACTGTGCGTAGGTATAGAGAGTTGATTTATTTCAGTGGCCTCCCCCGTGTCACAGTTTTAGTTGCCGCGTTCTGTGGCTCTCAACACAGAACACACATCCATGCATCCATGCACGGGAGCTCCTTAGGGCATTGATTGCCTCTCTCGTTACATATTATGATATTAAAACACACAATACTACCTGAATAAAGCTATTCGAGACGCTGAGGGGTGATAGATCAAGATGAAGGAAATTCACATAAATCCCAAGGAGAGTGCGGGATTCGAACTCACGTGGACACTCACGGTCAAGCAAGAACCCCCCCCCCCCCCCCCCCTCCCATTACCGTTGCGTGTGTTGAGATTGATAGAGGAGTTGTATCGGAGGAAACTGAATGTATGAGGCAGAATATGTACTACAACAATATCCTAAGTCTGAAACACACACATGATCCAAAAGTGTCACAATAATGCTATCGCTCGTACACCGGTCACTGCAGCTTCTACGTGTTAACAGTTTTCGTTTGCAGCAGTTAAATGAATGTTGTGAATGGTTCAGGGAGGTTGAAGGTGATATCGACTTTTGCAACATGTCCCAATGCTTCAATGGGAGCTGACTAGAGCCACTAGATTTAATGGGACGCAACTCAATGGGTCATGTAGACACCAGAAACCCATTAGTATACAAATACCCGTATAAAACACACGAGAAAGCAAAAACAAAGCAGAAAGTTTCCAGAATTGATTGTTCGGCGTTGTGAGGTTCGTGAAGGAAATCACGAAGGAAGAGCTCAAATCAAAGATAATCCCTACTCAGAAGTAAATCTTCTGCTAAAGCGGGTATTGATGTAATATGTGTTGACCTATATGTGGGATAATCCGATTACTGTAGACCGAAAGGTAGAGGTTAGCGTTGCGGGAGTAGCTATTGCGTCATGTCGTCTCATCGTTCACTGGAAAGCGACTTCTGAAAGCGACGCGGGGGGGTTTATTTATTCATCAGGGTGACCAGCCGGACACGAACCTGAGGGAGTATATGGGTTACCGCAGTCACATTCAGTCTATATCCTCACGTTGTAAGAGAGTCAAACATGGCGTTACCCCTTCAGAACGGCAGCCATTGAGATTTGCTAAACAGATTCCAATTTTGGAATATTATGTGCCGTTTTATTTTGTATTTCGAAATGCAATTTTCGTATATTTGTACTGGCTGATCTATAATATGTTTCTGACAAATTTGTTTGCAAATCAAATGTGGCTACTTTTTACACAAAAAACCTTCTGCCAGTTGCCAAACGTATCGTTTCTCCCCTAAGAAGATTTCATTATCGAGCCAACGAGTGTCGGGACGATACACAGGCCTACCTGATTATAAATGAAGTACATATTTATTTATTGAATGCTATTCAGTTGTCGAACTGATTTATATTTTTATAAATTATTCCATGTGTTTCACGTATCACGGAATCAAGGGTAGTTTAGACAGTATTGTTCCATGCTACTGCATTTCCCCACTACTGCATGCGTTCCTGTACGTAGGTTTACAAAGTGCATATTTGTTAACATTTTGAACCAACTTTCAATCAACCATTGAAGTGTATACACAGATCCCAATTCCACGAACAACATATTGTTGGCTATCGAACAGCACGACAGCATGTTTAGCCGTAACTAACATCGGCATGGCAGGGTTACAAGTAGCGGGAAGTGTCCTCTTAATGGATAAATATCGGTGTTGCAGTTGCCGTTGTATACACAAGCTACTGTTGCCAGCGCTCGCTTGTAGTAATGCTAAGTAATGTTTGCCTTTAGCTTCAGAGATAAAACGAAAACCCTTGCCAAACAGAAATACAAATAACTATAGATAACATAATATACTTATTGAAAGGTGAAATCATAAACAAGTAGTGCGTTTTGTACATTTACTGTTTTTCAATAAAGTTACTGATAAGCTTATGAAAATAACTCATTAGATTCTAGTCCCAGTCCACTATTTACTACAGTAGATTACAAAGTCGTATCCGACTGCTTACCAAAATACATAGCGTGTTTGAAGTTAATAGAAATTATTCATAAAAAATAAATTATTACTCTTGCAAATGATGTGCTTTTGTTTAGCAATTGCATGTTTTAGTAGCTTTTTGATATTATACTACTTCTAGACTTATCATGAAGGCAGTACAATTTGCTTCCTTTATACGTGATGCTCCTACACTAATTTAGTATTCAAATCAAATTTTAAAATTACGTCCAAAGGAAGTAAAATTTACATTTTAATGAAGGGTCACTTCAATCATTCCCTTACCCTTCCGACCTCAAAGCAATTTACTCTGGTTTCAACTCTTTTCAACCCTCAACACACACGAACCCACCCCAGACATGCAATTAGTTCTCGTTATACAGAGACAAATGCGTGGAGCCGTACTCAAGGCAGTTCGACGAAATACATACTCGGCATTTCTATAATCTCAACAACTCTGCCTTTATCAGTTACGAACTCATCTTCACAATTCTATAACAGCATTACAAGATGATATCCCCACATGTAAACACGCTCATTATAACAAGTGGTAGTGGTGCACGTTGGAATACAGCTATTTAACCTAAATACGTTATTTAAAGGGGGTAGTTCTACGTTCCACATTGCAATTAGTGCGTTTCGATGGTGCTGACACACTGAAAGATGCTTGAAGCGACAACGACCAAACAACACGGACCTAGGTAAGATATTGTCAGAGGCGGACAAGTATGGACATGTATGTTTATACTTCATTGTTTTCGTGTTAATGCGCGCATATTATTAATGTTTCAGACGGATCTCCCGGGCCATTCTCAAGGTGAAACCAAGCCCATGGTGTAACTACGGACAAATAATACGGCAAAGCAAAAGAAAACAATACATAAATACACAACAAAAGCAGCAAAGAAAACAAAAGATGTCTGATCGGAAACAACGGGAGCTTCTTGTGGCTTCTGGGCCTAGGAGGTATTTGATTAGGGTACACCTCCCTCAAATATAGGAGACCTTGGAAGAACATGAGACGTGATCCAGGTAGCTGGAACAAGTTTGCATCATCGTGAATGTTCATGTTGTGTTGCCTCTTCTACGAATAAGTTATACTTACCAGGACTAACACGTATATATTCCCCAACAAAGTTTATGAAAATGATTATTTATGCCAATGTACGCTACAAAAAGGGAGGATGAGACAGGACCGTTTCTTTATTCTTCTCCTTTGGTAGTAACAGCGAACTAACGTCGGCGAACACTAAAACTTCAATCAAACGCATCTGGAGCATTTAAAAAATGAAGTACCATTTGAAGTAAACAAACCCGCCATTTTGCACGCAGTATGGCCACCATGTGCATTATGTAAACACAGTATACACCACACTTGAGATTGACTTCAGGATACTAAACTATCTACAACAATGATGAGTCATACTCCTAGAGTAGTTAAGATAACAATAAGAGTAACAACCAAACATGTTGTAGTGATTGTATTTTAATGTATAGAGAAGGGGGATAAGTCGTTATTTAGGTTCACGAAAGCGGCAGAAAGATATGGCTGGCTATAACTCGTACAACTGTCACATACCAATAAATAAGATGGAGACATGGGGAATGAGATTGCTGTGGGAAATTGATGGTGTACATGAAATAGCGGTAAGGGAAATAACGTGCGTGTCACATTATATGGCGGTGGGGTTGGAGCGATATATGTATATGTGCGAGGTTGCCGTTGTGCGCATGCGCATCGGCGTGTACGTACACTGATACGGGTACACGAGATGAAGACAAGGTAAAATAATGTTTGTGTCGTAAAACGTTATATTGTTTCAAAATGAAATAAACATCTTCACTTCCGTGTGTTGGACAGCAACATTGAAACACGAGACTTTATTGCAGAACGGTGAAGCCTATATAGCTTTTATTACCGCGGTAGTAAGAAGTTAAATTAACTGGAGTAACCCTCTCGTGCGCTTACTCCGCGCATTTTACCGTCGTAAAAATATTTAATAATTTGGATAAAATTACAAAATTAGTTTACCATCTTGATTTTATCGAAACTTGTGTTTGTATGAACGGTTCTTCCGTAAAAA
Source organism: Isoperla grammatica (assembly GCA_945910005.1). Classification (NCBI taxonomy): domain Eukaryota; kingdom Metazoa; phylum Arthropoda; class Insecta; order Plecoptera; family Perlodidae; genus Isoperla; species Isoperla grammatica. The sequence continues at coordinate 3,771,324 of OX246739.1, read as the reverse complement.
CAGAAGTCGTTTTTAACCGTCGTAGAAACCATCCTGTGTTTTTACTACACAACTCGATGCGGTTACTTGGATGTACTCTGTGATGCGATGCAAGTCAACATCAAAACGAGCTACCATAGAAAACTCGTATAAAAACCTGGTGATACAACATTGGGGTTTACGTCTCATTTCTATGCGGAGCTCTCGCTCTCTAATCTAGACTGTGAAAAATGAGACGAGATAAGTGAATGATAATGAACAGATGAGTTATGCTATGTCTAATTAACGCCCTTGGTTTTTGCAGTGTACACATAACAGATTGCATGGCCTTATCTTAAATTTCTAATTATTTTCAACCACAATGTCGTGACATCATTGTTTCTGAACTTCATAGAGAAGGAATTAGGACTCATAAATTACTCTATATGTTGCCCACACTAACTTGTCCAGTGATTGTCGCTAAAACCATTAGCCACTATAGCGAAGGAAACCGGTTTCATGGAATTAAGAATGGTCTGCGAATATTTCCATTTCTTTATTCTACCTAAACAATCCTCTGTGTAGCCCTATACTTGTTAGTGAAGTAAGTAGCCTCACCGTTAGTTCGTCAGTCGGCCGTTCACACACGGATCGCGTCGGTTCTAATGCGAGGATCGAATTCAAAATCCATTCGATTGGTTCTTCGCACCAGTAATGTTGGTCGGAATGCACCTCCTCGCAATCAACAGATTGGTAGTTCGAGCTGAGAACGAGACTTTCTGGGCAACGTTAGAATGTTAGTTTTTCTAGATAAAAGCGACTGCCCATCGATTCATGCATAATGACGCATAATGATGAGCAACAACACCAAGTGATGCACAAAAGACAAGAGTGCGTGATGCTGGGAATAATGTACTAAAATGGCCCACGCACTTGTAGCTAATACAATACGTTGATGCGTTAGTCCACGCTCAGAATACACTATTATTAAAAACATCAACCTAGTAAATGTATCATTTAGTGACAGGTGATAAAATCCATATTATATGTTTATACTTGTCCAGATGTAAAACGTAGATATGGTGTTTATATGGGTATTCCTAGTTTTAATTTTCCCTTTACGAGGACAGTTAGCGTGTTCGTTAAAAGCGTGATTAACAAACGGAAGGTTTGCCAACTTAAATCACACCTGAATCAACAACAAATTTCAGTTTACTACACAATTATACGAGTACTGGCCAGCAGTTCGCGGCCATTTCTACTCGAATCTGAATATGATAGGTCAAAGGTATAAATTACACTCACGTATTTGCTACTGTAACAGCGGTTGGTAAATTATCGTAATTTCGTTCACACGAGCTTATTATACCGAGTCAAATATCCATATTACGTGTTCAATTTAAATACGGTCTGTATGAGGGTAATAACTGTAAAAGTGGTGTCCCAAACGCTGATACAACATAAAAAGCGGTGTTTTCAAATTACCGAACAGCCTAAATAAATCAAGATATCATATCCATCGCATGTCAAGCGATATCTGGAATCATATATTCCTCACAACCCTCCTACAAAGATATAACAACTGGCAAATAGAGATTTCGAGCGCTATAATACACATTAAATCACAAAGTATGAACCATATTTATTACCGTACAACACCGACGTGCAAAGCATAATATCATGTTTGAAATGTGAACACAAAACGTAGTTTGTTCTTTAGACGTGAGACCGTTAGTAGCGTCGGTCACGGCATTTGATGCAAATACGGGCAAATTACGGCACACTCTTTAGAGCGAGGCACAGTTTGCCCCGGCCCTATTGGGCACAGCAGCGCTGTGACGTTGCATTCGGGCACTATTCCAACTACTCTCTAGGCGTAGTAACAGGTGTGGTGCATGTTTATATTTATTTATTTTATTATTAGACTTAAAGACATTATGTTTTATGTTCGGCTTTGGCCTGTTTTTAAGTCTATGCTACAAGGAGATGCTATGGATGGGTACAAACTACCACAGAACGCATTGTGCGCACACTGGGCCAAAGTTCCTTTCAAGCACCTGCGATCCAACGGTTGGTCGAAGATTTACGTTTATATTATTTAATAAAGAAACCATTTTCATTATAAACTAATTATTATAAAAGCCAACAGATTACAAAAGGATTTCAAAAACGTTTTACAAATGAGTCCGATTAAATGGCCAGTTAATCAAGACGTCCTAGTTAAGTGGTGGGTCGTGCCAAGTCTTTGTGTCTGTGTTAACAAGAGCAGTTACATAAATTGATAGCGAGATTAAAACACAAAGTGAGAATACAAAGATTTGTTAGTTTCAGACGAGCATCTGTGTAAGAACGACTAACAGATGAGATTTACCCAATTGAGTGATCAAGGTAGAACGAGCGGATGTTCTATCGGTGTAACGCAACGTATGGCTCAGTAGTAACCATGTATAGCTTAGTGAAACTCTTACCCCGATATAACCACCAATCAAAAGCCTTGAAATGTTTCTTATCCCGAGGATACCTGTATCTAGAACCTTATCCCGAGTTCGTAATACTGGGCCTTAGAGTTACATTCGAGCTAATATCAACTTGGCAATCACAGACCAGGATTGGGTCCACAATCGCACACATGAATTCAAGGGAAAATTAATATGAAACAAGCGATTTCACCTTCTTAATATAGTTTAGTAGATCTAAATCAGTGTGCAAGTTGGCACCGTATCAAGAAGTATGTTTGCGATAAGATGTTGACCTACTACCCAGTGTGCTCACGGAGAAGTGCGAATGCTGCATCCCCTACGGGCCGGGCCGGGCCGGGGGCGAAGCGTATGCTGGCTTGCTCGTAAACTGCAGCCTTTACGTGCTCGGATGAACAGCGAGGCCTAGCTTAGCGCCGCCCACACCATCTAATGAGGTTAAGGATCATGTTACGCATGGAGGATAATCTACACGATGGTGCCCCAGAAACATAACTATGTTAGCGCCTTATCGGACAGTATTGATTAGAATGAAGCCAGTCAAGATTGCATGAAAGACAGTTTGCTTCACTAAGCTGAATGACAATTTATTCGTGGCAAACGTGCCAAGCAGGTATACAGTTTTTTTCAATACACATGCAAATGCATCACCTCTAATTTGTGATAAATCTTGTTTAAGTTTGTATATTAAAATTAATCGACTCTTGATCGTCGTCAAAGTGTTTGTTTAAAAGAGACATATAGCGTGTGATATTATTTTTACTGAATTACATTCAAACCAAATTCATGACGGAATAAACTGTAAAATTCCCAAGATCAATTCTAATAACTATGATTAAATATGAGTAATTACATAATAACGAGGAGGGAGGGAGGAAGGAAGGAAGGTAGCGTCCCCCCGGAGGTAACTAGTAAATTGGTCTTGATGATGAACGCGAGATTTAAATAACTTGTGCTCCAGGATTTAGTTCTGCGATTCAATAATATTCCCGCCGGCCTCGTTAGCAGTAATGCTGCGCGAGCGAAGCGCGTTAGCCGACGCGTGGTGAACTGAGGGTGAAAGAAACGTCATCGCGGATATTAATAACAACAGGGAATATATTCATGGCTCATATTCAGCGGTCGTGGTCGACTACATCCGTTTGTCTCGTATACAAGCCTATGAAGTATAAAGTATATACCATTATCATCTTCATGAAATGTAGAGGAGGTGTTCTAAATGATATTCGTTTTCACTTAATCCAATCCGACTGACTATCAAATTTTATTCGCACTATTTTCCCGATAGTGTTTACACTATCACGATGTGACTTATTAGTTTACTCACATTTATGCACACTACACCTTCTAGATGTTGGCGCCAAATTTGGAATCAGATTTCAGAAAATATTCATACGCTATACCCTACTCTATTCTGGAAGTATTCTAGTCCATGATTTATATTAATCTTTCAAACCACAAGGGAGCTCGTCCCACAAGAGAGATAATGTGGCTTCTAAAAGTGATCTCAAAATACTTATGAATAGTGCTGAACTCTCTACAGAGACAAATATTAACCCAAGTGTGAGACTTTAGGTCATTGTATTGGCTACAGAAAGAAGCAAAAGAGAAAACTTCCATGTTAAGAATCGAGTAGATAACAGTAATTCAAATAAAAAATCAGTGTAGCCACAATGAACACATTTCATGAGCTGAATTGAGTTTCATTGCATTGACGAAATATTGTTGTGTTTACCGAAAACTTTTTAAAGAGGTTTGACTGCGAAAGCGGCGACATCACGACATGGCCCACGGCAGTTATAAAACAACATTTGTATTTTCCTGATCTCGGAGCAAACGTCTGTTTGGACGGGGGATACGCATATTACATTAGTTTCCAGATGAAATAGTCCCCAACACTCGTCTATTCCATTATGTCGCGAGGGCTAGAACGCTTTGACGTCGTCCATGCGCGCGGTGAAGGTCGGTGAAAGTTGACGGAACGCAACGTTTGTCTCCAGGCACGTCCTGTGACACTCAGAAACGAAAAAGTTGCATGAAGTTTCGCACCGCGGCAAAGTGCAAGTTTACGAGATAAAAGCGTAAGATATCTTTTTCCCGAAAGTCGAAAATTGAATCAAGTTTCGTTGGCACACGGCGCGAATAAAACTTGTTCGGAGCCCAGAAGAGAATGCTCGAAATCAAGAACGATAGTTGGAACGTATAAATGGGTTTCAGAACTATTGATTCGGTAATTGATCAATTAAGAAAGTTTCCGCCTATAATTGAAAACAAACACAATTTTACTTCAATATTGTAACAAGTTATATAAACGCGTGTGGAGTTGGATGATAGATGATTGAGGTAAGGAAATAAGCAAGTATATGAGATACACAAACGTCTTCAAAGAAGAAGTAAGCTAAGTGCTCCCTAACTTGTATATAAATAAGTCACAATTAATACGGTTCGATGACCATTATCATCTCTTTGCTCCAATGCTGTCACATATAACAAACGCACACGTGGCCTATCTTTGATGAAGCTATTGAGGCATGAGATCCCACTGTAAATAACAAACTAACTTTTACTCAATCAATACCAAAACTATTGCAATATTTCGTTAAGAACCCTATAGAAATATATACAGGTTGAGACGAGCCTATCTTACCCCTCCCCCCACCTTCCACCCCCTCAACCAAGGTTTAATTTCCTATCATAAACCGCCGTGACCGGAGTTTCCTATGTTTCCCCACAAACTGGCGAACACGGGAACGGAAATTGTTTTACAAAGTAAGAAGGAGCTATTATATTCCAAGCATCGCGCTTCTCCGTCACAACGAACGCAAAAAGCCGTCACGGTTCAGGCATAGACAATGAAGACGGGCTTCATGTGTCGAACAAAACTTTGGTAGAGGTACGTGAGTAAACTAGATTGTGCTACAGCCAACGATACAGCCGATGGCGTTTCCACAGAGTTTGTACAAACAATAAATAAACTTAATAAAAATAAAGAAGAAAAGTCGTTTCTGTTGGCAAAGCTCAAAGAAAATTGTTTTTATAACAAAAAACAACAAAATTGAATTTAAGAGAAACATACTCAAGAGCTTAATTTAAAAATTTAATCAGAAAATGTATGTTTGAAAGCGGAAAACGGAGACAGAATGAGTTGAAACTCGAAGAGTTCGATATGAACGGATAAGACGGTAATATATAATGAAATGAAATTGAAAATAAAATAAAGACGAAAACCCGTATGTAATAAGATTTGCCGTAAAAAGAATTCGATTATACATAATACGGAATGCACAGAACTTCCAATCGTTATTAGATAAGTACGTTAATCGAAAATAGATATACATATTAAGTTTCTTTGAGCAATATAATTAAATAACTCGTATATGCAAGAACACTTCAGTAGAAGACATATGACAATGCCCAAGATCCAATTAAGAGAATGATACAAATCGTATGAAATGTTAGGTCCAAGATTAATTTCGTGTGTTCTGAGTCAAAACGGTGAATTATCGAAGCATTCTAAACACATTTTTCAGCACTCTTCGAGAAAAATTCAAGAGCTATCAGGCGTTTGGAGCGTTGGCCAAAAGCCATTATGTACCGACTTTGAAGCATTCAAGGGTATAGGTGCAATGCTAACTACACCTTCAAGAAGTTCGATAGGATTAACTAGGTCAAGCTAAAACGTTGAGAGGACAATTTCGAATATCTCTATGTTTTGATCTAATCTAACGTTCCGTATGTGTCCTGTTTTATTCACAACTTTTCAATCGTCATACAATATAATGTATGTTTCAACTTAGGTGCCCCAAAACATGCTACTTCCGAAGTAGTTAACACGATTTTACACACAAACAATACAGCAGTTTCTTCCGGATGACCGAATTACTTCTGTTCAATCCATATCAGGCAACCAAAACACAAACACTTGTCATACTACAACACCAGGAGCAGAACTTTCAAGTGTGTTTACTACTTCACTACTATACCTCTAAATCAGTCCGGTGGCAGCGCCACATGGCCGAGCGTGAGGCAAAGCGGAAATATTATCACTCCGAGTGAATTGGTGTCCTTTGCTCACATGACAAACATAAGACTCCGCACATTAACTGAATTAAATAGCTTTTCCACAGTACGCAAACCGGAAACATCATCACTTAAAGATTCTTCTCCACAAGGGGAACCGGAAGTCGTCTCACTCCAACTGAATAACGCATTTGGCCACGTGGTAAACCGGAAGCTTATATGCATTTCAACTGAATAAGAGTATCGCCCAGAATCTCTTCACTCAACAGTTGATGTTGCCCACATCAGCGAATCTAAGATTACAAACGTGAATCTAGGCACCATTTACACCGTTAGCAAACTACTGCTGCTGCTTTGAAACAAAGTTAACACGGATGATACCAGAGGCTCAAAGGAGAAGGCGTCTGAAAACCACCACAGCAGTATTGAGAGCGCGCAAGAAGTTAAGGGGAAGGACTACTCGCCAATATTAAACCCCACGAAATTAACGTCTTTTCGTCATATCTCAATAACGCCACACAATATCGAAAAAGTGACAAGTATGCACAATTTGGGTTCCTAAGAGCTCAATATTATATGAAAAAGATTTATTAGTTTGCACTAATTATAATTATTATTTCGAATTTAATTAATTGACAAGTTAATTACAAATTACAACTATAATTACTACGATCCACACAATCTTTTTCATGTAATATTGAGCTCTCACAAACCGTAATTGTGCATACTTGTCACTTTTTCGATATTGTGTGGCGTTATTGAGATATGACGAAAATACGTTAATTTCGCGGGTTTTAATATTGGCGAGTAGTCCTTCCTCTTAACTGATGTACGCTACGATGCAGGAGTTAGAATGACTGCCCAAAGTATTATAGGCATTTAATTAAAAATACTTATATTCGCAGTCTTCAGTCGTGTCATGAACGCGAGTGTACACATCAGATTGTGAACGTTACGAGGACAGATATGTGTTAACATATATCGCGATGAGTTTCAACACGTTCCACAAAAGGAAAGTGAAACAGTACAACACAAATTGTGCTTTATGTTCAACGCCATCGGTATGAAAACAGTAACATGACCATTTTGTGTATTATTTGTACTAGTAGGCATCACAACAAATCTCCATACATTTGAATAATGGTTGCATGAAACACGATTTGTAAAATAAAACTATAAATCATTTGGGGTAATAACCTTTTCTAGCTCTTTTGTGTATGTGATATCACGTTTTGTAAAATATATCTACGTATACTTCGTAATTTCTAAACTAAAGTGAGTCGATTTCACTTATTAGAAACATTGCACACAATAAAATTGAGGTGTTAATAATTTAGTGGCCAAGTATATTGGTAAAATTGATTACACAAACGTGAACCTAAATGTTTCTTTAGTACTTTTACAAAACCTTTCTGTTCAGGTTCAAATGAAGACACGCGGTAGTTTTACAGAAAGGATCTCAAAACTAAAAAAAAGGCAAACTTAGAAACCCCAGACTGGTCGTATTAAGCCCTATGACACTTGTGCGGCTAATTAAGATCTGCAAGTTTCTTGCAATGAACAACAAGCAGTGTTTGTGAAGCAGGAGTTCGGAGCAGTCGTGGATTAAGACCAACTTTTGTAATAAGTTGGATCGGTTTGTGCGGAGGCCGCTCGCCTAGCGACGGCGCCACCTGTGCGTTACTGCTAGAAACAGACTTGGAAGTTCCCAGCAGAAGAAACAGCTATAAAAACAAACATAAGCGGGAAAGTAATAACGCTCATCCTTCTTTAAGGGGCATATTTTAAATCAGGACAAACTAGTTGTAGTGTTATTTCTTTTAGACCTTTTATATAAAGAAAGTACAAAATTACTCTGAAAAATTGTTGACATAAAAAACACAAGCTATGAGATTACAATAATACAAATAGAAATATTTGTCCTAACACATTCGCTCCCTGATAGAAAAAGTCAAATGTCATAGTTCGGCTCACAATGAACCATTCACTTCGCAACAGCAGCAGAAAAACACAAAATACCAACATACAGAACATGATAAAAAAAATTAGTATCATTTCTACAAAATATTTTACAGTCTGAGTAAAATCTCCCAAGCAGTAATAAAGAGCACGATGGTCGCCACAGTGTTTGCACAGACGTTTGGGCGAGCGCATTAATCAGCCGACTGCAATCAAGGCAATGCTGCGTGACACGATAGCAACATGTTATGACACAGCGCTACAACGTTGCGCTAAAAAAGCGTGTTTTGAATCGTGTGTTTGTGTTACATCTTGGACAGCTTCATCAACCACTAACCTCGTTTGTGTGGGGCTCTGTTAAAAGGTTTGTAAAATTAAGGCCTACATTAAATTCGGTAATACCGTTATTCCACACTGGCAATGCCTTTTTTGTGCATAACCAGCATAATCACATGATTCGGGGGAGTAGGGGGTGGGGGGAGAGTTAAATCCCAGGGGAGGCTTTTGTACAAAAACCTATCCTTCTTCATTAACGAAGCTTATTTAACTCAAAAACATGAAAGCCCATGCAGAGAATTTTTTATGCACAGCTTACGTTGGTGAAATAAATATATTATACATTCATGGCCCAACAAAGGTTGCAATAGAAAGACGCAGTCTGACAACCAGATATAAAGCATTTATATGGCTCTGTACAGGGCAATGTTTAATCGCAAATTAACAGTGATGGACGTAGAACTACGAGGGTTTAACGTTTTAAAAGCAGACTGCTAAACCCAACCACGGGAACACCGACGTGGACTAGACGTGGCTCAGCGGGAACACGAGAGACTCTTTTGGGAGGTCGCTAGTTCGATACCGGTCGCCGGCAGTCCTGGGGTTTACTTGAGTCACAAGGCTGATGAGACGCGTTTAACACCTGTCGGACATTCCTTCTACACAATCCAATGCTCTACCACACGACCTCTGCAACACACAGCTTGCAGTAAATTCCGTTGATTAACTAAATTAAGTCACAACAATGGCAGTGAGCCAGCGAACAAAAATTATCTTCATGACGTTATTAATTATTATTATTATTATTATTATTAATTATAAGTAAAATTTGATTCGAGTTTGTGACAACTAAATAGTCGCTAAAATACTTCGCTAAGTATCGTAAATGTCACGACAGACGTTCCATTTTCAAGAGACGTTAAAAGTGGCAATATCTAACCAAATATCCTAGGAGCATTAGCTGCAGACAATAGACAAGGAGCAGTTGAAACATTTGATTCAAGATAAACGACTTCGAGGCGAGCGCCCTAGTAAGTAAGTTAGTTGCCAACTTGAACACCGATCGAGCTTCATCGGCGGGAGAGATTTATTGAACCTTGTTGTTTAAATTCACGAAATGAATAATTGATAAGATTCTTTAGGGGAGGAAGAAGGAAAAACAACATCGTGGTAACGTTAGAAGCTTTAAAGAGTTGGAAACGCTGCCTTGTTAGGAGATCGATGCAGACAACAGGGTCAGACAGATGTAATGTAGGATACTGGTACACTGGATGATGCTGTTAAATTATTTACTGCACACTTACTGAACCAGCGTTTACAGAGACTCAGAAAACTATTATATATGAGTTTAGCACCAAAACTCTCGCGTTGCAAAGGTAAACAGATAGTTTTAAATTGTGGCCGATTACAATGTTGAACAAACACGTTACACTAACTGAATACGTGATGTTACTACTGAAAATATGATGAAATAATATATAGGTTGAAATTATTCTAGATGGTATAGTCGAAGTTCTCGGAATCGTTCTGAGCTTTTGTACTTCTAGATAACAATCCTGGTTATATTGTGAAGCGTCATAAAACAAACATGCCATATCTCTACAACGTATCAACAAGTTGTGCAGAGAGACTAAATTACACGTTTATTTGTTTGGGGCAACACAAAATGAATTGTAATACGTATTGATAACATATTAGTGTGTTAAAACAAATATAGACATATTTACGTCTGGTCACTGTAAAATCGAATATGCTGTCTGAGAAAGTTCACGAGAAAGGATAAGGGAAGGAAAAGCTAATTTGTAAACTCAGCATGTACTACAAAACAACTGCGAAAGTTCGAAAGGAACCTACTGATGGACCTATGTATTGCAGTGTTTTTTTAACAGATTACGGGGACATTTACAATAAAAAGTTTATTCTTACTTCTTTAGGTGGCTCGTTGGTCCAGTGGTTAGCATCCCTGCTTCCAATGCAGAAGGTCGTGGGTTCAAATCCCGCTTCAGGCAGAAGTTTTTTAACTTCTAATGTGGATTCAATTCCATTACTTCTTGGCTTAGGAATAAGTAAACGGTGACTTTAGAGCCGTCCTAGCAACGAAGCACTCAATAAATTCAAAGTTGTTCTGAATCGGCCTTGTTGATTCTGGCATCTGTCCGCAGGTGTTCGCACTGTCCAATCACTGATTCATCTGTTTCATATTTGAAATATCGATCTTTGATTGGTTATCGCTCACTCGTCGATGGTGTTCGAAGCCTACAGGGTTGGTTTAGTCACTTTAAATTAAAGTCCCCCACTGCAAATCAGTTTAATTACTGAGTGGGTAGACTCTAAATGTGAATTTATTTTATTTTATTTATTTATTTATAATGGTCATTATTGACGTATATCTGTGCCTACTTAGTTTTACCTGACATATTTCATTACCACTCGCTCACAAATGCCGACACAAAGGTTCTTGCTCGAGTATTATGTTTCTGTGTTTTTAAATGTCAGCAGCCAGCGTTACAGAAACTAGACAGAAACTAATAACATAACGCAGGATAGAATACAACATTTAAGGAAGTGGTCTCAAAAATCATAACATTGTAGTTTAATTTCAATAAGTGTAACGTTACATAAATAAACAACATTCACATGCTCTGATGATTTTGATATAATTTTACTTACACAATCACACGTTATGTAAATACATTTTGAGGTAGGGATGTTAACAGTGTTAATTCAGTTTCCGTATGAAAACTTCTCAAATTTTGAGTACACTATTAAAAATTGCAATCGTATTTCTCCCTCCCTCCAGCGCGTGATGGATGTCCTACCAGTTCAATTCAAGGGACGCGCGAGGTTCGAACCCTCTCGTTTGAATAGGATCGGTTGGCAAGAAGCAAATCCCTTTGTTTACCTTTGAAAGGCCGACGTCGCAGCGACTCATTAGCCGCATCTTTTGAGTCAACTGCAGAGCAAGACGGGGTTCACGGGAACTAACAGTTTGGCGCCATTGCGCACTTGAAGCGCGGTGCCATCACTTGTTCATAAACCTTACACGCCCATCTACCCAACAACTGTCGTTACATATTATGTACTATTTAAAAATGTAAAGACAAAATGTACTATGATCCCGTTGGCTTTGAAACAGACAGAGAAGTTTTAGAATATTCGGTAAATACGATCAATGTATTGTTGTGCTGGGTTGTACAAGTGGTAAAACGCTATTCCTAACGGTACCATTATTAATTATATATACGTCATAAAAAGTGTATTATCAGAATGTGATAGAAATTAAAAATGCAAATAATATAGACGTTATGAATAATAAACTATTAATTACGAAAAGAATTGCAATTACAATTATGATTGATAAGCTTATACAACTTTAAAAACCCTTAATACATATATTGCCAAGAACTTGGCCGAAGATTATGATTGATTTCAACGGTTATCGTTTACTAACACACCGCACACTGATCAACAGTCATCGAGGGTAACATAAAACAATGAAGCTTAAAACGAGGTTTGAGATATTCATGTCTCATCGTTCCATCGATGAGGTCATATATCAATAATTCATCGGGCTCGATGGTGGAAGCGAGGATCGGTGATCACATTCACAATATTAGCGGGAGTTGGAGAACGAACATCGCGGTTCCAGGATAAAGTTGCTTCGTTTGAGACGGTAAATACGGTCCTCTTTTAGGGGAAGTATTGAAAATAAATTGGTTGAAATAAGAGGATTTGATTCAGGAGGGGAAATTTATGAAATAGCGATTCAAAAATAATTCAGCTGACAATAAATTGGTCATAAGCTGAGAATAAGGACTTTGGTCTCGAAAAAACTAACAACTCAAAAAAACTCGAAAACTCAAAACAACTCGAAACAACTTCTCGCAAATATGTTGTAGTGTGTTATTTAATGAGAATAATACAAAATTGTCACAACTGCACCCTTACTTCGTCCGATCATAACCTCGCTGACTATAGATAACGCCTCATTGGGAAGCTACTAGCCACATAATACAATGCGGTATAAAGTATTCTAAAAAGCCGTGATATTGTTTCGCTGTATAAGAATAGCTCGATATTGGGAACCAAACAGGGAACATTTCCCCAACATAATGGCGTGAGAGATGAAACGTTCTTGGCGTTATGTGTAAATCACACTAGGCCATATAAATAGCCACACGCAAACTTTAAACAAACAAAATGATGTATAACAAAAGCATAAAAGAATGGCAAGTGAATAGAATATGGGGGTTTCGGAGGTTTTCACCCCATTCAACAATGAAAGAGAGGTTCGGGCAGCCTCCCCCTCCAGGGATGAACCCACCCCTCAACTTTATGTGACGCCATCCGGCCAACCCTTCAAAGAATAGCAAACTTTTTGATGAAACTCAAAGTTTACACTTGTAGCCATTATAGTCCATGCATAAGACGCAAGACCGAAGACACTTTTGCTTCATCAAAATTTCCCACATTAAAGGTTTCAGTCGAAAATGAAAAATAATTAATGTTACAGCAGCGAACAATTAAAAAGCCGCTATATTCAATTTATATTCTAGACTGGATAGAAGTCGAAAGCTTGACGTGACGCCTCAGTAAGATTATCCACCTCGCTATTGGTGGAGGTGCCGGGTCAACACTTTACTTGTATTCATACGTTTAGTGTATAATGCAAGTAGGCTGCAACAACTTACTTTCAGTGAGGGGGGAGAGGGGGGAGGGTATTACACCATTTATTATGATTGTGCTTTGTTGTCATGACAGCAGTAGCAGTAAAGTCAACATTCATATATTCGTGAGTATCATTTCTATAATTAATGTACATGTTAATTAAAATAAATGTGGTTATGTATTGAGATAAGTTTTAAACATTTGTGATTGGTTCGCAGCGTTGATTACATCCGAGAAGTAATTGAAAGCCGAGACCATGACGAATGTTTTAGTACTTTACTGTAGGGAAGCTAAAACATGTAGGGCTGACAGTCGGTTTCTAGTTTCAGAATTTATACGCGCGATACTTTATCCCTGCGCCCCGATTTTTTTTTTTTTTTTTACTTTACCAAGCTAATTAAGCCACGACAAGAGACGGTTAATCCCCAATTTAACACAAGTACTGCGCTACCACAATACAAATGATAACGCATTTGTTCTTTTCATTTCTATTTAACGTGACGTAGTTACACCGAGATGCGATAGAATGTGTGTGGAACCCTCACACGTGCGATTGTTTGATTTAGTAGAAGAGTGTGAGTGTGAATAATACCCGGCACTCAACTAGGCAGGTAGAAGGCGATGCATCATGGATCGCAATGAATGTTTCATAGGTGGCGGTGAGAAGCCGGACATGGCCCAGTGATCGCTCATATGGCGGACAAGATTCGCAGCCCACTGAATTAAGTGTGTTTCAATGATGCTGGAGCTTCTTGAAGGGTATATTATATCCTATTACAGAGGTATCAATACGTAATAGAGAACTGTTATCTCTTTTGTATATTTTAACATACTTTCTTTTCGATCATGAGAAAACATAGTTCACGATTTTACAGGCTTTATGAATGATGATGATGATTACTTTTGTTAAACATCGCAATCAACGTGTCTTATATGTGCGGTAAATGATCAAGTCTGCATGCCCTCAGTTTGTGACCTTGTTCTGAACCAATACACACCAAGTACCCGCGTTTGATTTGCGTACATTCTGCAGCATATAATTGTTGAGATTGAGCAGTTACGCCAACGTAAATTGTAACTCAATATGACCTTAGAATGATGATTTAAAATGTCAGTTTTGAATAACAATTCCCAAATAAAAATCATAGGAATTGCCATCTACACTTGTACAACCCAAAAAAACTATTCAGTGACGAAGTCATATCAGTTACAAATAAAACACTTTCTTATACAGAAGTCAGGAACTTTTTGACAAAACCGTTTTAACTTGTATTTGCCTCTCTCTGTACCTTATCCGTTGTCTCTTAGGTTGACATTTCAAAGAAGACAGATGAAATTTGGATACAGAATGATGTTGTTTTCGGAAGGTGTAGAGGGAGAGGGGAGCAGGGGGGGGGTAAACGGACGGAATGGAGAGACGTGTGTTCTGAAAGCCATGATTGATTGATTGATTGATTGATCATCTGTAGACGAGGAGACGAGAAGGCGTCCTGTACGCCGGCTGTCATGCGTTGCGAGAGTATAGTGTGAGGGACTGCATTATGAAAGACGTCTGCAGTGGCCAGGCCAAGCCTGTCAGGTTGTCACACAGACGAGTAACAACGCGCGAGCTGTCGAGCTTTATGAATGTAATAGTAATGCGGCCTGCCCGGCCATCAAGACGAATGTGAGAGGAACACAACCAACGAACAGGCAGATGAAATGTTGACGGTTATCCTAGGTCTTCGCCTGGCGGAGGCACGTCGAACTCCCAAGTAAGATCTTTGCATGGGGTGTAAAGTCACAATTTTATCCCATCACAAAATATGATTTACTTCTAAATATACGTATTTGCCAGATTGAATGCATTTCCTTCTTTTTGAAGCGTCACTAAATAAGTAAGTGAATGTGTTGAATGTGTTTATAATTGTTAAATCATAAAATGTGGGGTGAAGGTGTATCGCATGTTCATTGCATTCTAACAGAGGATAAACATTTTCTAGTTTAAATCAAATCCATCTCAAAATCTGTTGTTAAACCAACGTTGATGTGTCCGTGTATAAATAAAGTCACGTGATGTAAAATACATAGTTATGTTTATAGCGCACACGCACACGATGCGTCAACGAAACTGTTGTTTGAACTCTCAATATAAAGGCTGACCTCTAGCGAAGAGATTTTCGGTATTTCTTAGAAAACTCGAAATCACGCAACTTCGAACACGCCCTTTGTATAAATAAAACTTCCCCTCAGGAAATACAGAAAAGTATGCGTCTGAAAACAACGTAATTGAGTCAATAAAGACGTATACGAACGCAAATGTCTTCAGGCCGCAACTCTAAAGACGAAAAAGCTCCAACGGTCGTTGAAGGAATATTGGAATATTTAGTTCCATCTCAAGTGTTCAAACACGCATTGCGAACCATTGTGTAAAGGAGACAAAAGGGCGGATTTCAAGCTCTCATTGCGACGTCTCAAATAGACACTAAACAGGTGAATATCCAGATTCTAGACAGACGTCTTGTCTGATGACGTCATCCGCGATTCGTGCGAGATTTCCGAGCCCGTCATAGATCTCCTAACTTCTAAGATGGCTGAAGGGTATTAAGAAAACATCTCCAAACCGTTTCGCTATACATGACGCTCAAAATGAAGTGCCTAATGCGTTTCCAACGATCGCTAAGCTGAAATCTAAATCAGCTATGGGCTCGAGCTGGTGGATGTGGGTGGAAGGATTTAGCCATACGTTGCATTGCATAACTCAAAGCCCTTCACAAAAATAGCTTAGACTATTCACTTTAAAGCAGTTCCCTAGTTGACGTCGCTGCCGCTCGCAGCGCTGCGGTAAGACTCGTCAGAAGCGGCGATAACAAGAGCGTGATAAGCAATGGTGTGTTTGTAAACTTCCTACACTAGTTAGCCGGCACAACGCTCGCAACTACAAAACACGGGAGTTTTAATTCATGCTCAAAAATATGTTGCATTAGGCAGGCCAAGCTCGAGGTGAGTGAACGGTGCCCGGTAAGAAGTGCATCTATTTGTCATATCTTTATACATAAGACATTTGTCATTCGTCTTCCAACATTCACATTATTGTACAAACTTACCGGCCATCTTCGTGACCTGAACGCCCGCCTACAATAAGCAGAATGGTCTTAGTATGTTGATGTATTTGGCAAATAGTTTTGCTACCCGGAAAAGATGGATAACTTCACTGAGGTAATACCAAATTTTTTAAATCTGTAAGTATTCTATTGATGTTGTCTCTTGTTGTCTCTGTTGTTGTGTGTTTCCCAAATTATTTGATTAGCTAATAACTTCTGTTTACTGTTTACGTTGTGGCAGCCAATGTTATGTTTACGTTCCTAATGTGTTTACAATGCGAATGGTTGGAGGGAAGATTAACCTTACTTTACCTAATTCCAGCAAACGATATAATCGAATCATTTCAATGTTTGGTTGGAGTACGTATAAATCTCTTGAGAACAGATTTCACAAAATATTCACTTGAATATGTACGAGAAATGGGTACTTGAAGGATTTTCAAACACAATGGCACAACCACCCACACGAGAACGTAAAGAGGATCAGCCGGATCAACCGACAAAATGCAAACATACAGAAGGGAACTTATTTTAAAAATATGGAACAACAATGATGCTAGACGCACAAAAACGGGTAAAATATCTGTTTTTGTTTACATCTATCGGCAAATTATAAAATTAATGGATTCGAAAGTAAATATTTGTTTAAATTGTTTCAGGTCTGTAATGTGAAAACACAGGTTGTTTGGTACATTTTAACAAATGTCAACTTCGAAAAACATTTGTTTATAGTAAATAATATCTGAAAAATATGAAGAAAACTTCTACATATTACCTTAGCCCCACTTTGTCCTACAATAGCCCCATAAACGTTATCTGATCCACAGCAAGATAGATAGAGATGTCCTGTTTAGCTCCTCGTGTAAAAAGAAATTACAATACACAAGCACTGGCTTTCTTGGCTGAGTATTGGCCCAGGCACCAAGTCAGGTAGCTACAGCTCAGGTCAAACTACATTTACAAAGGTGAGGTTAGTCATAGCTTACGATGCCAACTTCGCACTGGTACGACAAATATTCTCTGTTTATACTTCGTTTAAACAATCTTCATTTGTGTTTATTTTCAACCGTCTTAGATGCTCAACCATAACATTAGTGAATATCCCAGGGATGTTTTTCTAAGTGAGCGACCTATGAAGTATAAGTCATCATAGCCTACCAAGAGAAGATTTCCCCTAGGATGCCCCTTACAGGGTGGGAAGGGGGCGGGGCAGATGCGGGGGTTAAGTCGCGACGCGAGGAATATAGAAAACGTCAAGTGGTGTAAAGCCTATTCAAGACCAGAAGGTGAAAGAAAAAGGATCATTCAGAACATCTATAAAATATGTTGCCATAGCTTCTTTCTCTTATAGTATCTTCTTCTTCTTCCCTTGTGAATAACAGTCTATAACGCACACTTGCTCGGTAAGAAGAAAACAGACGTTTCCAACCTTCATTGCGAGAACATTATGCTGAAAACGCTTAATGATCGTAGAAATTATTTCAAAATATTAACAGTAAACCTGAGGTTGTGCAAACTACCATACCGAATGAATAACGTGCTTGTAAAAGTACATTGTATCCACGCGTCAATATATACATTTGAGCACAGCTATCTAGCAAAACATGGTTCCAGTATGTCGTTGTATCATGCTCACGACTGTACATGGTTCCACTAAGTCGTTGTATCATGCTCACGACTGTACATACCCACAGATGCATTATTAACCCAAGTCAATGAGTAACGTGATCTGCATACGCCACTGTACGAACACAGCCAAAGGGCAGAGGCCCACACTTATTACCTTACAATAATTACTCACGCAACCACCATACGGTTGGAGCGGTCGGTCAATGTCAATGGTCCTATTGCCACTAGTTAGCTAATCGTCCATGACCTCGGCGAATGTCCACCGCTTCCTTTGATTTCGCAAGTAAAATATAAATCCAATTGAACGCCAGAATAATTTTCTAAAGGTTCAAACGAGTATGGAGATAAACTAAATGCTACCTTATAACGATCCTTCCACATGCAGATAATATGTGGAGTGAATATATACAGACCCACGTTCTAAATTATCAAATTATATAGAGATTACAGTGCAGCATGCAACTTAATCCCGTTTTCAGTAAAATCGTACCGCAAAGAGGGAAATAGACGGTGCGCAGCTTAAATTAGTCACAATGGGGTACGTTGCCCGACGAAGAAGAGTGAATAGAGAACAGAGTGGAGAACGAGAACGGAAAAGAGAAGAGAGAGAGGAAGAAGAACTAAAAGACGATTTGAGAAATGAACAAATACATTTTCGCGTAAGCCATCACACGGTTTTTGATGGAAAATCTTTTAATCCTTTTAGATGATTAACGTACGTTAAGAGGTGGGGAGGGGGAGGGGGGGGGGGGGTTAGAGAGCACACGTATTTCAACTCAACGGTATCCAATTTAATGTAATGAAAACGAGAGGTTATGCCGAGCTTCGGCGCCTGGGGCAAAGACGGCCATTGGCAAACACGGTTCTAAAGTGGACTGCATGTTAATTTCAAGCAGACCCTTTAGCCGAACCATCGTATTTTCCGGCGTCGGTCTTCAAATGAAGTTATCTTATTTTCGGGGTTAACTAGTTGGAGAGTGGCCATATCCGCTTATTGACATGTCTATCAATAATCAATAACCATTAGCGGGGACGCTCTGCCTAGCAAGACGCGCAAACCACCGAGCTCTTTGCAATATAATATAAGTTGTTTGGCAAATGGGGTCGGTGACTTGTAGAGCTTCCTCTAACTAACAGTGTAATCAGTGTAGTGTACACTATACTAGCAAGGGGTGTAAAACGGGTAACTTGACCGCGTCACGCATTTACAATACACGTTCAACGTTTCCCAGCTACTGTAGGTTGCATGAACGTGGGTTGTCTTTTCACATCAAAATTGTAAGTAAAATCGGCCACTAAAGTGACCACCACATCATTGAAAGAAATTATATATCCAAGATCCAAGATGATATGATTCCTTACCTACCCTGATCGCAGTCTTATCGTTAGAGGACAATATCCTTCTGTCATGAGCACCTTTACTTCCTTTCCCGCATCTCAAGTAATCGACAATCAACAAAACTACAATTTACTCCACCGAACCAATTAAAGTTTACCTCTGCCTATGAGATCATACATTTCTTAAAGCGTGGCACAAGTACAACACAGTCTTGTGATGGAAGCCAAGAAGGCGGTTACATGAATCATGAACGGAGAGTGCTTACGTCACGTATTGTCCACCGTGTGCTGAACATACTTGTACGAACGAGCACGACCTGGGGCTAAACAACCGAGCATTGCATACGGAGTGAAGCAATGGACGTTTACCGGGGCAGACCCAAAACAGAGCCTAAGTACTACAGCACTTGAATGATTTACTACATTCGATTTTACGACAAGTACTTCACCAAAGCAGACAACTGTATCGGCAACCGAACCAATGGAATATGTTGTGTTTTCTCCTTTTCTTTTTACGGATTCAAATAAAAGAAAACCACTTTCTTCCATATGCAGAAGGCATTGGCCAACTCACATGCGAAGGGGTTGATGAAACGCTTGGAGTGGTAAAGGCACAAGCCTCGTTATATTGCCCACTCCAATTTGCACAGCGCCAGCTCAAGAGCCCCCCCCCCCCCCCCACCCCCCTCCCTTCTCACAACCACCCCACTCACACAGCTCCATCGTTAGAACCCTGGAGTAATTGGGTTGATGGACTGGGGAGTATGCAAGACTTGGTTGCACATTGTTCTGAATCCCACGTGAATCATCCATCGCATTACAGGAATACATCATCAACATAAAAACTGTGCGTTGCCTCCTGTGATGAAGCGTAGCAATCAATGGTGACGCTACGCGCTACTATGCGCTAACTAGCCGGGGAAACGTGGCTTATACGCGTTTTGTCCGCGCAATGAAAGGATTGACGTGGTTTATTAAGGGTGCACGCCAGCCGGGAGTAATGCCACGGGTGGGGGGGGGGGGGGGGGGCTTTAAGTGGGCACCACGTGACATTGACACGACATACCGCTACGTGACGGTGTAAGTAACACTACACAACTTGTCGGCGGGAAACTTCGTTCTCGGTGGGGCGCGGTAACGATCACGTGCAGGCCCCCCCCCCCGCACACAACAACCAGGAAACGGAAAGCAAATACTGTAATAGACGCTATCGCTTAATACAGGAAAGTGGCCGGTAAATCGCGAGACAAGTGACTACAGCGCTCCAAGCGGCGCTGGCGTGATCGTACTACTTGTTGTTCATGGCTAGGCGTGCGGTTTTCTTCAGATTCATTTGCTAAATGTCGAATAATTATGTCCGGAGGTATTTGCGCCGTTGCAATGATTGTGTTCAAGTGTTTTTGAGTAAGTACTTCAATGTACTTATTAATTGTTATGTGAAAGGTGCGAAAGAGATTGCTGGCAGGCATGTTAAAAACAAACAAAATGTCAAAGCTAAAAAGATAATGCACAAAATCAAAGATAGTCTGACCTAAATATATTATATCACAAGTCCAAATGTAAATAGGTTTGTTCGTTTGTCCTGGGATCATTACTTCAGGAGTAGCCTACAGTATTGAGAAAACCCTTTCTGTCCAGGAGTAGTGTTCTGGGCATAACCTTGAGATGTTCTTTTGTCCAGTAGTACCTTACTATAACTAACAAACTCAATGCTACAACTGTGATGGGACTAAGGTTACACCTGCGTCTCTATTTTTTGTCCAAGTGGGAGTAACTGTGATTTATACTCCCATTTCCGTTACAATAGGGAATATGCGTCATCTTTTTTTTAGCATTTTACTAGATTAGGATTAACTTCCTGAATACAAAAATATTTTATTTCGACGACATAGAATAAAGTTTCATTTATAAAAACGAGCTGAAAGTTTCACACATATTTATGGCGGGAAAAACGGGGCATATATCTCTTTCCATGTATCAGCAATCAACTAATCATAAAATTATAAATAAAATAACGTCTATTTGGAAATTATCATATCCAAAATCATATAACATTGAATGAATGTCTAGTACGCCTAATTATTAATTTTGAAGCCCAATTACTATTAAAAACAATAATACCAAACCTATTTTCATAAAATATCAGTAAATATTATGTGTTGTTCTTCGTATCAAGCAGACTTGACAACGGCGGTCACATACAGTTTAAAAATAATATTGCGGGAAACAGATAATCAAAATCTTTGAACATTTATAGAAGTATAATGAGTTAATTTTAAAACTTTTAAATTAGATTTATGATGTCTTCAGATGAATAACAATATATTCCACGTACTTTTAGAGCTGTAGAAAATTCATGCACATTCCCTATTACGTATTTCCGGATTACTCCTGGCGTAAAATACTCCAGTTGAAGCAGGACAAACGAACAAACCTAGTGTGTTGCATACAAATGTAAATAACCTGTAAATATTATAGTTTTTATAGTTATAGTAGTTTTTATTTTAGTTTGCCGACACTGAATGATATATTTAAATGTATAGGCCTCTATGTTTTAATTACATTAACAGTAACAAGGTTGGCTTGGATTTTTTTTATTACGTATTGGCTTGATTTGGACTTGACACATCTATATGCAATAAAGATGCAATTGGACAGTATTTCAGTTTGCTTTATGTGTTCTTCCTCAAACCAAATTTATTATCACTGTTCCTCTCTTATAACACTATGGATAAAATAAGCAAGAAGTCCCTCATCCCATCATCCTATGCATTAGTGTTCCACTGCTTCACAATATTTTAAAGTGGTATGACTAATAATGATGTAAAATGATTTAAGTCAGTAAGAGTTTTAGTGAAAGATCATATGCTAGCACAGCACTTTCCACAGGATTTCTTTCACATGCCAAATTTCCTAGGTTAGCCTTCTGCTAAGGAGGCCTGCTTTGTCCTACTTGAAATTACCTTACTCTTTTGCAAGTGTGTTTGCCTACTTATTTATTATATAAATATAATATATCTAAATGGAATTTCCTTCCACTCACTTTTTTGCATAACACGACCAATGGTATTACCGTACTAGTTAATTTCAAATACCCTACCAAGTATATTACGAGCATTACGAGTATTCTCCTGCTTGTCACGTAAGCGATTGCGTAATACTAAACAAGCATTTGATTTGAGATGTCCACTACGGCTTTAGAATAACATTTTGTTCAAACTCTGAAACTTTCCAACACCAAAACGTGTAAATATGTCGGAACGAAACAACTAAACACACACCAGGATTTGAAATCCGCGGTCAATCATCACGCCAGCGCCACCGGGAGCGCTGATGAGCGTGTCTCCTCTCCACACAATAGAAAAGGGGCGGAGTTTCCTGTATTAAGCGATAGCGTCTACTACAGTATTTGCGGAAAGTGGCGGGCGAAAGAAAATGTCTCATTCAAATGATGAATAAATCAACAACTCGATCAAGATATGGCCGAGTGCGTGGGTGATATGCGCTCTGATCACAGTTATACAAACCGTTCGATGGTCATTATACTCTTCTGTTATCACGAAGAACAGATTATTCAGGCATTGATTCGCTATCCAATCATATCCCAAGTCGTTAAGAAAGAAAGGAAACTTACGACCAACTCTGTCTCGATCCAAAACCAAAATTGACGTTTTTCTGTTAAAGTATATAAGGACCCTTAAACACATATCGCGTTTTACGAGTGCACAATTATTCTTCGCTTACTTTTGTCTTACAATGTGTCATTTGCAACATCTCTATACCATTTACAACACTTTACTAACATCGCTAGTCTGCAGCATCTCAAGCACTGCTGACTCAGGTTACTATGAGCCGACTTATTTTAAAGTATGAATAAGTGGAAAAGTAGTGCACTACCTCACCGTATTCTGTTAAAATATAACACACAGAACATTTATTTATGCATTACACAATAATTCCAACAAAAATTGTTAAATGTAGGCCCACTTCGCCAAACCGCATCCTGGCCACGTGAACGCACAAGATGTATGGTTAAAACATAGAAGAGAACGATGCAAAACGTTATGTTTAAATTAAATCGTACACATTTTAAATGTAAATTAACTTTCATGTTGTACCGGTAGCCATAAAGCGCGACGGTTTGTGCCGGTGACAACGCTGTGCGCTTCTCTATTTCCCGTGTTTAAGGAGCCATGAAAATTTGCATACCAACTGACAGAATCATTACCTTTATCTCCAGCCTCAAGCGAATCTGCCAAAACCACTGAGCAAGACAACTCGGCATTTCCCGTTATATCTGTACAATGCCACAAGATGGATTAGGAAGTGCAACCCTTTTAACATCAAGAAGTACTTTCCAAGCTGCAAACCGTTATCGGGACTAAAAGCAGAAGATTTAATCGCCACTCTGGCGCGTACTTACTGTTGTGTATTATTTTGACAACGCGCTGTTGGGCAAGTCGGGTATTGTGCATGCAGAGTTCATCGCTAGACGTTCGCAATAAACAAACGAATAAATGTAGCAGAAGAAGCCAGAACAGGTGAAAACAGACAGCGTACATAAAAATTCAAAACGTTAACCACGATAGGCTCAGTACGGAAATACCTCGTATTTTCACAGGTGTTTATGAGTGGGAAATACATTAAATTGGCATTAATGCACAGAGAGGTTAAATGCTATGGAACTCCTCATGCAGATGGAGTACAAGATTTCATACAATTACTGAAAATACAAACCATATCAAGCGAAAGTTGTCGAGGGGGTTTTTATCTTCAGTTGCGAAGGTGCCTTCAATATTCCGCTGGTTAGAGTTTTCTTTCAGAGAAGAGATCATCACTGGGAAATGTGTAAAATTAGAGATATTTTGCCGCGTCCTGGGTGACGTAAATACGATGATTTACACAAGCTTCATGAAGATTAAGTGACTTTACCAACGTAAATCATGTTTAACGCTGTCAATACTCTAGCTACGATAAGTGTGTTTGGAGCGTCTACCCTCACGGGAAGCGCAACTGGCTTATCGAGTGTCAGTCAGCGGAAAAATACACTCACCGTACAAGCCGGAAAAAAGCGATACACCAGTCCAATCAACCATCTCCGAACGCTTACCTGAAAACAGAGAAAAGGAAAATTAGTTTAAATCAGTGGCGAAAAGTGAACATGAACCGCATTTAACTCTCAACGCACAACATGCATAACACACCGGTAAATATTGGGTATTCCCCACACGAAGCCATTCCGCCGCTCGCGAGAATGCGCGCAGCATCGCAAATAAGAATGCTGAATTGTCAACACAAAAATTGAGAGTATAAGTTAAAAGAAGAAGAAAAATGATTACTTAACATTAATACTGTAATCTTTGAACTAACAAGATTCACATCTTCACCCATTGTAGATCAATTACGAACTCTCTCTGTCTCTCGCTTCATTAGAATTTAGAAAACTCAATATTTGATGCCTTAGCTCAAGCCTGAGACACCAGTCTAAGTAATAAATAAGTAAGTAAGTAAGTAAGTAAGTAAGTAAGTAAGTAAGTAAGTAAGTAAGTAAGTAAGTAAGTAAGTAAGTATGTAAGGAAGCCTGTGAGTCCAGTAAGTGGAACTGAATGACATGTTGTGACAAAGTTTCAGTGGGGATGAAAGTGTATTACATTAACACATCACATCACCCTACATAATTTTACATGACCATTTACCAAGGTTGCATCCTATCAGAATGAAATGTCGTGGTTTTCGTATTTCAATAATAATTATTAAAGTAGTTATATAATTCATAAAATAACATTTTGTTTGTAAACACATTCAGATTTCCAGTTTGAGCTTCCGTTCAAAACCCGAACGTCAATAATGTCCGTGAAACTCTCCCAATGTTAATGTGGATGTAATTGTAAGACGTAGTAAAACTGCCACATCGCCTAAACGGAATTTTGCACGATGGTCCGAGCATCTGAGAGTGAACGCTTGTAAACATGGTCGCACACGTGCTCGGCCCTGGTCACAGAAAGCAGAGCAGAGAATAGCTAATCTGCGCGGACGTGCCGGACTGTGCATGGACTAGGCCCTCGGCGGGAACACAAGTCATGTTTATGTACAGCAGTGTGCAGAGGAAATGCAACGTGGCAAGCGCACTCGAGCATTCAAGAAACAGGTTAACGATATACCATGTGTTTACAAGAATTGGATGTGTACTAGTTTTGTAATTCTAACGCTTACTGAGAATTGAACCCACGTCTCCCAATTGCGAGGTCTAGTGATTTAGTCACCCTCCCAGCGAATGGGATACCTGGGGCCCTAGGGCCAGGTGGGGCCTGGGGCCCTATACTGTAACGTTTTAATGTATATCCTGAAATGAATTCTGCCGGGATTTGGACTTGTTTCCTCAATATTACATAATTCCATATCACAAGTTCGAATTGAGGCAGAATTCGTTTCATGATTCACAACAAAACGTTATAGGGCCCCTGGGTTTGACTCCCGGCTAGAGTTGAACTATGTAATGTAAAGACCAGCAACAACAACTAACCAACAACGTGCTGAAAATTTAAAACATTGAATACCATAAAGCATAGAATGACCTACCGGAGACGGACAACCACTTCCTTGCAGATATTTAATTACACCACGTAAATATATGTGCACGAAAATACACTATTTCGTGCAAAGATGAATAGAGGAACACTGAGAATGATGATTGCGACAATGCTCACATTTTAGTCACTCCCAATCAAGCAGTGAATGAAGTAAACATTATTCTGTGTGGGTGACATCAAGGCCGTATTTAACATCTGGGGCATAAACGCTACACAAATGGTTATTGCAATAGTTTTGAACGTTTATTTTCTTAACAGTTTTATCAAACGACACTCGGCGCAGATATATAAGAACATGTAAGTTTGTATTCATTTTCAATCTATGAATTTAAATATTTCCGCATAGAAGTGATTGAAAATCTTGAAATGTTTCAACACATCGATGAGGCAAAACGTCTCAAGCAATAACCACAAAATACACCGCAGAAAACATGAACATGTGGAACAAGAAGGAATATATTCTCAGGGCTTTCGTTAACTTATTCTCTCATTAGTCATTACACATTAAGAAACCCTTTAATGGGATATAAAAATGTAGACTGTCGTTTATGCTTCACATCCCAAATAGAGTCATCAAATCAACTTTATAGGACAATATCGAAGAAGCTCCATTGCGCATAGCTACCTGTGATGGTAATATCTATAGTTTACATCGCTGCCACATAATTACACATTGTATATACAACAAATGTTATAACACCATACATGGTAAAAAAAACGGAAATGTACTTCTGCATTATGTAGGAAGTCTCGACATAACCACTAATATTTGGGTTTAAAAAGTTCCCCATCTAATAACTTCAACCAAATTTAGCGTAAGCAGTGAGGGAGGTTTCTTGAAACCTCTTCAATGGAAACATCTCTACGCGCTATGCTTGAACTGACCCCCTGCCGACGCACAGAACGGGCGGGCCAAGTCCCCAAAACTTGGAAACCCAAACCACTTTGCAATTTCCAATATAATATAGTTTAACGCAAGATATTGGCAAACGGTAATAAAATACACAGCATCAATTATTCAATGTCATATTATGCCTGTGTGCGGTTGAACGGGCACGTATACCATCCATATTTGCTGTCGGTGTGGGGTAGTGGGGTACAGACCTACCTTCGGGCAAGCGGGGGAGGGGGGAGGGGGGAGGGTCTCCAAAGGAGCTTTCTTCATTCAATTTTCCTCGAGTAAACCTAAAGTCAACACAGCCAAGACGTCGACGCGTTGCACAAAACGTCTTGACTAGCTCGACTCTACGGCGGTTATGCCCCCCTCGCTCAGGACTTTCATTATTTATAGATTGAAAGAAGCTCTGTTTAAGTTTCTGCGAGGAAGTTATAAACCGGGGTTTTTCACTGAAACTCAAGTCTTGGGTCCAATGTTAACTTAAGTGAATGCCGAACACTTGAGAGGAGAGAACGATCATTCAACGCGGCGGTGATGGTAGTATCTTGTTTAAGTTGTTTGGAAGCGAGAAAAGACGTTTAAGAGGGTTGATGCATAGGCCACAATGCCCACAACTTCTTACATATTTTTAAAATAAACTTTATGCAAGTTTCTAACAGGAGTCGTTTGGCTATTTCTTACAAAGAAAAAGCAATCTCTTAACGTGGGGAGTCTTTCGGGAACACAATTCCCCGTGAGATGGGGCGTGTAGAATAATAATGGTGATGCTAACAACTAAGATTCAAACACGTATTTGTACGGTCGCACGTTGGCACACATATATTTTTTTTACTTTTCTTGGAAGTTAAACAGTTTAGCCAAACTAAAACAATATAATTAATAAAATAGTATCATTTTTCTTTGTACTGTGAAAATTATTGGATATAGAAGGCATTTTATGAATTAATAAGCAAACGTAAATAAATATCTTATAGTATTGTTTTCGAAATTGCTGGCTACAGTGTTTCAGGGTCACAGCAACGCTTCTGCCTTAACATTCACAACTGTACATTTTCAGAACTTGTGGACGAACAAACAAGTCTCGTCTGTTACTATGAGAAACGCAACACTCGATTCACGCCCTGTTTATCGAAACCAAGGCGTCTGCTGAATCGACAATTTTGTTTCGTTTTTGGGATAATCGCGTTTCCAGTTTTCTGTTTTAATTTTAATTGTATCAACCGTGAATAATCGGGTTTGATTAAAATAGCCAATTATGTAAATTAAGCTGTTTTAATTAACTGCATTCTCATAAAAAGTTACGCTGTACGCTTGGCGATATTACAGACTGACGCCATAAAAGATGCAAGGGTATTAATTATTATTAATACTTGGGAGTAAAGCTAGACTTGCACCGTGGACCAAGTCCGCAACGAGACTACTAAACTGCATGAGTAATTTCTAGATGCGTAACTAAGATCGCAATTATCATGTTTGGTTTGAAATGAGCAACGACCGCTCGCCGTGCAGCTATGCAACCTGCCTCACTCTCTAGCGAGGCGGGCGGTCTACCCAGAGACCAGCAGGCGTTCCGGACTAGCTTGCCACTGATAACGTATCAATTAACAAGGTGCCATGGACAGACAGTACGTTTGTTTAAACAAGTCGATACACAGGGTCATGTATACATGAGATAACACACACGCTAAGGGATCAATCACATACGCTAAGTTTATTGCAAAGCTCACAGAGCGAGCTGAGAAATTCTTGCTCTAGAGAGGAATACAGAATACTTATTTATATCTTACACAGCAATTCATTGTGTAATTGAAACGTATTTTCTTGGAATTGAAATACGGTATCTTCCACATTTTGTTATCGAGGTTCGTTCGAAATATAACAATACGTTTTACTTCATTCTCCAATGGGTTTAGATTATTTTAGGAAGACTTCCTTCGGGCTCAGTGTAGCGAAACATCACGGTACCCTGGCTCTTCAAGCAGAGCAATATTCAACCACTCAAAAGATTCTATCGACGTACGTCTTCATTTATGCATAACATTACGGTGGGTTACATTTACAATTGTTGTGCCCTGTAGCAATGCAATGTCTATGGGTTCGCGATGATACACAATACAATGAATATATCAAGACAATTTTAGAACTCTCTATAGCGCATTTGTTTTGCGGGTTCTCATCCATTTCTCCGCGTCTTTCTTCACTCGCGCTATCAACACAGTTTCCTCCCAACTACATCGCCCTATTCATTCATGTTCGTTCAATTTATTTATCCAAGCACATAAATAAACGGTCGAATGTTATTTGAGTTATGCGTTTGTTCGCTGCGGAGCGCAGCGCGTGTTATGTTGCGGGCATCAGACAGTCACACCACCTACATTCACAACTCTTCAATATTGTTTATTAAACTGCATACAAAATCCAATTTCATTAGTAATGAATCTAAAGAACTAGACATGTTTATTAAGACAAACGTTGACAAAAAGAACCTTTGAATGCACCTGTGACATTAAATCATCCCACTAGGCAAAGAGCCAACACAACAGGAATGGGGCTAAAGAGAGAGAGACAAAAACGTTCTTGCGTGTACATCTATAACCTCCAAGAGAGCATTTGTCTGGCGCAATCACAACAACAACAACAACAAGTATGACTTCACCACCCGCACTACACACGATCATCTGTCACAAGACCAGAACATAATTGTTGTCTTCACGATCGGGTCTTGTGAACGATTCATGATAATACGGACATGGGACGGCTCGTCGAGCTCGCAGGTTAGTTTGAGGTTCACTCAACCTCCACCGAGTGGTTTTCACGTCATTATAATAACGAGTAATGTAATACCGATTATATAACAAATGCAGTGTGTATACATAACATACGAGCAGTACAACACGCAAATGGCAGAGAGAAAAAGAAATGCAGAGGATTCAAACACTTAAATTCATGAAAATCTTGGAGTGAATAATATTACAAGGTAGCTGAGGAAAACAACCTGGTATTGGAATAAACCTGATGAAGACAGACGAACTCAATTAGGGATGTGAAAGAGAGGAGTGTCTGGGATTATAGGGAAATGAAGTGTTGCCAAACTGATGGCATCAAAGGCAGGAAACAGTGACGGATTATGATATCACTTGTCTGTGCGATAGTAGTAGTTATAGTCTTGAAAGTGAGTCTAGGTAACCCTTGCTTCTACCGTAGAATATGATAATTACATCAAAATCGGGGAAAGTGGCTCTCGTGTCATTATTTTTCTTCTCGCTTCCATCACATGAATCATGTTCTTACTTGTTGCCCCTTGCATGCTTCATGCTTGGCTATATTAGCTCATACTGCTTCCTCCACTGCGATTCTTACAAACTATGTTTAACTTCAATAGTTTATGATAACACTTTTATTTTAAATGGCATAAGTTCCACGGTTACATCGGATAGTTTGGAAATATGTTTTCGACGAAATACTGTAAATCTTTACAAAATTAACTTTTCACGTTTCACTGTTTTACCTGAAGTCCGCAAGTAAGCACGGTTGTGTGTACGCAATATGCATGTTTATTATATTATATTATTTATGACCTTCGGCCTGCCGGAATCAGACACGTTTGAAGCGCCGCAAATAGCCTAAAAGCCTCAACGGTCCATGGGTGACGGCGCCAGGATAGTAATGGCCGACTAATTCCAACCCGGCCATTTCCTGCTTCAAATTGAATGGCTGAGCTCGACATGAAAATAGAACTTATTATTACAATTAGCGTTTATATTCTATTAACGCTACGTCCGCTCGATGAGACACAAAACAAACACGTGGGTATAAAAATAGGCAACAACAACAACAACAACTCACAAATGCGAACCTTCTATTATTCGAGGATTTTTTTTACATTGTCCAACGAGAAAAGTTTTTTGAAATTTTTTGAAAAATCGCCTGAAGTGCCTCCAAGTCGGAATGGTTTGTTTTTCCTCGATAGCAATATCGCTCATCCCAATTGTGTGAGGGATGGGGAGGGGGTTGTTTCATTAGTAACACAAAATAGTTCATTTCTGTCTCCACTGACAGTTTCGCTCTACCCCCACTATCTTCCCCATGACTGGCTAGTCACACTTTATTTACGGTGCAGTAATAAGGTCACAACAGTCTTAATTAAGCTGTCACTCTGGACATGACAGAGTGTGTTTGTGTTTGTGTTTCTGCTTTTGTTGTTACCTGCTAATTTGATCTACTAACGATGGTGACAACAACAACAATAACGACGAAGATGGTGGAATCTAGTGATTTGCATTTTGTGCGTCAAACTCCGTTGCCAAAAGGCGAGATGCTGCCCCAGTGCATCCAGTAAATGCGGGCAAAATTAAGGGGGTTAAATGCTTCACCAGATAGGAGTAATTACTTCTTGGCGCCAACCGGATCATGAATACATGTATTCTCTTGAGCGATTAACCAGCGGGGATTTACATAATGTCCCCCGCCGGTTAGAAACTTGTTTTTGTGTATCAGTAATTGTTCAAGTAAGGATAATTAATTTTTATGACATAACCCGAATAAAATGCAAAAATGTCTACCGGTCGGTTTAAGCTATACTTAAAAATGATTTCGGTATTTGTTCAACTAATTTTTTATAACTGTTTAAAAGAAATAAGGGAAACCATATCCTATCTCACCTCCAGCGCTATAAAGCTATTTTAGCACCAAGACTTGACTGCAAACCGTGATCAACATTCAAGATTGTATCTTTTTACTTTTAATGGAGACGTTAAAACAAAATATGTTCGCTTTAGGAGCCAATCTTATAGTCAATCTAATCTTGCGCGGCTTATTTGTGATATTCTGGAACAAGTACGGCAGTTACGGCAATGTGTTACCAAATAAGCTAGTTCTCCAGTAACGTTGTAAGTACTTTTAAGAGTAAACCGTATCATAGGCACATAGGCATAGAACTGATAGCCATACAAGGAATAAGACGGAGTGACAAAACCTGGTATTTATTCATTACAATGTGTGTTACAATTAGTGATTCTCTTAATCTGCCAAGTTTAATGAATATTTGAGAAATTATACCAAAATCGACGTATTTATAAGTGCAAGATGTCATGTGTGTTGTAGGCGTTCACGCCGCCTCTTGTCACACAAGTATATCACATTAAAAGTCGCATTGCGCTTCAAACAATAACTCCTCATTATTAAACCCCTCTCTTATCGCTGGTCTTCTTCGAGCAAAGAAACAATAAACTAGAAAGCAGCAAGGTTCATTGTAAAATGGTTATCTCTTTGTTTGAAGTGAAGTTGAATTATTTTTGACTAAAGAAATATTACATTTACACCAATGAAAAACGTGTATTATATGCGTTATAAAAAAAAGCTTTCACACAATAATGGTCACTCATTAGGCACGATGTCGGAAAAACGCTGCAAGACAATAACAGCAACGCCAACAAATGTTGTTTCCATTACGCCCGCGGTCAGCTAGCGTACGTCGGAAAAACGCCGTAAGACATTAACAGCAACGCAAACAAATATTGTTTCCATTACGCCCGCGGTCGACAGCTAGCGTACGTCGGAAAAACCAATCTTTGGAAAAACGCTGCAAGACAATAACAGCAACGCAAACAAATGTTGTTACCATTACGCCCGCGGTCAGCAGCGTACGTCGGAAAAACGTTGTAAGACAATAACAGCAACGCAGACAAATGTTCCCGTCTCGCCAGCCAGCTAGCGTACGTCGAGGCACTCCAACGCTCACCGCAGCTGATGGGCACATCATCTCAATACAACTAGGTCGTATCGAATGAACGTCGTTACTTTTTATCGGGAGAGAACAAAGCAACATTACAAAACAAGAAGGTTAAAAAACATTAGCCCTGCTTTTGTTTGAAAGTAGCCATAGGCTGTTTGCATAAAAACTATACTACAATACTCTTGAGCCAGCGAGCACAATACGAGCACCAGAAGGAGATAACATTATTAATATTATTATTATCATTACAGTACAAAGCAAGAGTTATGAACGTTTGATACACAATGGTGTTGAGTTACTCATGAACATAATCCTATTATTAGTTGTGATGGTAGCAATGCGAACCCTCTCCTAGATGAGCTGCTCCATCAAGTTAATTGTTACGGGGGTTGGTGGAACTGTAAACTACCCCTACAATCTCGCAGCACCCAACGGTATTCGTAACCTCTCGCACTTAAGCGGATCACAATTAGGAAACAAATCAAGCAAACTATTGTCAGTGAGAAGTTCATTAATATGTCTAGTTAGCGGCTTCAAAGTGTTTTAAAGATGGTGGTCTACTTAGTTGTATGATCGGGGGTGTTGCATTAAGTACCCGAAAGAGAAAAATACAGTGTACAATAGGCGTACCGCATGGTACAAGAGTACATTCATAATACTGAATTGGTCGCTGATATAGGATTCTTACACTATCCACTAATTCACAAAAGAGAATCACTTAAAATGTATCTATGAGATCAATTACCATTACGTCTCGCACAAGAACACCAGCCAAAGTAGCTATAAAACAAGCGAGCATGGCACTTTTAAAATAGTGTTACGAAATTTTGGAGACAGCGATTACACTTACATAAACTAAAACTAAAAACATCAATTCTTTGTCGAATGTATCCTATACAATGTCCCTAAACAAATGTTGTTGTTGGTGTATGTTAAATTTTTAGTTTCCAATGGATGTGAAGATTTTAAACACAATTAAATACCGCATGAGTGACATTTTGTTGGTTGATTGTGGTAATGTCATAAGTAACCAGAGCGATATGTGTGAGGTGTTCAGTTGATTGGCGGGTCCAGAACTCTTGTGTAACAACCCTCATCGATCACTCATTATCCTCTTAGATTGGGCTGTCCAGAGAGTGAAAACCTCCCTCTCTGCCCCTCCCATCAGCCAGGCCGCTAATCATGAACAATGCATACTTCTCATATCCAAGATTCCTACGTGTCACTCAATAACCCTGCACTAATTACTATTCCTTCCTCAGACGTAGGAACAACCCGCATAATCAACGCCGACTGACTTTCCCTCGCAAATGACCTCCTACCCCTAAACCCGTGCATTATTGATGAGGCTATGCCCATATACTCGCCTACCCGAGCAAGCAAGTAAGCACAGCTCAGCGATTGATTAAAATAATAATCAATCATATGACTGGCACACGGCCAGCCAGATCGTCTGTGTCGCATGATAAGGCAAGCCAGAACTGTCACACAGGAAATCACAGTCTTTATCCCTAGGAGTGGCATCGTTATATATCACAGTCTCCTAGGTTTAACTAGTGAGTAAAACAGTTGTTTGCAGAGGCGAGCAATGTATGCATGCCTGGATAGGAATTACTGGGGGAGACTCGTTAGCCAGGTGAAAACTTCCAGGCTCTTGTTGATGTCGAGATGTCAATATTATAGAGTTGATTTATTTAACACTTTTTTCTATTAGGTAATTATTAGAGCTATTATATCATATTTCAGGTAGTTGTCTTTCTCCCATCCACACTCAATTTACTTGACTCCATGTAGTACGACCATGAATGTTGAAGGGTGCGACCGTAAAGCGACCGGCTAAAGATTCAGGCCTGGCGGTCGAGACCACTCGTAGCACGCGACCATTTTACGGGACTGTTAAAATCGACGACCGGACGAATCGGGCACGTTACGTCACCCCAAGTACTTGGCGTATCTATATATTTTATTGGCATTCAAATAACAGCAATACAATGTTTTGGTAAACAATAATATTAAAAACTTATCCACAGGTTATTTTTCTCACAGAAACCGCAACATTTGTTTTGTAATGGCCGCGTAGATTAGTTGTTTCCACAGCAATAAATCTGTTCTGAAGTCAACATTGTACGAAAGCCTCGTAACTGAATTCTGATTAAAAGTCGAGGTGAAACTTGAAGGGTAGTTGTGTGGGCCAAAGCTTATCACGACCGCGGGGGGGGGGGGATGTTGCCCAGATGGAAGTGAACCACAGCGTGGTGGTCATACTTGCTGCGGTGACGCAGCGGCTTGCAACGCCAGAAGCGACACGGCTCTCTTCGTCTCACTAGGACCGTCATCATAGCCAGGCTACTTGCTGCGGTGACGCGGCGGCTTGCAGCGCCAGAAGCGACACGGCTCTCTTCGTCTCACTAGGACCGTCATCATAGCCAGGCTACTTGCTGCGGTGACGCGGCGGCTTGCAGCGCCAGAAGCGACACGGCTCTCTTCGTCTCACTAGGACCGTCATCATAGCCCGGCTACTTGCTGCGGTGACGCGGCGGCTTGCAGCGCCAGAAGCGACACGGCTCTCTTCGTCTCACTAGGACCGTCATCATAGCCAGGCTACTTGCTGCGGTGACGCGGCGGCTTGCAGCGCCAGAAGCGACACGGCTCTCTTCGTCTCACTAGGACCGTCATCATAGCCAGGCTACTTGCTGCGGTGACGCGGCGGCTAGCAGCGCCAGAAGCGACACGGCTCTCTTCGTCTCACTAGGACCGTCATCATAGCCAGGCTACTTGCTGCGGTGACGCGGCGGCTTGCAGCGCCAGAAGCGACACGGCTCTCTTCGTCTCACTAGGACCGTCATCATAGCCAGGCTACTTGCTGCGGTGACGCGGCGGCTTGCAGCGCCAGAAGCGACACGGCTCTCTTCGTCTCACTAGGACCGTCATCATAGCCCGGCTACTTGCTGCGGTGACGCGGCGGCTTGCAGCGCCAGAAGCGACACGGCTCTCTTCGTCTCACTAGGACCGTCATCATAGCCAGGCTACTTGCTGCGGTGACGCGGCGGCTTGCAGCGCCAGAAGCGACACGGCTCTCTTCGTCTCACTAGGACCGTCATCATAGCCAGGCTACTTGCTGCGGTGACGCGGCGGCTTGCAGCGCCAGAAGCGACACGGCTCTTTTCGTCTCACTAGGACCGTCATCATAGCCAGGCTACTTGCTGCGGTGACGCGGCGGCTTGCAGCGCCAGAAGCGACACGGCTCTCTTCGTCTCACTAGGACCGTCATCATAGCCAGGCTACTTGCTGCGGTGACGCGGCGGCTTGCAGCGCCAGAAGCGACACGGCTCTCTTCGTCTCACTAGGACCGTCATCATAGCCAGGCTACTTGCTGCGGTGACGCGGCGGCTTGCAACGCCAGAAGCGACACGGCTCTCTTCGTCTCGACTAGGACCGTCATCATAGCCAGGCTACTTGCTGCGGTGACGCGGCGGCTTGCAGCGCCAGAAGCGACACGGCTCTCTTCGTCTCACTAGGACCGTCATCATAGCCAGGCTACTTGCTGCGGTGACGCGGCGGCTTGCAGCGCCAGAAGCGACACGGCTCTCTTCGTCTCACTAGGACCGTCATCATAGCCCGGCTACTTGCTGCGGTGACGCGGCGGCTTGCAGCGCCAGAAGCGACACGGCTCTCTTCGTCTCACTAGGACCGTCATCATAGCCCGGCTACTTGCTGCGGTGACGCGGCGGCTTGCAGCGCCAGAAGCGACACGGCTCTCTTCGTCTCACTAGGACCGTCATCATAGCCAGGCTACTTGCTGCGGTGACGCGGCGGCTTGCAGCGCCAGAAGCGACACGGCTCTCTTCGTCTCACTAGGACCGTCATCATAGCCAGGCTACTTGCTGCGGTGACGCGGCGGCTTGCAGCGCCAGAAGCGACACGGCTCTCTTCGTCTCACTAGGACCGTCATCATAGCCAGGCTACTTGCTGCGGTGACGCGGCGGCTTGCAGCGCCAGAAGCGACACGGCTCTCTTCGTCTCACTAGGACCGTCATCATAGCCAGGCTACTTGCTGCGGTGACGCGGCGGCTTGCAACGCCAGAAGCGACACGGCTCTCTTCGTCTCACTAGGACCGTCATCATAGCCAGGCTACTTGCTGCGGTGACGCGGCGGCTTGCAACGCCAGAAGCGACACGGCTCTCTTCGTCTCACTAGGACCGTCATCATAGCCAGGCTACTTGCTGCGGTGACGCGGCGGCTTGCAACGCCAGAAGCGACACGGCTCTCTTCGTCTCACTAGGACCGCTGTGACGTCATCATAATTACACGCAAGCTAGACGTTAACCAACACTTTGAAGACGCAAACATGAAAGAGAAAATAACTACAATAACACATTTTAGTGCAAAAGTAAATAGTTTTTTAAAATGTAGAACTACACAAGAAACCTTAGCTAGCATTAGTGTAAATAACAAATAAAAACTATAATTTCTTCTGGCCATTTCGTGTCATCCCCTAATAACGATGCAGGAGAATCTGTCCATAGGTGAACCTAACATTCGAAACAACAGCCGCGTTCTGCCTCAAGAAGTATGTTATATTTTATTGTTTATATAATTTCCATAGATTTAAAAATATTTTGAGAGTCAAATATGAATCACTTAATTATGCATTAAAAAGTCTAAATCTTCAACGCACGGGTCCTAGTGTAACGGTATAACCGCCCAATTCTGCTGGTCCATGTTTCGATCTTGATTCGACCTACTATCTTCTAATAACCACAACTATACCATATTTAACGATAACCTGGCGATTTGATTAAGGAAACGAAATAGAACATAGCTGTTGAATTGAGAGACAACAGTCCATTGTGTTTGCAAGAATGCCAGCGTTGCTTCGTGTGTCCGTAACAGCAGCAAGCAAAGTGGTCAGCTAACGAAATGAATAATCATTTAAGAAGACTGTGGTAGTTATGTTAACCAGAAGTTCTTTAACACGTTTCCTACGCTGGCAGTGTTTGATAAATTAAACACGCTACTGGTTCGGACGGCTTCTGGCTGGATGTTGCTGTGCATTACACAGCCTAGAGAATCAACAGATAAGACGGGATGAAACACGTTGAAAGCGGTTTGATGCACAAGTCGAATCCGTTTTCAATTGGTTTGGTAAGCGATCTGGAGGATTAAATACAGAGGCTTTGAATGGAGCATTTTTTAAACATTGTTTTGTAAATTTTCATTTTTTTATTCTTTTTTACTTCATATTTAACAGTTGTATCTTATAATTATATTTTCATTCATATTATGTTTTCATGTTTTTTGTTTTGTGTTTTATATTTTGTATTTTGTATTATGTTCATTATTATATTTAGATTTTAAGTAATTTTAGTATGGGTTGGCAGTCACTCTGGTGTTTGGAGCTGTGCTCTTTTCTGCCAACCCCCATTCACTTTTGTAGTAAATGGAAATGATTAATAAATAAACAACAGCAATGGCAACATTGTCAGCGCAGATAAAAAGTCAGTACAATAACTACGCTGATTTTTGTTACCACGAAGACATAACGTTCGCACGTTGACCGAGTGTATTGCCTACATCGTTGCCAGATCTCGATTCACGTCACTGACTTAATTACCAGAATGAAATTTGATACACGTATACAACAACAAAAACTACCCCTTGTCGTGACTGAAAACCATTACTTGCTCTGGGCGTACGAAAGTTATTACCTCCATGGTGTATTCAAATATAACGTTATATATTCCCCCTCAACAACATACCAAGTACTTCCTGTAAAGGGAAGTATAGCTATGCAGACCTTCAAAGGTCGTATACGAAATGCTAAAAGAAACCTTCAACGTGCTTGATAAAACACTAGGGCGGGAGGAATTAATTAAAATACTTCTGTTTTTAGTTTGAGCATTTACGCGCGAATACAGTTTTTTTCTCCAGTAGAATGCAAACAGGTGTTCAATACTGCTCATCACCAACTGAAACAATTTCGAAATCTCTCGCTGATGAGTCGCTCGGATCGAAATCGACCAGGACCTCTCGGTTATTTCGCGTGTCGAGGGGGGGAAGGAAGGGGGGGGGGGTTAGCAGATATTAAATATCGCCCGTTCGCAAACCATTCGTACACAAGTGCGGTGGTCCGTGGTCACACGACTCCGATATGATGTGCTCACGTGTTGCTATGGTGACCGCTACTCTACAGCATGACACGGGGGGCAACGTATGATAGCCAAGACGTGCATGCATACGTCATAAAACCGCATCTCAATGCACAAAGGGAATAAGAGTGTTCTTGCAATGCAGGTTGCGCCACTTAGTAGTATATTATTATAATTATTCTTGTAAAAGAGACATCACGGCGCGAATCAACGTCAAACAATTAGTTGAGAAACGCCGGCAAATTACTTCTTGGCATTGCTGGATCTTTGTCTGTCACAGCAGGAGTATTAAGATTGATGGAATCTAATGGAAAGGATCGGTTTTACATACATCGGTCATGTGTATTACCTTGCTGTCATTATCAGGCGTTGTTTTCAACGGTGAAAAGTTTGTTATTGCGAAGTAACAACTTGCAGAACTTGGAACGATCTATGACATGATCAGGTGTTGTCTCGTTTCTTGCATTCACAGCTGATGTTCGTGTTTTAATGCAGGCCTGCTTTACGAACAATGGAGCCTCCTGACTGCTCTCAGATAATCAAAGAATCTGACACAAATATAAAGCGAGCATATTTTGTAAGAAAGCAAGTTTCACGTAGAAAGCTAAAAGAAGCATAGAAAATGTTACGTAAAGATAATGCATTTTGTTTTTTATATACTCATTTCTTTCAAAGAATCAAAGATAGGAAACTATGGGTTGGAACACGTCCAAGACTCAACTCAAGGTTCAAACGCCGTCAATCACAATTATTACTTCCAAGCTTTCTTTCCTATTTTATTTCTGTTTGACCTTTTTTAAGTTTGGCTGGCAGGTTTCCTTTTTAACGCTGTGCGGAGTGCGCTCCTGCTAATAAATAAAATAAAATAAATTAAATTGTATTTATTGTCTAGGCACTCGACTAAGAGAGTTCGTTCTCAGCGGGGGACGAAACACAATTTATTACGTGCCTTGTTCGCAGAGCGGCTCCTAAGTCACCGTTTACAACTATGTTACATCCTATTGGGATAAACAAGAGTCATCACAGAAGTTAGATAAACAAATATGTTGCCGGGCATTGAGCTTGAAGACAAAACAACCCAACCGAATCATTGAGCTCAATGATAAAGTTTATTAAATAACAATTAAGGCTTAAGTTGCTTAATTGAGTGCGGAACGACAACAGGCGGACGGGCTGTTGAATACACAGTGTAGTTATAATAAATATACAAATATGCTGCAATAATCTCATTGTCGATCACAAAGCCAAGAGTTAGACCTTATAGTATATAGCATATAGTATATACTTCTTATAGTCAGACCGAAGGCAACAGTTGGTTAACTTACAGCGATCATAAACATGTTAGGTATTCTAATGTTCTAAATTAGTTAAAAATGTGAATACGTAGAATACGTAAGCTAATAATATTCATACAGTATAGCTGTGTATTCCGTGAAAGGTGGAGAATCACCTCGAATACGAACTCACTTCGCTTTAGACTCGCGATGCTCGAAACAAGGAAACTGAGGTACATAGTGAAATATTCCCGAGCAATACAGACTATAACGCTTTAGTCTGGGTTTGGAAACAATTTTGTACAATACAGAATCACGCTTTTCATTATTTGTAAATAGACTAATTAGTAATTGTTCTGTTTTAGCACTGTGGTTTATCTTCGCCGTGGAACACCCCCGCCAACTCCCCCACCAACTCATCATCCACACCATTAACTTGAACGCACTGATCGGAATCGACAGAAAGCAATGGAATGAATGTATTCATTATGATTAATTAAACGCGTATAGTATTTCAGTTAGGGCGTGAACACATAATTACCTAAATACATGCATTCAATCCTATACCGGAAATATTTCCGTTTTATTGTGAGCACTGAGCAGTGAGCAGTGAGCAGTGAGCAGTGAGCAGTGAGCAGTGAGCAGTGAGAAGTGAGCGATACAATTAATGTGCAGAGCATTTACAAAAAAGAAAATGTAAATGTATTTGTATGGTAAATTCTCAGAATGTTATACAATCAAAAAGTTTGTATAACAATCTGTCTGAAAATGTTATTTAAATGGGGAGTCTAGTGTTACTTTTTGTAACATTATACGCATTCAATATTCT
Organism: Isoperla grammatica; assembly: GCA_945910005.1. Classification (NCBI taxonomy): domain Eukaryota; kingdom Metazoa; phylum Arthropoda; class Insecta; order Plecoptera; family Perlodidae; genus Isoperla; species Isoperla grammatica. Next base: position 3,730,441 of record OX246739.1, on the reverse strand, counting down.
TTCGTAAACTGTAAAAATTTAACGGACCAAACGTGTTGTGTTGACTCACACTCACACGCACACGCACACGCACAACCACAATGAGCCGCGTGGTTGAGCCTCGCAATGACATTGATTCGCCCCTACTCTTGACCTTGACCACAGCTACCCCCGTCGTCGCGTCCACCACGTCAGCCGTCACGACGCCACCCCTATTCTTAACCTTGACCACAGCTACCCCCGTCGTCGCGTCCACCACGTCAGCTGTCGCGACGCCACCCCTAGTCTTGACCTTGACCACAGCTACCCCGTCACTCAGCACGGACCATAGCCCCACAAGGATGCGGTGGCCCCACCACGTCAGGCGTCGCGACGCCGCCGCCGCGAGTAAGATGGACGAGGGCGTCACGACGCTTCTCGCTCCACCGGCCTGAGAATGGATGGAGCCGCGTGGGGGGGGGGGGGCGAGTGTCAGTCAGTGCGATCATGTTGTTATGTCGCCCTCGAAACGTTGGCCTCCCAATGAGGGGTGACGTAAGAGGGGCGCTCACTATTGACGTTTCACTGAGATACGGTCAAATGAAATTTCCGTTAATTGACGTTCAGTATATTCCAATTATTATTTTGCTTTGTTGTGAGCTAAAATATTATTCATATGCACCAGATCCGGCGCGTGGATATTGCAAGAGAAATTCTCATGCATAAATCCATAATATTCATCACAAAACGAAAGCAATAAGTGTATTAAATTAATTAATATTTGAACCAAATTGACAGCTGCATACAAATGAAATACAAGTGCAATACAATTAAAGGGTGGATGTGTTTTGATTATTATATTTTCAAGAGTTTTTGGTAAAGGTGATGAAAATAATTGGGAAACGTCGTGTACGTGTAAACCCAAGTAATTCACAATTACATTAAAAGCGAAATGTTAGGGAAAGCTTTAATAATCAAGATATTTTCCAGTTGTTTACATGTACATCGGATCCCTCTAAACGAGCGTTTTACTCATTCATATAGAAAGCGTTTGGAGTTAGACAAGAAAATGTGTATTTGAAAGCAATTTCCACTTTGAGGAGTGAGCAGATGAAATATAGCTCACGTAAACCTACTTAATTGTTTTCGTATTATTACGCCAGGTTTGGAAGGTTACCCGCAACCCTCTCATCCATCTTGGGACCGCATCCCGTACCAACACGCACATTCCAGTTGAAAACACGTTCAATTTTAAACTGCAAGCAGACATTCCTACATAAGCAAAACGATGCGAGTCGTTGTCAAACCAACACAAAAGATATCAATCCGCGCATACAGGAGATGACAGCAAAGCTCATAGATCAAACCAAGATTCTGCCGAGCTTTATAGCGCAGCGTAGCGGAAGGAATGGCAAAGTTTGACAAGTTTGACTCGTGCAGTTTGACAACGCTAATAAACAAGCCGAGATCAAGTGCTCAAGTGTAAGCTAACGTTACATGTTCGTACACTTACAAGGTATAACCCTTTGAGCGCGGTCTCTTTGAAGCAGACGCAACACATTATATGCTGGGGTGATGCGCAAGCTAGTTGAATTCCAAACTCGTTTATTTTTACCTCGGTAGGAATTCACCTGTTACCTGATGTTACAACTAGAGTATCGAGACGACATGGCTGTGACGTCAGCTATGTCAGATATTGTGATTTGTGTTTTGATTTTTGATAGAATTCCAAGATCTGATTTTCGTGGAAAATGTTATTTACTGAGTTTTTAAGTGTCCCAAAAACACGAGAAGTTCTCCCGTGTGTTCAACTACACATGTAACACAGAACCACGGAACATAACACGGTATGTGACAACATGAACATAGATAATAAGAATAATGATTGGGTTGTACGTAAATGTATATTTTATAAGCACATGTTGCACCATTTACTCTAATTTTGAATTATGTGTACAATTTTCAAAGTCAGAACGAAAAGTGAGAAATTGTTTTTAAAACTGTTTTAAAATGTACAAAGAACATTAGCAATGCAACTTGTAGGAAAAGAAATGTAAATAGTGGACTTGGCTAGATTCAATTCATGATGTAAACATTGTACAAGCAAATACGCCACAAATATATGTACAGTTTGCACTGCTTGCTATAATGTACTCAAATAAGTATAATATAACTTAACTACATTACACCAAGTAAACCATCTTACTTTTTACTGTACAGAAACGTTTGAGTAGTGGGTGTACTAAAAAAAGCACACATTTCATGAATGTGCTTTAAAGTTAAGTATCTTGTGCGGTATGACTCGAATAACGACGTAAAACGTCATCCTGTTTGGATACATAAAATAAATTATACTACGGAATGGTTTGAGTTAATGCATTTTCTCCACATAAATATATAATCAAAATATATAATGTTATAAGTAATATACAAAGTAAACTGTTTGAAACGAACCGAAACAGAATCATCGCTGAAAGGAGTGGTTTTCTTTTCGGCGGCCTTTTTGAAGTATATAGGGCTACTACGTTCAGAACCCGCTAGTCTGTAATCAGATGGATGTCTACCGGGCTGGACATCTCAACTGGCTATACTACCATCGTGTTGTCTGAGGGCGCGGCCAAAGTATTTTGTTTCACCTGCTGTGGACATGCGGTGTCATTCCATCACTATTATATATAGACAATATTATGATGGCATTTACATACAGGTTCAGGTTTTTAGGGAGTCGATGAATGAGTGTGTCACTTTTTGTGCACTCACAGACAGACACAACTTGGTGATGGCAAACGCGTGTTTTTCATCATCGATGACAACATGGCTAACTTCAGAAACAGAAGCCAATTAGCAAAGACTGCTCTATAAGGAGAGGAAACCTAGAAGATTTTAAGCAGCAATCCTAACAATCATATACATATTATAACTGATATATAAGTTAACTTAAATGCACCATTAAAAGTGTACACGTCTTATTCCGATGCAATACAATGTGTTGTGAAAAAGTCGAGAACGAATCAAAACAGTTGATCTTACATAAGAAAACAGCGAATCAGCACATGCCGTCATATGTACACGTCAATACGAAGATGTCAGCAAACAGTCTCAACATCTGTTTGTCAACAACGCAAGTTTGCAACCGATGTTTGACAGTGTTGAAGACGAACCTGGCGAGGTATGAATGAAAAGAAAGTAGAAGCGAACTTGCGCGTGGGAAATAGAAAGGTATGCGAATGGTGGAAATGTACGATATTCGAGTTCGTTGGGGTTAAGGGTTGGGGAGGTTATCTTACATGTATAGAGAGGACAGACCCCATTTCAATACTATCGCGATGGGAAGGGTTGGAACGTCTTCCTTTGATCAGATATTCCAGAGGACGGAGATCTAATGTAAAATGGTTACTTTGTCGGCGGATGCAGAATGTGCGAGCGAGCCACAGGACAGTGCACCGTCAAAGAGTGGAAGAACGTTAAGCATTACTCAAGACTTTAATCAACAAACACGCGTCTAGCAATAATAAGAGTAGCGACCATGCAAACAAAGCACATTACGCTAAATGAAATAAACGTATTTGTTGCTAGAAAGAAAACGTATAATACTTTGAATTTTTCTTTGTATTGAGCTGCCACAAGTGCTCCATCTTTAAATTCTCACATTTCTATCCAAGGGTTCATATGTATCAATTTTTATTAATTTCCGCTAATAGTTTCTTATCAAATAATTGTTAGTTTATTCAAAAAGATTACTCATTTCCGAATAATAGAAAAGGGTAGTTTATATTAATAACATTGAAACATGTTCAAAAATTCAATAAGGATATATAAATGTTATGCCATTAATTAGCATTAATTATTTATGTTGGTACACACAAAAATTCCTACGAACTTGTCAAATCGTTAGTGTACTACCTAACACATTATGTAACACAACGATGTGTTTACATCCTCTGAGTAGTTTACAAACCCAACGAATACTTTTAGGATAATTGTTTCGTCGACTAGTTACAGCACTACAGGTGGTTGGGATTGTTTACTCGTATTGCTGATATGTCTACGTATCCTATCTTATAAGATTTTTTTTAGGGAGACAGCAATATTCAGAAGATGCATATTTGCTTTCCTCCCTTTGAAATCAGCTTCTATTTACTCTTGAGACTGAGAATAATTTGTTTGAGTCTGCTTATCTATCCACCTGTCAGGTTCCCGACACAAAGAGGAACGGCAGATAAACTATAGCAGCGATGATGATAAGGCAACGTGAAAAGATGGAAATAAGACGGTACAGTCGACTAGGATCGAGTAGCTCCACATGACAGGTTCTCACACACATCCTGAAGCTAAGTCACTTTACTTCATACCTCTCTTTCCATGATTCTCTACCTTAATACCTCTGGGTGTAAACAAGACGGGTGCTTATTTGTATTGTGAATTAATCAGAACAGATCAGTGCAATTGATTTGTATAAAGTGAGCAGAATAATATCGCACTGTATGGAAACAACAAATATAAGTAACGAATCTAATACAGTTATCGTATTGTATAAGCATGACAATCTAAATAACGTTTAGAAACATTAGTGTGCAAGTAGTAGTTGAAATAAAATTATGAAAATATGAGTTTTTAATAACACCGAACGACTGTACGTTGGAAAATAACAGTTTAATTTTCACTGGACGTACGGGAGATACACATGATACTGTACCAACACAGCACACACCAAAACAATATGTGAATAAGGCATCACACCACCTAACGCGTGGGGTTGAAATATTTGTCTTGTCGACATACATGATGCATAGCAAGTTTAGTTCAGAGCTCTGCCGAGGCAGGTGTCGCCGTAGAAGACCCCGACACGGTGTCGAGACGACCGCCGCGGGGGGGGGGGGGGGGGAGGGAGGGGGGGGGGTGTCCACAGACCGGAAATAAACACGTCATAAGAAAGGTCCCGGCATCAGGTTCTGACATGAGCCTCGGGGAGGGAGGGGGGTTACCAGCTGACATCAGAGATCACACAGCGCATATACATCTTCACTCGACGCATCGCATGGCCGAACCGCTAGAAAATTCAATTCGAAATATTCTACATAGGAAAAAAACCTCACATTCACTGAATAAAATGCAAATTGCAGTTATGAAGATTTTTTATTTAATTCAAACTGTGGTATACATGCGACCTGACTTTCTCGAACAAGATAAACGTTTAAATGTAAAATTTACTTAAAATTATTATAAATTAGCCTTTAATAATCCGTATTAAATACTAACATGGAAACCGTAAATGAGTAACGTGAAAGATCCAACTATTAAGCATATGATCTATTTTATATGTACTTTTTCTTGTTAATATTTCCAAGGTAAACATGCTACAGGCGTAGAGCAGACACGTAGAGCAATAAAACAAAACAGTAGAACTAAATAAATACGTCAATGGTGGAGGTGCCGAGTTTAGCGTGTAAATATACCAACCGTGTGTTTGCCCCGCGCTTTGTCTACCAGTGACGTCACTACTGGGCAGGATTACTGTTTCCACGGCAATGGTTTTACCAACAGGCAAGTATAGTTTAGTAAAAACATTGTTTACCGCATATTCCAGCAAGTAAAGACGATAGCATCAAGATAACAAGCAAAAAGCGGAATAAGATAAGGGAATTATGTTGTTTCTTTAGACAACTCTGGTTCACGACACGACGTACCGTAATGCAGACTTAGCCGCACAGTCGTCGCTGTGAACCGCAGTCTAAAAATGATTAAAGTAACTGAAAGCTAACACCATTTTTAATATTTCAAAAATTGATTATGTAAAACCCTAAATAAAAATGTTTACTTTAAAATTATAATATGTAAAGAAGTCAAAAGTTTACATTCAGCAACCGACCTCGCGGCCATGCGAAAACAAATACCATAATGTGATACCTAAACCTAGTTTATAATTAGTTCAGCATTAAGTTTCAGTGCATAATACGAAAGACCCACCTATACTATAAAAGATACGGAGAAACAAAATGAAACTATAAAGTGTAGACCTACTCTACCCGCTACCGTTCACGACTACATAATTAGCGATAAGCTCATAGGTAGAAGCGGATAGCCCGTCACTCGTATTATGAGGGAAGGCTTTTTCAAGAGTGTTTCATATTACGAACCCACAAAACGTATGTTTCAGATCCACGATACTCAATTACGGAGCATAATTCTATGAAACTGAGACATACTCGTATATTGGTTTCGTATACATACCGACGCTATTAACTTTTCAAAATAGGTTTTTAAACCTCTTTTAAAATGTTCATGCTTTATTTAATGTAAACCCTATTTAGTTATAAAACTGATTTTCAAAGGTGGACAATAAATAAATACAATTATAGAACTACAATAAAACAAAATATAAAACCAAGTTGAATGTTTTTTTAATTCAAACTTTTGTAATTCCAAGTGGACTGTAGGGTCCTTGGAAATTTGAATTAAGGAGAGTCTGAACCTTCTTCAAAACATTCAGGAATTTTATTTCTCGTTCAACAAGGTTGTGGATGAAGAGAGGAAAGAGGATGAAGAGGAAGAGAGGAGACGATGAAAAGAGGAATAAGAGAGGACAAGAAACGAGAATGATTAGGCCTAATGTGGACTGTAAAGTGTTGCACACTAACTGTAATAATTAAATATTGATTGGACGTGTGACTATAAAACTAACCTAACAACAACCGATGACATAGTTTTTTAGTTTTTTTGGTGGAGGGGCCGGGTAAAATATTTTGAATTTCTATTTCATTTCCCGCTGTCAATGGGGCAGTAGCAACGCACTGTCAGGTACTCTTAATCGATTGATAACTTCAGTTCAACGCGATTGATAGCTACATGATTTTGTCTTCCGTTAATTCGCATGCTTTTCTCCAATACACCGAAATAGGCAGCTCCGCTCTGTACTGCAATAACGTTCTAACTGGATATTACTGGTGGACACATCCGTAACCAGCTAAACATAACTGTGTGTGTGTTAATACGCGTGTGCATTCAAAACCCCGAAACTGGGTGAGCCTGTAAATCAATTCAATGGAATGGGCATTGTCAATATTTATTATTTACTTTCAACGAACATTAACCAATTACTATAGGCAGTAATTGTTTCAAATAACAAAGCGACCTCTGCTTGTACGCATTCTGATAAAAACATTAATTAGGTGTAGATTTATAAAATAATTCACAATGAATACGTCGTTTATAATGTGTTGACTGTTGAGTAAACTGATGGATTCATACACTGTTTTGCTTTAGGACTCGAACTGGAATACGTAAAAACCTTTCAATAGAGCAACCTACGTATTTTTACTATAACTGAATAGGATATCCATTAAAATCCATAGATAATAAAGTTACATTATTTTATGAATATCACGTGAACGCTCAACGTACAATGAAGAGGAAGGAAGGAATGAGAAATATTTTCCATAAAATAAAATGAGATACGAAACGATAACGAAGCGATATCTAATGGGTAAGAATGTAAGCAGATAATAGTAATTACTAAATAGTTTGTAACGAATAATATAACTTTCGTGATGTAAACAAGACAAACTTGGTCATAGTATAAACACGAAAAGCTCGCTAAATAATGACGTCATAACTTAATGCATGTCTTGGAAGGGAGAGGAATGTACATAAAATGAAGCGACAGCTCGAGCACCTCACCGCATTCCTCACAAGACAAAAAACAACATACTTAATTACCATCCCATCATAACTAATGATCTATTGCAGTTTATATTGATGCGATGAAGGCAAACACCGCTGTGATCGATAAAGCTGGCAAACCGTCAATGAAAGCATCAACATGACACTCCTGCGATAAGCGACAGCTGCTGTGTGGGACGATAACATACTACATACGCTCCGAAGAGGGGATTGAATGCAGGAAATTACATATCTCGGTGCACGTGAGTAAACATGTTGAAAACAAGGTTTCAACATAATGCTCAGATGTCCATTTTACAGAGATGGCGAAGAATCGAACTGTTCTTAAATTTAATCAGTCGATGTTTGCATTTTACCTTTGGCACCTGCAGGATACAGGAAAGTATTTCGGATACTTTCGGTATGAAAAAAAAGAAAAAATGTAGCCAAATGAAGCAAAGGTATATCTTCAAAAATGTATTAGATTAACATTCAGATACACATGAGAATAACTGATACTTTGTAAAGAGAAAGCTTCCATTTTAACGCTGCACATAATTCCATTTGTGAGTGTTTGCACGTGCAAACGAATCTGTGAATACGCGAGTCATTTAGCGTTTTAATAGCTTGAACTGTTCGTTTAAATATTATTATAGCACTTGCATAACATAAACATTAACACTAGCAAGTATACAACAGTTCGAGATCACTTGTTGTGATTAGTGGCTTTAGAGCATGCAAGCGGCGTCTTTGCCCTGAGCACGTCAGCAATCAAGTTATTACAACATGAGATTAGTTGCTCTATTTGGCAATGTGTCGTAGACTCATTAGTGCATCTAACATGAAGCAAGATGTTCTTCATCTTTAAGTACTGATCACCGCTTTACACAGTTACACTAGATAACAGAGATGGAACATTAAGACTGGATTTTGAATTTTTGCAAATTACGATAATTTACAAATAAAACAATGAACCTTAAAAACACATCATCACATGGAGTAAATTGTTGACTCAACAGAGACACATTTTACTACATTTTTGACAGCAAAATTCCACTGTCTTGTATCGCTGCGTCAATTGACATAAAATTCCTGACGTTTGAGGACTCTGGCCGCGAAAGCCTAAACCAAGTTTTTGACATTGTTGTTCACATCTTTATTTTCGTTACGATAAGCATAACCAAAATAGTGTGTCTCGCTCAAATATATTCTCCTCGTGCTGTTGTTGACAACTCTCTGTAGAAATGACAGCGTCGAGGGTCGCGCTTCATCGCAAGATCCGTCTCTCGCGATCCACCCAACACAAAAGCTTCCCCGAAGAGGCCTAAAACATTTCTTGAATGGAAAACACGATTTAAAGACCGCGTAATAGCCAATAAAAGCAATAAATTGCTTGTAACTGTAACGTGAGGAGTGTTTAGGCCCAGTGGCGCCACGGGGGGTTGTAATTGAAAGTTGTAATATACGACTACACGGGCGGGATGTCCGAGCGCCAGTGTTTCATATATCGCAGCGCAGCGTTACTTATTGGATATCCAATAGGGGAAGACAAGTGGAAGAAGGAACTTCTGCGACTGGGATGGTTGGGTGAGATAACCAGTCGATCGTGTAGATAGCCTATTCGAATCCAGCTTGATGTAGCATTAACTAAACGATCTTACTCGAATAATGTCAATACATTGTACTGTTATACATCACCCTACTTTTGGATAAGTATCATTGTGTTATTCTGTATTGTTCATTATGAACTAAAGCCAGTCAACACATTATAAAAGATTTACATGTCTTAAATGAGGTGCGACTTGACTCCTAAACTCTCTAGTTTTTCTAAATGCCATGTTGTACAGCAATTGGTAGGCTACATAGCTCGACCAAACGTCTATACTATTATTGTTTTCTGCTTTTGTTTTGCAAGAAACAACTTACCAAAATTTCGCAAAACTTAGCTTCTGTTTGGCACAACGTATCTCCAAAAGTTTGTAAACCTATTCACCTGTTTGGCAAGAAAAGAAATCGTCCAACTTTTGTTAACATTTCCATCTCTGTGACATGGAAACAATTCAGCCGTGGCTTGTGTTTAGTTATATTGTATAGTCTGGAGAACGAATGTAACGAGGTGATTTTATTGGAGGAAGACAAAACGGAAATTCGGATTCCAGTCGAGCGGGTTGCGGCCAGATTTAACAATTCCGAACCTAAACCTAATCCCGTTCTGCACCGTTCAAACTTCGGTTAAGGCTCGACCCATTCAGGCAAAAACTTGCTTCTTGTTACGATTCTACTCCTTGTATTTTGTGGAACGTGGCAGAGAGTTGTTTCTTTATATTGCATAACTAGCGCCAGCCAGTGACGTCACAGTCCTATAGTGAACAAAGGAGGGGGCTCAAAACGGTAACACAGAGATTGGAAGTAATTTCAACTTTCAATTGTTTCACGCCAACTGGTCACTACACTACTCTTTGTGCACATGGTGAATACGTATAGCATTGCCCACCGCGCCAACTAGCAACAGGAATTATAACTTTATAGTTGATATCACATTTAAAAGCCAACTATTGCGCATTACTCTATACTCTATAGAGTCTAGACGTAGGCAAGCGTGTATTCTATTAACGTTGCTTATTATATTAAAATTGTATTTGCGTTTAAGTTTGATATATCTCCGTTATTCTCTACATCCTTGATGTCAACACCTACGATGGCGATTTCCGCACCAATACTAAATTCAAATTTTGTCTGAAGAGAACATACAACTGGAAGACAATACAACTGAAAGACACGTTTTCACCACCATCATGCCATTATAGAAAAGAAAATAGATAATTCAATAGTCCCTTAAGTGATCTAAAGGTTGTGTTGTAAGGGAATGCATCGCGCCTTCGTATTTGTCAAGGGAGCTAAGCCCTCCTTTTATTGGGGAGACGGAGAGAGAAAAACAAGTTAACAACTTACAAGAAAAGGGATTTTCACTTCTGACACACAAGCAGCCATAACTCACATCTGTGTTTGCAAATCATGACGTGCGTAATATAGGTTTTTCGTCAAACTACTCGGCGCAAATATCGGGCAATGACTGCAGAGTTTCTACGACCTCGTGACGTCACAAGGTTCACGTTGAGAGGAAAAGTCTACGGTAACGATCAATCATAGACGAAGGCAAAAACAACTGAAACAATGTAACTGCGACCTGACTACGCGGGATACTCACACTTATAACCAATCAAATGAAGACACTCAGGCAAGGAGAGCCGTTACGTTCCAAGTAAGATACCCTAGAACTATTAAACTTACGATTTAGTTGAACGAGAAATTTAACACTAATTCGACGGTTCGCAAAACGAGTAACAAAATGAGTGGCTACTAATTAATAATCTTACGTATCAAGTTCTAATCCTCATTATAACAATAATGTTAAGAATGATGTAGACCTCAACCACATAATTAGTGTCCATTCAGGTAGCCAAACAAATCGGCTCGGGAAAGATAAAAAGCAGCCAGTATCGTGGCTCACTGGCGTAGATTTATGTGTGTTGCCGCTACAGCTTGATCAGACTTTGACTTCCGGTTCAGGATTCGGTAACTTCCACAACGGTATTCTATGCTTTTTGAAACGTCACAGTGATCAATAATTGTTATAGTATCCGCCACTATCGTGGACCATTGCAAGAATACATACATTAATTTTTAGAACTGTGTGATTCTGTAATATTTAGTTTATATATTATATATTATTTTATTTATTTTATGTCTACCATATACTTGGCCGTAAAACTGATAACAATGGAGGTCACTAAACAAAACTACACAATTTAGTATTTACATTGTAACGATAGTAAAAACAAGGAACAAAATAAAATAGAAATTAAGATATGAAAACAAGGACACCGAATGTGTTATTATAGAAACTAGAGGCCGAACTTACTTTTCATCCAACACGAAACTCGGAACTAAAGCTACTAAAGTAGAATTTTCGAAATAAATGTGTGCGTGGCATTTGAATCCGATCTCTCAATGGAGCGTTGCATACTGATGTGCTGGGACTTGCGGCTCATTGGGTTGTGTCGCCGGGCTATGCTACAACAGTCGGCGCCCGTGAGAGCTATTTGTCAGCCACCGACTTCAACAACACCCATTTCCTTGGCTATCGGTAATAATGTCACCAGCTTGACCGGCCGCGCACGACTCCAGTCAACTGAACAATACTGTCAACGAAGAACACGACTCGTTCGCTCTTTTTACACTTGCCAATCAAAATCACGGGTTTTTCAGAAATAATATTGTCCTTGCTTGTGTTGTATGTTGAACAGTTTATTAGTGCCATACAGTAATGTTTATCTCTTTACAATTACTAGAGTACTACTACTTTATGAGTATGACTTTACAATATGCAGTAAGTAAACAATACCTTGAAAATCATTACAGAACTGAATGCTGAATAGTAATTAATTTTAATAAATATAAACATAATTGTGAATGCAATTTTAAGTGTATAGTATTAATCTTTAAAAAGAAGTTTGAAAATAGAAATTCCAAACAAAGTTGTGAGGAGCCATTATTAAAATGAAGTGATAATGTAAGATAATTAAGAATTAAATATTATTTAATATGGACAAAAAATGTGGTTAAAATCAAGAGATCCGAAACATTTTCATATTTGTCCTCATTTAATAAATCCAATTATATGTTTTAATAAAGCCTAAGATTGTATGTTGCAAAAAGGGGTTCAATTCTTATGCTTTTTAATCTGCCCCAGATGATACATTGGACCCCCCGTTGTACATTTTCCGCTATCTTGTAGTCGGTACAGCAGCGAACGAACCCCAAGTTTCGAGGTAAACCTACTCGAACTAGATATCATAAAACCTTCATTGCGATAAGAGTGTTCTTCCTCAGATTTTCAGCGGGAGAACCACTAAATCAATAAGTTAAGCTATAACTCAATAATATCTTGTGATTGGGTTGGCTGCGTCCGAGATTGTGCTGCACAAACTTGTGCGCGTTCCTCTGCCTCAAGTGGGGCATACACGGGCATATAAGTCGCACCAGGAACTTTAGCAAGTAGCTAAGTGGGGCATACACGGGCATATAAGTCGCAAAAGAAACTTTAGCAAGTAGCTTTAAATTTAAGTCAAACAGTAAATGACTTGTTTCACTGAACTGGGAAGTAGTAGACGAAACGTTTACCACTTTGTGTTTACAAGTAGGACATACGGAATGGAGATGGTTCTTATCTTCATTCAGAGGGAAGTCAGTACACCGACAAGTTAATTTACACTTGCAACCACCATCAACGGACGTCTAACTTTAGAAAGAAACTTTCAGAACTATCTTACACTAGGATATTACAATACAATGGCTCGGCAAGAAACTTGCCACACAATATCTTCGTTCGAATCGAATCTTGATAAAACTCGCGGCAAGACGTTTATTGTAGACTTTGTGTAACTGCTATGTTGCCTAAATATATATCAACACCGAATAGTATTCAACTGCTTCTTCTCCTTTATATTATATTGATCCTCCCTGACTCGAGGCTTCTACATAAACGGGAACGTACATTCCAGTTCAGCTCTGGTATAGCCAGTGTTTGACAGAACGTATATATTATACATTATGCGATCTTTCTCCGATGAATTCATCTTTTTCAGTCAATCTTGAATAGCCTAAATAATCTAGAAATGCCACCGATAAACGACAGACAGCTCGTGGAGGGTGCATACCTTTTGCATGTTGATATGAAGAAGGAATTCTCATATCTTTTCAAAATACAGACGGAATGAAAAATGGAGGACATATTTTTCCCACTCCTTTCACCATCTCAGGAATTCGACGACCAGAATTTAGAATGTCGACTACGTATATTGGTTTCGGTTTGCGTGGTAAATTGATCCACCAAAATCTAGGCATGATATAGATCCACGAACGACGGCACAGACGAAGGAGGCAGGGGTATCAAAAAAACCATATCGAGGATTGTATCATCGGCAGAGAGAAGTCAACGCCACGGAAAATAAGATTTCACATTTTCGCAAAATTTACGATGTACCGGTACCCACTATATTTTACAGCGCTGTTCGTAAAGTCTTTACTTGAAATGTATTGTGTGTCAATTATTATTTAATAAAGACACACTTGATGTTTCCACGAAGTCTGCCAGTTACATCTAGCAAACAAGCATCCATCAATAACCCTCGTCTGTTTCGTATTCGTTCATTGTTGCATCGTGTGGGGGTCCGGTGTTCACGGGGGGGGGGGGGGGGGGGGAGGGGGGGGCAATGAATGTTGGGGTGAGATGCCCCTTAATGCCAAGATGTCAATCAACAGCACAGCATAAATATACCAACTCGACTGATCTATACTTCATTAAAATTAGTTTGTTAGTCGTAAATCTGAAGACGAGGCGTAACATGTTTATCCATATTCTAACAATGAACAGCAAGAATACTCGTTTCTCGGTTTCGTTTTTTTTTTTGTTTTTAAGAAAGCAATACGATTAAAAAATCTGACAGTAAGACATAAAATGCACGCGACGTTATCATCTCGCCAATGAAATAGCAAATTATTGTGAACACGAACCCGAAAATCACAACACGGAAGGTATTCTTAATATGGGCACGGTTTTTAAAAACTGTTTCTAACACTGGTTCAGATTCAAGAATTACACGGTTCATTCTGGTTCGATTGTACTATAATGAAGTCAGTGAAACATAACAATTCATCAAGGTTTAGCAATCAAGTATACTCCTCGTACCAACGGTTTACTTCAGCCTGATCATTACTCAGACTGTTGTTTACAATGAATGCTAAACATGGTGAAGGCGTTGCTACGCGCACCTGTGAACCGGGCTCTGCGATGAAGAATGGCCAACCAAGTGGGATGATGGGAACACCCCCGCAAGAAAGTATACAGCACGCGTTCTCCGTGTGTGCCCTACAATATTATTTGGTGTGATTAATCTTCCCGTCTCGTTCGTAAGCGGGGGAGGGCGGGGGAGCTGATTGGCTCCTGGTTTTATTGGTTCAACGTGGCTAGAGGATCGCGAGCACGGCCACTGTACAAAGGCGGACGAAACTCAGCCAATTTATTGGAAGTGTTTCTTTTGTCAAGTGGTGTGGCTCACATTTCTATCGCAAAGATATCTCGACTGAAACAAAGGATGCGGTATCGGTTTTTGACATGTCCATCCTTCTGGGCTGATATTTTCAATCAATTTATCTATGTGATTCCCGCTAGTTTATTGTGTTGTGTTATACGCCGTTCTAGTCTACATTCTTGCTCTCTTTCTTTCTCCGCACTTCAATCACAGTCACAAAACCGCCACAGAGTGAACCGAGTGGAAAGAAACCCTACGATAGGTTTCTCGAGCTCTTCAGTGCTTCACCACAGGAAACGTTATTTACCATTGTGACCATCAAGATTGGCCTTTAGGGCGATGCCTCGAGTTCAATCCACCCATCTATCCTTCCTCAATACAGGTCAACAAATTGTGAGAGGTTTGTAGGAGACAATTAATAATACGATAAACTAAACAGGGAAGTTAAAATAATTATAATTCTTCACTTATCGTACCTATCTCCTAACCATTGAACTATACCATTGAAATAACATTAATTGTTTTGGAATGCGATAATCAAAACGAGAACAGAGAAATAACACTTATATTTAACGGTATTAGGCGGGGTGGGGGGGGGGGGGGGGTCTTGGAAGACCGGTGAGGATGAGGGGCGGGTGTGGTTGTGTACAGAACCATGCACCGTCATCATGAGCGAGTCGGTGCCAACCAGAGGGTAGTTTTCTCAAATACTGACACTTGGTTGGTCAATGCCTCACTCATCTATGAGCCTATGACGTCAGCATCCACAAGGTCACTATGGAACGACTAGTTCCCACGACCTAAGCGTTAATGGTTTTCAGTTCTGATTTTGTCTTCCCAATCGAAAACGTGCGTACGCAGTGCACGAACATCGACCGCTACGCACCAACCGCAATCGTTCTTTCCTGCGTTTGAAATCAGTGTTCTCGTCACGTCACTCAACGCTAAAATTCACTTTCATTTTGTTTTACGTTCACCTCTTGAAAAGGTGAGTCGTTATAATGTTTTGATTCAGCAGTTTCTTGCTACACACCTCAATAACAAGTTTGCTTGATGTTATGCGTCGTTATTTGTTTACAGTCAATGACGCCAACTTGTAATTCGCTGTAATCATAAATATTGAAACATTGGCTACCGGTTTTTAACGGATTGTGTTACGTAGTTAATGACAGTACCTAAAATAAAATATAGGTTACCGGTAATTGCTACTTTATTAACGTTCAATTTATAATAACATGTTCGTATTGAGAGCTGCATGTGTGTTGCGGTAATACTCAAAGCTCTACATTTCATCTTAACATTTTTTAATGACATTAAGGAGACAAATTGCCCTATTATAATCTGACGACTCTTAAGCATCATGGAGGCAGTTCATTTGCGCGTGGCCTATAACGAAATAATAACACCGGTGTAGATAATATTACATTTAAACATTACGGCCTCTAAAAAAGTTAAGAGTTTGAAGCTATGGAGTTTCTACAAATGAACCAGTACGTTGATCACAATGCTTTCATTATTTCGAGTATCTCCGAATAATACATATAATTTTCTCCTCGCTCATATCCCACTAAACCATTCTCCGCTAAACTTGATATCGACTATCGAATGAGCGCGCTCATAGAGAATGGGTCCATCGAGGGATTCTCGCATTCATGGAACATGTTTGCACTGCACTCACCTCCCACAATGCAGTATTCACTTGGTTATGCACACACTCACTAGATGAACCTAATTTGTAAGTGTTTGAACGTTTCAAACCAAAAACACACATTCTTAAAAGCAATGCAATGCATAAAATTAGTCACTATCCATTGTGCTACTTATATAAAGGGACACAAGGTACGTAAGACGTTTTATTTTTAACGGACATATTATTATTATTATATGTTCTTTCTTCCTCTTGAGATGGAATATAAAACTTTTCTATTTGGGTTTACGTCTCCTGCGCCAGAGTCTGTAATTATATTAGGGACTTGAGCTACACAGCTTTTACTTCTTTCTTTTCATTCCCCGACCGAAGCAGCAGAGAGCCCGCACAAAAACCGATTCCGAAGCCGCCAAGTTTTCCTCCCCCAACACCTCAGACCACACCTCACCTCACCTACGCTTGACAACTGAAAAACCTATATACGATTGCGCGACGAGCTTCACCAGCGATTCCCTTCTAGTTTCGAACACATTTGTCTCGGGCGCGCACTTTTTTCCGATCTTTGGCCGATCTTTACTTCGAACGGGGGAGTTTACATGGGCGAGTGCATGTTGCTACTTCTTATAAGGGCGTCTTTTAACGGCAACTTGCGAACCGAGCGGAAAATGTTACTCGACACCCACGAAAACACTCGGTGGTGATGCTAACGTTCAAGATTTATTTTCTTTGCACTACCTCATGTTCGCATCAAGCCTGAGTGTGTGACAGAGTAGTACACAGAAAAAGATAGTTTGCACCTTTATTTACTTGCATACTACTAAAACAGTTTGCATGCAACGGCAAGTATAGGGATTGCGTTTACGACTACACAAAAAGTGTCCGCATAGGTTTGAATTTGGAACTGTTGTCGATCCAAAGCCATAGAAACGTCAGGTGTTACATCGGTTAACACTTCTCTACACGACCCGTTTAGCGTAATGATGACGTCACTAGTAACGTCCCACTCGGATATCTTCGGACATCTTCGGACACAGCAACGCACAACTGGACCAAACACTCCAAACCGGTGGAAACAGTCGCACACGACACACAAAAGTGAGTGGGACTCACTTTAGACCAGAACTCACCTCTAGATGACCTGTTTGACCTACTGGTGACGTCATGATACTTGTCGCACCTGTCCAGTCCACGTTTCAGGGTTTGGGGGGGGGGGGCTCATTACCCAAGCCGGGGCACCGCCTTATTTGGGCAATCCGAGGACCACTCGCTGCAGACTAGGGCCATCGACCTCCCCTCCCCCCTCGCCCCATTCACCGACGAGCCTTTTAAGTTTACCTTAGATTTATTCCTCAATTATTATTGACTCTCGCGTACTTATCCTGTTGTACTATTCAGAAAGTCAAAAGGTGAAAGCAGACCACTCAAAATCTATTCTACTCCTTCTTAAATGGCTACAGCGCGATCAATTACAGAGTTTTTTTGTTTATATCTGTTTCGGTGTCACTGTGAAGTCGTAACGTTGCGCCAATAAGCTTGACTCTAAGCCTATGGTAATCTGCGACAACCCGACCAGACTTTTCTCCCCATATTCAGTGACAGTTTGAAGTTAAGACTTTTGCAAAGAGTTGCGCAAAAAATAAAAACCCGAAATATCAATTACCTTAATCCGTGTTCCTTACACTTGAACACGAAAAGGCAACATTACAGTAATAAAGTTTCAGTATTTCTACACCATTACGTGGTAATCCTAAGCGGCAGTGATATAGTTTAGGAAGTACAAGGACATAAGTCGCGTAGGCCCTACTGAGACCCACCTGCTGTCTTATGTAGAGCCGGTTGTGTGGATGCAACTACAGTGGGGGCTGCCGCTCTATGCGACCAATGCCAAGTCGCCTACTTGCTAACGTAGGCCTATTTGCATGTTGACATATACAATATTGAACATGTGTATTATTCACTGCAGCCATGAAAATATAACATAAAGTTGAAGAATGTAGCTAAGAATATGTATAAACGGTTGTATGAAAGAATACTTGATGTAAAAAGCCAATTACTAATTTACATTTGATGCTTTGAAGAGAAAATATTCACAAACATCTAAGATTTAAAATACAAGCTCCGCCCTCATTAGGTTTGAATTAAATTTGAGAACAAGTATTACACAGCTTCTCAGGTACCACAAAGGGTAACTGATTGGCTCAGAGCTCCTCCAAGTGTTCTCTCCTTTATAACTGCTCGAGAGAAAATGAAGCCGTCTTATTACTTTTCTAAAAAATACAGTCTGTTTAGATAACACAGATGTTTTACACAGAACTGAAAGAGCAGCGTTTACAAGGACACAAGTACACGCTACGTTGCCTGTATACCTAGCTGCTAAGATAGTGTAGGCGTAAATTACATATGTAAAGGGTTAGCCGGTTTCACTAGCAAATATTGATACAAAACCGGCCCTTAGCAGCAAAAGTTTGCACTGCAGAGCGGAAATATAACATTGAGTGTTGTTTTACTTTGTGTCGTGTGTTTGCCGCAAGCAAACTTACACTATCCTATCTGTGGTGTTCACTTGTAGTCACGAGAATAATAGAGAATGAATGAAAATGAAATGTTCGAAATGATTAAACAATAAAACGACGTCGAGGATATGTTTTCATTTGCGGATGTGTTCATTGAGATACTCGTAAAGCTTCGCGACTAATGCTGACGTCATCTCTAAAAACACACACGTTCATTGAAGCCACACTGGGAACAGGATTATCACACGAACTAAAACCGACACCCACTCCTTGCTCTATGTCAATGTATGAAGGTATATGCATAACATTATACACAGTACATCTTTTCAGTAAAATTACATCTCAAATATAGTTAAAATTCATGAACGACAAACGTATTCTCATATATGAAAACGGCAAATAATTTGCAAATTTACTCCAGACTTCTAATCGAATAAAAGCTGGAAGATGAAATGAAATAATGATTACTCTCAAATGAGAGCATGCTCTCTATTCAAATGTCTCTCTCCTTCTCTTCCAGTCACCTTGCCACCGTTCCTCGTCGGCTCTTATTCTACCGACGCTCATAATAGTTGACGATATACCAAGAGTTCGAGCAAAGCTTTCTATTTCGCGCAATGGGTGATTGGTAAAGAGAATCACACAATTTTGGAATCAAAGGAAATGTCTCGCATAAGTGGCCCAAAACTCAAAAGTGACTTCTATAGAGAAAGTTTGCTTTTAAAAGCCTTTCAGTTTAATCACAAGTGGGTGTAATCGTAACGACGGGACGCGAACAGTTAGAACTTAGTGTCACGTTGACTAACTTGTGTAGCAAGTCCAAGTCAGATTATTGAGACACGACAAGACAAAACACGTTCGTTAATCCCCTCATTATCTATATACGGATGTTTGTTTAGACATTTTATTACTGTGTCACTGCTGAAATAAAATTGTGAAAATAAATAATTAGTTTTAAAAATCGATCATATCGCATTAGGAAAGTGAGGCCGTTACTATCGTTCGTGACCAAAATAAGACCAATCTATACTAGTTTGGTTTGCAATCATGAGTAGAACATTTTAAACGTAATAACTGTACGGTAAAATATTGAATTCACTTGTCCATGAACCAATGCGAAGTACGCGACTTCTGATCGATACTTCAGATAGACAAGAGACAGATTGGATGAGACACAAAGTGAGACAACACAAACCAAACCAGCTACATTTCAATTTAGAGGCATCATTTTTTTCTGCAATATCAACGTTGACACGATCCTGTTGAGACCCCCCCCCCCCCCCCCCCCAATATAAACTTCCATTCTAAAAAACGTACATAATTATCCCTTCGTTGCCACAAGCCACCACTCAACCACTGTAAGCCGATACATTATCGAGGGCCAGTGGTGTAGCTATTACAGCTTCATATTGATGTCTGGATAGATTAGAGGCGCTGTGAACAATTAGCTTATTAGTAAGGAAGGTAGGCTGGCTGAAAGAGAATCTATTTCAATCTGTTTCTGACTGAACCGAATCGTTCAATCAAGACGACCATCTTCGAAGAACAATCGGGACCCCAGTACATAAAAGAGCGACCCCTTTTTGATATTTCTCCTGGTCTCTTCAAATAAAAAGTGTATTATATTTACTGAAGTAGCTAATTTCCTCTACATTTAAAAGTCATTTATTGATACATTCATACTTTCGCCTGATGATCATGAAATAAAGTTATAAATAATAAAAAACACAAACAATAACAACAATAATAATATTATGACAACTATACTAATATGTGTTGGTACATTTGAATGATAGACGCATCAAGTTTTGCTACGTGTTCACACTGTAATTACGCCTGTTAGTGATCAGATTTACTGTTAGCATGAGTTAATGAAATTTTCATGTTTCGTAATTGATGCAATAAAACGAATAAAAATAAAATGATTTGAAACAAATTTACTGAGGGAATTTACATTTGCAATCAGTTTGAATGGTTCTTTGCTATTTACCCGCTGTGAGCACTCGCTCGCATGGGGTAAGCTCACACTGTTTTTAATTGATTCAACGTTCCATTACACATACATGGAACGTAAAACAACTTTAAGAAATAAAAAATGTGCACAGTGTTAATGTTCTAACAAAACAATCAAATTCAAACAATTATTGTACAAACAAACAAACAAACAAACAAGATTCAATAACAGCAAGAACATCTAATTACTAACATCAACAGTAATTTGCATAGATTGACCCTTCAATACTCTTGAAGACCATATCGAAGGTCTGCACAGCAGGATATTCAAATGTTACAACCTTCACCTGCATAATATGAAAGATCATAATTATAAGGTTAAGTGCGCATATGATCAAGACCAGACATATTCATACCGAATGCCTTGTTCGGGGCTCGAACCCGGAGTACGGACGCCGAGTCTGTTTCCCCCCACTCAGCCGGGCCCAGCACCGTGTTCGGGCTCCTGACAGGGCCCGGGTTCGGGTCCCGACGCTGCCCAGATGTCTACACACCCACACATGAGCTGTCCGTGAACCTGGGCAGACCTTAGCGGTCACTCTACAATCGAATGAAAAAAATAATGGGCGGGAAAGTTACGTAAAGCAATAAGAGAGACGATAAGAGAAACAGGTTTCTCACTCTAACCCATTCATAAAGTCAACCATGAATAATAAACATGTACAACTAAGGCCTTGGTTTTTGGAACGGGTAGTAACTCCCATTGACCTGACTGGCTTTTACAAGGCAAGGCATGCAAATGTTTAATTTCCAGGCATCTAGTAATAAGCAGCTTCTAAGGTAGTTTTACCCTTAATGATAGCTCGGGAATTTCTTGTAGACAATAAACGCGGGCACGCCATTGTGGAATCAAGACTTCGGGGCTTGTACATAAGTTGCTGTATTCCCAACAAGTAAATGTTTATTTAATCCGCAATCTGATTAGCTACCTGAATGGGCGTAACCACGCTAGGTAATGCCATTTTATTCCGAAACATTGTTTGGTTTTACAGCCCTCGCGCTCACTATACAGTTGCTTTCATTGCCTTTCTTGCGCCTCGGCTTTAACGAAAACGACTCTGCGATGGTCGGGATTTTTCTTGGCATGTGCTTCAGTTCAAGGAAATGGTCTGAAATTCGGTTTCGATAATGCTGATGGCCTACACTCTTCTCCTTTCAAGTTAAAGGCCATTCACCGATACAGGAACGATTTCGGTTAGAGCGGCCTGGATCGTTTTTTACGTTTAGAAATCTGACAGAAATGTTAGATCCACGTGTGTCCTCGAAAGACCCTTCGGTTGCTGATATTTGGTGTTCCCATCTTCGGACCTTTAAACACATTGTTCCCAGCGGCAACGCAAAATATGCCTCTTGTGATTCTGACCGATCAGAAGTACAAATCATGTACGGAAGTATTGCTCGAGCTCTGAAGAGGGTCAGAACAACATTGGAGTTAGTCTGGGTGCGTTTCAGTCAGCAACACAGTCACACTAGTGAGACGTACAGAACTTAAAAACGTGAGTTCGTTTACTCCATTAAGCGTTGATTATTAATATCCGTGATCCCCATACATTTATACATCGTCGTTGTTTAGGGGGCAAAGCACCGCGCTGATTAACGTCCACCTTATCCATACCCATTCATCGTTATGAACGGAATATAAACGTAAAGCTCACATGCACACATGTGAACACGCTTTATTTAGAGTGAAACCCAAAATCATATCTTCAGATCACACAAAGCCATTGAATCAATTTATCGGTTTATCTGAACGACCATTATATATACTTCTGT
The DNA here is from genome assembly GCA_945910005.1 of Isoperla grammatica. NCBI lineage: Eukaryota > Metazoa > Arthropoda > Insecta > Plecoptera > Perlodidae > Isoperla > Isoperla grammatica. Next base: position 3,707,783 of record OX246739.1, on the reverse strand, counting down.
GTAGAATCGACTGCGAAATTATGAACGAAATCTCGATCCACAAACCTATACGCTGCTCCCTAAACCAGTAGTTGTGCTTCATCTATGCTAACCGTGGGAATCATATTATATAGAGTAGAATATAGATTGACGTTTAATCTATACAGGAAGGCATCACCTGCTCTTTGACAGCCGCCTCTTGCAGGTTACTGAATCGAACATGAACGCGGCAGGATGAGCATAATCAACGGGTCCTCGGAAATAACGCAATGAACTGACTTGCATAACGTATCCACTTGGTATTCAAGTCAGTGGATAAATAAAGGTAGATGATCTTTAGCTACAACAACGTAAAAATATCCCATTTGCCCTTTGCCGGGCACGTAGGAATTTAAAACGTTTCGGCTTTGCTTTTGCCCGCGTCTTCGCGATCGCCGTATCTCCCTATACTACACATAGTGGGTATGACCCCGTGCACGTACACGCATTCACTCCAGCGAAACACGCGTGAACCTGTTAACCCGAGATCTGCAATCGTTTTACGTGAAACGTCGAGATCTCGACGACGTCAAGTCGATACGCTCGTTCATTGCGAGCTGGTGACCGTATACGGTGATGCGCCTCACAGTGTTGCCATTCGGTGCACGACTACTCCACTCATTCTAACCTTGGCGTGCTTTCACATCAAACCCGTTTCAATAGAAGAAATATGAACTTGAAAAGTTATTTTAAAACTCGTGGTTATTAATTTAGTCATCATAATTGGGATTGTTCCTTATATAGCGCTCGCCAAGGTGATCAACGGTTTCTTGGTGGCATTATTTAAATTTTGGACTAGAGTGTACGGAAAAAACGTGGTCTTTAGCCGGTTTTAATGAGATTTCTTGTTTTGGTATAATTGAAGGTGAAATCAAGGTGATATCTAATCAACAGCTCCAGACAGTGGTGTTCAAATGTACAGGATCTCTTCTTCGAAAACGCTCACTGAGCTACCGAATTAATCCCACACTTGACCCGCGCAGATAGATGAAAGAACAATAAATGATAATAATGAAATTTATTTTTATACTTCAGCAAGCCTAATCTACATAGAATATCTGTACGTTTGATTTGTCTAAACAGCAGATTATACAACACAACTCCGGACGAATAGAGTTGTGGCTGATTGTATAAGAGTTATGTAAGATTGTAACCAACTTTTAAGTTGTGTAGACCTACACCCGATAATCAAATGCAACGTTTTCTATTGTATATTTTGTTTAAACCCAATTAAAAGCATTAATGACTAGAAGGTAGAAATGTTCACAACAACAATTACCGCAGATTGAAACTTACCAAACTTCCAAACGATCGGGCGAGAGAACAAACAAAACTACGTTCAGCCTTACCTGTAACAAAGGAGATAAGAAAACCGTTAATAACAAACAATACAAGACACCGTAGATGTTGTTATAAGTGATTGAGATCATGTGAGGCAATTGGACAGAATAACAACGCGGGGTTGAGAGATGTCTGTCTGTACATCAGCAATAGAATCAAGGGCGCATTAGGCAGGATTGTTTCGTACGAAAACCATCAGGGGAGATGGTTTTACAAAAGAACGTTTAATTCAGAAGAAAGTCCACGCATAACTTTTCTTAGCTGAAAAAATAAAACAGGCCAGCATTAAAAAGATAAATAGCTTTTATTTGAGAATTTTAATTAGCTACTAGAACTGACCCGTCGTTTAAAAGAAAATAATGCTCGAAGCAATTTAAAAAAGATTCCAACTTGAAGAGGGCGGTGGGTGGAAGTTAAGGCATCGCTATTAGTGAATGAGAAAAGTTAGATAATGAAAATTCGAAAGGAAAACATGTCAACGTTCTTTGTTCCCAGCAACCACTTACAGTTAAAAGCAGTGGAACCAAACGGAGCACATTTTTAATTGAAATTCTTCTTAAAAATTATCTGAAAGTGTTCTGCGAAGTATAAGTTACTTAGACAGTTAGTTAGCGAAGTACGAATCAGAAATTAATTGAAGACGAGCTACTCTCTGAACAATAAGAGACGCGTTCGCAACTAGTCAAGAACGTCTCAAAAGTGACAACTCCATCTCCCGCATCTACCAGAAGAGAAGCGATATTCTACGTCAACCAAAAGGAGGTGGGTAAGGTGAAAACACCTTGTTTTGGGCGAGTCCTCTTGGTCACATCAGCCAGACGGTCGCTTTGAAGTGTTGCCTTCAAAGAGTCTTATTTATCCCTTACATTTTAGTTTCTAAGAGTGTCTTTATGTGCACTCTTTGACTTTGAGTTCGAAAGAAGAAAGAAGCATACAGTAATTAATACAAACCACCCACGGAGCAAACTTGCAAAGAAAGGAGGTCTAATATTTCTAACACCTTTCATTGAGGTGAACACATCTCCAATTGGATGAAAGCGAGCCACCCACGAGGTAAACATGGCGACCATCTTGGCCTGCGCACGCCAATACGGTGCAGGCATGAACGCATTCAGACTGCTTGAAAATTTGAGCACATGATCCAACAAATTGTTGGAACACCTATGGCGAGACTGTGCAATTTCTTTAGAACACAATTCAATGAATGAATGGTTACATCACCACTTACATGGTGTTTTAACTATAGCGTTTCTTTATAATAAATGTTATAAGTTCATTTTTCCAGAATAGCTGATGAAACAACGCCATTTTTGACATAAGTAAAAACCTTTAATATGCGCGCCAGAAGTGCATGTGCAAACTGAACTGACCTGTATAAAACTGCACGTGGGTGGGGCGCTTATGTTTACGATTATGGCTAATGAACGCAAGTACGCGTACTTTGTTGAGACCATCTCTACGCATGTCAGATCTCTTCCACTGCCGCAGTACTTGAGGTTGTCGGCGAAACAACGTTGCGGAAACAAGACAAGACAGAAGAGAATCAATCTCCAGAAAGCCGGGATCAACCCACGGCCGCGACATAGAAAATAGAAAACGAAATATGGAAAGTAACATCGTAGCACATATATAGTTATGTTGTCAGAAGCTGCTGTGTGTAACGTAAGCTTTCCTTAGCACGATTTTTGTCATTATTTTTTAAAAAGGTAAAAAACCAAACTAAAGCCACAGGAATGATATTTTTTTAATATTATCTATTGACGAATTCTATATTATGTGAGTTGACAGGTGATTTCGTATGGCAAAAAAATTAATCTGGAATTTATCCCACAAACTTTGTGAATATATTATAATTAGTATCGTTTTTCCTCATTCTTCAAGTGAAACTAGAAGGTGTGTCTACAAATTATCATGGAAGAATTTCGTGTATGGTTTCAAAAGTCAAAATCGGTTTACATTTAAAATATGTAATGAGAACACAACCCAGAGATATCAATTACCAATTTTTCTGTTAACATGACCACGACTGGTTCTGTTTTGTCTCCTGACCAAACACGGATGTTTGGTGGATTTAAACATGGATTCATGTGTACTCATTCCAAATTGTTGTCAACCACCCACAAAGTCGCCGTTACTTGGATATAACTTCTGCAATCAAATCGACATCAAACACTAATTCGATTCGCTTGTACTATTATTTCGGTATGGTACTGATTCTCATGCATGTAATCAACAGCACGTGTTACCATAGTATTAACGTCAAACGTCAACCAAAATTCAAAATTTAAAAGAATGCGTTACGTGGTACAGTCGATCGTATTTATAAATTGAAATTAATCCTACAATCAATTCAATTTACAAATTCATAAAATAAGGCATAAAGTATAATAATTCATTAGATACCGTCAATTACCCGACTAAAATAACATAGACATTATGTATAAGCCTCTTATTCTAATAACCTAATATGGACAAGTAGATATTAAGTGACAGACAACGCAATGTATATAAAGTTCCAGACCAGTTTGGTTTGGCCAAACCAGAATTTTGGAATGTTCCCAAACTTTCACAGAGCGCCAAAAAATGAGTTACGTGAAGTCAGGTTAGTAACGAGTTTTCCTTTTTGAAATAAGATTGCGTTATTTATAATTGTTATTTTATTCAATGAATAGACTTCTTGTTACATTCGTTACAACACTGGAAAATTTAACTAGGCCTACTTATCCCCTTCGCCTCTGTCCCTCACAAATTCCTACGAAATAACATACTTTTGTCTGGAATTCATACAACTATCACTGCTATTATTAGGTCTGAAACGAGTGACGAACTAACGAAAACTTTAGACAAGACACTGGCAGTAATGGAATCATAGCATATCGTTGTCTAGCGTGGCAACATGAGGCGTATATGCACATATTAACCAGATAACTCTCCAAGGGCTCGATGTGTTATTGCTTCGTAGACAACTCCGTGCAAGCTTGCGTCACGTTGCCATGTTGCCGTGCCTGGTTCAATGCAAATGTTCTCAGCTCCCCGTGCCTAAAATGGAAATGAAAATCACGAGGGAAAATTGACACGGAAACAAATTGATGAAGCGTCGGCGTCTTCGCGAGGGTGGGTGAGATGCGCTGGTTCGCTCTCGGTTCACAGGAAGAAGACATTTCCCACCCCATCGCACATACAATACACATTTACGTAGGTGAATATTTAAAAATATAAACACGACCGTCAAGATAATTGTGAAATCTCAGAATGTCTCTACACTATTATTCATACTATTATTTACAATATGCTTTGCCCCAATTTCTGGCTTAGGAAAACAGAAACTGCATTTGGCTTTACAAAACAAAAAGAAGGGTAGTCTCATCTCACGATAAAAACCGAGCGACATTAACGTGCTTCAGTATCTTGAGACACTACACAATATTGAAGAGGTGATAAACAAGAATGATGTGAACTAAACATTGGATTCTAATTGTGTCATATATTAATTTGTATCGCTCGCGAAAATTAAGTTTAATTATGTAATTAATTTACTTTACCATTAACAATCTTCATGTTTAAAATACATGAAAATAATTAATCAAGTTTCATGTTCTTACGAAACAACATCTGATTGTTTATCACTTTCTCACAGAACATTATTTCTTAGCAGAACTCACCTGGCGTACAATCATTGGCTCGGGAGAGTTTCACTTTGTGATGTTTCAATAAAGCTCGCAGTTAACATAACACGTAGCACCAAAACATTTCTATTCTCGATAATTGATAATACATTCGATTAGATTGTTCGAGTTAACGAATCGTGAACTTAAGATTACAACAAGACTTCGTTCAGAGTTAATGTAATTGCGACTGACAAAGCGCGGGCAAAACATTTCGGGAGAAATTCTTTGTAAACAAAGTTCGAGTTCACGATCTGACAATATCAACTTTGTTCGTTACTGCTATCTTAATTAGGAAAACTGGAGAATTCTATTAAGATTTGATGTAGCCAGAAGCTTTGCTGTAACTTTCCACACGTTAAACGCCACCTAAAGTTGAGGAATAATTGAGAAGAGCAATGAAGCTCCCACACAGGCAAGCGGGAACTTAAACTCCTAAGCGTAGGACGGAAGCAAACAGACAACAACAATTATTAAAATACTAAAAGGGAATGCAAATAGAGACGTTATTTACTCTTTAATTTCGCTTGTATGCTCTTGCTTTATAGGATGTAATATAACGAACACACTAAGAAAGTTTTGACGACAAGATTAAAGAGTTTTCGAAAGTTGTGCTACAGTATCCATAGTGTGCGCAATATTAACAGAACTAACAGCAACACAAGTCTTGATTAACAGTAAACAGAGTCTGAGTAATATGACGGCATCCACCATTTTGTTATCTCTGTGTTCCACCATTTTGTTTTCTTTGTTTCTAGTGTGACACTTGACGTGGCACTATCGTAACTAACCTGCTCTATTAGCTATTTACCTTCCTTTGTAATTTTCCACACAAAATAATATGATAAAATTACTTCTTATTAACACACTTGTTTTGATTTGGCACCAAAATAAAGTAAAACTGTGAGAAGAATGAAATCAATACGTCTAGTACATCATCGTATTAAATTGTCGACTTCTAAAACTGAAATTAGCAAAAATGTGCTAGGAACAACAAATGAATACAATAGTAAAGTGGTGACATCCAAATCGTTCAAATCACTAAAAACTTGTACACGTACCAGTCAGGTACAGTTTAAACATTGAAACGAATGTGACTGACATTGTACGGCCCTAATTCGACCATTATTGGACCCAATCATAGCTAGAGGTTGCGAATTTAATTATATTTAATTTTTAAAATTAATTTTTATATTTAACTTTTAAAATTAATTATATTAACTGAATGCTGGGATATACACTATTTAAAATTCCTTTCCAAATACATATAGCTGTGGGTACAAACAGTGCATTTCGTTTTAATCAAGCAAGCAAGCAATTAAGAATCCAAGTTATTGCAAGCACAGATGTGCACACAGAATGAAGGGTTTCATACAATAACAGCACAGTACAGATTAGACAGGAACGTCGCTACAGTTTTAGTACATGTAAGAGTGTATATGTAGTCGCTGTTGAACGAAGCCTGAATGCTGCTTAGAACGTACGTAGCTAGGGTTCCCAAGTGGCCACGACAGATTTCAAAATCCAACTCTAATGCTGGGAAGTGGCATTTATTGAAACGGCAAAGTAGTTTCCTTTGAGCAAGTAAGTTGAGAGTCGCGAGGACGTATGGTCTCATGAGGCACGTCTACACAAGTGAACAAAGGCAATACAGAGCTAGGAAACTAGAGATTATGTGGTTTTATTGCGACATCATCGCGATCAACTTCATCCAAATGGAAATGCTGAACAGAGAAATTTGAAATAGTTTGGCGTGAGAATCCAATGTTTTTCTCCGTATCTTTTGATGGAACTATGCGGGGCTAGATATTAACAAAGTATACAGGAATCAACATAAAACTATTCAAATGTATTACGTTTGCATCAAATCCGACAGTTGAGACATCATTTAATTTAATTATTTTTTATTTTATCCTAAAACAATCAATTTTGTATTCGATTTCCAAAATATCTCCAGATCTTGATCATACCTAGTCCCGCATATACCACACTTTTGATATTCAATATAATTTTAAAGATACAAATGATAACTGTTAAATTCTTACACTCTTACTAACTTAACACTTTTAAGTCATTTGCAAATAATATTGGGAAATAATATAAATTAAATTTGACTTGTTGTAATTGCTACTTACATTTCAATAGTGAGTAAAATGGAGTTCATTGTTAACTTATTGACTAATTAATTAATTAAATTGCCTTGCACTAAAACATATGAGGCGGATGATACATCCATGCACTTACTCTACGAAAGCATCATGTTTTGAACATTACTTTTATCTCACAGAAAGAATATGTCAGCTTGCAAACAATCTGATAGTTGAATTCTTTTAAAACTATTATTACACTCTGCATTGAAAGCACAAGACTTTCTTATTTCCATTCAAGGTACACCGAGATTGGAATATATCAAGGGATTGGGTTTCTCTAGCTCGAGGGTTGAAAAGGCGACGAAAGAGAGACAGAATGCTATGAGCCAGCTCAAATCAATCCGAAGATTGAAAACTTGAAGAAGAAATCATATGGCAGTCAAGTAAAATGCATAATAGTCGCCGTGCTTGTGACACGACACAGCGCGTGATTGTTCCAGTGATGTCCAAAGATGTCCGAAAGATAAAACATCTGACTCAATCCTCAAGAAATCGCCAACAATGCACGGTTGGTTCGTTCAGGTCTTTGAAATGTTTATTTTATAGAAGTAAACTCAGAGACCCCGAGGGTAGGCCACGTCCGTCAACATCAAAAAGCCAACTGATTTTTATTATTCTTGACTGAATTTGCATACTTTACTCACTCCAGAGAATCGAGGGGCAAAGCCCTTTTTTACAAAGACCTCCACGTGTATGTTTTCCTACCGACCGACTCTGGTGGTTGATGGGGGGGGGGGGAGGGGGGGGGGGGGTTCATTTGTATGCGTGATCACTTGAGCGCCCCAGTGTTTGCGCGCTGTTTTGGGTGGTTTATTTAGTCCCAATTGTTTGGCAGGCAAACATTTGCATTTTTATTCCAAGCCCGTTGATGTCGGCTAGGAAGTGTTTGAAGGCCAACTCGAAAGGGGGCGTTCGCCCATCACACCCCGTGAGTGTGACGTTGACTCCGATACTGGACTACCTCGTCGACGTCGACAACTACATCATTGGGGGAGAAATTTACGACCCCTAAGGGAATTTTTATTGGTTAAAAACTTACTCGTTCCGTAAGTAATATATACCGGAGTGTCTCGTGTAATATATCAAACATTAAACAATTTATGGGACACTAAGCTCGAGACGTTCACTGGAAGAGAAATTTCTAATCATGAGGGTGGCCATGTAAATTGGAAATCATGAACATGAAAGTAATCATTGATCAAGAGATTCATCGATATTATTTTGTAACTCAGCAGGAATTCAACGGAACTGCAAATGTAGGTACTCAAGCAATGGTGAGTTCCCGTTCTAGCTGATACAATCCCCACAATGTGTCTCCTAGTAGCTTCGTCGAACGGTTAACCTGGCCAGGGATTTAAACATTACCCAAATTATTCCTGGTAATACGCGACCCTCGCTCTACTACATATTATGTATTAAATGTTGGCAGAAGGTTGTCAGCAAAAGTTGTTTTAGGGCCGGGTCAAAACGGGGAGGCGGGGGGGGGGGGGGAGTCTACCTCTGCAATGTCAGCATCCCAACCTCAAACCGCGTAGGCATCACGTGACATCAACATAGATCATGTTAGCGTGTTTTCTCATGTAAAGAATCACTCGCTGGTCAAGATTAATACACACGTTGATACATAAAGTACTAAAAATTCCAATAAAAAATGTCAAGCCGTGACAAATCGTTACATACGTTCTAATATGCAAAATGCAAACATGTTTTGTATTGTGTTTTGACAGGTCTCTTAGCAGGACACCAAACTTCACGTAACTCAGATATGGAGACAAACATGGAAGCGATAACAATCTTGTTGAAATTGCCCGGCGCATTGGACCGCATTGGACCTCAGCACTCTTGAAGGCGCATTGGACCGCTGTACATCTGCGCGCGCATACCCAGTAGCCGCTGAGGTGAGGTGTGTCCCAGAGACCTCAGCACTCTCGAAGGTGAACATGTTAATGGACTTTGATTTAAACCTAATTCATGCTAATAAAATGTTGTAAAAACTCTTTTCCTCGATGTCGTATGAGCAAGTTGGATCTGCAGGTGGGTGGATGGTCGTACTCCGGGGCCAGGTGGCGACTCTAACCGGTCTAGGTGGATCAGACAGAGTTAGATGTTAACTATGGGCACGAGGATCGAACTCAACCCTCAGTTTATGTTCATTGTTATGATTGAATAGACCAATACTTTGTTTCTGAAAACAGCAGATGGCGCCTGTGTTGAGCAGACGTGCCTGGGATTTGCGCGCCTCGAACTCTTTGATTGCCTCATTTAAAAGCTGTTAAAATCATATCACGAAGGAACGCGAAGGAATGTCGGTATAGCATTGCATAGCCTACCGTACCGAACAGCGTGTGAACTCTTATTCTACCAGAAGTGAGCGATGACTTATCAAAACGAGGAAACTAATTGAAGCCGCATCAAAAGACTGAAGGCGCTTCGGTTAGTGCGTAACTGTACTACGCACTCTTGAGTGCGTGAGCGAAGTTATTGTCTACCCACTCATTTACAAGGAGTGATGTTCAATAGGGGATATTACACAAATTATTAAGTTCTCGTCTTTACGAAGGATAACGCCCATATCATACAGATAGATTACAGAACCGAACCGGGAATCGAACCCTGGGCAATTAGAAGCAGCGAGAAGAAGCCAACGGGGAACGAGAGTACTTGAATTAACTGAAGGACTAGCTGTGCATACATCGTTCAGAGGGTCTAGAGAACATATAGGCCTACAGCAAAATGCAACAAGTTACATTAAAATCATGAAATGAGATGGAATGGTCTGGATTCCGATCACAAACAAACGAAGTCGAGTGCATAATTTGCATAGTATTCTAGTTGATCCCCGCAATCAATCCATCTAATCCCACCCTTTTAAAGTGTGTTTATGTACTGACTAGTACAGATTTATTAATGATGATGGAATAGATGTGACACGATCTCATCAGTCAGTCAACGTGGCTGAGTGGAGCATTACTGTGTCTCGCTGGCTGAGTGGCGCATTACTACCTGTGTCTTACAACATCCCTGAGCTGAATCCCGAGCAGGAGTTGTTTACCGTAGTGGGGATTTGATTTGGTTACACTGACATGATCCACACCGGATGTAATCGCACCACTTTCAGACACTTTTCAACCATTATCGCACCACTTTCAGACACTTTTCAACCATTATCGTAGCACATTCACTCAAACAACCACTTTCAAAGACTTTATAAGACAGAAATGAAATATTCAATAGGAAATAAGCTCCAACTCGCGCTTGGATTGTAGCTGTAACCAGTGTGCGGACGATTTTCTCGTTATTAAATTGTTTGCTAGAACAGTTTACAAATAGGTAAGTCTCGGAATGCTCTTTATATGTACAAAAAGGAAAACACGAAAAGTGGAGTCGTAGAATTGGAATTTCTATAAAAGAAGCAGATTCCACCGAGACGGAGACGCTATTGCAGAACATTCCAAGAGAGAGAGAAAATATTGTCAAAATACAGATGCTTAAATTGAATAGGATAAAGACAATAGGAATGGATTACAACAATTTATTAAGAGGATTGTATAATGTATACAGTACTATATGTCTGAAATTGACCAAGTGTTAATATTCCATGCCTAACTTGGGGGGAGGGTGGGAGGGTGGGGGGAGGGGAAGGGGGGGGGGGGGGGTATAAAAAGATTGGAGTTACCTAAACTAAAATACACAACACACAAAAAAGATTTCTAACGTTGAGCTGAAGATTTCTCAGGCTAAAGGGCTCACTTTTCACTTTCAAAATACAACTGGTTTGAAAATGAAACCCGGTCTGTAACGAACAGTCGTATAATAAAGTGGCATAAAATTAGCGAACAAATCCAAGAGATTTGTGGGTCAGTGTGTTGAAACGCGGGGTTGACGTGGGCGGAGATACTGTTAGTGCTGAAGGCAAGCTCACACTTTTATGAATGAGAAAGAGAGAGAAATGTGCATTATTATTCAGAGATCAACACGTGAATGGTTTGAGTATGGAGCGAGGAAAGTGCGGCCTACCCACACACACACGACCCTGTCGCACTTTACACACTTTTTATTATTTTTATACACCATCCCGCTTTGCCAAGAAACTATCAACCCACGTAAAAACATTTCTCCGATCGAAAGCCACACATTCACGCACGTGAGTTGACGTGAATCAATAGAGGGTACGGCACGGGCGAAAGTATACTTACACATATCACGGAGTCGCTTCATTCATTCATACGCTCGACATCGATTCGACCTAAATTGTGTTTTCGAGATCTCGTTTCCGACGATGTATTGATAATGTCAACGTCCCAACCAAATGTTATTGATGTCATACAGTGTCTTGAATGAATATTGTGAATTGCCTGGCTATGAGTGTGGGTTTGCATAAAATACATCAAAGATTAGATTAACGATGGTAGGTTGTATTATTGAATTGGAAAAAGTGCACTTAATGAACTCGCTCACTTATATAACAAATTACAAACTGTTTAAGTTGTTGAAAGGCATTTTTGAAATCTAACACGCAGTACAACAAAGCATTAACTGTAAAAATTTAACTGTCAATTAAAATGTATTTGCATAATTCATCAAACAGAAGACAGGGTGACAATTATTGGAAATTAATAATAATTGGATGATTATTGGAAGTTGTATATTCACTTTACCCAAATATACATGCCATACATTAACTTACACTTAGTGTCAACAATAAAAACAGTAACTATAAACACAAGTTGTTGAGATTCATCCTCGAAGTTATATTTTGAAAATTTTTTAATTAAGAAGTTGTTATCAAATTCCAAGTCGAAATAATTTAATTCTAAAATACATCCATGAGAATAAAGATGAGCAAAAATTGTGTTTGTCCTGAATATTCAAATCCCTGAAACCTCCTTGTAATGGCGGGATGTAGTCACTTTCAACTTGGCTGTGTGTTATTTGCTAAGTTCCTACGTTTGCTGATAACTAGTCGGAGAAAGCCATCACATACGTCGGCACTACCGCACTCAGTAATAGGTGATTTACATGACAAAGCATTGCAAAACTTTTCGCCCATTCAGAAAACACACTACTATATGCATTCACGACTTGGAAATATGAATGAATATGTTATTCTGGCGTATAGTACGCTTCGTGGGCGTGAACACACAAACAGAATGTGTTTACAGCAGATTGCCATGAACTGAAGTGTACTAAGGCCATTCATGCGATTACACTGCACTCGGTGCGCATGCGCGTGCAAGGCCTGAAACTACAGTACTGTACATACACAATGCAGCACTCCCGTACGGGTAACAAGGCACTAAATAATATATATGTAAGTCCGCGATATAATGGTCTAAACCATAAACATTGCATTAGCCCAAAGCTTACATTATTTGCATTTGTAGAATCAGTTCCATGAAAAATGTTAAAATAGTTATTGAAATGGTGAGCCAAGTTATAGAAAACCTATTGATATTGAAATTTTGAGCCAAGCCAAGTTATGTCAAACCCTTTGATCAGGAAAATAAAATCTATATCTATTAGAAACAATAACTAATGAGTAATACATGCAATGCAAGTTAAATGAAATAATTGGTTTAACAAAAGTATTGTTCTCAAAAAATTGTCAGACCTCCAAACAAAACAACTAATTGGGTGTATAACGGTATATGCGCAATGTTAAACAAAAGAAGAACGGAATGAAAAGTGTAGTTTGCGCTTTGTTTGTTTTTGCGTGAGCGAGAGGGCCACGGGATTTGTCGAGTAGTTAAACACCGCAAACAAAACCGCATCTAAACATCCCAATTTATTTCCTCTTCAATGAAAACAAACGAAAGAGCTGATGACTAAGCACACAACAGAAACCGTATTAAAAAGGTTGATTGCGTAATGTTTTAGACAAACGCGGCGACCACGGCCGTTACTCGCGTTGTTTGCATCAGTACCGACCTCTGACGTCACGAATACGAGTATCGACAGTTGCACAAAATGGAAGATAATCCACCTCGTGGTTGTAAACCTGTGTATCTAAAGAGTTCGAGAACAAGGTTTGAAATTGCAAACAAAAACAGTTATCAAAATAAACAGAGAGGAAATTATTCGACAATGGCCTTTTAGCACCGAAGTAAAAGATAAACAAATGAAAAAATATGTATTAAGCAAATATGAAGTATTGATAAAGATGTTTTTATTCCATCGAACCCAAACAGTAACGTGAACTGTTTTAGTTTTTTGCACATTATTTCAAACAACGTCAACAATGACATTTCAAGAAAAGGATAGGAATAAGAAAAAATATATAGATGATTTTCATGTATTATATACTACTTTACGTTTTGAATAATGATATAATTAAAGGTGATAATGTGGGAGGCGGCTATAGGCCCTACACGACTGCCGTGGGCATATACGCTCATAGGATATAAATATTTAGAACTAGGAATTCCTCCCGCGCTATAAGCGTCATGCACGTCTATCATAGATGAGCATGTGTTTTGACAGCTATAGCCTAAAGCTCTGTAGTGCCGGTAAACAAGCAATCGTGTAACATGATAACACTAGAGCGCGTCCTCTTCACCTTCATGTGCAATATTGATACAACCCACACAACATGCGTGACATACGTCATTGGTCGCTGTATCTCCACCACTGATTGGGCAGATCTTACTATTTATATTACAGGTAGAAAACCGCAACTGTTTTAACTAGAAAAACACATAAAAGTGAGCAATGGTATAACGAATAAATGTGTGCCCTTTAAGAAAAGAAAATGTGTTACAATATTTAAAACATGTATGAACTAAATATATTTTAGTTTTTATATAATTTATAAATGTATAATAAAGGCTAATAAAACTTTCCTATTGTTCACGCAAACTTTGACAAACAAATTTTAACTTTCTAATAGTTGCCCATTTTTCCCTAAGGTCAGAGACCGAAGTGTATTAGTACGAACAAAGAGAGGGATACAAAAAGGAAAGCCTTTCGCGACCCGAATGTCTTTGTACCGTGAGGTGGACGTTTGACTCAACCGATCAAACCAGATAGCAACCAAGAGACCCATAGTAGTTGCTATTGATAGATCAACTAGATAGAACAACGGCAACTATAAATGCCGGATATCTGAGTTTGAGTCCCGGTCGTGGAAAGCATTTATTATTATTGTCATCATCATACTAGTCACCCAGCAGAAGCCGGGCAGAGAAGCGTCCAGGGAATGCAATATGGCTCTAGATGTGACCTACATACTTAATTTGAATCCTATCGGTCTGAGCTGTGAAAACTCTTGTCGCCATCTGCAATATCGAGCAACATTCAGTTGTGGTGATAGCAGCCGCTGTCCGCAACATGTAAACTGCTGGCTTGAATGCACTGTTGGCAAGTGTAGCGAGCTAATAGAATGCATGTATTGGTGCGCGATGATAGGGAACACGTGTTGTCCGATGGAGTGCGGTATGGCAACATGGTAACACGTGTGCAGGGCGAAGACTGTTGTCAAGTCCTCCACAGAGATATAGATACACGTGAACCAGCGATGCGATCAAATGCAGCCAGACGCGAAATTATTACACGAGTATCCATATCCCCTCCTGGCATCAATTCACGACTTTATTAGGTTTGGATTTAAAATTGTGATATACGCAAATTTTGGTTGATTAAACACTAAACGTCCGATTAATTGCAAATGTCGAAGAAAGAAATTAATACATTTATTATATGGGATTTTGCAGCATCCATAATCAGAATTCATGCTATTCAGTTATTGAAGGTTTATTGATCAAGGTATTATATTATTGGTTACTGAGGGAAAGCTTGAAAACTCATTTCGTTCGCCTGTCATCGAAATCGAAATCTGAAATCAGTTTTGCGAGCTCTCGGCGAGTCACAAATAACGTTTGATACATAGAATTGAGTATTTGATATTCGAGATAGCATTTTGATTAAAATATTACCGCAAACATATACTTCTTGTATATCCGTCATAATTTCGCGTCGAAATAATGACTTCAAGGAAGGGTTTGTCGACATCCATGGGGGAAGAAGTGACAGCGCAAAATGTTCTTTCAAACAAAGACGGTTCTGAGCTTGGAAAAGTTCTCTCGCTATGTCCCACACAAAATAAAATAAAATCTATGAATGTAAGCTAAAATGTTATCAATAACTGAAAAATCCCTAAAGTTAAAACATTAGAAAAATACCTGTCAATTTTCCTTTAACAAGACCACAAGTAAGCGATACAACTCACAATAGTCGCTTAGCAGGAAATACACCCCAAACTTCTACCACAAGCTCGTCGAAATGTCAGTAGAGTAGATTAGGCGTTACAACACAACCCTCATCTCGTGCTGTTATAAACAGGGCACTTCTTTGAGTTGAGTCTCTCAGCCTAAGACGGCTGCTCAGGTTCGTTAAAAGCTTGTTTGCTGTTTTGACTTTTGAGGCTGGATCAAAGATAATTGGCAAGAATTGCTGGAGGCTCGTGTAACGACCTATTACAACATTTTCTACTTGAAAACTGAGAGAGAAGGAGACACTCCCGTTCACAAAGAGTTTCCTTCAAACCCACTGAGCATGGGAACTGATTTTAAAACAAAATTTCAGGCAAAAACATTTTTTTACAAATTGTTATAGCACTAATGTATAGATGACGCCATTCAATTACATGAAATATGAAACTGTTGCTCAGAACAGTAACTTCGTTTCAAAGCCATCACATCGGTGTGAAGCAGCTAGATCGGCTAGAGTCCCCACCTCCATAGTGTTATAGTTTTATGTCATTGAATAAACCTATTTATATTACAAAAAATACAAAGAGGAACGATTACATAGAAACGCAACACATTCTTTGATAATTATAATAACCAAAGCAAACAAAAGTACCTATTGGCATTTAACTCCTAATACATTTTTGTTTTCATTCCAACTTAAACCTTATTATGACGATAAAACCTCGAATAAAACTAATAGTAAAAATAATGTAAACATCTTGTAATAAATAAAATATGCTTATTTCAAGTTGTGTCACAATTTCAATCACTCAATTTTAATGTTTCTCTTTTTTCATTTCGATGGAGTTTTACGAACTATGAACAACACATTTCTTCATAACTCTACATTTGATAAGTTCACATGAAACTTCTTTGTTAAAATGTTTATTTCTGATAACTAGCTAAACTTATAACATACTTTGATGTTCAACAACAAACATTAACAGTTTCCGAACGCTGCTAAAATTCCTCGGTGTATTTTCATGCAGGTGTTGTGCAAGACTGATCCAAGAATGTTAGAAATTTTAAAACAAAAGCAACAGCGTTGAGTGCTCTCGAAGAAAACAATTCCAAAGAATGCTGGAAACCAATCTCAACGTCATACAGGTCAAAGAAGTTGGAAATTGTGCGGAGAAAGCTTTTCCATTCCGTTCCATTTGAAAAACGTTTTCATACAACTGTACCCTCTGGCCTTTCTTGTCGACACTAGATAACGTCAAGTGGCTGTCAAATTAACTAATTACATTCCTGCGCCTCTACTTTCATTTGTCATTGGTTCAAACAATTCTTGATTTCCTGAAAGCATTCCGTCTGTTTTCAAGTCAACCCCCACCCCAAGAGTCCGAGCTCAACAGGGAATTCGTTTCTTTGTTAGTCTTGTCAGTCAGTCAATCGAGTTGGGGGTGACGGGGGGGGGGGGGGGGGAGGCTCTTTCCTCTCTTATTTATTACCTTTGATCGTCTACACTCTCACAGTTCCACTTTTCTCAACGTAGAATTAGAGACTTCATTTTCCTTCCATTTCCTGGCAGTTTCACAGCATTTGATCGGAAATCTATTGGACTTTCTTCGTCTAAATAACCTTCGTCGCTCCGCATCTATAGACGAAGTGGGAGGACAGCCTACAGGTTTAGAAGCAGAATCGAGCTCTGATTCAACACAGAGTTTGGAGTACCAAGTACCAACATCACACTTGAAGTCAAAACCTCACACATTGTTACAGTAGTAGATGAATACATTTTTCACAGTTCAATACAGCTTACAATGTTCGTAATAAAATTCAGCTAAAAGCATAAAATTGTTTTGAGAGGTTGGCCTTTCCCCTCCCCCTCACCTAAGGTAAGGTTGGGTTAGGTTGGTTCGGATGGGCTTTACAAGATTTAGTTTACAATACATTAGTAATATATCATCTATTTTTTAGTTTAATATTGGCATGGGAAAGCACAATAACAAGATAGCTCCCGTTTAAGACTACACAATGTATATAAAGTACACGAGAATGTTGCAGAAAAGTATCGGGTAAAGAAATAAACGTTTGCTATTTTCAACACGTGCATATATCTCAACATTGTTCAGAGCCCATGTTTCGTTTTCAGACCAAGTCTTCGTTTCTATGCTCACGACTGTACAACGTCCATCCAATGAGCGTTCATGTTTTGTTTTCAGACCAAGTCCACGTTTCTATGCCCACGACTGTACAACGTCCATCCAATGAGCGTTCATACAATACAACTTTTCCAATGTGGTAGAATTAAAGTTCGCATCCAACACTGCACAACACATAACACACAAATGAAATGATTAATTGCTTGGTTGCATTGACATCTCGAAGGAACGTGATCGCGCCTCGCCTTACACCAACACCGACCAACGACATTTCTAACGCTGTTGCACAATTTTTGTTGAATGAGGCGATCCTACCGGGGGGTCGTTTAACTAGGAGAAAGGAACGCATTTTTTTCTAACAAGCACAGTCATAGCTGCTTGAGGTAATACACGCAGCTTGTTTTAAGTATTTTTAAAGGTAGTGCTCGTGTTATGAGGTACTTATTGCATTCGATACAAGGTGGATCGAAACAAAGTCTATCTGACACGATTCCTAGACATTGGCTGTTAATAACTACATTTTTCTAGAAACTTCAGGTAGTGCACCACACTAAACAATACCTTTTGAAGTCATAGCACAACACATTGAACAATAAGAACACAGACCTGTGTGTTGTATAAGCACTTATAACTATCCTAGATATTTCTTATATTATTATCAGTAGTATTGTAGTAATTATTAAAGATTTGATAAAAACTAATAATTCTTCACATTATTTATAATATTATAAACAATTATCATGCATACACCATACAATCCGATGTTACGTCATGTTCTGACGTCACTCCTGCTGTGGTGAAGCGAGAAAACTGTTATTTCACTCACGGTTTCAGAGAAACAAGAGTATTCGGATGTATTAAATACTCCCAGGACGCGATCGTTAGCAGCAAGATCATCATATAATAGTAGTCTCGCCACAACAACACAGAAGCTTGGAGATATTATCTCAGAATCCATCCTAATCATCGGTATCATCAGGTATTCGTGACATCGTCAAGTAGCGAAGCCCAACACAGGCGCAAAATGAATATTAAATGTTTTGTAATTATTGTCTTACGTTCTCAAAGACCGCTACAATAAATAATTCCCGGACGTCTAGTGACGCAAACCTTTAGCTGCCATTTAATATTCTAAATATGACTACATAATTTATCACGTTTCTTTTTCGTCCATCGTATGATCTTGTTTATGCAAATAATATTTGCTTTTTTAACTCCAACTAGTAAGCAATTTATCAAGTCCTGTTTTCTCGGCGGTGAAGGCCACACTTGGCATCGAACAAAACGCAGCCTCGAACCCCCTGGCGCAGTACCGACAACACCTGGTGATAACGACGCGGCAGACTTCTCGCCGGGCATGTTGTTGTTGTGTCACTGTCACACGCTGCTTTGACAGTCACTGTCACACGCTGCTTTGACAGTCACTGTCACACGCTGCTTTGACAGTCACTGTCACACGCTGCTTTGCCATTTGACGGTGTCTGAGGTTCATGTCTAGACAGTTTTGATGATACAATTTTGAAATATTACACTCTATGCAATTCTTCTTCTGCGCCCAATCCAATCAGTTTATGATACAGTGTTATAATGTTGTGTGTATAAATAAAGTTTAAATTAACTGTTACCCTTAAAATCAATGCGCTGATTACTTTACTCTAGTTAAAAGTAAAACTTTTCTAACAAATCCTTACGTGAGAAATGGTCGCACGGTCCATTGAGATATCTCGATTATATCCTAAACTCTGACCATGAAAGTCGTCAATAAAACAAGCACGTCTGTTGCTCACGCCAATTATAAAGAAGAAGAACCCTTACAACGTGCTTTATGATGTTGCAATGTGCAGGGGGCGGGACAAATAGTCAGCCAGCGTGCAGACCCCATGCAGGTGTGCACGCCTGTGAGAAACCGTAACAACTCCTCGTTCTGCCGTCATTACAGTGACGTCATCAAGCCAGCGTTAACGATAACGGTCGCTGCATGAGGGAGAACTAACGAAGCCATCGTAATAAATACCCATAGAGTGGCTTACACGGCACAAAACTAGTTTATTGAAAAAGTTGGCACATAATGTGTGTCTAGAGAAACGTTTGCACACTGTCGGGTAAGTAATAATTGACGAATGGCCAATTCTAGATACATATCGAAGTTCACCATTTTAGTGCAGGAATATATGATGGATTGAAACTTTATATTCCAAGAATGACAGATCCGTTAACAGTTGTGTAGAGAATTCAATGCAACCACACATTAACGATAGTTTATAACTAGGTCAGCGGTAATCGTCTCTTAAAAGTTTGTAAACACTTGGAAAGAGGATCTTATAAATAACATTCGATATCTTCACTCGAACCGTGAGAAGCAAATCACGAGTCCATGCAGTCGATTACATCGCTCCACATTTTCAGAGTTTGTTTGTAAAAGGCAAGACTTACAAGCAATGAAAACAATCAGATCAGTCGACAGAAAACACAGAAGTTCTGCGTAGCCATGATAGAAGTGTTGAAGAGTTATGTCAAACTAGCCTGGCTGTGATGATGATCATCCGACTAAAACCGGAATATGAATATTATACTTCTATGTAAATAAATACTCAATGCGAGGCAAAACTATCCCTAAATGTAAAGCCGTAATCATAGTAAAGCTGTACACACAGTAATAATTTGTTTGCGTTAATTCCAAACACAATTTTAATCCTAATTAAACTTGGGTGCTCAGCGTACAGGCTGGACCATACGACCACAGGTACGACCAACTATTCACGTTGCGAACAGCTGTCAAATAAACTGGATCAATCGGGACACCCACCCCACTAGGTAATACACGTCGTTCTTAAAAGATATTACACATTCGGACTCACTCGCGCAGATAGTCTGAAGGAACGTCGGGGTTGCAGCCCTGCAGGAATGTCGTGGGCTTTCGCGAGGAAGTGATTCCAAGCCAAGTTACAATAATTCCTGCTATGCCAAAAAGGGGAATAGCCTCGGATCCATTAAGGACCATATTGACTAAAAGCGATTTTTCTAAAACTTGCTTGAATGTTCGCGCTGAGACGGCTCTAAATGTAGCGTAATGGGTAAGAATCATGATCTAATAACTATATAGCCAAATAACCTTCTTGGACCATGGGTAAGAATCTCTCCGACGATACAGCAGCACGTTCATTCACCTGATGAACGCTTTGTAATTCCCATCGAGGGTAGAACATCCCAACCCGTACCGAACTTTTAATGAGTTTTAGTTTTAATTCCTAGTAATAAAATTAATGCTATGGCGGCAAAGATTAATGGAGAACGTAAACACCAATTTCTCAGCAAACGTGGCGATAGACGGGACGAGAGAAAGCAAAGAACGTGAACCATGATGGTAGATAGAGAAGCAGAAGGGAGCGGACTGAGGTCAGAAACAATCCATCGTCTTGGCCAATAACTAGCGGCTTTTACATCAATCAACGGTAAAACTAGAAGAGAAAATATTTACCGGAAATGAATGAAAAATATATACCTACCTATAATAACTCGATAAGTTTTCGCAACAAAATCAATTATGTGAACCATCGCGCCAAACTCGTGAGACTTTCATAACTCTATGAGTTTTTATTTCGTTCTGATCATCTGATGAGAGTTGTAGCTTTCGTTACACAATTCAAGGAGCCAATGATTTGATTAATTGATTATGAAATGCCAGACAAATCAACTTTATATATTATATAAAAAATAAAAAAAACACCTTATCTCGAAATGAGGTAAACAAACAAACTTTATAAAAAAATTAAAAAACACCTACTCTCGAAATGAGGTGGTTTGTTTGTACTTCAATTGCGTTCAACTGTTCCTCCACGGCCACAAAATAGTTTTAAGATTCATGATTAAATATTATGATTATATGTCAAATAGCGTAACGCAGCATTAGAATACTAGAAAATAAACTAATAAAGCCATGAGTTAATCAATCAGTGCCGGCGTTTTTGGCAAATGCGACCGAGATTAGCCTTGGAAATTCCTCGCGCATTCCGCCGCTCGCTCCAAGCCATGAGGGGTAATCTGCCCCGCCATTATACGCAGCGTAATGAAACCCTCGGAGATTTGTGTGATCCACCATGACACTACGCTAATTACCGACAATGAAACCAAACAAATCGGTTTAACATACACAATTAATGTCTTTGTAATGGCATTTTCATAAGTAATTGTTTTTTGACTGATGGATATCAATGCATTGTACGTAATGCTCTAATTATACCAATTAAACTCCCTTTTCGTTTGGCCAACAAAATAATTATGTATAGAACCGAGACGGGCGTTGCTTACCCTTGTGTAAAATGCTATTAATTTGAAATCACATTCAGAGCGATACACGGGCTGTAAACGAGGATATAATTGGTATCTAATAGTGTAATTGTGTTTACTCGTTTGTGGTATAGATAATTATTGGAAGTGCTTTGTAAGCGGTATACATTCGACGTAGCGTATATAAAACAGGGAAAAGCAGCTACACATCGGTTTCACTCCAAACAATAAATAAACCAATTGTTTTGTCTGAAAAGTTCGTTTAGCTTCCGACAACGGACCCTCGTCTGGTTCCTCCACCGAACCCTCAGCACGTGGTGTGACCGTATCACGGCAGACAACGTTGCCACATCGACTCGCTACGGCCGACCAAACAAATCGTGTTACAATCACGTCAATGTGGATGTTACAACGTTCATAATAATAATTCCCTGCATCGCAAGTCCGGCCCGATAATTACAAATGAAACCTGTTGTTGATATAAACTGTCACACAATTGATTGGAAACACACACAAACGCGCTTTAGAACATTGCACAGATAAATATAAAAACATCGCCCGTCCTAGATATGTGTTGTAATTATTTTCACAGTTAGACAAACAGATGGTGATAAAGCGACTAAACATCGATTTGAAAATGTAAAAGTTAACTCTTCTGTATAAAAATAATTTTAAATTCGAAACGTGTAAATAATATATTAAAACGTACCATTTAATTAATCGCATCGTTATCTGAATCGGGATAGCAAACGTACATTTTCCCATCACAACCATTACGACATTACGATTTAGTTGTGAACAGCGCCAAAAGAACCATGTATTCGGATTACGATTACAATCACGATGCCGTTAATGTGGTTGGGGCTTAACTCGTGGTAATCAAACACTCATTGGGGTGTTAGGACTAATTTCCAATGGTTGTGTTCATGTTATTTGGTATTTGTCAGCAAATTAAAATATAATGTTCCATTCCACATCAGCTAATGTATGCTGGTCCTCCCAGCTTCCCAAATCCCCGTGTTATGACGAGGATCACAGAAGACAGAACAACAACGTGAAATCTCTCAATCCCAGGGTTGTCACTTACACTGAATCACGTATAAACCTAGGCTTTGTGTTTCTACTCTAGTCTAGTCTACTCTACACACAGTATACATACGATGAAGTATTAGTTAAATTGGATAACGATACCGTTTGCCTACCGGGCAAAAACAAGCGTAATACTATTACACAACAGATGCGGTTGCTCCAACGCGCGTTAATACCGACGATTCATCATCGGGTGACTCAGAATTAACGAGTCCACTGTGGCGTTGTGTTGTGTTACACTAGGACCGTTGTCGCTAAAATATTAATTACTTAATGGTGATTATGGTAATTGAGAAAGTTATGGCGCTACATCCCGAAACTTTGCACTCTGTCGCTGTTTGCCTAGCGCGACAATTAGTATTAATTAAAAACTACAAAAACATCGTTATGGGCTCAACTATAACTCAAGAACATAACGTGGACGTTTGTCAACGGTGCCTAAAGTCACAGCCAGCTCAACTTTGACCCGGTAAATGTTGTGTCCTTGTTTCTAACCCCCTCTGCTCTATTCCACTACATCTTTGCACAGCAACAAGATAGCTCTAAACACTAAACACACCCCCTACCCCTTTAATTCTAACCAACCTTCTCAAAATGTAATATTCATAACTTTAACTTGATTATGCTTCACGATTGAGGGGACTATGAAGTAGGTCTACCGTGAAGGGTGGCAGTTGTAATGTCTGGTACACGACATCATTTAAAAATTAAGTGAATGATGTTTTGTAGACAGATTATTTTCGTTTGTACGGTATAATTTTTGAAAAATAGCTACTGTGGGTAGAAAATTCAATACATATTACATACCGGTATTGCTTATTAGAGGAATGAAATGTATCTACATCGTGCTATATCCAGGAGCAACGTCGCAACATTGTTAACATCAACTGTTCATTTAACCATTTCCGGTGTCATATTGCCATTTATATCTTTATCAAGTGTATCAAGAAGATCTGATGTGACGTATAACGACATATCAGAACAATACGAACTGTGCGGATAACAATCACGGTGTACAGAAGGAAAGGCATATGTATATATATACAATTACACAGTGTTAATGTGTCCGTGAGGCGAATAATGGTAGGTAAACACTAAACATTACATTGTGACGTCCTTCACTCGATGATGAATTACAATAACGTCAGGCTTATCCCGTGTTCAACATCTGCATCGTGATGTGTTTCCTTCCTTGGTATGACCACTAGGGTTGACGCCTACCTCGCTGGAATACTCTTTACAAGCAAGTATTGTCCTTCACTGCCTTCTACGTTATTCAAATCACTTGATTTCTGGCGTGATGTGTAATTTATTTCACGGCAACGTGTTGATTTAAACAGAGTTCGCTGCAAAAAATAAATGCAAAAATAGTTAGGTGCGAGTCGGTCGTAGTGTAAAATTCCTACAAAATACTATTTTGTACGGTTTTGCACAAAAAATACGCTTTCAAAAGCATTTCGGATTGAAAAATAAAAAACAAAATAATACGCCACAGAAATGTACGCGCGGACGAAGCGGTCAAACAATTCAGTATTGCCAGCTGTAGTGTGAGAGGCACAATTACAACAATATTTAATTCTCATTCAATATTTAAACAACAATTTTGAACGCGGAGCTCAGTTGAGTGTAGTAGTTTTCAGTTTCAATTCCTGTAAACGGTTGAGCCAGGCACAGTTCTTGCTATCTGCTTCTGCAAGTCACTTGTAAGGACTATGTGTCCCGATGTTAGCAACTTGTCTTTGCAATCTGCAGCGCATCGCATTACTTCCATGTGCATTTGCGATATTGGAAACAAGAGCAAAACATTCGTTTCCAGGATTAAAATCGCAATTATTGTTATCTTAAAAGTAAAATCACGGTATAAATAGCTAATTAGTCAAAACGGTATCAAAGGATCACAGATCTAATTCATAATCCAAATGGAATTAATTTGTTTAATGAGTGCGCAAAAGTACGTAAGCATGCAGAACAGAAACGTCTGTCTGCAATTTTAATTTGTACCAGGGGAGTTAAAATATATAATAAAGATTTACAACAATTCATATTCACAAAAATCTAACATAATGCCGGTTTACTATAGTGATAGTTATGAGATTTGTTTCTGACTATGCACAACGTACAGCAAATCGAACAATAACACCGCATATGCATGATGCAATGTTGTCATATTTCAAATGAAGCTCTTGCACTGCTTTGCTTAATGGGTCTAACGGGTGTAATAATACATATGCAACATACAGGAGGGGGTGAGTATTAGAACACAGCTAATCAAACTGTTTGAGTCTGGTTATTCCACCCATTTGATTACAACCAGTATTAGTGGTGTGGTCAAATAGAACGCTCAATACATGTTAAACAATATCAGTGCTATATTACAGGCAGATTGACTGATTATGACACGAGATAACCGCTATATTACAGACAATATGAGTGATTATGACATGAGATAACCACTATATTACAGACAATATGACTGATTATGACACGAGATAACCACTATATTACAGGCAATATGACTGATTATGACACGAGATAACCGCTATATTACAGGCAATATGACTGATTATGACACGAGATAACCGCTATATTACAGACAATATGAGTGATTATGACATGAGATAACCACTATATTACAGACAATATGACTGATTATGACACGAGATAACCACTATATTACAGGCAATATGACTGATTATGACACGAGATAACCGCCATATTACAGACGATAGGACTGATTATGACATGAGATAACTGAAACTACTCTGTGAAAAATTGTAGAAACTTCAAAACAATTTAATTATTAAAATACGATGATAAACTTGTATTCGATAATGACGTATGAACCATTATGAACCAAGAAGTGTTGATTACACAGAAGTTCGTCTCAGACACTTTTGTCCGGCGTCTCAATATCCACTACCCCCCGTGGCGATGCCGCTCGGCCGGATATCCATTAGGTCGATGGTGGGTGTTGGAATTGTTTCAAGATGGACCACAGAATGGCCGTGTTTTCCACAGAGAACAAGGGAAGCTGCGAGGCATCAAGGTGGAACCACGGCTGCAAGGAACGTTCCGCTAGGTAACGACATCGCCTAACATAGATGCACGGGGTCGCACAGGAACCGGGGTAACTCACAACGAGTTGGTCTCATGAAGGTGATGTTACCCACAGAGAACAAGGGAAGCTGCGAGGCATCAAGGTGGAACCACGGCTGCAAGGAACGTTCTGCTAGGTAACGACATCGCCTAACATAGATGCACGGGGTCGTACAGGAACCGGGGTAGCTCACAACGAGTTGGTCTCATGAAGGTGATGTTACCCACAGAGAACAAGGGAAGCTGAGAGGCATCAAGGTGGAACCACGGCTGCAAGGAACGTTCCGCTAGGTAGCGACATCGCCTAACATAGATGCACGGGGTCGTACAGGAACCGGGGTAGCTCACAACGAGTTGGTCTCATGAAGGAGATGTTGTCCACAGAGAACAAGGGAAGCTGCGAGGCATCAAGGTGGAACCACGGCTGCAAGGAACGTTCCGCTAGGTAGCGACATCGCCTAACATAGATGCACGGGGTCGTACAGGAACCGGGGTAGCTCACAACGAGTTGGTCTCATGAAGGTGATGTTACCCACAGAGAACAAGGGAAGCTGAGAGGCATCAAGGTGGAACCACGGCTGCAAGGAACGTTCCGCTAGGTAGCGACATCGCCTAACATAGATGCACGGGGTCGTACAGGAACCGGGGTAGCTCACAACGAGTTGGTCTCATGAAGGAGATGTTGTCCACAGAGAACAAGGGAAGCTGCGAGGCATCAAGGTGGAACCACGGCTGCAAGGAACGTTCCGCTAGGTAACGACATCGCCTAACATAGATGCACGGGGTCGTACAGGAACCGGGGTAGCTCACAACGAGTTGGTCTCATGAAGGAGATGTTGTCCACAGAGAACAAGGGAAGCTGAGAGGCATCAAGGTGGAACCACGGCTGCAAGGAACGTTCCGCTAGGTAGCGACATCGCCTAACATAGATGCACGGGGTCGTACAGGAACCGGGGTAACTCACAACGAGTTGGTCTCATGAAGGAGATGTTTTCCACAGAGAACAAGGGAGGCTGAGAGGCATCAAGGTGGAACCACGGCTGCAAGGAACGTTCCGCTAGGTAGCGACATCGCCTAACATAGATGCACGGGGTCGTACAGGAACCGGGGTAACTCACAACGAGTTGGTCTCATGAAGGAGATGTTGTCCACGGAGAACAAGGGAAGCTGCGAGGCATCAAGGTGGAACCACGGCTGCAAGGAACGTTCCGCTAGGTAGCGACATCGCCTAACATAGATGCACGGGGTCGTACAGGAACCGGGGTAACTCACAACGAGTTGGTCTCATGAAGGAGATGTTGTCCACGGAGAACAAGGGAAGCTGCGAGGCATCAAGGTGGAACCACGGCTGCAAGGAACGTTCCGCTAGGTAGCGACATCGCCTAACATAGATGCACGGGGTCGTACAGGAACCGGGGTAGCTCACAACGAGTTGGTCTCATGACGGTGATGTTATAGACGACTGAATTATGATAGAATTACACTTTAAACTTTAAACTTTGAACAATCATTGTGAAAAGTCAGAACGAAGACATAACCATTGACAAGGTCCCTCAAGCGGAGGTTTGGATGGGAGTTCGACGAGCCCCCGCCAGTGAATTTATAGGGCGTCGAAACCCATGCTAGCCGTGCCAGACCGCCATTTTGAAAACATTGTTCAAGATGGCCGTTTAGATGCCCAGGCTGACCGCGGGAGCGCTAGTATCAGCCTCGAACACGACGCACATATGGTGCAAGATGGCCGAGTAGATGCCCAGACTGACCGCGGGAGCGCTAGTATCAGCCTCGAACACGACGCACATATGGTGCAAGATGGCCGAGACAAACCGCTCCGGGCCGCGACGCGTAGCGGCGTCTTTTCTTCGCTTCCGCTTCCGGCTCCGCGGAGTGGAGGACAAATAAACGAGCCGGGAAGATAGAGAGCACAGGAGAATGTCTAACGTAAGGTCCCGTCTTTTTACCAAGACGTCTTGTGGTGAAGTAGGAAGTTGTGTAGACAAAATACGGCAGTGTAACGTTTAGATATGTGTGGTTACGAACACCTACCGGGAAAGATTTCTTTTGTAGGTAAATCAAAGGTACGATCTAAGATGTAAGTAAATAAAGTAAAAGCTAAGTAAGATGAAGTGAAATGTTACATGTAACGGAAATTATCTTGGTTAGGTGGAGATATAAGTAGGTCAGCTAATAGTTAAGTACATTTGGGTTGTGTATAGGACAACTACGAGTGGGGCCGAGGTGTGGGAACCCCCTCAAGACAGGAAGGTAATCTAATCTATAGTAAGAAGCTCACCCGAACCCAGGGTCGCTCTGCGCAAGACAGCCACACAGCTGCACAACTCACCTGAAACAAGAAAAAAACACCAATTAATTACCTTCGTGGAAGGGGAACTATCAATTATTATTGTTGATTAAGTACCACACACATCACAAAAAATTGCAACATCACCAGCAAACTAAACCTAATCCCCAAAGTATTTTGTTGAAATTATTATTGCATTATTGTAGCTTTCTTAATTTTCTCTTTAATTTTAGCTTTTTTTTACTTATGTCGGATGTTAACTTTTATGTATGTAACGTGGCAAACGAAAACGAATGAAGCTGTTCTATGTGTGATGACTGACGACGAATAAAATTGTAGTCACGATTAACTAAAAACTTACGGGTATCTTATCAGCAAACATGGAAATTGTTTTAGAAAACAAATGTGTATGCCAGCACTGAGTAGGGCAAGCACTAGACTCGGATTGTTCATGTTATGTATAGAGTTATTAAAGTCAAGTCATGTTTTAGAAACATAAATTCTATGCATGCTGCCATTTGAATATCGGTACTCTCACAGAAGTCACAACTAAAAATAAAACAAAGATGGTTAAAAGCATCTAAAGTAAATTATTAATTTTTGTAAAACGTAACCAGTTCTTTGTTATTTGACAACTAGGCAAAAAGACGTACACATTGTTTATTAGCCACGTAGGATACATCCACGTTGTTGCCAGTCATTCAACACGAGATGGGACTTCACACAGAACACTGCCAGTGAAAAGTATTGGAGAACTATGTTCGACCTTCTTACTTTTTGTGTTTTACTCGCGCATTTGTATGTTTTCTGCGAGCATGGACGCTAGACAACCCGGGTAAGTTATTTATCTGCATTAGGTAAACTACTCTGTAACCCCTTCCGAGCAAGATTATTCAATAGTCTTCACTTTTAACTTTACGTCTTAGCTATAGATATTTAGTTAACTAAAGGTTACTAATTTGCAGTCGTGTTGAAATAATCCATTACAATTATCCGCATAAATTAGTAATTGCAAAGAAATTATTAAAAATCTTGTTTACCAATTATTACATACGTGTATTACATTACTCGGATTAACTGGTTCAATTAACTCTTGGCGACTACACCAGGCAAGGTCGCCCAGTCAACCTTCTTCCTCCAAGGACAGTCGGTCAGTCTTCTATCTTCTACAGTAATGTGCGCGTACAATTATGGCAAGTGTGATATTTCGCCTTGATGGCTGCTCAGTTGCTCACAGTACCCCACCAGTATTAACCTTGTATCTACACACAACTCTTAACTCTATGTCCATACGAACTACATATTTTTTAATTCGTTATTTAGTTAATCATTAATAATGTTTCTTAGAAATCCCCGTTGTAGGGTCTAGGGTGAACCTGATGCTTTACCTGATATGCTCCTCTGACCAACTACATAAGTAGGGTGTCTGGATAGCTGGGAAGAAATGTCCGAAAGCTGTTAGTAAAGGCTGGAGGGTTAAATTGATTATAAAGAACTTAAGACATCCTGATTAATAAAGCTGCATTGTGGAAAACATACAAGCGTCGATCCACAGAAGATCTAAAGATGTGTGACTCGTTGCTTATGATCTGCAGAGTTGACCAACGTGTAGGTAAAAATTACCAAATTTTAGTCACTCGAGGATTCGCCTTGTGACTGCGGGAACTATCAGGGGAGAACTCCAGTTAGGATGTCCGATGACAGGTATCGAACCAGCGACCCGACCTCCTGAGTTTGAGGCGTCTTGACACCTCTTTCAATGTTCGTCACTTGCTCAAGGTGGGTGAAGCAACTCGGGCCTGTTGGTTTCAACTCGAGAGACCTTCAATGTTGAACTTGAAGGAAGGACGATGTGTCGGCGATCTCAGCGAGTAGAGTAATGAATGACGGCTTTGATTTGGCTCGCAGACAAGTCTACAGATATCTCCAAGGAGAGTCGACACTATCGAAACGTCTGAGGTGAGTTTCTTGGAGCGAGTTCAAATGTAATCTCGCTCACGCACGGCCTATTGTGAGCGAGCCAACTCGCGTCGCCTACCCACGCACTCGGTTCTCCCTCTCGCTCGCTCGCTCGCAGCTACATCATAACCTGTTTCTTCGCGTCCATTTGCACTTCACAAGCGTGTCTTCCTCGCCCACTAGATAGTTCGCCGTAATTCAGATTCTGCCAACGTCTTCCGGTCTTTATTATGTTACACATTTCTTTTCTAATTTTAATTCTAGATCTAGACTCCCCCTCCACGCTCCTTCACTATCCTCTCTCATACCCCTTAAAGTGTACCACCTTTTGGAAACAGTTGAAACCACTCTCCTTTGCACGCAATGTAAATGAACAAACTTCGCTACCCTAAAATAAGTTCTTGTGCAAGAGTAAATACGTTCAAAACATTTAGAAAAAATTAAAGACATTTTTGATCAATCTAAATGTGTATTTTTTTGGATTTGCAGATCCCTACAATGGCTTTAGCTAGTAACGCGACATGAATGTAATAGCGCATTTTGATAAGGAACTATTGTACTGGGTGTTTTGACGAATACATTGTACTGAACTCTTTATACTGAACATAATTGCATATCACACTTTCGAAAACTTAATCCGCAATTGTTAATATCGACGTGTTTGTTTTAGACCCACAACTCCGAGTTTGAACTGAGTTAGTCTTTGTACTTCCAATTTGAAGTTGTATTTACATTTTCCCCATTAAATCTCTGTATTCCTGTACACACTAGCTAGTCGATCTGTTTGTTTTTCCACCCCAAAGGCAGGGCCAGCTCGTATAATCTTCCAAAAGTAATTGCGTGCATACAGAGTCAGAGTGAGCCGGTATAATAAAGCACGTTGTTTGCACTCCATCTATGGCTTTCTGACGCCGTGCAACCCCCCACCCCCCGTTATCAACACACGGCCTATTGGCATGGCCGCCAAGTCAATTGGGCCAGAAGACGCTCTGGCATGGTTTGACCGTAATGACTCTGATATCCTTGGGTCTGACAACCAAGACTAAGTCTGACGCGGTTCCATTCCTCAAGCCAAGGATATGTTTTCCAGAGTACTTCTCCCAATTTACAAAGCCAACTTTATTTTTCCAAATGTGTGTCGAATTTATAATTACACCACCTGACGGGATAAACAAACGGAAAAAAACATCTCCCGGAAGTCGGTGACGCCTCCAAAAGACGATGAACCTAAGAAAAGAAACCAGGAATCTCTGCCAGATTTAAAAATATATCTGCTGTTTATAACA
The DNA here is from genome assembly GCA_945910005.1 of Isoperla grammatica. Classification (NCBI taxonomy): domain Eukaryota; kingdom Metazoa; phylum Arthropoda; class Insecta; order Plecoptera; family Perlodidae; genus Isoperla; species Isoperla grammatica. The sequence goes on along the minus strand of OX246739.1, from coordinate 3,676,239 downwards.
TCTTTCTTTATCGGGTCTAGAATGAGCCAAATATTCACGGCGAGCGCATAAAACTACCTTCTTTACGATGGTGAACGTTCCCTTCTACAGAACAACAAACTAAACTTTTCAGAGGTAAAATATCTACACGCGGAGTTTACTTAAACCAGGTATACTTCTCAAATGTTCATTGCTTCTCGTTTTATTGCCGGTTTTACGAAAGGTACACATAAAGATGTACATTGGCAAACTTTAAACGTATAAACTAAGTTAGTAACGCGTAACGCCTTCTTATGAGACGCAGTTTGCAAAGTTCGCCGGCAAAATTATCACTCTGGAATCGACATCGAAATTATGTGGATATTAAGTTGGCCCGCGGCCGCGCTCAAGTACACTTTAATTAATAACACACCTTCGACCCCAGCTTCTACCTTAGAACTCTAATGAAACACGAAGCAAAGTAATTAATTTCTGAAATAATCACAGAGCGCGCATTGGTGAGTCTCAGATCAGATGGCAGCATAGCAGAGACTTCCGTTCTTATCACAATCAAACTGTAATAAAGTTTCTTGCGAGTCAAGTTAAGCTTCTTAAAACACGTTGACAAGTTGATGCGACTGCTCGTAAAGTATATGGCAAGCCTGTGAGGGGAGGGTTGACTCAGGAGTAAGTGCAGTAAGTATAAGTGTATATGTAATACGTTACTCAGTCTCTCTGGCAGCCTCTGAGCTCCAATTTTTGTTGCGACAAACGTCTATTATACTTTCTTCAAGATAAACAAGAATTTAAAAAGTTTTTTTAAATTTTAACTCACGAGGAATAGGTTAGACTTTAAGTAAATTTAAGTAAATATATGGTTCGTGGCGTACTTGAGATATGATTAAAACATTTCGTTAAGCACGGGTTTTAATATAAGAACTATTTAGGACTACCTTTAAAATTGTACACACCTCCTGTTCCGTAACTCTAAAAAAGGATTCCCAGTATGGTATCTACCTAAAGGTCCTGGCATGTCTGCTACGCTATCCACAGTCCGATCCTTATTCAACCATAATAACTTAGTAGTCAAGTTTCCAACTGAATCATTAGTCCCAACTGTGTCACTCATAGGCGCCGATGTGCTACCATCTAGTTTCTTGAGATTTTAGTCCGACGAACTTTCCATCCCCCCCCCCCCCCCCCCCCCCACAATGGAAATAGGAAGGCAAAACAACAATATATTCAAAATAATTACATTAAAGCCGAAGTAAACAAACATGTATTCGTACATATTATGTTTATAATTTAAATTACATTTGTGTATGTTAAGTATGGTAGATATTTTTATAACTGTTTTAATTTTAATCCTTGCCTTGACGAAACTTATATTTGTACCATATACGAATATCCAAACAAAAAGCATACGTGCATCGCACGAACAGAACGCTCTTCTCTGCTAATACGTGGACACGCATTCTAGTTGGGTCGACACTTTTCGAATAGGTCCAGCATAACAAAACGCGAACAGTGACAAATTCGAACGCTGTGATATTTATTTGTATTTCCAGCGAGCGAGTGCGCTGCGCCATATTGCCCAGTCCGGTCAGTAAGAGTGAGAGACAACGCGTCAACACACGATGCGGTGAAGCCGAGCACACCGCATGGCCACGACAAACGCGAATAATAAAACGTTCGGACGGACGAGTCAAACAGTTGGCGGGCGTTGTAAAAGATTGATAACTCGTCGCAACACAACTGGCCGTACTGTGGACGCGTAGAGCGGCGTAGTGCAGTGCGTTGCCGTAGCTGTAATGTATCTCTTACATGCAAGAAGGGTAATATAGACAATGAGGATGAGCATAGTGCATCTCGATGCAATATAATATGTTAGGCTTACGGGTTATAGAGGTTATTGTATACAAGGCTCCCGTGCACACCTACCCACAGACACTAAAGGTTCCAGGAATGATTGAACAAAGTTTGCAAATATGATATTTCTCAACCATACGTGTTACAAACAAATGATTTTGTTTTTATTATTATACATTAAAAAGAATTCATACAGTTAATTTTTGTGTACAGTATAATGATTGGCTATCACAGTGAACATGCAAGGGCAGAAACTCCGGTATTTGGCATATTTAACATATTGCGAATGTAACCCGGGCAGAAGTGACCGTAAAACATAAACATTCAGTTTGGTTTAGTTATGTTGTAAAAACTTTGAATGATTATGACAAAACCCTTCGTTTAATATGTGTCGCTACCGCAATGTTGATAAATATGCTTTAAATCGCGCGTTCATTCCACATAGAGTAGACATACATACACGGGGTAATAGCCCCACATTATTTACAGAACTAACACTCTAATTCAATGATCAGCATTTTAAGTAATCGCTGCAACATTCGGAAGGGCCGCCTTTATCCCGCATGACGTTTCCGTTCCACAGAGTAAATACAAATTATAGAACATTAGAGTGAAAACAAGGGGGGAGGGGGGGGGGGGGCAACAATGCCGTCAGACTCCATCAAGTTTGGGATGTTTGGGAGGATCATACGTGCGCATGTACACAAAGGTCAGAGTCCCAATTACTCACTCAAAATCACTTTGCAACGGATGTGTGGGCGATACTCCGTGATACCCCTCGTTAGCCATGTGAATTCGGTGCTGATTCTAAAGGAAGAGGTCCTGAATTGATTCCCAGGTCCTGAGTGCACCAATGATCATAAGAAGCCGTATCGGCAACAACATATTATAAACACTATATAATGTGTCGACTGAAAATCAAGTAGATTCTGAAATAGAAGTTAAATTACACTAAACTTGTTTAACCTACAATAATATTACCATGTCTCTGTTAGAGATAATATGAGAATATATTGATTGAGATTTTTGTTCAGAACGCGACAAGAATCTTAAGTTTGCCTCTAAGCGGATGGGGGACTAAGGAAAAGCCACTAAATCCGTCATGTAGCGGCAAGAAAAGGAAGCTGAAAGGCTAGACATATTTCACGTACCCGCCAACGTTACAAACAAAGACACACTTGGCTAAATAACGAGAAGCAATTGCGAGCACTCTCCGACAGAGACTGTTCACACTATTAGACTTGGCAGTGCACAGTACACGTTGACCGTGGCTCATGTTTATGTCCTGGCAATGTATGGCCGCCTCACTACACAGGTGCGTTCAGTGTTTTGGGAGCCGAGCGTATAAGCGCTACGCCCGGCTGTTCTGCTAGCTAAGCTATCTAGGCTACTGGGCTGGAGGCCGTGGGCAGCAATTAGTAGAACCCTTCCCTTCCACCTGCACTTGAAGCTGTCAACCACAAACACATATTTATTAGGTGGGTTAGATAATACACCAATAAAAAGTGAAAACTTCCCAGGCCCCAGGGCGGGATCGTAGTCAAAACTCGATCAACCATTCGATCGCATTCGCGACTTGACCGGTTAAATTACGGCAAAGTTGTAATATGGACTTGGTCGACTATCAATACCTGCATTCACTACCGACTATGCGGCACTCGAAACGGTCACCCGACCGACAACTTTACCACGCCAAGACATCTTAACTTAGTGTTGTCTGCATATGATCTAGCACACCACAGTTTCAAAGCTCCTCCAAGCAGAACTCGAACCAGTCATCCTATGTGTCGGATTCATTATCTGATTACCCGCTTTGCACTATTTACTTATACCACTTTATAAGGTCAAATTGAACCATTTAATGTTCCCGTTATAACTGAGTTTTATATAACTAAATCAACGTCATGTATAATAAACAGTTATGAAATATGCACGATTCTGTGTTTATACAAAGTTAATCGAATCGCGTTCGTAGCTAAGATTCTAACTGACATCGGCATCAATGATGAATGAACGAGACTCGAGCAACACCTGAGAAACTACACGAACATCGTGTGTTATTAATCTCGGAGTATCAGATCGGCAGTCTAGCAAACTGTGAACTAAGTAACACACGATATTACGTTCCGTGTTTCATATACACAAGAGTATTTCAATATCTGCACAAGTAATTTAATGTCGGCGTCTGGAGTTGTTGGAGTCAACTAGATTCTACCCATCCACACGAGATGTGTGTGTTTGACGGCGGCGCGAGTAACAAGATAAATATTATGCAGATGTGTCAGAACCCTAGGGTTTACTCAGACGGTTTATAACCGAGAATCTTTAGAAGACGTAATAATGCTAGAAAACAAAACTAATTATTGTCAAATATGTAAATACATTTGTGTCTCGAGTTGAGATATTCCGCGTTAGAGTTGAACGTCAAACAACCTTTGGGTATGGAAAGCACGACATACATATATACTTGAGATGTGGCGCTACCGATGAATTTTGTAGATATAGAGTGTTAAATACAGATACCGGTACTGTAGGCTTACTTTAAATAGCAAATAACAGAAGTAATTCAGTGATCCCTTTGTTCATTATTTTGAAAAAAGAAGCAACAGTAAATAATTTCAATTAGGGGACAATGAAAGGGAAAATAGTAAAGCTAGGAAGGTTGTAAACGTATCTAGAGATAAAAGAGGAAGGATGCTGTACTGGTTTTGCAGTGACAATAGCGTCTAAAAGCTTGTGTCAAAAATAATCGTGCATTCACAACATATGTTACTGGCGTATTGGCGATTGAGTTACGGCTGCACTGGTCAAGCTATATTGTGGTACAACTATATTCCTACGTATAATTAAGCGCGTTTATCGGAATGTGTTAGAAACAAGAGTAATGACAACAAAACGCAGTTTGTTATCGTTAGTTCGTATTTACAATAAGCAAAAAAGGAGGAAATAGTGGGGATAAATAATGGTTTATCACACACACGGATGAGAAACACGCTATTAGGTGTATCGAGGACTTGGGAAACACGCATACATGTAGACATGATACTGAACAGTGTATTAAGTATTATTACTCCTAGTATTTCAATGAAAAGATAGCACTACGGACGATGGCAACGAAATAAATCAATAGAATGGTGGAGGCGCCGGGTATCACTCGTTGGTCGTGTCCGTGAGTGAATACTCAGCCAAGCAGACGTAATAACCCGTTACTACCTCCGTTGCTGCCAATGAATATTCTACTCAAGCACTGGAAACTGCACTCGCCCGTTTTATCGAAGTTTAACCCCTCACACTCGAGTTATACATTTTTAATCCCCTCAAGATGGCAGGAAAGATAGGGTAAAGAGTAAGAGACGTAATAAAACCTTAGAATAATTCTTTCACAGTCAAGAAGTAAATAAAAGGAATAATTATTGATATAACCTTCTAATTACGTTTGTTTTCAATACCGTCAACTTGAAAATGCTTCGCCGAACCAGATATTTCATTCAATATGGATCATTAAAAGTTATAAAAAGCCGTCCGCAGCAGAATCTTTACAATTTACCAGCACGCGATCTTACGGGAGGGGGGGGGGGGGGGGGGGGGCAGGGGGGACAAGGGAAGAGGGAATTAACTTCTTTGCGTTCTTAAACAAAAATTTGCTTTTTGTGCCGAGTTCGCCTTAAAACTTTTATTTTCCGCTCCTTTCCAGCGCATTTCTGGCAATAAACTATAGGTTTTATTTATAAAATTCAAAGTTCCGCCTAAATCATTAATTTTTAACGATTTACGTCGAGAAACTTGTATAAACAATCAGATTGTATATGATAAAACATCTACTGAAGGTTGCGCGTGGCTTTAATATGCTTTAGTGTCAGACGCTCCCAATGGGTACTCGAACAAACCTGTGCAGGTCACGACCCAATAACGGCCACACGTTCTGTGTTAGAACACAACTAAATGTTGACAACAGCTTATTTCAGTGGATTTGCCCTGCTAAACCCTTTACGGCGGTTCCATGGAGAGTTTATATACGATTAGTATCTGAAATTATCAAACTGTTTGCAATCTAAAGTGAACCAAAATGGTGTTTTGTTAGAATAAGTTTGAAAAGTTGCGCGTATGAGATGACAGGTGCTTCATTGTTCTAAATCTGACGGGTACGATCAAAGCTCCCCCAAAGCTCTTCGTGACCCTTCGCTCCACAGCCCATGTTGTTGCAAGACACTAACTGCTTACTTCCGATCCATAACGTTCTTCCTATCTATTGTAAGTAATGTTTCAAATCATAAAAACGTCAGTTACGAACGTATACGCTGGTCGATTGGTTCGACAAAATTGTTTCCTCGATTGGAAAATCGTTCAAAAGCTCGATAGTAAAGCTCAAAACAAGTCCCAAGTACAGTTCAGGTCTCAGACGTAAATCTATAGTCGACCACTTCGCGCGGAGGTAAGCTGCTGCATTAGCAAAGAGTTCACGGGTCACAGAAACTGTCTCAGAGAGATCAAGCAAACATACATAATATCATCCCATTAGTTGAATGTTCAGGCGCAATACGTAGCAACGGTGCACGAGAAAGATACAAAACTGGTCGATTGTGTATCTAGAAAGGAGTTTTTCATTTAATTCCCTACTAATTTGGTTCTGTACGAGAAAATTAAATTATAAATTATGTTTACGTAATGTACCGGTATATGTAAAGTTTTTAGCCATATTAAATTCCCGCCGCTAAGCCGACAAGAGCTTATAAACGTCTGACACGAAACACATTAGCAAATGTATGTTTCACCTACCCACAATGCCAGTGGCAGGAGACGAGAGAGAGTTGGTGTGTATGAGGATGAGGGGTTGTATACTAAACGCTATTTTAACGTACAGAGAGAGAGAGCGACACAGTATTATATACGATCAACAATACACATTGTAATATAACTGTTCCTCAATCATGCGTTTTGCTTGTTAGCATTCGTTTGATAACTGTTATACTCAACCTGCAGCTACGAGTAAGATATGCGCCTCATAAAATCATAGATAATACTTCGGTTTGTTTTGAATTTCAGTTAACCGCAGTAAAATCTATTTATTATTTATTAGTATTGCCCGAAGTTCATAAAAGTTACAAATGCACGAAGTTACCCGTTTAACTTTTCAAATTAAATTGGTGCGTTTGGAAACTGAATATTATAACGCAATTTGTTGTCAAAAGTATTAATTTCTAAGTGACGTGTAGGAAATTTCAATAAAAGTTATATCAATGACTAAAGTTAAAAATATGTATCTCTTGCATTACTACAATAAAGTGTTTATCTGTGCCCATATTTGTCAACAGAAAAATATGCTTGTTGTAGGTTTACAAATTGTACGCAGCGATTGTGTTACTGCTAATCGACAAAACACGTCACAAGCTTCAAGGAGCGACATCAGCAATACGCTACGAGAACAACAAATAAGTAATTAATTACGACATGTTTTTCTACGAGCACAGCATAAACCCCTCAACCAACTTCTACACACGTCGGACACAACTTGATGAAATCGAATAACAACAACGCACATTAAAACTAAATTAATGTATCGTCGCAATTTTGACAAATTACCCAGCACGCATGATAATTAGAAGCCATTATTACGTGAGCGCCCATAACGTTGTCCGCTACCTTCCCACATGTTGAAACCTTCCTTTTGAGGTCAATTAACCTGAACACTAATAACGCCTGATTTTTAATCACTGCGCTGAGATAGTCAATCACGCGAAGCGATTAATACGAAGCAGTTTTTTTTTTTTTTTTTTTTATCCATCGAGGCACTCTCGCCTGTGCGTATTACGTCACGTGGCCCACGTGGCAGCTATTGATGCACTGGCAGGACATGTAGGCTCGCCGCCGGCACAAGTTATGCTAAATTAATCACTCTTTCGATGGCCTAGCGTATTAATAAATCACAGTTGATTATACGCTATCATGCACCGTACTCAATGCACTAATAATGTGCCGCCTCGGGCCGCTTGCTTTGATAGGGGTCCCTGTTCGACCCTCTGTTGTGGTTTAATACATACCCGTTCCACGTAATTCAGGTCCACAATTAGTTTCTCTTTAAATTGAGTTTAGCTTTGTATCAAAATATAAAACGTAATTATTTACTAATATTATTGAATAACCTCGGCTCCGCGAAATTCCTTTGGCGATGAAATGAACAGAGATTTATTTGAAGCAAATTGTATTTGTCCACGCTCAATCAACTCGAGCAATTGCACAAAACACAGTTAATAAAGCTTTGTTCCAACCAGTCTCAGTCGTCGGTAAACATCATACCAGCCTCTGGTCATCAGCTACAAACAAGATGGATCAATGCGACATAAATGTAAGGAGTGCGTCCACCTCACGTCTCATCACCCCGCGCTTGTCATTGGTCCCTGGGATTAAGTACCTGTTGAGTACAAATATAATGTATTTCGCGGACCTTCGGGACTCTTTTTGTTAGTTCACCCAACTTATCAAATGTCATATGAGCTACACGAAAAGAACGGCATTTCCTCCGTTGAAAAAATGAAAATCTTCCGATGTGTGTAATTTGAAAGCTCAGAATGATGTACGACCTTCTATCCATCATATCTCGGAAGCCACATTGTTGTAGCGATGTAACGCAGAGGGCACAAAGCCACGACGAGGCTACTTTTTCACCTTCCACTATCATCAGCTCCGGTCATTTCATACACATTGTTATCATAATATGTTTACGGGATCCACTGATCGATGTTCACGTCAACACAAAATATGCGTCGATTAATGTGTCACGTTCATTTAACGCACAGTTAAAAACTTACACAACAATGATGATCGAGTGATGATTCGTTAAGTCTCTCTCGATAAACGAGAGAAATATTTCATTCGACTTCATCATTATAATAGCCAACAGTTTTTTCTCTTGTTTCAGATTGGGAGCGTGAAACAGTCAGCTGTCATCGCAGGCTACACAAAAAGGCCCCACTGACACAGCCTGTCATCGCAGGCTACACAAAGAGGCGCCACTGACACAGGCCGGCTTTTCTCACTCTCTTATTTAACATCATTCATCGGGATGATTTTTTCATGTGCCATTAGAGTTGATCAATAATTGATTGGTGAAAGTGTTTTTAGGCTTGAGCACTGACATTTTAGTGGGGCCTCGCAATATATTATTTACATGGGATTACGTTATTGCCCTGTCATTACGTCCAATGCTCATTGAATGCCCACTCAACGTCTAAGCTATGAGATAGCTGATTGATAGTTGTAGTCGTATGAAATAAAGTACCACTTCATAGCGGTAGTGGCTCGTATGTCGCTTATACTAGCACTGCTATCGGTATGTAAGAATACACACATGTATTTATAACGCTTGCACTTTGAGATAACAACAATGATAGTTGTAAATGATACATAAGGTATCTCCTTGACAACGTCAGTTGATGAATGATACACTCAATATTTTATTGAACCTTGGTTCAAGTTTATTTTATTTAATAGCTACCAGATAATTGAACGGTTAAAACTTATAACCTATGAGGAACAAGCCTAAGAATCGTTTCATTGGTAGCTAATAGCTAACATACTATATAGAGACTAGCACACCTCGTAAGCTAGTGTCATATGGCTGGTTCTATAGTATGTCTTGTCCATCCGATACAATTACCTAGTTAACTAGACTCCATCCCCCCCCTTCCCCACCCCCCTTCCACTACCCGTCAACACACACAGCACAGCTTAACTAGGGCTTAGACTATGAAACACACTTTCTACTATTGCGATGTATAGACTACTTCAGAAATTAATAACGATCAAGTTTCCACACAAAGTTGTGTTGTGTAATTAATGTACATCTGTACAAACGCATTAATAATAAAGAAGGTTTGTATCCATTCTATAACATTATAATATTTGCCCCTGTTCCCGAAAAACCATCGGGAAACGTAAATTTAATATGGTTTTAATATTGGAAACACCAGTGAGAAAAAGCGGAAACAGAATCTCAGTTTTGTTTGAACCCGGAACGAGAGTAATTAGAGAGCTTCATATCGTCAACATGAACACCATTAGGGTGCGCACGCATTTCATCCAGCTGTACACGCATCATATTATGTAGGCAAGTCCATAAAACGGTGTATGTTTTCCCTCTCGGAAAAGAAGCACTCTCGAAAAGTGGAAGCAAGTATATACATATTTTAAGGAGACACTGCAGTCACCTATTGACCTTACCTGCGTAAAGGTTGCCGAGGGGAAGCAATCGATCTCCCCGCACAAAGAGACGCCTGCTAACGACCCCACCGTCCCCAGAGATTGGGGCATTGTCGTGAATCTTAGCGCCACCCTCAACCAGGAATATCCAACATGAATCTTAGCGCCACCCTCAACCAGGAATATCCAACATGAATCTTAGCGCCACCCTCAACCAGGAATATCCAACATGAATCTTAGCGCCACCCTCAACCAGGAATGTCCAACGTGAATCTTAGCGCTACCTTAAACCAGGAATGTCCAACATGAATGTCTAGCCCCGCCCTCAACCAGGAATATCCAACGTGAATCTTAGCGCCACCCTCAACCAGGAATGTCCAATATTAATCTTGGCGCCACCCTAAAGCAGGAATGTCCAACATGAATGTCTAGATCACTTTCTCATACCGAGAAGCCTTGGATTTGGATATGAATGAAGCACCACGTTATATGTGTATGTGTCCTTGGATTAGTAACTGTTCCGGTCGAGTCACGACAGATCAGCTGATGTTTGGTGCAACAACACTGCAGACTACAGCAGAGGAAACTCTCAGTTTTCATTGGCAACATGTTTTGGTGGCGATCCTAGCGGTAAGGCTCTAATCTCAGTCTCATGTAGCCCTACAATGGTAACAATGGCAGCTATACACTGTGGAACTGGTGGCGAAACAGCCATCTAAAGATCATTGAATGCTGATGGCAGCGCTGTTGCCATTAAATTTGTAATACTGAATTCTCACAGTTTATGTCTTAGGAAGTCATTGAGAGCACCGCGAGAGGGTGTCTGGTACCACCTCAAAGCCAATTACGACCCCTACTTGGGTTTGAAGACAATTACCCGATTTCTTTGTGTTTCCAAATACTTTTCTTTATTTTGGATCTAGCTACCAATTATTGTAATGAGATGCGTAAACTGAATTGAGTCCCTTCTAACAGATAAACATGTCGAATGCATAATGTAATATTAACATCAAACTGTGCTGTGAGCCAACGGTGTAGGTTTCATTAATTGTTTTCAAAGTTTATAATTGGTACAGGTCAGGAGGACGTTGAACTCATGGCGGTACCCACTTTGTACAACCCTAGCAATGCAAGCTTAGTAATTGTAAATGTACACAACATGTTAATTATTTTCCGTTGCGTGCAAGGTAAGTGTATGCTTTGGTAATGTGTGTACATGTCCCGGGCTTATAAAACTGTAATGTACACACTTATCAGGTAATTAGTACCATGTGCGAGGAACGTCAAAACACATTCCCACTTTATGTGGCCAATAAACTTGATCCAAGCGATGAAACAGCTTCCCTGCGTTACGGACAGAATCAACTATAAGAGTTCTTTACAGAGAGATTGGTTGTCAGTCACCGATAGAGTAGAGTAAGAAATTGAGGCTATAGTGAATTCGTTTCCTCGACTACATTAAAAGTAATTAAAAAAGAAAAAAAACATGTATTTATAGATAATGAAAATGCAGATAAATTCTAGAACTTTCCGAAGGGGGAATTCAAATGGCAATCGTCTTGATGGAAGGGGAGTTCTACTCCCACCTCCACCAGCAACGCGGGTATAGATACACTTAAACAATCGAAGTGCTTCTATTTTCAACAAGCGAAACCACAACGGGAAGTTTTGCATGAATATTGTGATCAAGTAATGTCAAGAGGCGATTAGTTCATTTGTGAGGTTTGTCGAGCTCACTGGGCTATAGAGCTAGGGAGCAACAATTAGCTTAACATGTTAATTGGACTACAACTATAGACAATACGCACTAAACGTGTTCAGCATTGTCATCCCATATTACGGGGAAATTGCTTTTGAATCTTATTTTTACAGCAATGTCTACCTAACCTAAAATTGACTCTACGGGGCGTTAAAAGGTAGATACACGAATATGTTTGCTTGTTTCCAAATTAATTGAATGCATTAGAGTAAATGTAGTGAAATCTCACCTTCTAAAGTACAAAAAAGAACAAATTTTTGAATATTTCCAGACAGTTTAAAGCATCCACGACCACATATATCTCTATATCCTCACTGTCTACGCCATGGTTCTGGCAGTACAAATAGTAGCCTAACTTCTACTCATTTGTCCAAGCAAAAGTAGGGCCTACATTCAATAAAGAAAAAGAATTTTAAGTACGGCCAAATTACAACTTGAATCTAGTAAAAAAACGCTTTTTCCATCAAACAGACAATAAAAATACAACAGTACCTATCCAAGGAGTTATAGCGAGGTAAAAGAAGTGTCAATGCAACTGCCTATTGCATTACAGCATTCTTCAGCGAAGCTACGTAGATATATTAGTGTCGTAACCCCATCACAAGGCAGTTATTAGTGGCGATAACCAGAGCAATAAAATGTGGCATTCATCGAGAACTGCAGCATTTTAATTGGCGTCATATTGTGCGATGTTTGCAGTTAAATAACGAGATTTTACCCAAGGTTCGCATTCTTGGGGGTCATATTACAGACGCCAACATGGCTGGACATGGTAAGTGTAGAAGATCACAGTCAACACTCAACAGCGAGTCAGAAACCGGAAAGGTGGCAGTGGTAGTGAACATCAAAGCGCTAAGCAGAAGGTCTCATGGTTTGTCACAGTTACCATGCCAGGTAAGCTCATAACCCAACTCTCGAGATATTTCAACAATGTTGCACAGAAGACGAAATGGTTGGCTGCCCACAAAGCAGGAATATCTTGGTTCGAAACCCAAAGAAGGAACAAAAATACATTGAGCAGATATTGTTTCTAGTTGAAAACCATGTTGTAACCCTTTGAAGCGAGTCATGTACGTATTAGTTTATTCTTCCCAACAAGGCTCCACCTAACAAAAACTCGCACCTATATAGATAGACGCAAGAGTAATTTATTTCCCATCATGGTGCTGTTTATATATGATGGGGGTTTGGTAAAACAATTATAACAGAATTGAATTACAATGCATAAGAACTTAAAGCTAATACACATAGGAGGACATATCAAGTAAACGCGTATATTAAGACAATCAAGAGGCATATGCCTACATGGTTTCTGTTGTTTTCAACCGTGTGTATGCAAGAAGTCAGAAGCGTCATAGGCCCAAAGTTTTAACTAAGATTTTAAAAGACAACCAACCTTCCCCACGCACAGGAAAAAGCTAATGGCGGTCTATTTTCTTAGAGAGAAAAAAATATTTGCATGATCTTTTAAACCTTTCAGACTGGTTAATCTCCAGTTCATTACGGCTAACGACTTGGCTATTAGACCCGTCAATGAAGCCGCTATTACGATATTTCACGCACCGCTTCCCTAACCTTTTCACCATTGAGACAAAGAACTCGGAAAGAAAGGCAATATATGCTGTCCACAATGAAAAACACTCTGCATTTGCATACATTTTATCAATGACTTCAAAGAGAGGTGAATATAAAAGCACAATAACCTAATGCTGTGTGCATCATTCACTCGCGTGCAGACATCAAACGACTGGAAGCTGCGGCCACGAGTCTCCATCGCGTGCCAATGTCTTTCAAAGGGTGAGTAGGGGTCAGTGTGATCAACATGGCTCTCCGCAGACGAAACAAGACTACACAAATAACCATACCAATGCATTTGAAAGTCAAAGTAATTAATGGCACACTTGATTTCACTGAAACTATCGAGTCCACAAAAACTGTAAATAAATTATATTAAAACTGACTGCCAATGTCAGCTATAAGCTTCTCGAAGCACTAATTAGTAACTATGCCCATTGCTGAAGATCAAAGGCTTACCAAATACACTGATGAATGTAATTTACCTATCAGATACCTAGCACTATTATTATTTAGAAATTAAACTAAAAGAAAAAGCGCTATCAATAATCAACAACAAATCTTCTTAAGATTACCAGCTAAAATACATGTTATCAATCGTCTATCTATAGCCTTACCAAAGAATCAAAGGTTAATATCCTATCAACTACAATCAAAACAATAACAAAGACCTATACCACAACAAATTTAATTTATTCATAATTAATAAAGGTTAATATGAAAGTAGGGCCCACTAGTGCAGTACTAATACAAGACAACAGCAACAAGTAATTACTAATACAAATATCCAGTATTGTGATTATCGCGAGATAAGTATCTGTTATATGTGTCGCCGAGTGTATTTCCTGTGTACATTGCACTTTACAGATGGAAAACGGTTCATATAATTTGTCCTTGGCGTTCGAAGGCGACGCCCAGCTTGTTCTCAACGGGTCAAGGATGGCCGTACTTGACTATCAAGGCGGGCTTCAAACATGCTCAGTACACAACAACACCGCAATCAGGCGCGGACTGGCTAGGGATGCCGGGATGCGATCGCATCCCGGGCCCCTGGGCAAATCCGGGCCCTTTGGCAGTCCGGCCCCCGGGCTGCTACCAGAAAAATCCTATGATGTACATACTTCTCTGTATATTGCTAAAAAAAATCTAATCCCACTCTATAAGTATTATTTTGAAATTATAATTGAATTTATTTGAATATTTAATGTAAATATTCAATAAAATTAATTGAATATAATGGAGATTATTTTGCTACTGGTAGGGTGGCCTGTGTTAATCGCTCCCTAAAATCGTATTTTAGGCCATAAAATTCAATGCAACCCCAAAAAATTGTTACACCTTCGGCGCCTCAGGCGCCAGGGCCTTTGCCCCAGACCCTAGAAGCGCCTGCCTTGGGATCAATTTTTAATTGCATTTGACAGCTAAACCGTGTCTCGTAGAGGGAAACGGGGCTTATTCTGGCATCACACAGACACCCTCACTAGACTACCATACAACACAAGTGGCTGCCTTCGGATCCATTTTTAATTGCATTTTACAGCTAAACCGTGCATCGTAGAGCGAAACGGGGCTTATTCTGGCATCACACAGGCACTCTCACTAGACTACCATACAACAGTAGTGCCTGCCTTGGGATCAATTTTTAATTGCATTTACAGCTAAACCGTGTCTCGTAGAGGGAAACGGGGCTTATTCTGGCATCACACAGACACCCTCACTAGACTCCCATACAACACTAGTGGCTGCCTTCGGATCCATTTTTAATTGCATTTTACAGCTAAACCGTGCATCGTAGTGGGAAACGGGGCTTATTCTGGCATCACACAGACACCCTCACTAGACTCCCATACAACACTAGTGGCTGCCTTGGGAGTAATTTAAAATTGCATTTTACTGCTAAACCGTGCATCGTAGAGGGAAACGGGGCCTATTCTGGCATCACACAGACACCCTCACTAGACTCTCATACAACACTAGTGGCTGCCTTCGGATCCATTTTTAATTGCATTTTTCAGCTAAACCGTGCATCGTAGAGCGAAACGGGGCTTTTTCTGGCATCACACAGGCACCCTCACTAGACTACCATACAACAGTAGTGCCTGCCTTGGGATAAATTTTTAATTGCATTTTACAGCTAAACCGTGTCTCGTAGAGCGAAACGGGGCTTATTCTGGCATCACACGGGCACCCTCACTAGACTCCCATACAACACTAGTGGCTGCCTTGGGATCAATTTTTAATTACATTTTACAGCTAAACCGTGCATCGTAGTGGGAAACGGGGCTTATTCTGGCATCACACAGACACCCACACTAGACTCCAATATAACAATAGTAGCTACCTTTGGATCAATTCTATTTGCATTTTACTGCTAAACCGTACATCGTAGAGCGAAACGGGGCTTATACTGGCATCACACAGACACCCTCACTAGACTCCCATACAACACTAGTGGCTGCCTTGGGATCAATTTATAATTGCATTTTACAGCTAAACCATGCATCGTAGAGCGAAACGGGGCTTATTCTGGCATCACACAGGCACCCTCACTAGACTACCATACAACAGTAGTGCCTGCCTTGGGATAAATTTTTAATTGCATTTTACAGCTAAACCGTGTCTCGTAGAGCGAAACGGGGCTTATTCGGGCATCACAAGGGCACCCTCACTAGACTCCCATACAACACTAGTGGCTGCCTTGGGATCAATTTTTAATTACATTTTACAGCTAAACCGTGCATCGTAGTGGGAAACGGGGCTTATTCTGGCATCACACAGACACCCTCACTAGACTCCAATATAACAATAGTAGCTACCTTTGGATCAATTTTATTTGCATTTTACTGCTAAACCGTGCATCGTAGAGTGAAACGGGGCTTATTCTGGCATCACACGGGCACCCTCACTTGACTCCCATACAACACTAGTGGCTGCCTTGGGATCAATTTATAATTGCATTTTACAGCTAAACCGTGCATCGTAGCACCGCAATGAAAGGTGTCTTGACATCTTGTTGATATGGCAAGGTGCATTTCGATCATTCAAACACACTGCGACTATTTTAAATTGTTATAACATTCAATTTTATACAGTCGACTGTGTGGTTTCATTATAAATACCAAATATATGTACATTTTGCCACAACGACTAGAATTTGGAATGTTTTGCATTTAGTCTGTGACAATTCTGATGCAAATAGAAATTATACTGGTAACCCAATTCAAACAACCAATCCACCACATGCTTGTATGTTATGAACCTAGCGCACCGTTAATGAATATGAAACATCTATTTGTTTAAACTAGTCATCCTACACTTCTACAGTTCCAGCGTGTATACATAAATGTTATACACAATTCGCGGACTAGGATCCAAAATGTAGAGTTATACAACGAAAACCGACAATCTACATGTCTGCGGTGGTTTTGATTGCGTGTGTAATGGGTGGTGGGGGGGAGAGGGAAGGGGAAGGGAGGGTGCAATACACAAAAGTATGGGAATAAATCCCTAAAAGCTGCCAGTGATTGATATGATTGGTGGATTTTGTAAATACGTTTTCGAATTGTGTTAATGGATAAACGGCTTTTTAAAGATGATCGAATGATGAGTGCTTTTAATATTAATTGATTGTGCTGTCTGTGATGTTCGTGAAATTGATTGGTTGCAGTAGCCTGTACGAAGCTGCAAGTATCACTCATAGCTCAACGAAAAGACAATCTACTATTCCAACAACTGAAGGTGAAGTTGAAGGGGTGGGACACGACA
The DNA here is from genome assembly GCA_945910005.1 of Isoperla grammatica. NCBI lineage: Eukaryota > Metazoa > Arthropoda > Insecta > Plecoptera > Perlodidae > Isoperla > Isoperla grammatica. The sequence continues at coordinate 3,659,117 of OX246739.1, read as the reverse complement.
TAGCCATCTTGCACTTTTCCTCACCTGAACGACGGGAGCAGTTCGTACTAGCCAGAGTCGTAGGGTTTAGTTTATAACCTTACTGTGGTGGAAATAACCCTGTTTTAATACATTGTAGTAACTTCTAGTACAACAGATTTTACATCGAGAAAATTAAACAATTATTTTTTAACGTGTGTAACTTTTATGCAGTACATGTTGACTTTTGAAACAACGCAGTTTTTATATAGCTTATAGAGTTGGTAAAAAAAAAAAGAAACTGATGTAACAAATAGGATCGATGTGCCGATACCTAAACCTGATGTTGCCAACCTTAGAGGAGCGAGCAGTGATGCGAGTCGGATGGACGAGTATTTCTGCCCCAGGCACCGCCTGCTCTGCTCTGGCTCTGGACACCCATTCTACTGGAGTTTATTTTTAAACGTGACGTTTTTGCTTGTCCACCTAATTAACTCGAACTGTGTAAGCGAAGTCTAGCGTACGTTATGAGTACCATAGACTCAACACAATTTGTCATCAATTAATGTGGTGTGAAATGGTTGGTAAACGTCAGCAACCATCATCCTCCTGTTAACACGCCAAACCTCATTAGGATAATGTCAGAGCCGAAGGAAATAGAGCCTCACGGCACCACACCCACCTCTAGCTAGAGAGAGCTGCCCCCGTGAATATACGCAGGATTATTATTTTCGCATCGTAGCTACTTTCTGCGTAGTAGGCAAGAGCAGCGTTTTGCTGGATGCGATCAGCAGTTTTCGATGCTTGTATGGCAGGGCTTATATATAAGAAGCAATTTACTGACGTTAACGTTTTGCTTGTGCTGTACTTTGTACAACATCTTGACTTCACAATTACTAGATATGTACGATTGCCGTGATAATATTTTACGAGACATGAAAACAGCTAAAGTGAAGGAGAGAAAATACGCAAAGTTACAGCTTATAAAAATAGCACAGCACACAATTTAAACGATATCAATTATCATATAACTGTGTCTAGGCAAGGAGTCGAGCCAGACCAATCGGCTCTATGTATAACAGCGCTCTTACCGGTAGAGCTACCGGGGTAGCAGGGCAAACTGTTGTTTGCTCCTGGGGTTTGTGTACTGCGATTATGTTCAGACGGGGAAAACACTAAGGTTGGAATTCATAGTCGGCCCCTACACCTAGGGGCGCCCATTGTTACCAAGGTAACAATTGTTTGCATGTTATTTCCCATAAACAAAACAAATCCATAGCAACAATGGTTGCCCCTAGGTGTAGGGGTCGACTATGAATTCCAACCTAAGTATATGCAGCTTAGACACCTACGCAGTTGTGTACTGACTAGTTTGCACCCCATTCGGCTGAGGAGGAGGTAGTGAGTTCGATTCGGCAAGTTTCTCTCATACAGATTAGTTATTTGACGTCGGGGAAAATACAGGAAGTCAGAAGATGTGCGGCGTATAAAGCAGGCATGCGAGTGCGTGCGTGGTTTGATGGGCACCAATCGAACACGAACCAGAAAGCTAAGGCCACACGCACCGAAACGTTTCCTAAATGAGCCCCCAGGGTGGCAGGACAATCTATTGACAATTTGGGCCAGTAACATAGAAACATCATAATCAAGGCGTAATGAGTACAGGCATACACGTCACAGCATAATTCCCGTATTAGATGGGTAGTGTGTGGGGGGGGGGGGGGGGGTTGTTAGGTTGGAGTTATATTGTAGATGATGTAAATGGTAAAATAATATATTAGGTTTCAATCACAAATTGCATACTGTAAACGGGGATATAGCCTAAAGTAGAATGAAAAGTCATGGATTGAGCACCTATATTAGGTGAACTGAATGCAAGCCCGAACTGTACAAAGATTTCGCCACACTGCATGTCACAATAACAATAATTGCAAAATGAATTCCACCCACTGAACGGAAGGAGTCACAAGTCGCGACCTTTGCTTGCGAACTGGGTATAGTTATCAGATGACAGATATCACTCACTATATCTTGACCACTCTCTCACTACGGCACACACCCAACAACCAGCATGCAATGACCGGACTACATTCTTTGATTCTTGTTTCCTTGGGGCCACACGAGACACGGAATTATATTCAAATGAAAAATGAACCAATCGGACAGTATATATATATATATATTGAAGCCGGCGTTGGCACGTGTGTAAAAATTGTTTTGAACACAGAGGAAATGAAAATAGTGTACATTACAAACCATAATGAGCTGAAAAAATTATAACAATTATGCGGACTATTTATTTTAGATTTTGATATTTTCATAACATAAAATATTATTTCATACGGATACGTTGTCGCAATCTATAGGTAAAACAAGATTCTTGACAATTATTTGCTGATTACAAAGAAAACACAAGTTTAGATTTTTTCCAACGTTGATTGGAGGGGAATACTAAAACATCAACTCAAAATATTGATGTCAGGAGTTTACCCCCGTGACTATTACAAGCCGTGGGTTTGCTTACACAGTTCACTCACACCACTCACCGACGACTTGTAGCCTAATGCGTTGTATATACACTACATCTTGAAGAGACATCAAATGAACATTTGCGACTACTTGAGTCAAAGTTCGACGGTTGTCGACAACCTATAACGAACCTCGACACGGGGCCCAGTACAGGGGTAATGACATTATTCTGTCTTCATTGGCCGACTTCACTGTGAGTTGAGGTAAAACAATAATACAATATTGAACGAATGTATTGGAAAAACAAACTTGTTCACAAATGCCACTATGATAATTAGTTGGAAGCGCAAACAAATGAATCTAATAAATTATTAGTGACGTTGCAACGTTATATGGGTGTTACGTTTATCTATTATAAAAACAAGACAGATAATGGGCTGAAGAGAGATAACATAATATAAACAGCTAACACATGTTCACTGCTAAAAAGACCCTCGATATATTTTTATTCAGCGGACATGAAAAGGGATGTTTGAAATTCAATTTGAACAATGACAGTAACGCTTCAGATGATGATACGAGAAATTGCTAACTAACCCAATGTGTTCCAAAATTCAAGTAGTTTGATAATAGTTTTCACTTTCCACATAATTCAAAGTGTATCAATAATAAACGAGTATGTTGTGTACGATGGTTGTGTAGGTATTATGTGATTACGCGATACACACGTTTATAAATACAATCACGCACGACACATTTACCAGTCTTGAAACTATTCCAAGCGGCCATCAAGTCATTACATCATTATAACTGAACTTCATAAGTACTGTGTTACGCACTTACGTTAAAGTTATAGATTTGGGAGATAACTCACTATTTCAAGTATGCCTTATCACAACAATGTTATTTATATAATTTTCTCCTTGCATGATAAAGATAGCTCGAAAATGATTTGATTACAATTTAAGAAATGTGGTAAGGATTGTGTAATGTGTAGTCACTGTGTAGGCGGTGCATGTTGTGACAAACAAGCAAGTTGTGTAATAGACAGTAAACATGTACATTTACCGACGATGACGTAACCTTCTTAACCACTAAAGGAATGAATACTTCTGCAAAGTTGAATTCAATGATATTGTAATGTCACATCGAAAAGTAACACAATTACATTGTTCTAACCCACAATCAAGCAAAAAATCTTCAAAAATAAATTAACACGAACACAGTCACACAATTATGTGTATTGTACACCACGTTTATGTTTATTTAGTTAATTTGATGTATATCCCGTTTGGTTTACAAATGAGGACAATAAATAAAACTAAGCTTATATGCAATTTACAACGAAACAAAAGGAAAACCACAGAATAAACAAAACAGTAAATGATAATACAACAACAAAGCATTAACCACCGTTGTTAGTAAAAAGGACACGAGCAATAAAAATTGAATCAAAAAATTGGTTTTACAAATTGAAAATGTTATAATAAAATATGACACAGAATCCACCACATTCACAGGCGCTCATTCCCTCCCAGTGAATGAGAGGGTGGAGTAAGGTCAAAGGTGTGTTGTGAAGCTAAACGGGGCCACTAACAGGCTGGCACGTTGATGCATACACATGATGCATATATTGCCCATCAACCTAGGGGTGCTAATACGATGCACAGCACGGACATCATTTCCATACACGATTTCTAATGGATAGCAACTCGGTTCCAGCTAGAACCTAATAATGTTGATACTATAACGGACACACCTTAAATGTGTCTAAAATATGTATTTAATACCTCTTTGTCCTCTACCGTATAATTTACAATTTCATGCCGTGTTAAAGAATCATTTAATGGACGAACTCTGCATAAGGATGACTTATAAGCACGTATGGGTCGGTTGGAGCAGGGGCGGGAAAACACTAGCTAGCATGGGTGAAATATTTTAACAGCCTCCACACATTGTTACCTTAATTTGGTAGAGAGAATCTATGTCGCACTCGCACACAGGAAAAGCTCACATGAAGGCGGGCTAACTTTCAAGTGGACATTTCGACATGTTTGAAGTAATATCTGTTAGACACGTGAGGAGTAACGTATGTATTTCTTGGTTATGTAGTAATACTAAAAGTAATAGTAAAAAGCAAGATTATATTCACTCGCAGGAATACACGTAAAAGTGATTGTATCAGTTGCCTGGGATAGGCGTCACAATTAAAACCCCGTTCAGTACCTGTTCTGTTACAATATTGTACAGCATTTGGTTTTAGGCAGTACAATGATTTTCGTACCACATTTTTTTAATAGATTAATCTTGGTTTTTGAAGTGAAGGTTATAAAAACGTGTGTGTGGTTTCGAAAAGGGTGTTGGGGGGAAGGGGGGGTGAGGGTTTTCCAACCCCTGGCCTCCGCATCCCGAGGGCCCCATGCAGCCAAACAAGGCCCCCCCATCACCAGTACGCGGTGCGCTGCGGTTTACCAGATCGGAAAATACGACTTGTTCCGGTTAATAAAATACATTACTACAATAATTAACATAAAGTAGGGAGGGCATTTTCCAACTTGAGGGGAAAGATATCCCATATGATTTGCATAGTTTTCAAATAAACGCAATAAACTTCCTCTCGTTTTTGAGTACGAATGGAATGCTAATATGTTAACGAAGCATATAAAAATGCAAATGGGGGAGACTGCACTGTATAGCGGGGGCATTATCGTCAAGATAGCTACACAGAACGCAGGGAAGGAGGTGAACAGGACTTAATACGATCATATCAGAAGCAAAACGGCTTCAAAGAGTTCTCAATAAAAGTAATAACAATTTATACCAAATAAAGATATAAAACACATCACGCCCTACATAAAGCAACAATATTAACTAACTCGCTTTGCATAATAATCCCAGACCAGTGTGAACGACCAATTAAAAACTTTTATATAAACTGATCAAAACGTTAATACGTGTTAGCCAGAACCGTTTCTATAAGAGTTACGTCCATGTAATATTGTACGATATTACATTGTTTAAATACAGTACATAAAACGCCATTTTACATAGATAAGGTACGTTTTTCTTTATTAAGCCATTAATAACATTTAAATGGAAAACGTATGTAACATTATTATTGCAATTTATAGAGGTAATAAAGAAGATAAGGTAGATGCAGCGTTCTTTTTCCTCCGATAACATCTTCACAAGTTTATCTCTTAGGTAAGCACAACACTGCGAGTAGGTTGCAACCAGGAACATAGAACTACCGGTACCTCATGAATAGGTCTATACAAGCACTTTCCGTGACATGTGTTTCAACCTTTCGTCAGCAAGTATGTATGCGTGTGTAAAGCTATCGGTACTGTACAGTACAGCTTTAAACTGTCTAAACTGTACCAGGCAAGAAACGAATACATCGTTCCCAAAATAATTTGGTGAACGGATCTAACTTATGATTGTTATTGATATGTTTCGAACTTAATGTTTGATCACGTTCTTTACCATATCCATGCATACTACATCTTGACACTTGTTTGATTGACGTTGCCAAGATCTAGTTTAGATGCGTGTGGCAACGCCGCAGGGACACATACGTCACCTGTCTATCCCAGCGTGCGGTTTGATTGGTGTATCGGATGCGCCCGATTGAGCAGTGAACCTTGGCAATATCCTCACTGCTTCACACCCGAAACGCTTAATTTATGAATGGGTGGTGCCACGCGTGTAACGGCCGTACGCCCACGCACACCCCTCGGCCATTGCCGGGATTACCTTCATGACTTCAACGAAATGATTATGAGGGGTGTGGCGCATGCATGCATGGCGTTAGACATTGTTCGGGTACTACGAACGAGGGTCGAACATTCCGGGTTCAAATGATTGAGCTGTTGGCGTAGTGATAATGAGATGGGTGATCTGGATGCGCAAATACTAAGAAGTGTTTGCACAAGGTGACGGGGGTATGGTTTCCTTGTGCGATTAAGTTTCCTTTGAGTTATGACGTCGTGCTGTACAGATCATAAGGGCTTCTATTTTCACACCTTGATATCTGTGGCATGTCCCCTTCTAAAATAGACTTAGTCATCCTGCATTTTGCAATTACCAATCACTATTTTGTTAATATTTCCTTTTTTCGATCAAAAAAACTGCAGTGGGTAATAATTTGAAATTGAAATTCCCAGCATGTTCATTGGTTGAGTTGAAATGTCGCTTTTTTCATCTACGGAAACCGTTCGGCAGTTGATACTTTGCTCAATTTCATTTTAGATTATTTCCAGATAGAAAATGGATTTTGTTCAAATTCCAAGGAGAACGAGACGCATGATACTTCATTCGCCTTGCATGTAAGCAAGCGACCGACTGGCATGTAAGCAAGTGACTGAATGAACCACTTCCAGGGTTGACAAATCAAAGGGTGACGCGTATGTTCTGTGTTCTCAACTCGTTAAACTCTTCATAATCAAACACAGCAGCCATGGCGTGTCAGAAGAAGTATTTTCGGAATATAAACAAAATAATGAGAGGAGACAAAACTAAATAATGGTTGACTCAAAGGGTTTCAAGTAATTCTTCTTCGCGACACGCAATAATGTCTTGTGGTAGATTATATCTTTCAACAAAGTCGAAAATGAGTAGGACCATATTTCAAGTTTCGTCGGTCTCATTACTTCTATGAAGCCGTCCGTATATCTAAACATTCCCTATTCCCTCTCCCTCAAGTTTTAAGACAGCTTCTTAATAATTTGAATTGGACAATTACATTGAAAGCCCAGTGGAAAATGAGCCGCGTACTTCGCGTCGAAACTTTACATTAGACGTTAATGTGCCTATTTACTCAAAGTTTAATACTTGAGCTTTGCTGCATGAGAAAGCTCAGAGCCAGGAGCGCTGACAATGACGTCACGATACAAACACGGAGCCCTGGGGGACCACGCTGGAATAATGAAACTCGTCGGGGGGGGGGGGGGGGGGAGAGGGAGGGGGTTGGGGGCGGGGACAAATTAATACGTGTAAAACAGGATAATGTTAAATAAACGTGCTAAGATAAAACGTCAACGAGCAATATATGTTTGTTGAGCTTATTTGAATGTGGGTATCACTTAGGGTTTATTGCAGAAGGGGGAGGAAATTATGAAGGCTCTGAATGTCTTTCGAAATACGCTAGCGAGTACGGCTATAAAGTTGAAGCGGAGGAACTGATACTTAAAAATACTAACATAATGACAAAACGACCCCGTATACTCCACACCAGTGTGTTATTGTAACATTAATAACACATACTGACCACAGCCTCACGCATGTATGTTTTCATAACATATTTTACCAGTGCATGAATGCATGTTCTCTTATCTCTGTATATTCAGAGTAGGGCATCTCACCACTTTAGACCTAGTAGGGATTGTGACGTCATTAAATGGTCACTCACCCGTCTCATCGCTGACCTCATAACATGACCTCATGCAAATATCTGGCGTGTCCGTTTAGGCGTACAGGCGGATTACCATGCGCTATGGGCAACAGCCGTGTCAGGAGATTTTGGTCTTTGACAAAAATACCTAAGAAGTTATGGCTGTGTTGTTTGCCCGAACTTTTCAAGCTCTTACTCAGGAAATTGAAAAACTTTCATAAAGACATGAAAGACAAGAGTGAAGGACAGGAACGAATTAAAAACTTGCCAAAACCTACGGCGTACTCGTACTCAAACATAATATCTGGAAACTTAACTTGCGTACAACTCATGGCCAAATATTATCTTAGTCACAGATATTATACAATGTTCAATTAAATTTTATGTTATTGTTAGGCTTCCTTACGTATTATGTGTGGTCTCAGAGCTAGCTAAAAGTGCGCTGAAATTCGTACTGAACCCTTTGCTCTTGCTAATTTGGAAACCTAGCCAGACTGAGTGAATTTGCATACACTATTTTAAATAATTAACTACAGGTTAGGGAAAAAACTAACTTCATAATTATTAAATAAAGTCAAAGTTTTGTAATTGCTAGTCTTAAACGTTCGAACAACTTCGCTGAGACTGTGTGTGATCCCCCTCCGCGCAAAGAGTGATTTATAACCCATAACACTGCCATATAGTGATTTAAAATTGACAAAAGGAAATAAAAATGATGTAACTCCCTAGAGAAGGAAACGCTCTATTTTATATGATATTTTCAAGTTCCGAGAACAGTGTTTGTTTTAAAAATCTTACAATTTACTTTTTCTACCCCTCCTTATACGCTTATATTTCCCATAAGTACCAAGTAACGAACGCCTCCCTCCAGGACTCTCAACGCACAATTTGGCGTCAAATCGTAAATAGCAACCGAAAAAAATATGTTTATAAAAACAGTTTTCAGGAAATGAAGACCTGCACCCCCCGATCAAGATATCGAACCCCCTTATTACAGAATAGCGGGAGATTTTAATAAAACGTTTTCCTTGAGGAAAGAAATACATATAAATCGCAAGGAAATGCGCTAGTTGCTTCATATCAAGGAATTCTGTTTCACGTTGGGTCATTTTGGTAAATCACCGTTATTTTACCAGCATCAGATTATACAATAGAGAGCAGAAGATCGGGTCACTACCTTACTTGCAGTTCCACGTGCGTTGATCAGATAGGCCTCCCGTCTGAATAACGTCTCTTCACCCGCTTTCTAGGCTGGTCTAGCTGATTTGATCATAAGACAACTAACGAGTGGCATACTTGGACACAAGTTACATTTTATGAGCGTAAATGCCAGGTTTTAACCGTCGAACCGTACCTATACGATTGGAGTACAGCGTAACACGACAAGAATTGAAAATACGTAAGGGTAACAAAAGCATCCATATACAACAAAGCAATGTTCCAAGATGGCGGAAAAGAAGGGTAAAGATGGTGTAAGCTGCCTGCGTGCAAGCACTGGCCATCACGCCACATACGGTATATTCAGATATTTGGTGTAAACTGAATTAAAAACATGACCCAAGGCGCTGTGGAATAAAACTGCAACACAACGGTGCTTTGGTCTTTGACGGTATTTAAAGATTTTCACCATCATTAGTTCATTTATTACGTCATATATCTTTCCCCAAGTTCCTTTTACAAGAGATTTATCGTCTACTTTCTTATATCTTTGTGCCAAGAAAAGAAATACCAACAAAACGAAAAATAACACAGAATACATAGGGCACGGCTTCGGAACGGAAGTAATAAACATCATGTATGCTGCAGTCAAGCTCTTGCAGGAGGTCATCATTTGTTACAAGTCGGTAGATACATGGAATAGAGCCATAGCCACAATCGGCGGAAAACAAGTCGTCGTGAAGACAAACAGCGTTCGTAAACCACGACATATCTGAGGACATTTTGCTTTCATAGTGCACTGGTGACCATCCATTGGGGGAGGGGAATTGTTTCTCCCATAAATATGGCGTGAATTGAAATTGTATCTATGATGTCAAATACAGGTTGGCATTGGCGTATTGTTTATAAGCCAAAACCTCAATTTACATACTACTTGGAACGATTGCTAGTTTAGCAATACATTCTAAATAATATCGTTTGAAATAATTATAAAATAGAAGAAAGAATGTATATTATATTATCATAATTGTCTTTTTTCCAAGGACGTGTTTTCCAGGCAGGTAATTATTTCTGGAATGACAAAATTAATAAAATTATTATTACAGTTGTCGTCGTCGTTAATTGTTATTGTTTTTGTATCGGGATTACCAATCTATACATATATATATACCACGTAGTCAAAAACGGAACAAATCAACTACTCAACTGTTTAAAAAAAACAATATATATTAGAACATGGAACATATACTAATCATTCCTATAAATGTATACGCCACGCCAGGACTAATGGCAGGTATATGATTGGCTGCGAGTGTACGTAGCGTCAGAGGAGGAAGCAAGGAAGCAACCTACTAACGCAATGAGCGAGTGGATGGAAGCAACGTAACTAGCCTTCCTGCTCCATTAGCGAGCCCAACAAACAATGGGACGACAGACAATTGATAAAGAACCTAGATCGCTCGTCGGGCTGAGATGAGCCCATTACCAAGTGAACCCAACCAACAGAGGCCGCATCAATCTCTATTCCTACTTCCTTGATTCTTCCACTCCACCCTACGCTCACTATCCAGGTGTGTTGGTGCACAGACCGGCAATAAAACCTTTACGATGGTGCTGCTGGCTTCAACGGACAAGAAGCACTTAGAACACCGAAACAAAACGAATAGGACATTGATTTGGTTTTATTTCGCGTCTATAGGGTAGTAAATTGCATCACGAGTAGACAGCAGTGGAGTAGTCAATAGGCTATGACCCGTGGTTTGATGGGTAACATATTGTATTGCCGTTTAATGAACTAGGCTGGCTAAGACGATCAAGCGAGAAGCGAAACGTTTGGGACCTCATTACCCTAAACTGTAACGTTTCCTCAATTAATGACGGCCTGTTTATATAAACTCTTTTATTGCCAAAGATATTGGAGAAGAACTCGAGTAGGTCTAGCAGATACATTGGCTCTGATTTACTGACAGCAAACTGAAGGCCGCAAAAAGTAAGTCTAGCTTTTAGCGTGAATAATTCAGAGACTGCAAGGGTCAACATGCATATTTTTATAATTTGTGTTTTTTAAATAATTCGAACTTAAAATTATATATTTCTACCACGGAATGTTTTAAACAAACTAAAATTGCAATGTAACAAACTACTTAGATTAACTCTATTGAAGTATATAGCTAAGCTGCTAATAAATTCGCATCTTTGCCAATGGCATGGCAGCATTCAATTTGCATAAATGAGATCATTTCTGTACAAAGAACAATAACTGCTTGTTTTAGCTGACTATTTCACATACGTATGTATTTCAATGTCAATAATTTGTCAAAAAGGATTTAATTTAAAATTTTCAATTTAAAATATTGTAGGTGTGTCAAGGATTGCGCCGAGACAAAACTTCTAAAAACTCCAAAAACCATTTTTAAACTTACGCGTCAACACTAAGTAAGTAGTAACCGGGAAGCTCAGTGTCTGGATTTATATTTACCCCAACTATGTATAACAGAGTAAAGACATAGTCTTGGGAATGCCATCCCCTATCCACCCACCCTCCCGTCATAACGCCGATGTAAGAATTCAATTCAGTAAAGTAGGCACGAAAGAAACCTAAAAACAAGTCAATCATTCTGTTCAGCCTACACTACTCGTCTGGCTAGACGTTCTCTCGCAGACACTCCACAATGTAAAACAAAAACAATCATTTAGTTATGATTCTCTCATCATCGCTCAAAGTCGACCGCGAAACACAAGCCAACAAATCGTGGACCGTTGTCTCATCGTATTTCATCGGGGCGACCACAGCAGCACGCGATATTATGACTGACTGAAGCAAAGCGCAGAGCTGATCAGTGGGGCCTTGGATTAGATACCTAGGAAGAGAAAAACGGTGGCGCCGTGTTTTTCAACTGGCTTCCTTCTGTCTAGTGGTCACGTACTCACTTACATTAGGCGGCACGCTGAAGAGAGCGTGTCAGACATGACGGACAAAATTACTATGACAATGGTTGTGTGACCTGGCAATTTTGACAGAAACGGACTTGTGTCGTGAAGGGCTATAAAAATCAATTATTTATTGTTTTGATAGGGAAATATATAGTGATTATAATTAAAACTGCTATCGCATAACACAATATATCCACAAAGCTGTATTTAGCTAACAACTTGACTCGACAGAATATGTGGGTATTGTCGAGGATGAAGTAATCTCAGTCTTGGAAAATGATTATTACCATTATTGGTATCAATTCCCGTATAAATGGAGACAAGTCTAGCTTGAAGCGGACGTACTCGTGATCGCAATGTGAACATTCACTGAGGAGAGTGAGGGTAAGTTACGTACTTGTATGTCGTTGTAACAATGTCGTGCCTGCTATAGATAACCCTAAAGCTAGGATGCCAATGACAGCGCTCATTCATTCATTGCCAACGTGACTTTCAACATGAGCGGACGAGCCACAGGCTGCTCGCAATCGCAATCGCACAATTGTACAAGGAACAAAAAAGCAAACGCAAAAGAAACAAAGAGGGTTATGCAGGTCGCTATTTACGAGCGCATACAACGCAACTCAACAGCACTTCAATAAAGCGTTTATTGTTCTCTCTCTCTCTCGGTGCACTTGCCCAGGTGCAACGCTGGAGGACACGAAGTGCATTACCCCCCCCCCCCCCCCCCCCCCCGCCTACGCCCGCCCCTACGCCTCTCACGCCGATATGATTTTACGAGAAATTTGTCAAAGGTTAAGTGATGAGAAAAGGTTAACACGATTCATTGGTGGAAGGGGGGTGGACGGGGGGGGGGGGGTAGCATAGAGTACAAAGCATTACATGTAAGTGCGGTAAAACAACAGGTTTTAATGATCTGTATTGTTTTACGTTATTGTTGGTGCAGTGTTGCTATTCTAGGCTGTAATTAGAAGGTCAAACACAACACATTTACAACTAAAAACACGTATTTTATTGTTCATGCCTCGGCTCTATTCAGGCAAGGCACGCAAAAACACGAGGCGTATCCCCAAACACTATGTAGACGATATCTATATTGACTAGAACAATATATAAACATGTTCATCCCTTCTGAACGTAAAACATATTGATGGTATTTCAAATAAATCAGTTAAAGTAAACGGGACATTTACATCACGCTTGATACTTACATGTAAACAGAACCAGTAGGACCCTACCATGCATGCACTTCATGTTGTGTTGCGATGCCATACGTTATCAATGTAGACTTGGAAAGAAATACTATAGTATAGCCTACAACTAAATACCGTGCATGAAAAATACGAGCAGAAAGGTTTATTCAGAGAACTCGCCCCATAAGTAAACAAATTTAAATAAAACTAGAAGTATTACGAATAGTGAGTTACTTCGAGTTCCGCTGTTATAATATCTTACGAAGTTCAACAAGGTCCATTTCGTAATCAACGAGTATACGATGTACTTTACATCTCGATTGAAAGCCTAAGCGATTTCTAAATCCAGTATATATGTTCAATTTGTTTCCCTGTGTATTGTGCGCACGGGGTAGCCATGCAGCCTACTGTATGGCCTCTTATCTAGACAGCTCTGAAGCCACTGTGTAGACCCTTTGTACCCGTTGTACAGGACCACAATACTCATATCCATAATTAACTTCCTTTGCCAGCGAGGGTTGTTCCAAACAGCCAAGTTATTTATGTCGTGTGGAAATGAGCTTCGGTTTCTCTTTTCAACTATTCATAAAATCGTTCAGTTTGATTGAAGATCTACCTGCCCTCTCCCCCCCCCCCCCCCCCCCAACCCCGCTGCAGGGAGGGCACGCATTAAACACATCGCAGCCTGTCGGTTCCTCCACCAAACTATGCTTACTCAATTACTGACCGAGTAACAACGATACCAACAACCTGTACAGTGTACACTAAGGGATGTTTTCTAATTGTTTTCAATCATCGGCGAACTATGAAGGCTATGGAAATAGCTTCGGATTTGATTTTACAAACATGGCGAAATGCTTTTTACGTATATTGCACTCATTCATTTATAACTCATTGAAGTAATTTATAAAAAGGATGCACTTTACTAAGTATTCAATTTAGCTGGTTATGGATGTTATTTCATTGATTGAAATGGCCTTGTAAGTCAGTTTTAACTGAATAGAATCCACCCTTTGGCAGTTTGAATCTGATGAATCATGAAAAGAGCTGGATGTGTGTGTATACGTTACTGAGAATTGACGTAAAGAGTAGATCAAATGCAGTGAAACGGTATTGATAGAGGGGGAGCCCCGGTAGAAGTGGTGATGAATGTGAGTAGAACGAAGAGCGTCCTGCTAAAATGAATGTGATTGATAAAGTATAGAAAGTGAAATGGCGCAATGGCTTCCGAGTTTGGCCGCGGGGGCAATGCCTGAAGAGGGGCTTACAAAACGAATATATGCTGCCTGGGACACAACCAGAAGAGCTATTTAGCTGAGCGTCTGCTGGGGTGAGGTAACTATTGAGCACATGAAACCGCGTCAATGAGAGCTGGGGTACTAGAGGGAAAGTTTGAGGTGAGGTATTCGAGATACTCAGAACGTACACGTCGCCGACGATTATGGTATTGTTGTTGTTGTTAAATGACGCTAATTGGAAAGTTTGTGGTAGCCAATTATGATGAGTTTGCCGTGAGTAGGGCTGGCGTTGAAAATAGTCGTAGGGAAACAAAACGAGGAGTGTTAGTCCATAATATGTTTACAGCGGCCATAAAACGCAACGCTACTCACTACAAGTGTTCACCGCAGCAATTATTGGAGTCGTCCGAAATACTTAAAACTCCGACTAGGGCAATGGTCATCCTTTCCGTGGCTCATTATTTATCTGACCACGTAGAATTTTCCCCGGTGAAATTAGTCCTATTCTTCGTTGAGTCGCAGTGATATTCTGCCGATAGCGCTTAGAGCCTCGGCGGTAATGAGAGGAAGCGAGATGGTAAATTGAACTGTATAATTTGTACGCGGGTGCGGGGGGCGTGGAAGCTGGAAACGGCGGGAATTATTGCCGTGGAGTGTTGGTCATTAACACCCCCACCCCCGCTAGCAGGCCCGGGGGCGGCAACCGATAAACATCACAGGTCTCTAACACCGTCAGACTGTTAGATAGACATGTACAAGTCTACAAGACTTGACGCAACATCATTATTTACCCCGTATTGCGAGGGTCGTGAATATGTAACTACGAACATCAAGTTCCCGTCGAAGTTTGTTTAGACTTGAAGGAAAATTATACGAACTGTACGACAACAACATCAAACATTAACAAACAACACAGCAGCAACTTCCATTCTTATCTCAATTGCATTTTGAGAAGGTAAACATTTGATGAATTAAGACATAAGAGTAAAGTTTCAAAAACAATAACGAGAATAAACCAGATATATAACAATGTTGTTTTACTTATTCGTTTGGACTCATTTGATGAGAAAGAAAGTTAACATTCATAAATTTTGAAATTCATTTACCAATCGCAATTTGATCGAACTTTGTAAACACTTTTTTTGTGTCGATCTTTACTAAAGATTAAAGAACAAGACAATCCTGGTAGACTATTACGCAATAAGTTGTGGTAAATAAATCGTAAAACGACAGTTGCCAGTAAACAAGTGAAGTTCATGGATGTAAAAGAGTACGGCCCCAAACAAGTCCCATTAGAAAATGAGTACCTATTTAATTCTTTTAACTACGACCATTAACTTGTGCCAATTTTGATGCAATACCGACTTCTTATTGATGTAACTATTTATGAATGTTTAAGTGCATAGTGGCCTAAACGTGCATAGATGATGCAATGTGGGGTCATCCCTGTGTCACCCGGTGATTGATTGTGTCCGTGGTTATTATTGACAGCTGACCTCGAGGCAAGTGAACCCACACCGGCAATGTCTAATTTCTTCGAGTGTCCGGTGCGGTGCGGTGTTCCCGCTGAGTCGCGAGCAGAGTTCAAAGTGGCGACTATCGACCCAAGCGAATTATAAATTTATTAATCATGATTTGCGTCTTAATGATCGTGTACCGGTATCTTTCGATCCTCTTCAATTGAGCCGAACTCAGTACGTACAACCGTTATTGTCAACAAGGGATCTCACACCCATGTAGATATCTTTCTCAATACAGATAGAATCCACATCCGGTAAGCCCAACAAGGTATTGATAACGGAATAAGATACACAAGTACAGAGAAGAATGTACATTTCGATGGGATCAGGCTACGTGCCGAGTTCGAGTTTCTGCCTCGTACGCGGACCGCCATCACCCACGCAACCTTTTCATATGACATTTCCACCACAAACGAGCTTTCAAAATTCTTCGAAATTTGTTAACTGAATTCCTGTTTGTGACGTTATCAACTATCCAACATGTTCAGCTATTCAGACCTCACAGTGATAGGAAAATGAAAAGTCGGTATCGAACCCGCAGCCTCCCGCATAAAGCTACAGTGTATATTAAAATTACTGACAAAGTGAACGATGATAGCACTAAATTTCTGTCACATTGTTCTGTGCGTAGCCTAGCTACTTTATTGAACCATCCTCACATGCATTACTGAGTATACATAGAATGCCATTTGATTGGGAAATCATATTGTTTTGGTCGACTTAAAAATACGTATGTTTTTTTAATGTTAGACTTAGAATATATGTCTTTAGTCGATTGACAAACATATTTTCGGCAAATCTGTGAAAATAACTGTAATATTAATGTTACGTTTAACATTTGAATTGATTTTACTAATTCGGTGCAGCGTCATACAGCGGTATAGTTTCTATGGAATACCTAATAAACACAGTTAACTAATTCTATTAAAAATAAATTCTGTTCCGAAATTAGTTTCGGGCCAAATAGTTATTTCTTTAAGTATCAAATTGCAGACCATCCAATCATGATGGCTGCAACAGTCTTCTAAAACAGAGCTCGCGTTGTAGGTTATAGGAATTTGAACGTCTAGCGCTTTCGTAGAAAAGCGTTTGATACATGGGTCAAGAAATGTGGACATTTTATTCCCCAGATTAAAAAGTACTTGTTTTAAAAAACAAAGTGTTGATCTAGCTAATTAAAATTATTTATTTATAAATTTTCCTTTTTTGATGGCTATTAATAAAACTGTTTTGTGAACTACCTACTCACAAACGGGGGCACGCAGAGCCGGGACAAACAGGGCCCGTCCCAGCCTCACGCACGAAGCAGCTTTCCGATGACGGGAGAGTGATTAATGTGCGTAAGAAGAAGAATGATGTAGAATACGAGTGACAGTGTACAGACGCACCACGGCACGCAGTACGCACTTCTTCTCACGCATACCCTCCCTCATCAAGTAAGCCGTAACTACCGGCGGAGAAGAAGTTAAAAAGCTACGGCGTTTTGTTTCTCTGCGATACGACAGTTGTTGTCGTGGGCAACTGATCAATGTGTTTCTGGCATGTCGCCGATAGCAAACAAAAAATCAAATCAAGATGAAACTTAGATGAATATATATACATACAAAAAGTGGTTATACATTTTTCATACACGTGGATTCACTCAGTATCGAGGATAACATTACTTGACGACAGGAATAGTGACGCTGTTCACAGATCAGCTATGAAATTATAAACCTGACACTTGAGTACATCTCTTCTGACCACAGCGGAGGTATCGAGGGCGCTGGAAAGCTATACTCTATACTCTAGTCACCATAAGAAGCAATGTGAACTACAAGTATGCGAACCTGTCCCGCCGTATAGATATAACTCTGTCAGCAAAGCAGACTAAAAATACATTCCTAAGACAAACAACAAATGATTTCTATCTATCTCTAGCCTAAGGCTGTAAATTCACTTTGAAGTCTCGTCTAACCCCGCACAAAACATTATTTATGTCTTTCGGACTCACTCACCAGAGAACCCCATGTTATATTTATATTTATGTAGTCAAGTTTCAACGATGATTATTTAAATGATTGGGTTAACTTTTGAAATTTGCTAGTGAAAAACAATTTTAAAATTAGAAACTATGGTTCTAAGAAACAGAAATAACTACAATTTTAAGGGTTGGAAACCCGCTACGCGCTGTTGGACTGCAACTTTAGTTTAGTAAGTACAATTTTATTTATAACTATAATCCCTACATATAAATGTATGTCCTATTCCTTACCTTCATTGTCGATGGAGAAGAGGCCGATGCCGTCACCGCCTCGGATGGAGTAGGACACCTTGGAGTCGTCACCAGGAGGGTCGTCATCAGAAGCCTTCACCGTCGTCACCAGGGTACCGACCGGCTGGTTCTCCTTTACCGACGTCGCCACCACAAAGTCAGAGAACTCCGGCGCGTGGAGGTTCTCGTTAACGTCCACGACCTCCACGAGCACCGTCGTCTCGGAGGAGAGCGACGGACTCCCCCGGTCGCGCGCCCTCACTGTCAGACTGTGGACCTGGCGCTCCTCGAAGTCCAGACTTTCAGCCGTCCTAATCGTGCCCGAGACGCGGTCAATGGTGAACACGGAGTCTCCCTCCCCGACGTTGACCAGGAAGTAGCGCACTTCGCCGCCCAGCCCCATGTCCGGGTCGGTGGCGCTCACGACGGCGACGACGCTACCGACGGGGACGTCCTCGCGTATCTTGACGTTGTAACTGGACAACGCGAAGGTTGGCGCGTTGTCGTTGACGTCGTCGATCGTCACTCGGACGAGAGCGTCGGAGTAGAGCGCCGGTTTGTCCAGGTCTTGACCTCCGGCGTCGGTCGCGCGTAACTTAAGTTCGTAGACCTCCTGTTTCTCGCGGTCGAGCCTCGCGGCGACGCTCAGGATGCCGCTCGCCGGGTCCACGGCGAAGTCGACAGTGTCCGTGACCATGGAGTACGTGACCCGAGCGTTCTCGCCGAGGTCCGCGTCGGTCGCGTTCACACGGAAGATGGCGGTGCCGTTGTGCGCGTTTTCCGTCACGTGGAAACTGGCAACGGCCTTTTCAAATTTTGGCGGGTTGTCATTGACGTCGAGGACGGTGATTGGCAGGAAACGAGATGAAGATTTCTGCGGCCGTCCAAGATCGTACACACTGATGTTCAACAGGTATTCACTCTCTCGTTCCCGATCTAGATAACCGATAACTTTCAAATCGCCCTTGTCAGGATCCAATCGAAACACAGAATCTTCATCACCGTTAGAAATGCCAAAAATCAGCTTCCCGTTGTAACCCAGATCTCTGTCTCGTGCCCTGATCTTCGCCAAAGACGTCCCCAATGGAACCGACTCGTTCACTTTGATCTCAAGGGGGAAATCGATGAACTCTGGCGCGTGGACGTTGTCGCCGTACCTGCTGGGCATCATGGCGAACTCCTCGTGACCCCTGCCGGGCATGTTGTTCCTCTCCGCCGCCGCCAGCGTCTCCGTGAGCCTCCGCGCCACCCCCGTGTCCCGACAGTCGAAGGCGCCCGTCTCGTCGTTGAGCAGGCGGCCCGGCGAGCCGAGGCTCCGCTTGGCGTTCACCAGGTGGATCAAGACGCGCACCACGTCGGCAAAGTGCGTCCCGTCCGTCGCCGTGATGTTAACCTCCCTCTCCGTCACCTTCACGTCCATCAAGTCGCACGTCACAGTCAACGTACCCGACGTGATGTCCAGGGCGAAGCAGCCGTCCTCGTTACCCGATACCAACCGGTAACTAATTATGTTTCCGGCGTCGAAGTCGATAGCCGATAACGTAATGATCTCCGTGCCTATCGACACGTATCGAGGAACATGACCCGTGCAGTCGACCTTTTCAAATTGTGGACGATTATCGTTAACGTCGCGCACTCTGATTTTCAGTTGCATTTCGGTTTGCCGGCGATACGGCAGACCCCAGTCGCTCGCGCGGATTCGCAGCACGTACTCCCGCTTCATGGACTCGTAATCAAGGATCGAGGTCGTACGAACCACACCGGAGAAATGATCGATCTCGAAAGGCACCGGGTTCAGGTTAGCGATGCTGTAAGATATGTAAGCGTTCTCCCCCGAATCTCTGTCCCTCGCGTTGACCTTCATCACGGACGTGCCCGCCGGTTCGTTCTCGTCGATCCACACGGACATCTCAGGGGTGTCGAAGATGGGGTCGTTGTCGTTGGTGTCCATGACGTTTATCTTGACCTTGGCGGAGGACTGTTTCCTCGTGCCCGTGTTGCCCTGGTCTATGGCCGACACGGTCAGAGTGTAGAACGCCTTCGTCTCAGCGTCCAGCAGCGTGTTGGTGTACAACATACCCGTGTACGGGTTAATGTGGAACTCACCCCCTTCGTTACCGCCCACAATCTCTAGAACAACTTGCGCGTTTTTACCTTCGTCGGCGTCCGTCACTTTCAGCCTGATGATCGGTGTATTGACGGGCGCCGTTTCGGGTACCTCCACCTCGTATATCTCTCTGTCGAAGACTGGCGCGTTGTCGTTGAGGTCGGCAAGGTGAACCGTCACCGACTTGTAGCCCTGTCGAGGCGGGACCCCCTTATCGGTCGCCCTCAGGGATAGATTGTAGCCCTGAGGGGACATCTCTCGGTCCAGCAGCCTCAGCACTTCAATATTGTATTCACCTCGCTGCCCGCCCGTACCCTCCGCGCTCGTTATCCTGAAATGTCCGTCTGGGTCACCGTCGGTTATCTCCAAGCTCTCTATCTCGCCGTGCTTGCCCTGGTCCTTGTCCACAACCCGCACGATCGCGTAGATGTCCGCGTTCGAGTGCTCCACGATGTCCGGCAGGTGGTGGACGTAGATCTCGGGGCTGAACAGGTTCACCTGTTGCACGTTGATCTTAATCTTGGCGGTGCTCGCCTTGCCGACATTGCCGGACCTGAAGAGTGCGCCGCGGTCCTGCGCCATCACCGTCAGCTCGTGGATAGACTTCTCGTTGTATCGCAGAGGTCGGGTCAGGGAGACGACTCCGGTCATCGGGTGGATCGCAAACTGTTCCGTCGGCTCCGGGAAACTGTAGTAGATCTCCCCGCTGAGGCCGAGATCGGCGTCCTCGGCGGACACTCTGAGGATGCTCTTGTGGAGGGGGGTGTCTTCGGGGACCGTTTCCTCGTACTCGGTGGGGTAAAACAGAGGATTCAAGTCGTTGGTGTCTAAAACGGTGACGATGACCTTCGCGTCCGTCTCGACTGTTGTTTGTTTGTGTTTCCCCTCGCGCTTCGTCCCCGTAGCGCGCACGTCCAGGACGTACCGGTCCTTCCTCTCCCGGTTGAGCACGTCCATGTTCCCGGTCCTGGTGCGCAGGAGCAGGAAGCAGAAGTCTCCCACGACGCGCTCCTCCGGCTTGAAGAACTTGTCCTTGTCCCCGGCGATGACGCGGTAGCGGATCTCCAGCTCTGGGTCCAGGATGCTGATGCCCATGTGCTCCTCGGGCGTGACGAAGGTCTTGCCCACAGAGTTCTCCGATATCGAGACGTTGTATTCGGGCCGGGTGAACTTGAAGTCGGGCGACTCGGACGTGGGCGCTTCGGGCGTCGTGGCGCTGACGAGGCCGAGCAGCAACGCCAGCAGCGACAGACGCAGACGCCACGTGACGTCATCCATGGTGCGTCACACCGGCTTCAGCTCATGGTGACTCCACGCGACACCTGAAACAAGAGTAACGCAATGTTACACCGGGGCAACTTGGTGGGGCAAGTGTCGAGTAGCTTAGAGGAATACCACACTCTATACACTGTACAAACTTCAACAATCAACACTTTATATATACAATTATAATACTATGCATACATATCTAGGCGTGTAATCATCACCCGTTTTCACCTATATACTCTAGACATTCGCTATTCCTATTTTTAATTATGTTAAATTTGTTTTTGTTTTTATTACTGTTCTGTACTTTTATTATGCACTTGTATTAATATTATGCACTACTCGTATTTTGCACTTGGGGAGTATTGTTCTAAGTAACCAAAAAATGAATAAGCCCCAACCATTACATATACATAGAAACTGCATTTTTAATTAATAAAATGTTGAGGGAAATTACACATTTAAGATATAACACAGATTTAAGAGAAAGAATCACAGAGAACGATTAATACAGAATCGAAAAGAATATAATAAATGTAATGAGAATACTGAATAGATGAAATACGAATAAATTAGAAATATCTTCCTTATCTCCACGATTTCTTTCCTTTCAAAAACAAATATTGGCGACTGATTAATTTTAGCGAACGCATCATAACAGTTAATAAAACAACCCCACACAACGTGTAGCATTGATAGCTACAATAGAAAGAGAACAAATAAAAGAAAACACCAACAAAATGCAACGTCGCTAAAACGTAAAACAATGGCGATTTGCCAACTTACCAATTACCGGTAATATCGACGTATACTGTTTGTGTGGTTAATTCTAGCCCGCTAACAAGGTGTGGGCTGAGCTGCCACGCACACTCGCACGCAGCCGTCAATAGCTGACCACTCAATTGTAATACTAATTTCAAATTAGCACCCTACTTGAAAACAACAATTCGAAAACAGCGCAGTTCCGCAAATCACAAGAGAAAAACACACTAAATTAATTAATCGAAATGACGCGCACACGTTGCAGGCCAAACATTGGTAACTGACGTACAAACGAACTCGTTACGCACGGTCTAATCGAACACGAAAGAATAATAAAAAAATAAAAAAAAATGTTTCTGAAATGACACTAAAGAATCGCTCAATTCACAACGAGATATCGCACAACACTGCTGTGACGTCAGTAGCCGATAGACAAATACGCGCGCTTGTAATTGTAATTGTACATCAAGAGGACGGCGCTCGGAGACCGACACTTCTCTCTGCGAGTAACACATTCACACTGACTGACTGTAAGAATAAACACAACACTAGCGAGTGTCAGTTGTCAGTTAGCGGCTAACTTCAATTCAAGGTAATATTGATGACGTCACTACACGAAATACACCGCGCGGCGGCGGCGCCAGTCAACAATCTACCGCTCTCTTATCACATTGACGGTGTAGACAGGAAGATACAGAGAGGCGCCAATAAACATGCCAATAACAAGTGTTATCTTTCAACACGCTTAGACAACGTCCGCAGTGGATTAGTTACTGCAGCGTTATCCCGTACTTGATTCTGAGGAGCGATTAAAGTCACGGAGAGAAAAGAAGTTTATCTGCTTCACCGGCAAAAATAGCATAAACAATAAAAGTGATTCCACAGTAATTTATATTTTATGTTTACTTTATTGAAATAGACACTTCAAAACGAATGATTATTAGAAGAAAAAAAAACATCTGAAATTATTAAATTTGGTGAACGCAGTTTACGAAAATTTTCTCCGCTTTTTAGGGGACCCCTTCTTCCCCAGATTAACGAATTATCGTCAATCTGTTTGTATTTGATAAATTGTTTAAACTTTACGACGGTTCAGATAAGTAACTCTCCTTCCGCTTAACGGTCTATAGGAGGTTCAATCCCCGCCAATACAGAATATATATCAATAGCAAAGGATGTGCTTGTCTGTGATAGTAGGCTGTGCGTGTACTGACTGGGAGGAGCAGCTGTATCATCTTCATCTACGTTGTGTTTACATTTACACATGGGGGACTGATAAGTGATAAGACCTCCAGGTTGCTAACTCGACTAGAAGAAGTCATGGCGACACAATTAGGAAAGAAGTCTGGTAATTATTCGACTACGACTATTGACTATTATTGTAGGGAAAAAAACGACGTCTTTGTATGAAAGTTGAAACTAGATGCATTGTGGGTAACCCCACAAACCGTGCAGAACTCTACACACAAACTGTCAATAGCCACACAGTATTTATTATTGAATTATTGTATTCTATGGTTAGAAAAAAAGAACACGCAACTTTGATGTGTTTTGTTATTCATTTTTCTGATCAAACATAACACTATTACGTCTGTTTCATAGAAGATCTGGAAGTTAATTCCTTTGGTATCAATCATTCCAAACAAGTCAATCAAAATCTCTTCAGTTTACACCTTACAGGTATTTACCCACTTTCCTGACCAAGCACACCCGTGTTCGCACGATACGATGATACGATACTCTAGTCTCGCAATCAAACACTTGTCATAGTCATTATTCGAGCAAGCATTAACATTACCAACATGACTAATTACTAACCAAACAACTTAGCGATGCTGAAGATTGGACGGCAATTTCGGCGTATTCAATATCAAAATAGCACAAGTAATACGGAACCGGCTACGAATTAGACATTCATGTGTATTTGTCGACAGAGAAACGATAAGAAACAGCAACATGAACGCAGGGAACTGAGCGCCTCGCCTACAGTCTTCCAAGTTCCAACGAGTCCTAAACGACAGGCTTTACTTTTTATTAATGATAGCTTTACTTTAGCGGCTCGAAGTTTGTCGCTAGACATTGTTCAGCTGACAAGACAGAAGTCATCTGGTGAACCGAAAGACGCGTTTCATCGGACCGATTTCTGCGGCGTTTTATCGCATTTCGAAGAACTTTTGCGCGTAGAAAATGTTCAGTATTTGGATTAAATATTACCCAGCATCTTTCCAACTTCCAAGAACAGACAATAAAACTAAAGTTGTGGACTATTTACTGGTTTCCATTTAGAACGCTAGACGACGAAATAAGCATCATGAAATAAAAAATATTTAAGCCTATATACAAGAATAATGGAATTCCGAGGTGGCTTCTTGTGTTGGTATCTACTAGTAAAAGTATTATATTTGTTTTGCTTATTCTCCACTGCTACTTCATATGCAAATGCATTATGCGTGTTAGATATGCATTATTACTATTATACATTACTAAACTGCCTATACCCGCTAACCAAGGGAATTACCACGTTAACTGCAGAAAAACACCGCAAATAGCGTCAACGGGTACAACCGTACAAATCGAAGAGACTGGAAGTCGATATGAAAGGGAAATACTAACCTTCGATTCGCTCACCTCAAAGCCGTATCAATAACAGGCGCCATCGCCTTACAAGTCCATAAAACTAGTTGACAACTAGTCCATTGATTGGGATTATTTGTAACACTTCCTGCGGTAGTTTTTTTTTTCTGCGGTTTGTTTGGTTAGCAGATAAATTTGCAGCATGCCAAGGTTTCCAGGGGACATTTCCAAGAGATAACAGCCGAGATATTTGCTCAGAACTGTTGTATCAGCCTCATTCACTTGTTTATGATGTATATTTATTTTGATTCGTGGAAATGTCGAAGATTGCAATATATGGCTGTATTTGATCAAACTGAATTTTGGATTATTCGGAAACTAGGTCATATAACGCGTCGGAGAAGATTCGAGGAAAGCGACAAGTAGGACGGCGAATTAGTGTTAAAGGGTTAAATAGATATAACACGGGAAAAGGAGGACTTGACTTCATCGCCTCTTAGTCTTACGATTAGCATAGTCACCACGGGCCACGTATTCAACCCCGGAGTTAGGTCAGGAGATTGGACGACAAGAACAAGTAGAAACTCCAGTGAACCAGACAACAGTGAAACATGAATGTCCAGACATACTGTCATTTCTACGGAATCTAACATGTAAATTTTTAATTAAAAAGTAGTTCAATATACAAGTAAACACATATTGTTAAAATGTACTGCCCTGCCCATTAACAAACACCGGACTAACTTAGTGTGACAAAGGCAACCTAACCCATTGAGCTACAGAGCGTTTGCTTTCATTATTATGTATTTTGAATGTATACATTTCAATCCTAAACAAATTTACACGGTTTACTATTTTATATTTACACGGGATTTTGTTTCGTGATCAGACACCCCGCTGACATAACGCACCCTACACTACTTCTATCGAGCTAGCTGGCAGCAATTATTACTCACAGTAATTGGGTTTTTGAAAAAAAATCCTGGCGTGAATTACTGCATGATAGGTTTTGATTTGATTTCAAACATTTTACTGAATGGATTTTTAACTGTATCGGCGCACAAGTGTTGTACAAATATCAGTTGGGAAGCAACGCAGTCAGCATCATATTGCACGTGTAATTATTTGTCAATGTTTTTTTGTTTAGAAATATGCACGCCGAGAATTATACGCTAAGGAATCAGTAATTATGGTAATAGTGTTTTACCATTTATATACGTAAGTACTTAATCAACGGAGATGTTTCATAATCACAAGACGATAATAATTTATGTTTATCTCTTCAAGCTGAGTTGCTTTAACATTACATCACGTGTTCGTACATTCACTGAACATTCTAGAGAATCGATTCGATGGGACACACACACACACACACACACACACACACACACACACACACACACACACACACACACACACACACACACACACACACACACACACACACACACACACACACACACACACACACACACACACACACACACACACACACACACACACACATACATATCTATGTAGACTACTCCGAATTAGAATTGATTGTAAAGTCAAAACAATCATAAACACACCGATACAGAATGTCCACCCCATTTATGACGTCATATAAAACTACATTATTACGTCATATACAACTACATTATACCGTAATATACAAATACATTATGACGTCATATAATAAAACTACATTATAATGTGATATAAAACTACATTATGACGGCATATAAAACTACATTATGACGTCATATAACACTACATTATGACGTCACGCGAAGTTTCCACCAAGTAGACCTACGCGTCGCATTTCCAAAAAAGATCTCATCTCTCGGGTACCCAGTAAAGAACCCCTCACTTAATATTTAAATATTTATACGGTAGATAGACGGAATATTCTCGTAGCTCCTCGTTGTCAGTTCGGAAAGAGTGGATTGTTTGAAGGAAAGAGAGCCCGTCGCTTCTGCAAGGCCACTCCGAGGGGGCTGTCACGTTCAGTTGACAGCCTCCCCTGACAAGAGAGCCACACCACACCTTACAGTTGCATCAAGGAATAGCAAACAAGCTTGGATTTACGATGTCAACATGAGTTATACATGGTCCGATGGTCTCGTGTCCGCTATCATGTGTAGCTCAAACATTCGTCTTGCTGCACGTTTGATAACGACGCGACTCTCTTAGATATGTGACCCATGTGTTGAACATATCGTTATCAGAAGGTGTTAATTGTGTGTTTCATCTTGTGTGATTCACAGGGGTGATTCACAGGGTTGAGTCTGTATTTCATCTTGTGTGACCCATTGTTTTTCAAGATCTTGTTGTCTTGGGATGAGGAATGACCATATATGGTGATGAACACCTCATTGTCGTATGATGTAAGAACTACCCATACTATCATGTAAGTACTGCCAACTGTGAGAAACGTGCATTGTCGTCGGGATGGACCACGCCTGTTCCCGGGTCACCTCCGCCAAACTCATACGCTCCTGGTAGATGTATTGATTACATCCCGGTCCCTCTCATTGTGATAACTCGTGTGTGTGTAACGCACAGAAGATGATAACAAACCTGACTGTAATACCCTCATTGCACCATTACTACAACTATGTTCACGTGCCTTCAACATCCCCCCCCCCCCCCCCCCCCCCCCAAAAAAAAAACACATTTCTTTGTTTCCTTTCCAAGCAAGTTGTTTTAAAGTACATTACTACTCAAGATAACTTTAAAGAACTTTACAACTGTGGAAACACTTAGAAAGAAAGAAAGAAAGAAAGCAAAATAAATAAATAATGAGTTTCCAAACGTAAAGAAAAGTACAATTACGTCCTCTGCATTAAAACCAAAGTTTTTCTTATACGAACTCTAAACACAAAACAAACAGTGTGTAAATCATTGCCACATGATTCCAAACCGTTGTTAAAATACCAATCTGTTAAGCATGAGATGTTATGATAGGTGTCTGATCTTATCTATGATCTTGGCAAGCAGAACTTAATGTTAACCGTTTCTATAAATGTAAATTATGATTTATAGTTATTACTTATAAAAACAGCAACGACGAAAGCTCGTTAGATTCCAATTGACACTTCATTTATAACGACAGAGAAAGACACAGAAAAAGATTGTTAATCAGACAGTGTTGACTAGATACGATTCGAGATGATTAGTAGAAAGTTGTGCTGAAACACGTCTGCCCATCTACTATGCTTTGTGTCATTACATCACCTAAGTATGATTCGAAAATAATGATATTCATCAAGTTACTAAATGCGATTGTTTATTGTACACCATAGCCTACGCGCAGATAAGTGCAATACCAGTGTGAAATCGTTTGTTGTCTGAGCGACCGCAAAAAAATATTTAAATGATGTATTTAAAGCTTCATTTTAAAGAAAAATATAATAAACGTGGGTAAAACACAAGCAACAAAATCACGCAAAAAAAACCTTATAAACATGTTTATGTGGGACTGCATACGTTCGGCAACGTAGGTATTAGGAGCTTGAAAACAATTCTCAACCATAAATGAATACCCTCAACTAATACTAAGCTCGCTCGCTCACTCACTCACTCACTCACTCAATAGACTCACAAGAATTGATAAAAATTCAGTAAACGTGGCAACGGAAGATTTGACCCAAAAACTTTAAAAGAAAACTTCCAAAATTCAGCAAACGCCGTTAATCAACCAACATCACGTTTATAGCTTCAGTACTTTTGTCACAACAATACAGATTGTTTTTTTTTCTTTTAGTGGTCATGTTCCCGCCAAACGATCAAACGGCATCAGCACGCGATCGCACATTTAATAGTAGAGCAGCAAAGTGTATCTCGTAGGCTATTCGTGGAAGAGTATAGCGGTAAACGGGATTATGCAAAGGCATGTATAACAATGATTTTGGACCAGGGTTACATCGGCGGAATTGCTGCAGACGGCGTCAGTGGCGCCACGACGCCACCTGACGCCGCCACACGACGCCACCGAACGTTTTGGCTTATAACTTTTACACCGTTTGTTCTACAGAAAAAACAAAAATGATTTTTTATTCAGTTTTTAAATACAAATCGATTGGTACCAAAAACGTTATGATTAGATGAGCGTAGCGAAGCAGAGTGAATCTCACATTTCAACTCGATTGGCGCTTTGTCTTTGATTGTGCACAAAAGTTTGTTCGTCACGCACAGGTCACACGGCTTAACGGATTTGGCTGAAATTTTAGATAAACTCTTGTGACTACAAGTATAGATGCTGTTAACATAAACAAGAAAATCCGTCAAGATTCCAACCTACAAAAAATTAATTAGTAAAAAATATCGAGTTTTAATTTTTTTGTTCTTCGCACACAGGTTAAACTTCTTAACGGATTAGGCTGAAATTTTAAGTCAACACTCTGGACTATTAAAGTAGATGCTGTTAGCATAACCAAGAAAATCCGTCAAGATGCCAACCTACAAAAAATGTATTAGTGAAAAATATCGAGTTTTAATTTGCTTTATTAAAATTTATGGACGGATTGAAATATTTTTTTATATTTATGTCCAAAATAAGAATATTGACACGTGATTAAAGTTTGAAAGTAGTGACTTGAACCGCCATTTTGTAAAAAAATATTTTGTTTTTTTGTATGCAAAAGTTTGTTCGTCGAGCACAAGTCAAACGGCTTGACGTATTTGGTTGAAATTTTCAGATAACACTCACGCTCACTACACAAGATGCTGTAAGCATATCCAGCAAAATTCGTCAAGATGGCAACCTACAAAAAAATAACTACTTAAACAAATAAACTATTTTATTTATTTTTTTAAATTAAAACTTGCCGTTGGATTTAAATAATTTTTTTAAATGAATTGCAGAATAATAGTGTCAACAAATGACAGGAGTTTTTAAATTGTTTTGTTAACGGACATTTTGTAACCAAATATTTGTTTATTTACTTCAATATATTTTGCTATTGTCAACTTTTTTGCTAATATCCGTACTCCCGTTTGGGTCCTGGGTAGAATTTGGCCCAGGTAATATATCTGTCGATTCTAAGAGGCGAGAAAATAAGGGCCCTCCTTTCTCTGTCCTCCAAGGAGCATTAAAAGCACGCATTCCTGTCCACCACGATAAGTTAACAGTTGCTGACATAAGCATATGCTTCGGTAGGGCCACCGTAGCCGAACAGGTCGAAGCCAAACGAAACGAAATTATAACAGGTAAATGCCTTGTTTGATAAATAAAAAAAATCGGTTAACGCAGAGCGTTTTCTTAGTCATTAAATATTATGACTGGTTATATCATTACAACCTTACAAAAACGATTTTTTCAAGTAATGAGTGCTATCAGCAGTCACTCTCTTGGGGAGGTGTCCCCCTAGCTAGTAAAAATATATTCGTTATGTCGTTGTTACTTGAATCCTACACGACGTGGTGACCGGTTCGCCCAACAGTTTAAACTGCGCATACCTTAAAAAATTAATACTAGTTTATTTTTAAATCACATCCTTATACCGTTGTCTACGCATTTTCATTACTCCCCTATTCATACTTGCTTACCATCTAAATGACCTGTATTCCTACCCTGATTTTATTCACAGTCCACAAAACAAATAACTGATACTTTTATTTACTTACTTACTCACTTACTAGATACAATAGTTCAGCATTTTCATTTCACACAATGTCTACATTTTACAAAGCTATACACGATAAAAAATTTTTAAAGTACTTACAATCTAGTAAGAGCCATCTTCATCTTCATCGGATGAAGTATCAGGCAATGTCTCAGAAACTGAGTTCAAGCAAATGTTGTCCTCGTCTTCGGTTGTGCAGTTGCATAGCTCCGTACACCGTAAACCGTGCGATTTGCAGCTGCACCGCGATGCACATCTTGATTTAGAGCAGTTGCATTTGACAAGTTCTATTATGGCAGTATGAATAGGGGAGTAATGAAAATGCGTAGACAACGGTATAAGAATGTGATTTAAAAATAAACTACTATTAATTTTTTAAGGTATGCGCAGTTTAAACTGTTGGGCGAACCGGTCACCACGTCGTGTAGGATTCAAGTAACAACGACATAACGAATATATTTTTACTAGCTAGGGGGACACCTCCCCAAGAGAGTGACTGCTGATAGCACTCATTACTTAAAAAAATCGTTTTTGTAAGGTTGTAATGATATAACCAGTCATAATATTTAATGACTAAGAAAACGCTCTGCGTTAACCGATTTTTTTTTATTTATCAAACAAGGCATTTACCTGTTATAGTTTCGTTTCGTTTGGCTTCGACCTGTCCGGCTACGGTGGCCCTACCGAAGCATATGCTCTTGTCAGCAACTGTTAACTTATCGTGGTGGACAGGAATGCGTTCTTTTAATGCTCCTTGGAGGACAGAGAAAGGAGGGCCCTTATTTTCTCGCCTCTTATAATCGACAGATATATTACCTGGGCCAAATTCTACCCAGGACCCAAACGGGAGTACAGATATTAGCAAAAAAGTTGACAATAGCAAAATATATTGAAGTAAATAAACAAATATTTGGTTACAAGATGTCCGTTAACAAAACAATTTAAAAACTCCTGTCATTTGTTGACACTATTATTCTGCAATTCATTTAAAAAAATTATTTAAATCCTACGGCAAGTTTTAATTTAAAAAATAAATAAAATATTTTATTTGTTTAAGTAGTTATTTTTTTGTAGGTTGCCATCTTGACGAATTTTGCTGGATATGCTTACAGCATCTTGTGCAGTGAGCATGAGTGTTCACTGAAAATTTCAACCAAATACGTCAAGCCGTTTGACTTGTGCTCGACGAACAAACTTTTGCATACAAAAAAAACAAAATATTTTTTTACAAAATGGCGGTTCAAGTCACTACTTTCAAACTTTAATCACGTGTCAATATTCTTATTTTGGACATAAATATAAAAAAAATATTTCAATCCGTCCATAAATTTTAATAAAGCAAATTAAAACTCGATATTTTTCACTAATACATTTTTTGTAGGTTGGCATCTTGACGGATTTTCTTGGTTATGCTAACAGCATCTACTTTAATAGTCCAGAGTGTTGACTTAAAATTTCAGCCTAATCCGTTAAGAAGTTTAACCTGTGCGCGAAGAACAAAAAAATAAAAACTCGATATTTTTTACTAATTAATTTTTTGTAGGTTAGAATCTCAACGGATTTTCTTGTTTATGTTAACAGCATCTATACTTGTAGTCACAAGAGTTTATCTAACATTTCAGTCAAATCCGTTAAGCCGTGTGACCTGTGCGTGACGAACAAACTTTTGTGCACAATCAAAGACAAAGCGCCAATCGAGTTGAAATGTGAGATTCACTCTGCTTCGCTACGCTCATCTAATCATAACGTTTTTGGTACCAATCGATTTGTATTTAAAAACTGAATAAAAAATCATTTTTGTTTTTTCTGTAGAACAAACGGTGTAAAAGTTATAAGCCAAAACGTTCGGTGGCGTCGTGTGGCGGCGTCAGGTGGCGTCGCGGCGCCACTGACGCCGTCTGCAGCAATTCTGCCGATGTAACCCTGGTCCAAAATCATTGTTATACATGCCTTTGCATAATCCCGTTTACCGCTATACTCTTCCACGAATAGCCTACGAGAGCCAAAAAAGTACATCTTGCGCTCCTACTATAAGGTTAAACAATGAAATGCGATTGTTATCCTCGACGGGGCTTTAAATTTATTCCTGATCCCGGGATAAATTCCAACAAGTTCTTCCCTCGTTCATTATGTAATTTACATAGGATCGATTAGCGCGTTATTGACGTTGCCCAGAACTCAATAGCACATTCACCCGTTAAGTACCGCACACAAATCCGATATCACTTACAAAAGAATTCGCTCCAGCAGTTTTATTTTCACACCAATGGAACGCTCAACGTGAACTACTTTAATCAAGCCGGAATTAAATAAACAGTTTGCTTTGACCTCTAATGGGTCGAATGGTTCTGTTGCGAATACAACCACTAAGGTTGAAACGTGTATGATTTTCTCAATAACAGCTTTTAGCTTAAAAAATAACAGGGCTCTTATAAATAAACCCAAAAGTAGGGAATGAATGCTCGCTGTCCTTCGTTCTACAACGCTGAATCGAAAATAAATCAATTCAAATATTTTTGGTGGCGGTGCCGGGTTGAGTAATGTTATACTCAACATTGAGTCACATCGTCTAAGCTTTTTAATTTGTATCATTAATAAAAATATTTAGTTTGAAGTATCATTCTCCACTTGGTGTTAATACTGGATACACTATTCCTGTTCACATATTTCATTAAAATAACTAACAATATATCTGAATCGGTTATTCTGTGAACAGAGCGAGCCCAGTAAAATAATGTATTCACTCAACCGCTACCTTGAAATGTGTGCGGCGAGTGGGCATGAAGCGTGAAAACAACTGTACACATGAATACGGGTCTAGCAATGTGTTTGAAACAATTGTTTTGCCGCGAGTAATATTAGTAGGTAAAACTTTTGTCTATTCAATTTATTACACCATGCCGTTACATGAAAACTATATATTCTAAAAGGAAAATCCAAAGAAATTAGAAAGCACATCAACTACCTTGGTTGTAGTAGAATATATTGTATAAAACGAGTATAGTGAAGCTCAACATTTAATTACTTCGAAAGATGCGCACTAGCAAAAACCCTCCATAAACAGATATGCGTCAGCATATATTCATTCGGCAAGAAGTGTTGAATATCTAGACGACATGCTAACATAAGACTATAAATATTATTCTGTATTGTGAATCGAAATAACGATTAACACTAAGTTTTTTTTAGAATTGTAGAACATAAATTGTAGGCTATATAATCATGTGTAAGAGAGAATATAAACAAAACTCGTGCTAGCCTACACGAGACACATGTAGACTAGGTGAAGGTCATAGACACCGTTACATTAGTTTAGGCTTACCCTCTTATTCCCTTCGAGTATACCGCATATCGTATAAATAACTACATTTCAAACATGCCAAAGCGCCGGGGACTCAAATTTTGAAGCGAAACACAGCGACCCATGTTGCAAGTGACCCACGAGGGATTAGGTTTGCATTTTATCGCCTAGTCCTGCATTCTGGCAATCCCGACACCGTCATAGTCACATACTCCACCAGAGCGCAATCTGATCTCGACGCATAAATGACGGTATGTTTTGAGGGGGGTTGGGGGGGGATGCAACAATATATTATAAGTGAAACCTTGATCAACGTAAATTGTGTTTAAACTATACGGTATAAGGATGCTCATCACAGGACTAACTTATATCACATTATGAAGAATTTAACGTTGTATAATCGTATTTTTCAAATGTAGTTTAAAATCAGAATGTTGGAATGATGCGGTTAGATATGGGGGGGGGGGGGCCTTTCCAGTCTCAATAATTATGTTTTTCGATGTCATAAGTTGTTTCTTTCGGTAGGTTGCCTTTTTAGCTACTGATATTCTGCCTATTATATCTGTTTTGCTCGTTCCATCCGCAGTATCACATCAGAATAACACTGAGTTAAATGAAATTACCAACATAACAAACCAAACGAACCTTTCTGCGCCCCCACGCGATCCCATTTCAACCCAATTTGAAAATTGCTTTAAGAAGTTTGATATGAAGAGGCATAAACACAGCTTTTTTAAATAGGCTTAATAACTAAGCCTTGGCGAAAGCTGATTACACGTAAAGCACGACTGGTCTAAGCGGATTTCGTCGAGGCAAAGTGGCGAACGGACTCAGAAAATGTTATCCCATTCTTCACGGCGTAGCCATGGGGTGGTATTTCTAGATAACAGTCCCACAAAGAAATTCATCACACCACTTTACGCCTCGGTGTTTTCGTCTAATAAATTGCTTGGGCCTCTCTTCCATGGCTGTCACGAATGGCGTTTTTATACTCTTCCTAAGAACACATTTCATAATTACTAAGAATATCGCTCGACACAATATTTTAAGAACTTCTTTAAACCTGTATCATAGTTTGATAGAGTGTATAACGATACGCTACACAAGTAGTTTATGTTCAGTGAGCACAAGCCTCTACGGCAACTAAAATAATTATCTAATGTTCATTAATATTATTCTTATTGATCAAATTAATATTTTTCGAAATTATTTTCTCCCCAAGTGGAAAATCTAGCTGAGTAACATAGTATGTATTGTATATCCTACGTAAAGCGTCAATACCAACGATTTATAGTTACAGAATAATAGCGCATGAATGGACCCTACAACATAACATTACAGGTTGCAAAGAAATTCGTACGTCCACTTTCTTGAATATAGTTATTCATTGAGGATTAAAATGGCTAACAACATCAATGTCAAGATCTCGAAACAACTTGTGAGTTCCCACTGATAATCCTCAAATGATCCACAGAAATGTAGCACAAATGTGGGTAATAAGTTATTTATCGCACCGATAAAGAGAAATCAAACAAAACCATGCATTAATCTAATCTGTGATCGTGAGGAACGCGTTCTGTTTGATTAGACTGCGTTTATTTGACAACATGAATGTTAGGATACCACGATAACAAGTATCTTTGAAACGATCTCTGCAATCAGCATTACCTTTGTTTAATTAGTCGTGTAGCAATGTCAATGATTCGAACTGAGGCGAGTTACTGCTTCACCTCACGATTTCAACGTCCTTATTCACACAAAGAAAGTGTTGGCTCGATTTTAGCAACTGCAGATATTGTACTTCTACAACAGCTGTATTCACAACTAATTCTCCAAAAACTGACATTTATGAAACTCAAAAAAGCATCTAAAAACTAGTGACTAACTTTCGAGAACCCTAATCTTCATACAGTTAGGAGATGGAAAGTGCTCTGCCATTACAACGTATAAACTTAATCCTCTACAGTACGTTAGTTGCTGGAGGAACATTAATTCCTAAGATGGTTGCAGAATTACCTCAACATCATCATCAAAACGTAGAGTGCTTGCGACTACTTAAATGTAGCGTTAATTACAATTACAATAATACAGTCGGATGGCAGCACTAATTATACGCTCATTGCGGTAATAACAATAGTAATAATGTTCTTGACTCATGTGCATGCGCTTCCCAATGATCGTCCACTAGCTTTGTGCTAATACTGGAATAGATTCACAGAACCACAGCTGGAGTTTAAACTAACAATGAGGCGAACATGAACATACTGATCCAATGCTTCGTATCATCTCTCTGGGGAGACCCAGTCTGTGATGATAATAATAATAACGCTCGGTTTCCCCGCACTGATCCACAGCGCGGCTAGATTTAAATTAATTCCGTAAACTTTCTCGTCGTCGACGGTTCAATTATTCGTCGGCAGATCGTTCCGGTATTCATTTACTTGCTGGTAAATCTCATGCTGATGTATCTGCGCGAAGTTCTATGGACTCGAAGAATAGGGTTCTGTTTTGTAACAATCATACCGGGTGGTTAATCCCAGAGTTGTCATGAATTTGTGAATCCGTAATCGCGCGAGCAGGCCGACACCCTCAACTGCCAGAAAACATAATAATTACGTTGAAATGGGACGGGCGTCGCGTGGTCAGGGGTACTTTCCCCTCAAGATGACTATGCAAACAAAATTAGCCCCTCGAGATTTTTTTCGCGTTTAATATTCATACGATTTTAATTCTTAATTTTAAAATGAAAAGTAAAATAATATTGTCTTAGTGTTTATAAAAAGATACAATGAATTTTCTTTTTAAAAAAAAAAGTACGCGTGTACACTGTACATATATGCAACATATATATAACCAACACTAAATCAGTTTGCAGATAGAATTGTACACACTTCTATGATTCTATCCAGTATTTATAAGTTGATGGTGTTAATGAGCATCGATAGAAAAACTAAAACAACGGGAATAATCCGTCTTCATGATATGGTACACAAATTTGTACAAAGTGATTTTATATTCCAATTGGCAACTGGTACTGACAAAAGTAGTAGTTTTTAAATAATGCACGTGTAAAGAAACTAAACGTACTACTAGTAATGATTTGTGTACCGTCATAAAGGACCAACGTGATATTACGAGTGTAC
The DNA here is from genome assembly GCA_945910005.1 of Isoperla grammatica. NCBI lineage: Eukaryota > Metazoa > Arthropoda > Insecta > Plecoptera > Perlodidae > Isoperla > Isoperla grammatica. The sequence continues at coordinate 3,622,239 of OX246739.1, read as the reverse complement.
AACGCTGACCAGGCCCGAATGAGAGCCATGTATTTGATATTAGGCAACTTTAATAACCAGTTTGATAAGTTGACCGTTACGTAAGTATCCAATACAACTGTTATTGTATTGATAACACAATTCCAATACAAAGCTCGGCACCAACAGTGTAATGAATACAACGAGGGAATTCTTCTATCAAATTCAAATTAGAAACAAATCAACGCATGGCGGGCCGAACCAAACCGAATGTCCACTTGACACAAAACCTGTTGTTTGATTTTATCCACCGCAATCGATCGAGTTGCGTCACTGCGCGAATCTTCGCTCCGATCTTATAGAGTTCAACTTTCAGTGGATTGACTTCCATAAAAGGAAATGATGCGTCTATTGTGGCAGTTTGAACAACCGTAACTTTCAGTTTCAATTCATTGCGAGAGGGCCGTGTCTTCTTTGGAGACAGATACAAGATACAAGATACAAGATACAAGATACAAGATACAAGATACAAGATACAAGATACAAGATACAAGATACAAGCTAGCGGAGAGAGTTAATCGCAGAGACTATTCCTAATAGTATCTTAACGTGCTGCATAATTGAATGGGCTACTCAAATGCCTCATTTCGTCTCCCCAAAGATTACCCAATGCATTAGTGATGCCATTCAGGTCAATCGCATCGCCAGTCTTTGCCCAAAGTAGCCTAATCCATAGAGACTTTTACACAAGGATTACGATCAAAGGCAACAATCAATACTGACTCATGTTGTCCACTGGTATCACAACGACTCCTCCCTCACATACTACAATTGTTCTTGCTCTGTGTACTTCCCGCCTTGGTCAGTCTCGCTGTGTAAATATAAGCCGTGCATCCTAGTCCACAGTTCACTGCTCAAGTACGTACATGATAGCCGTACATGATAGTCCACTACTCAACTACGTTATAAGCCGTACATGATAGTACACAGTCAACTGCTGAACTACATTATTGCCACTGTTCGGTTTTGTTGTCTTGATCAGAGCAAACTATGTCCGTGTTTGTTACCAGTCACGGTTAGCAAACAATTGCAAGCTCAGAGTTTCAATCTAAGTGTGTTCTTTAAACTTCTTCTAAACACAAGAGAAAGTTCCGAAAACTTTTTTATCTAAAAGGTTTCCGATCACGTAGTCTGCAACTTGATTATAAACTTCATTAACGGGACTAAAAGCTATTTCTACTGTTTAAATATTCGAATTTTTAATATTCATACCTAGTACTTCAAAAATTTGATATTAATGTTATATGAAAAAAGTTTTCTTCATTTTACAACGCGGACCAAGTTGAAATTTTAATTCACTTTGTTAGATTCATTTTTTCTTCCCTTTCTTTTCTGAATTGAGAATAATTAACAAGTTTGTTACTTTCGCTATCGAGATCTCCAGCAAACGTAACATTAGCACAAAGTGGAGGCTTCAGTACTGGGTGTAGCTTCCAGCTCGACCGCCAGGGGCGCCGACCGCAGAGTCCAACCCCTCTCGATGGTGATTAACTTCTCCGGTACACGAATGCTTGTTTGTTTTAGGTCTATTTACTTGGGGAATTGGAATTACCTTTTTCATGACGAGTTTAGTTTCGCAAGAGATCACAGCCAATTGAAAATCGGAGAATTACCATCATACGTGAACAAACAAGGTTGTGAAAACGATTAATGCCTCTTAAACCCTCCCTCGCGAGTAGACAATCGTCCCAGCCCTGTTGTTTTCAAAGTAGTAAACAAACACTTCGGTAAGCTACGACGCTGACCAATACTATCATAGATAATTAATGAATTATGAAACCAACACAATAGCTAAAGGAAATCAGCAACATGAGTTTTCTCCACAAATGTGTGACCTCGCGAACCAAGGTCACCACTCTACACGGCTTCAAACCCCTCCACATTATAAAGTGAAGCAAGACTCACGCCCGTTTGAACTCTGTTTCTCTGTGTTCAATAACAGATGTCGGATACCACGGCAACTGAGGATGACTGCAAACATAATATTATTTCAACGGCGTTAGAAATCTGAAACCACTCCCTTGTTTAACATGGAGCAGCCACCACTGAGGTTGTTATTCTTCCGTCTAGTTTTTGCGACGAGTTTATTTTAATCCGCATAAATTTCAATTAAAAAATGCTTTTCCAAACCATTTCCCGTGACGCGCCATATAACTGGCAGCCTCGCTCCCAGACTCACCCGCCATGTAATAACAAGGAAAATGAACGGGTAAGAACGTAATAACTTCTCGGAAGCTTTTGTAGCTGCAGATGTACAAGGAAAATATAACTGGAAGTTTGTCTGGGTACAATTAGCAAGTGTTGAACTGAGACAAGAAGTACGGCGAGATGTTCCAGGTGACGTCACGATTGTGTTCCGAGGGTTGTTGAGTCCAGGAAGCGCCAGAGAGCACCAGTAGGCTTATGAAGCGGAACGAGTCCAGCTTACATATAGCTCGGGAATAGCCAGGGAAGGTCGTTCCTATTCCCGTTACCGGATCTCCGATTGCAGAGCTGGCTCATGAATGCAACAAAGAATGGCGGACGGAGTGAATACAAAATGTTCACAATATTCTTTAAACTTTCGTTCTCGAGGTAGTCAACTATTTTAATTATCGTTTTCGTGTGTGGGCAAACAATGGTGACTTACTACCATAAAACGTTTACATTTAGAACTAAAATTATTAATTACCGATTCAATAATATCGGTGATCGTGTTTGACTCCAGTTTAGCCTCTAAGCACAATATTGTGGTATAAATACATATACACGTGGTGAAAGACTTGTCATAGTGGAAGTCGAAAGCGATGTATACAGTGCATTGTCATCACTACAACGTGCAGACCTATTTAGCATAGCAATATCTCATAGCTAAATCACAGTCACTAATGGGCGACCATAAACATTGCGCTAACACAGGGCTAGCGGTACCGATACTGTATAGGCTTCTCTCACGCTAGTGTGAAACTCGAAACAGTTTCTCATAGGCAAGAACGCAAACTACCTTTCTATTGCCGACACTCTCGTAAAAATGTTATGGTTTACCCTTTACACACGAATCATCGTAAATTCAGTCAACTAAACGAATTGTATTATTTGGCGACAGCAATCTTCAAAAGTGATTGCTTTATTTAGGAGGTGGTAAAACATGCCTGTAAGCGTAGCAGGAAATGTTATGTTTTTATTAAGTGTTATACCATCATGAATAAACCCACTTTGTTCTAGTTAAAAGAAATTGAGTTAGGACTGAGGTTTCACACAACACGCAGTGGTGGAGGCGCCGGGTACGAACGAAAATGATCTTATGTAAAATGTAAGAGTGCAGCGCTTTGCGTCAGCTTGAGAACCAACGAGGCAGCATGTTTCTTCGTAGACAAGTGTGATCAATGCAGTTGTGATCCGTATACATGATATCACTGGATCATAATATCATGCTAATGGTGGAGGCGCCGGGTCGATGAATGTCACGAATTCAATTTATAACATTAACTAATCACGATAAACGCGTCGCAATGATACGCGGATAACCTTGAAACATCTTAGTAATGTTGTTATAAAATACCGTGGGTGTCGGATGATGTGCCAAGTAGAATTAAAGTAATAAACCGGTTCATGTAAATTGATTGATTGATTGATTGAGGTCTAATGGAAACAAGGCGGCGAGATCAAGAGCGATTATCAAGGTGAAATATATTGGAATACCGGCAGCGGTAGCGGCACGTAGTCTGCTCCCGGCGGAGTGTAGGCTACATGTAACGACGCCGGCATTGCAGCCCAATATATTGACCAATATATTGACCGGTAGCGGCACGTAGCCTGCTCCCGGCGGAGTGTAGGCTACATGTAACGACGCCGGCATTGTAGCCCAATATATTGACCAATATATTGACCGGTAGCGGCACGTAGTCTGCTCCCGGCGGAGTGTAGGCTACATGTAACGACGCCGGCATTGTAGCCCAATATATTGACCAATATATTGACCGGTAGCGGCACGTAGCCTGCTCCCGGCGGAGTGTAGGCTACATGTAACGACGCCGGCATTGTAGCCCAATATATTGACCAATATATTGACCCAATATATTGACCGGTAGCGGCACGTAGCCTGCTCCCGGCGGAATGCAGGCTACATGTAACGACGCCGGCATTGTAGCCCAATATATTGACCAATATATTGACCCAATATATTGACCGGTAGCGGCACGTAGCCTGCTCCCGGCGGAGTGTAGGCTACATGTAACGACGCCGGCATTGTAGCCCAATATATTGACCAATATATTGACCCAATATATTGACCGGTAGCGGCACGTAGCCTGCTCCCGGCGGTGTGTAGGCTACATGTAACGACGCCGGCATTGTAGCCCAATATATTGACCAATATATTGACCCAATATATTGACCGGTAGCGGCACGTAGCCTGCTCCCGGCGGAGTGTAGGCTACATGTAACGACGCCGGCATTGCAGCCCAATATATTGACCAATATATTGACCGATAGCGGCACGTAGCCTGCTCCCGGCGGAGTGTAGGCTACATGTAACGACGCCGGCATTGTAGCCCAATATATTGACCAATATATTGACCCAATATATTGACCCAATATATTGACCCAATATATTGACCGGTAGCGGCACGTAGCCTGCTCCCGGCGGAATGCAGGCTACATGTAACGACGCCGGCATTGCAGCCCAATATATTGACCAATATATTGACCCAATATATTGACCGGTAGCGGCACGTAGCCTGCTCCCGGCGGAATGCAGGCTACATGTAACGACGCCAGCATTGTAGCCCTACCGTATCAGACGACGTTTGAGAAGACGAACCAAGTCGTCATCTCACCTGCGTCGTTACAGTAGAAACATCACATAACACAGATGTGAGAGAAAAGTCGCCCAGTCGGTTGTCAGCTTGGCAATAGGCCACACAATTGATGGTATCCAATCCAGGTTCATACACACGACGTACCACCAGGTGGAACTGACCTTTGACACTTTTTGGTAATTGATTACACTGACAAAAACATTACTGATATTGTTCTGAAAAATAAAAGAACTTTCAGAAGATGATAAATGAATAGGAGCTGGGGTAGAAGGCTGACATCTTTGACTAGAAGTTTGAACAATACATGAACTTGGCTTATCGGTACTAGGAAACACTATTCTGAAAACGTTATTACTTAATTATGGTCACAATATACACGCGACATTGTGGAAGAAGCTTGTAGCTACTTCAGCTTGACAATGCTTCACAATGCATTGTTACGAATGTATTCACTGTGAGTTTCTACTTTAAACAACGTTATTGGCCAGGTCAAAGAAGATAACGTCTTTACAATGCACGTAGCATTTGAATTAGACTTCATATCGCACACCAAATGAAAATCCAGTTTGTAAGAAATGAAAAATGGTTAAAAACAAATCAAAGTAAAAGTATAAACACTAATAGTCATTCTGATAATTCGAGGTATCAGAATCTGTGGTTAGCCGATGCTTTTGGGCGGATGTGCGGACAACCTCCAAGCACGCCAAGATCACTGAGGGGCAAACCTACCTCTATTACGTGACGTGTCACGTCCATTGTACGTGATCGTCCACTTAGAACCACGTAAACCTTTCTTTTAATCGATCACAGTGACAGAACAATGAATGCTCCGTGAAACATGGCCAGCAGTCCCTTATAATAATATAATGATATGTGAAGTTACATCGCAACATGAAAGGCATTTCAAATAGCCTAGAGGCTTAATTAATTTGTCATCGAAGTTAGGCATAAAATACATCAATATCAATCTATTAATAGCCAGTACAGTTTGCGCATGCTGATTGCAATACGTAGTAGATGTAAATGTGAAGGCAGTTTATAGGGACACGTTACATTATTGGACAAAGACAAACTCGGTTCTAGAGCACAAAACGGGCTGCTTGCTTTTCAAATTGACTAAACATTTATATGCCGAACACATTGATTCAGGTTTAGCAAAACGTTAATACCTGTCGATATCTTACCATAGAATGTGAGTGAACATTTAGAAAATGTCATGACATAATTGAAGGCACTTGAACCATTACTACTGCCTACTGGTATATTGAACAAGCAACATTTCATGTCGCGTATTTAACAGTAACAACATGAAATTATAGTCAAATTACACAATCATTGAGGTAGCGTGCATGCATAGTGTTTAGAGTTGGTACTAGAACTAGTTGGGAGGCCACAACAATTTATATTAGAGGGCCTAAGTTCGATCGAACAATTCGTGCAATTTACCCTTGTAATTTTGCTGGTAGACTTTAAATTAAACACCCACTTAATTCTCTAATGACCAACATTAGCTGGAATACTTTCCAAGCACTAAGCCCTTCAGAAACAATTTGTTTTTTTCTCTTGCTTCGTTCGCTGCCTTCTCGGCTATTCCGGAGTTACATCTTACCATCAACTAATAAACTTGTCTCTTTCCAGAGTAATTATGTAATGACAAATGGGTAGTTGTGTGACGGGCGAATCAAAGGCCGTGATCATGTTGTTATTACACAGCGCTTTGTGTCGGGATGGCTCTGCGGTTTGAGATCAAGTGAGGCCATTTTGCAGTATTCCGCGTTCGCCGGGTCAGGTCTTGCTCAACTTACCGGGGTCAAAACACGTGAAAGTTACGCGCTTATTTTCTCGGCATTAGTAATCAGTCAAACGTTTTACATGCGAACTATAGGAAGGACCACTTAGACAACTTAGTAGTCAAAAGTTGCCTAATGCTCATTCTACATGACTCGTTGTTGTCTCTATTCAACTCTGTCATATCGAACACGTCTGCACTCAAGATATTTCCGAATTGAAGTTCATAAGATACAACAAATGGTGTTATTATAAAGGACTACATTTCTAATCCAACAATATTCCTACGATTTAAAGTTAGTAGAAAAATGTATGATTAATAACAATGCCACTTTTGTATGAAGGCTGTAATTTTATACATATCGAATCAAACATAACCTACAATGCAATGTCGGTTTCATTTTCCGAAGTGCAAAAGAGATTATTTTCTCGTTTCCTCTATACATAGATTTAAGTCAGATCTGAAATGGCAACATTTATATTTTAAATTAAATTCCAAACGTATTCGGCTATTGTTGATGGTGACGACTACATCAACGAGTACTGCCCGGTACGCGCGGGTAGAATATTGCCAGGGTAGGTCTGTCTGCTGCTGAACTGAGCACGATAGTCCGACTCCCTCTCCCTCCAACACAGAACACTGTCAACCATCGTTCGAAATGAGAACATTTACAAGCTCGTAAGTAATGATAATTGGTGGATTTTTTCACCGTGCCTATCCGAGTAGGAGATCGAGTAACGGGAATTAATGGCTATAACACAAACGCTCCCTCCCTTCGCCGGGATTAACTTGTAACCTGCTACTTGCGAGCAAGACAAGGCAAGGGCGAGGGGTGCCGCCGTGCTATCACGAGAACCTCCCCCCAGCGACATTGACATGACGGGGGGGGGGGGGGGGGGGCATCAGAACAGCCGACGCATGACGGGCGCGTGAGGGAATCCAGTAGGGGCCGTGAAAACACTGAAATTTATGTCGGTCTGTCTTGTGTATACGTCTGTCCGTCCACCGCGCGGGGCCCAACAACGTACAACAGCTGCTGCAGGCGTCTCCGTCACCGGCGCTAAATAACGGGAACAGAAGAAAGAACGCGTCAAGACTGTGACGAGAAGAACAAAGAACTGACATGGCCGTGTTCCGGATATTGCTATGTCAAAATTGAGTTAATGACAAAAGGAGAATGGAAGGCACCAAAAACAATCCTGATTAAAAATGACAACATTAAAGGGTGAAATGAAACGAGGAGCCTGGCAGTGCAGGAGAGAACGCTGCAGCGATATATAGGGCGCGGCTCAAAGTCCACCATTATACTATTAATAAGATACATTTCCCGATTCCAATATAGTATTCGGTTCGCTAACCCATGTGCCATGGAATCCGTTGAAGAAGTTACTATATGTATTATAACATGGAGAGATTCTTTTCACATATGCTATAGATCTGAATCAAAGTATACATTTCTTTTCATATCTGAAAGTAAAATACAATAAATTGCCAAAACGAAACGTTCGCCTTCCGTCCAGGTTGGAATGCTCAGTCACCCGTGCATCAGTTTCATAGTTACAGATCTACACACATGACCGGCTTGACATGTGGTCGCCATGACGACAACGAATACCTTTGCAAGTGAGCGACGAATGAAGTTGAAGGAAAATATGCTCTTTTCGTACACGCGGGGGCGACTTTCGGACTATGTTGACTTCGCGCATACCTTGGGAAAGATATTATAACAACCCCCCCCCAAATGTGTATAGACTTGATCAATGCACGGGTCTTATCAATTAATATTGATATTTCTGTGAAAAATACAGACAATGTGAACACTGCCCTATCTTCAAACACCAAAGTAAACCACTGATAACGATGCAAAGTTAAGAACAGGGTATTTAATTACAATTGTGTCTCTTGTAGGAGGGTGAGGTGAATACGAGACAAAAAATGTGCTGTAGATATTTCAGTTCCAATTCCCCCCGGAAACCTTCCGACTACAGAGGTGGATACTGTAACATGGCTCATCTTACAATTCGATTATGCTATCGGTTAGTTATGAGGTTAATTGAGAAATACGAAACTCCCCAGGGTTCGTCAGACAAGACAAGACTGCAGAGGATGCAATCACGTGACATGCCAATAACAACGACATCACAGCGATCTATAATCGCGTTACATTCAGTGCGGAGTGAAAACACCTACGAAGCTTCCCACACGTTTTCATATCACGTGACAGTACGATAACATTGTGGAGGGTGAAAAACAGCCCCTTCCAACGCGCTAATTGGCACCAGGAGACTTTCTTGCCCCGATGACGGGAGGTCCGTCAATTAATTGCCGGAAGCTGTGGGGTCGCCTGCCCTTCTGTAGCCAACCACACAGTAGGGTCACATTTCGTCTACATACAGCGAAGCATCTTGGAGCTTTCAAGGCGGATTATTGTTTGTCTTTATAATTACAGGCTAATCTTTCAGCCGCCTAGATATGCGGCATATGGGGATCATCCACACGATGAGGTGCTTTCAGTCTAAGCCTGTCAATCATAAGCTTGTATTATGTAGAGAGCTTCCAAACACAAGAATACTCGACTTATATGGGAAGTTCTCTGCAATTGTTTTCACATGTATGTAAAAAATAATGTATTTCAGTGTAAATAAATAAAGATTACAATTACATCTCCAAGTTTAAGCTTTATTAAAATACATTACAACAGTAAACATACATTTCATAGATATTACACTTGATAAAAGCTAATGCGAACATAGAATCCTAAGCAATTCACCACCCCTCGAACCCCTGTAGGACATCCCAGGTACGCCACTGGGATAGAGAGGGTAAAAGACTACTCTGATTGAACGGCTGTTCTGATTGCAGGTAATGGTTGAGCTCAAACCCAAAACACGTCATCAAGCATTGATTACTGATTGGTTTCAACTTTATAAATTACATAAAGTCGTATTCAATGACTGCGCGATTTCAAAAACTTTCCAACTTCCTAGAGTTGGCGCTAGTGTAGCGTACTAAACCGCAAGCTCAGAGCGGATCTCACTAACATCATGATCTATGTTCCGAAGCCATTACAATTAAGCTCGCAGCGCATCATTTAAATAATCATGAAAAGGTATCGATAGTGAACAGAGTTAACATAAAATCGTGAGCTAAAACGAGTAGAAACATTGAAAGTGAGTGGAAATAAAACAAGAATATAGAACATATAAATAACTAGAATGGAAAAATTCTTAAATAAAAATGTAATAATTTACACTGATCAATATTATGTTTCATAACGATTTCTAACAGAAATGTTAACGTTGAGGGTGAAACTTGTTTGTCAAATCTCAGTATTTTGTCTGTGTCTGTACTGTGTAGGGTTCCGTGAAAAGGTGTGTTATATTGGGGACCGAAGATAATGGGGCTACCCAGGAAGGAGCGGAATCACTATCATTACTTAATGTAATGGTTATAATGACGGGAATTTTTAACTCTTAGACAGGCAAGTTCGTGGAAGTTTTCTAATCCCCGGCATTCTTTCTGTATAAAGCTCTCCGCTACGGTAATGTTCTCTCTGAAGGAGAACAGAATTAATGGAGACTCCCAGATTGATTACTTGTTCTGTGTGGTGAACGCAATCAAGATGACAGCGTAATAATAACGCTGAGCCGGCAGCGTCGTGTGTAGGCGAGCTTTAGTGAGTCTAGCACTTTTAGCGGCACCACTCCACTATCACATGTGCAAAGCTAAATACAATATATCACGTATTGAAGAGTGAACAATTACTACGTATACATGCAGTTTTGAAAAAGTTTTGACTTCAGTGAAACCAAATCGGTGGTGTGTATACATGAGAGTGACCTCAAAACGTTTTCAAAACTGTTTTTAGTTCTTAGTATGGAACGTCACATGTCTCGGTGTCAGTGGAGTGTATACATGACAGTTTTGAAAACTAGTTTTCAAGTCAAACCCGTGAAAATTGGGTTTGACTTTAACCGATTCAAACCAGTTTTCGAGGTGTATACATGCGGTTTTGAAAACTCAAAACGGTTTGAAATCGTTTTCAAACCTCCATGTATACGTAGTAACTGGTCTGGTACCGGCAGACAGGGGCGGGGTCACAGCACGGTACGTTGCGACTTTGAACATTAATAAATTAAAAAAAGTGAATAAATTTGTATTTATTGTCTACGTATACTCAATGGGAGACATTTGTATAGTCATTGGGCGCTTCGTTGTTATGACGGCTCCAAAATCAGTCAATTTTTAAATCTGAAGCCCGGCCCAGTCTGAAGCGAGAATCGACCCTGCATTGAAAGCAGATAAAGCACTTTTCAATTGTTCTGCCCAATGACAGACATAATGTAACATAATTATCAGGGTATATAAATTAATTAGTAAATATTTGGGTATTTGGAAGTGAACCATATTTGCACCCCGACTTTGAACCAGCAAACCACCGCATCACGGTTCGCGCGACAAGAAAGCAATAACGTTGGCCTCCCTTTGTGCCAACTATGTCGGTCAATTGTGCTGGTCGACAGGACACCAGCGCGCGACAATAACTTGTGACGCCTGCGCAGTAGCCACGTCACATAAAGGACTCTTGATCACTCTTCATTTGCATAGCAATTAATTAACTACACTCATTGTGCGGGGATAATGGTATGCATAAACTGGGGGCAATGAATCTTAAAGCGCGGAGATGAACTCCGGCAGATGCAACAGGTAATGAAAATAAAAATATTTACATTGGTTCTCTGTCGGTTTGTGTTTCCCTTGTAATGTCAATAGTACAACATTATAAGCCGTAGGGGTATTTACGCGTGGCTCAAACTAACATTGACCGGTGATTAAGTAGGTGAAACGCATTATAGTCGCTATACGAAAACTGGGTTTCCAGCGGACAAGTCAGCTGGGGCTGCTTATAGATAGTACACACGTGAAACAGCCTCCCACTTCCTATGCACTCATATAGATGTTAAACTTCGTCTTGGAGATGGTTTTGCAGTTCATGCTTTGGATCCTTTTGATTTTCTCAGTCCCTGCTCCACTTTATCTACACATGTTAGTTAATCCCGTGACAAATAGACGTAAAGGATGCAGCTGAACTTATTTCTCTCGCCGAGTAAACCTGCCTGTCAAACCCCTACCCCGTACAGGGAATACAAACAATGTCGACAACAAAAACTATCCCCTGATGATCAATTGGATTCGTGACGTAAATTAACCGTGTGCAAGTGTTTCGAGGGTGTAGACGTCAGGGCTATCGATCATAGGAGCAAAGGGTTGGTTACATGTGCAACACCCTTCGTCTGACCGCTCCTCAAGGTCAGTATATGCCACGTTATTTTTTAGTTAAACGAAATAACCATGAATCAATTACGTGTAGAAAAAACTTATACCTTCATGAAAATACCATTCAGAAGTATATGTAACAACCTATTGATTTCAATAAACTGCTTTAGGTAAATGGAGTATACTTTTAATTTTATCCAGAACAAAACTTACCCCCCCCCCCCCCCCCCCCCCCCCAATAGACGCAAGAACGACTGTATGAGTGATCACACTACAACACTTGTATTTGATAAAGACAATGTTGTTTATGGTAAGCAATCTGAATGTACTATTAATGCCTCTTACTTACTTGAATAATAGTAGTATAAAAAAACATTCATTATAGCAAATGTCCAATGTTCATATTTAAAGCACTCCTCTCTTTAAATAGAAATGTAATAAACCGTGAATAGCAGACAAAAAGCACAACGAATTTATGCTTAGCTTGTACAATTGGTATTATGAGTTTTAAATTAAAACCCTCTGTAGTCAAATGGTAAAAGAGACAAAGGTTCTGCAGCGATATTGCAAAATGCTCAGCCAGTCGTATAAGAATTAATCAAACATTTAGTTTTTCTTAACATTTCATTTTTCTCATTCCCTTGTAGCTTACGATACGATGTTAATAATGATTGCAACCTACAGAAAATAATAATAATACTCTCAGTAACTGGTGCCACATAGCCTAAAAGAGTGACATGTTGACTGAATCCTAAAACATGTCAGTTTAACATGTCGGTAATGAATGTATCAAGACGACTGCTGAAGATTATTGTGGCTTTGTCAACGCGACTGCGCTCTCTGCAAAGCGGGTTAACACAACAAAGCCTGTAAAGGTGAAAAATCGTCTGTAATTTCCGACCCTATAAACTAAATAACGAATGAGGGTCTATAAAAGAGAAGCATCTTGTTTTTGGATCAGCTACATGGCTACGTAGCTAATATCATTAAGATAAGAAAAGTGAACGTACATTATGTTTGAAGGGATCAGGTCCATCTATATAATGTTTATCACCTGTAAAGGGTGGGTGCCTATAAACCACCCTGTGTTCATCATGTGGATACAGCCCTTGTAAAGATTGGACAGTTATTGCCGCCTCACGAGATCGATGCCTCGATGCACAACATAGAGAGATGACCAACATACCGCAGAGATGAGCCGAGTTCCGCATTTACTTTTAATAGAGGTCAAACACGTAGGTCAAGTCGATTAGGAGAAATATCATGCGAGTGTTGGGAAGGGTTCGCGGCGTATTGACAAATGGCCAAATTTCGATTAACGTGAAAGCCTGCTGCCAAATTGCCGCCGGAGTCGCAGCCAATTTGCTTTCTAAATGTGCTGCGCGGAAAAATTGTAATCATCTAGTTTGTAAACGGAAATCGAGAAAAGTTTGTAAATTTGAAATCTGATCTGTGATTACCATTTAGCTACGAGAATATTCCTCAATAGTCGAGAATTCGTACACCAAACAAAATATGAGCATTACCAAGCTTGTGCAATCACCGAACAAAGCTGACGGGACTTATGGATAGGTAGGGCCAACTATGGCGTCATAGACACTCGCACTTCCTTATTAAACGTCAGTACATTTCAACTGTTGAGGATTGATTGATTGATTGATTAAGTAATTGGTCTCTACACGGTGACTTTATATTTAATTTCGGTAATGAATAAGCTTTTCAATTTTACACACAACTGGCCAAGTATCGGCAATTTTAAAATTTGGTCTGCAGTAGGCTAAATAAAGGGATTGTTCTTACATTTACAAGCGATTTCGTATTTGTGACCTTTGGGGTTTAAACTTTAAACGACTTTTCATACCATATCCAATCAAGGTATTAATATAAACTAATGTGTTTTAACTATAGTCAGCTCAATCAAAAGTGTCCCATTGTTTAAATTGTAAATACTTGTACTACGATAAATGGACTAAGTATACAATATACATGATGGTTTAGTCGGACATAATTTTATGCATGAGACAAATCGAGAATAAGGTGAATGCGCCCACAAGAGACGAACAGTTTGTTGATAACTGATACCGGTAAATACATAACATCATACACTGACGAACTGGCCTGAGAATGTTTGAGAATATTCCTACTCCTCTCGTACGGTTGCTGCCATAAAAACTAAGTTTAGAAATAACAAGACAGCTCGCTGCAATGACTCTCTTCCGTTCCTCATAATAGCCGATCATTTAAACACAAAGCACCGCATTCAGGCAAATAATACGAAGCATGTCTTTTTTCACAACCCAGAAGCTTTGTAGTGTTTGATTGCTAGAATTAGGCATTGTGCTGTATTTTGTTCACAGTAGAACACAAAGATGAGTACCTAGCTAAGGCAGACAGTTCAAAACATGTAACAATGCAATTCGTTGGTCCACCATAAATAAGAATGAAAAAATTTAAATTTGGTAAAGAAGGACGGATAGATATTACTTAATTATGTAAGAATACCTAGTGAACTGAAATGTCTGACTTGACCCGAAGTAAAACTAACAATTCAGTTAAAATTGTAATTTGAATAAAACACCTATGAATGACCCCCGCGCATATTCTTAGTAGTAGTGTTGCAGTGATGTAATCACGGTTTTAAAGTTTTGAACAAAAACTCCCCAAAACTCTTCTCAAGCCAAAGCTGTGGTAACAACGTCGCATTGAACAATTCAGACATAAAAATAACAAATATTAAAACAGTGTGAAATTATTATTTATTATATTTCAGCCAAGTCTCAAAAACATAACGAAACATCGAAAAGTGAATCATAGTTTCCATTAGGTTTTGAAAGCACGCACTATAAACTGTATACGAAGAACCTTAATCAGCAGAATGGATAGTTGTTACTTGTCTTATGCCAAATTTGTTTAAAAGAAAGCCTTTTTACTGATTAAAATATTAGAAATGTTTTTCATATAGTAGTGCTTACGCCGGCAAATGGCTGCCATTACTCAGTCTTCCCATACAGCGTAGTATTCTTGAGACATGCCTTGAAACTATGGCCACGGTTATAATACTAAGAAAGCCCCATATAATGATCGCATATACAAGCAACAAGGTTCGAAACCTATTCTCAATGAAGGGATAATTAACTAGAACGTGTCCCAGGGGTGAGTGCGTATTATAAGCGTGATTAACCTAATTCATAACAGATTGTACAACACGAAAGTCGAGACAACGTTAGAATCGATCAATATTAATTATTGGGTGATTCCAATGGACAAAAACAAGTGACGATTAATCGAATATCTAGATTTTATCAGACGAAACGTATCAGACTTGTGCATATATTGTTTCAATTGTGGTTTTATTAACGATATAAGGGAATGCATTTACATTAGTACTGATATCACAGATAACAGAGTCACTACGTGCTGATTGATGTTTTACACTAAATAGGCGCAGACGCAGAAGATCTTACTTACATTTGTATAAGTTATTTGTGCACGTATGTTGGATATGAAGAAAAACCACATTTCTTCCATATATTCACACGAAGCAAGAAGTAACATGAACCAGCTCACATCACATCTAACTCGCGACTGGGCGGCTGTGTTCTATATTACAGGTCATTCGAATTTGGAGGAGGTGAGAAAGAGCGCGAATACGTCATTTTATGTTAATTCCCCTCCAAGAAAATACAACAAACTATCGCTCGCATCCCTTTACTAGGCATGTTTACAGATTGATAAAATCTAAGTATGCCAACTACTGTCGAAAGTAAATATCTCGCAGGCATTCGTAAAATTAAGTTAGTGTTGTTTTTATTTATTCTTGGTTACAGGCTCGTAGGTCGTAATTTATGTAACTTTTAATTAACTGATAAAAAATACATAAACAAACAACCAGCGTGGCAAATATATTTAAATCATACTAACAGAATTCAATGGGCTACTAACAAGCAGATGCAATCAATTATATCATGGCGGTTTTATTTATGGCCAAGTTGGCCGTGAAGGTATATTTAATACCTAACACAAATAAAAATCAGTGTGTGTCAACAACCATAAAATACGACAATTTAAAGTTAAATGACCACGTAGGAAATATAATGAAAGCGGCATTAAAATCCGTAGGCTACGACTGTCTCCGTAGATGAATGTGTTATGCGCATAATACTTGTGAACCGAGTGTTAACAGATGAGATGCAAAAAAATCGCAGTAAATTGCGCCTGCATACCTCAACCTGACAAGTATCATTCTACGCCTCAAATATTGAGCACGAATATTATTATGTTTACTTTCATTGCTCTGGTTAATTACACTGTTAACTGAAAATGTATTACTAATAAAGCGGTACGCATTTTATTAAAACCGCTTACTAACGTATTTTGTTTTTGTATTCTCATTAATGTTTAGTCAATATAGCAGCCAGGCGACAGTGGTTTTCTATAAATAATCCCACTATGTATATCAATGAACAAATACTTCTGAAACTTTGTCAACAAATTACAACTACAACCCTTAGTGATGAATCAACTGAATTTATTTTTGCCCATCAGTGACCGTGAAAGTATGATCAATCACGTTCTTTTGTATCTACGTAAATTAATGTTATATAACTCGGGAAATAACAGGCACGGTTTCCACAGCCGAGAAGTGGCTGTGACGTTGTTTCATGCAATACTCGTGCTGGCCAGCATTGTAGGGCACAATACCACGCCACGTTAGACGCAGACAACAAAACAGTGTAAAGTTTCCTCCTTGCTTGCGATCAGAATATTCTAGAACCTAGAGGACGTATAAAAGCCGATATTAGGAACGTTCAAAGGGAACAGATGCGTCGAATGGTCTCATAAAAACCACAAAGATTCAACTCATCCAGGATTTTATGTTACGCTAGAAACAACTTAAGTTTCTAGAAGATAAAACGATTTTAAAAGTGCTCGTAAACCAAGGGAACTATGTGTAATAGCCTAGTTATTTCCTATCAAAGTCCATTTAATGCAAAGCGTAGACGGAGGCGAGGAGGGATAGGACGTGTTTTCTTTGCCTAATTAAATGGCTGCCGTGGTTGGCGATCGGCGAACAATCTTTTATCTAAGGCGGTGTGTTTACTACCGAGTAAAAACACACGAGTTATAAAGGTTAAAATTACTTTTCGACGGTTTAAAATTGTTACAAGAAAAAATTAAGTATGAAAAGTGAATGCACCGTATTATAATAATAATAATGTTGTTTTTTAAGTGTATGTTCAACTTGTTACGAGTGTTTATTGAAAATATTCACAAAACAAAATGAGGTAATTTAAAAAGCAGTCGAGCGTCACGTGGTCAACTGGGTATTGCTCAGTTCCTTGGCTCTAAATTGATCCCTCCCTCCCCAGTAGTGATTTATATAGACGGAGGTTGAAGCGTCAGGGGACAGACAGGGTATGGGACATGGGAGTTGTCAAGTGTCTGTCTCTATCAACGGTTTATTCAGGCAGGCTCGAGCTGCCGTAATACAACAGCACAGCACTACATAACTGCCTGATATAACTGGCAGCAATAACATTGAGCGCGCGTCAGACTCACGCGCGCTGATACGCGAGACTGAGAGCTCCACCACTCGCGTTACGTTTCACACCTGAACGCGCGTTGGGCCCGCTTGCAAAATTGGTTTCCAGCATTCAATTGAATTTGCCTGCCTTGCACTCTGGTTCGGTCGTGACCCGCAAGTGCTGCTTGCTCAGCCTGTTAGCGTATAGGAAGGCCCCGGCGTAGGCCCTCCAAGTGAACAACTGCTGCTTGCTTAGCCTGTTAGCCTAGGCCCATGGTAGAACGATGAACGATCTTAAGTATCGTTGGACCATGGCCTAGGCCCACCGAGTGAGCAAGATTGCTTCGTCTGATCTACTTTGCAGCCGAGTGTCCAGTGTTGGCGGGGGAGGACCCTCGTGCAATCGAGTGCGGACGTCGGGGGGAGGGGGGGGGGGGGGGGGGGGTAACCTACATATCAAGCTTATTGTCAACGATTGTTGAATATAGAGGGGCCACCAAAGTTACTGGGAATGTAATTGTTTTCAAATGCGCGAATGACTACAGTCAGAATTAGTACCCATCGAGTTCTTGGAACTTTGTTTTGGACTTGGTACACTTTTGGCCCCCAGAACGAAGTCTATGGAAGCGTGTTCAATAGCTGCATCACGTATCATATAGCGAATTCAAACTTATAAATAAATACATGTGTGTTGTTCATTAATTCACATAAATATAATGCACACTAATCCGGGATATAAACCCCGTTATATACCAGATACTGGGACTGTATTGAACCCCGAACACATCGTTTGTCACGTGGTTAGTGTTTTTACACCAGATCCGTTGGAAACACATGCATGTTTATTGCTTTATAGCCACACGAAAAAGAAAACGTTTTGAGTTCTGGAACCGAAAACCGTTCCTGCGCAACAAAACTACCCATCTACTTTCAGAACCAATCACAGTAAGGCAATGAATTGAAATACAAAACACAGTATCCACACTAATAATTTATTTATAAATTATAATCAATAAATAGTCTGCTAACATTGTATATTATTGTCGATTTGTTCAAATAGAGCCATTAATAAATTAGTCGCGAATTACACTTTGGCAAATAGCCAATTGGCGTTAGTAAGTTAATTATAACTGTACTACACGTAAACAGACATTCACGTTTTTTGTTGTATCGATTTCTAGGAATACCGGCTTCGAACTCGGGTCAGTTCCAGGTCGACCGCTGGGCTCACCTGGTGAGTGGCTGCCTGTCTTAGAGGCCGGTAAAGAGCACGAAGCAATTAGCTGTAATCACTGTACAGTGTACAACCGCTGCACCGCTGTGTTCGCGCTGATTGGACTGGCCGGGTTGGTTATCCCACTCGTTGCGACGTACGGAGCAAACCGCGGTGGAGCTTTCATGTGGGGCAGGACACATCCACAGACAGATCCGTTTCAATGTGATTCCGTGTGGAACTCGGGCATGTTACACTAAACTTGTTGGTTTCATTTGCAGTAGAACAAAAATCGCGAGTCAAAACTTGTATGTAAATGTAAATTTCAAAAACGTTTATTTTAAATGCTAATTATTGTTAATGTTGGAAAACTAACGATACAAAAGATTTTTAAAAATTCTATTTATTATTATTATTATTATTATTATTATTTATTTATCAATATCAGACATTGTACATTGGAAGTAATTACTTAATATAAATGCCTAATTTTGAAAGGATGCAGGAAGCGGGCCAACGGTCCATCCACAAGGGTTGTGTCCTGCATCCTTGCTGACTTCGCGGCCCTACTGATAAATACTTCAACTATTCAGCAGACTTGTCTAATGCAATCATATATTCGGTGTGGACGAGATGACAAAGAGCTCCCAAAGCTTGATCGAAGACAACATCGAGAAGCTTTTAGCTTATCTACTGTGTGTTATAGTCAAGACGTGAAGCAGAGTAATACGATGCTTGTATGAACTGTGTCATAGAGTTGAAGAAGCGGTTAACGTTCCTCAGTCATAATATGAGAGTCTCACCTAATCATATTTTAAAAGTTAAGTGAATAGTTGGTAAATATATGCTTCGAAGTAACAACTGTTAGTCTGTAATGCTATGAAAGTGAACGAAGACCAACACGAGACTACGGAAATGATAACGAAAGGTGATCTAAATTATCAAGTAGGTAGCCAAGCCAAAGGGCCGCCGGGCATGCCCAGAGCTATGTACAGTGTACACACATAAGATTGATACCACACACATTGATCGCGACAATGCCATGATACGTAGGTTTGTCCGCCAGGCGTTTCTTGTATTACGCAGCTGGTCCACAGCTAGACGCGTATTTGTAAACGTTCTGAGTTAATCTGCAGGTTAGGAGATAATGTTGTGACATTGGACTAGTAGCTAGTTTAAAAAAAAATGAAAACGAGTGTAATATTCGCATGTAGCCGCTTCCCATTCTGTCTGTTTCAACAGGATACAGACTAATCGGCTTTACGGATTACTTAAAGAACAGCAGCCACACTATTGTCGGGATAACTAACTAATATATGTTGACTGTGATAAAAACATGTATTTAAAAAAATCGTAAACTAAAAGCCACAATTCCACAAACGTCTGGTGGATTTAAATATTTTTCAGGGTAATGAAGTAGACCTACCACTAAAACATTCTTGTACTTTATGAACACCAGATGTGTTCATTTTCTGTGCTAACAGTGGTTTCGTAAAGTAATAGAATTAAAAGGACAAAGACAAAGCACAACGTCGTGTAGCAACTTGATTAAGTACTTAAATAAAAATGAATGCATCGCCATTAGACGTATCTACCCGTTTACGAACTGTGTATAACGCTTCCCTCCTATCTCCCAATATGAGTTCAGTCTAAACAAAGGCACGATGTAAAATAATAGAATGAAGGGCAACCTTACAAAAGGAATAACTTGAAGTGACCCTCCGAACATTCTTTTAAACCTAAATCAATTGATAGACAAAAAAATATAAGGATAAAAACAATACAACGAAAACTAAGCACAGGACCAAACGAAGTAAAAACGTAAATCGGAGCCGACAGCCGGGCTGCTGCTTATTTACTCTCTCTCCACAGACGTGTTTGGCTTTTTTTACCAGACTAAACCAAAGAATCCACACACATTGCCGGAGGCTGCGTCTTGCATCGGCGCATGGTTTCGGGAAGGTGTGTGTTTATAAATGCTGTGAGAAACTCCCCTTCCGCACAGCCAACACATCACATCACGTGATCAGATCAGCCTGAGCCCGAGTCACACGGGGTAGAAATACTGAACGACGCCGCGTTCAACTAGGGAGCCTACTTAGGACTAAGTGAAACGGGCACGCTTTATCGAGTGGGGTCTGTTGCTGTGCCTGTGACATTACTTAGTGTGTAGATTACTGTTTTGGGGAACATATTCCTATTTTCATTATAACCCCCCCCCCCCCCCCCCCCCCCCGCCTACCTCAACCTACTTGAGCTCATGGGTGAGTCACCTCCACCCAACCCCTCCCTATTCCGCGGAGCCAAGCCACACTGGAATGCACATTGCACTGTACCGTACAGCAACCAGCAACCAGCAAGCCCTAGCAAGCCCTATCAATAACATACCTCATGTTTGAGGTCACGATGAAATATTTGCTACGTTTTGTGCCCTTTATGTTCAGCCACCTTCACGATAAGAAGGACCCCCAGAAATAAGTACGGTCGTCTGCCCACAATTATTTTCAATGGTCCGGACACATTGTGTGAAGGAAGGAAACATACTGCCCTGGACATGCAGTACGGCCTCGTGGGTAACACCCCGCCCCGGGCGTGTGGTAAGGTCTCGGGAAGCACCTCGAAGCCGCGTAAGACGATGAAGACGCCCTGGACATGCAGTACGGCCTCGTGGGTAACACCCCGCCCCGGGCGTGTGGTAAGGTCTCGGGAAGCACCTCGAAGCCGCGTAAGAAGATGAAGAGAGCGGTAACGCTTTGTCTGCGAGCACTGAGACGAAGGAATTCCACGCCCTCTTTCGGAAACAGCGCGGAGAACAGAAGGAGCCAGTCGAGAACAACCCTGACAACATCACCGGGAACATCCGGAGGGCGGACTCCAGGGGTGACCACCATGCCAACAAGGGTTCAACGCCCAGTGAACATCATAACTTAAACAGTATCAGGGGGGACCACCACACTTGGGCTCCGTTACAAGTTGGAACAAGAAGCTCTGCAGGGGTGACCACGATACCAACAAGAAACGCCCAGGACCAAGGGCAGGATCAGGTATAATATAATAATACATAATGGCATTGAGTTCAGAGTTAGCATATTTTCGAAGACGCTTGGAATCGCAGCGCCGCAAACGTCACAGACAGCAAATAGGCTGATTCCGGATGCGTGTTGCTTTTTTTTGCACGAAGATAAGATATCGCGTGGTCAAGTAAATGGCCAAAACAGGTCATACAAAAATCAACGTCAATCAATGTGATGAGGCTGTCGTAGGTTCCAGGCACAGCGAGGAAATGAACCTTAGTGAACCAAGATGTAGAATAGAGTGAGTGTATTTATTATAAGTTGTCTAGACTGCTAAGAAAACTGAAAAGATTTCAACTTTATCGTCAAGTTCAACCTCATCAAGTCAAACCATCGTAAGATCGGTCGACTTCGAACAATGTGGTCGCTAAACAATTTTTAATAAGAATTCGACTATAATGGGTCGCTCCTTTCTGAATATGAAATTATTAAAAACTGGTCTTTAAAATAAAAATTTAATTCTGCACAAAAGTTCAACACAAATAAATTACGAAGATTTCTTTTCATGAACTCGGCAGTGCCTCTGAAATTAATTAAAATTTTGCTATTGGTTCTTTTGAAAAAAAACGTAATTCACGTAAATTTGTTGAGCGTTGCGTTCTTGAAATGTTTTTTCTCGATAATGCACGGATAAGCGATTTTGTTAGGTAGGCCATCAATTGGGATTTCCACAGGAAAAAACATCTAAACATTTTTTTCTTCTTGGCACAGATGACAAAGGAACTTACAGACAAAGGTAAGAAAAACTTCATTTCTCTTGAACGGAATCCTCGCTCACTCGTTCTCTCGTAATAAAGCCCAAAACGGAGTCAGCTAGGCGCATATAGTACGGCTCGTCGCTCAACTAAAAATCAATTATTCTCGGCATGGTATGTTGGAGTTATGCTCGTTAAACATAGAGATTGTTTGATTTTTTAAAGTGTCTATAAATTACTCAAGGCAATAAAAAGAGGTGTCACTTCGTACACTACAAACTCTCCAAAAAAGGATATCCGAGCTTTTACGAGCGTTTTCGTTCTTATTTATTATTTCTATATGTATGATAAATATTCTAATCACATTTGTGCTTTGGCTCGCCTTCATAAACATACGCAACAGAACTGACGTACATCAATACAGTTTGGTCAACCCTTGGAAACACAGCACCATTGTCAACGAGGCTCCAAATATGTGGTGGTATTATTGAATTTCACGTTCTTTTATTTTTAAGATGACCAGCAACTTAAAGAGCTAAGCAATAGAGGGCCTTGCAAGAGAACGGATAGGGGGGGAGTCGCTGCCATTCACTGTACACTGTCAACAACAACAACAACAACGCAAGTATCTCGTTAGGGGTTTAATAACGTTAAAAATAAGAACACATATATCCTGAAATAAATTAATACATATATGTATATTTATTGACTGCCCACTCAGTTTCAAGAAGTAATTTTCAGTGGGTGAGATAATATACCTTAGATTATGCGGTTCGGCTCCAAAGTCACACGTGCTTAACCTTACACGCCCTTTCTTCCGTCTCTATCTGCCCTCAACACACTTCATGCAGTAATATTTCGCAATCAAATAGCTTTATCAAAACTGTGATTAAACGCTCTTCCTTCAATACTTCAATGGATTTCTATTTTACATTTGTAACGCTGTTTTGGTTGGAGTGTGCGCAAACTCTTTTATAATGGAGAAGTTGTTGTCAGACATGTGTTGATTTATTATTTGTGTTGGCCTTTAATCAAATACTTCAAAAACGTTTTGTTGAAAAATATACACAGAATTACCATAGTACACGTAATTTCCTATTGAGCGTTACAATCGCCGCTACTGGGTAGTAAGTGTATCTGCATGAATATATAGCAACCCTTTTACAAACGTGTCATGTGTCAACAAGAAATGCTCGAACGGGCAACAATAAAAATTGTTTTGAAAATCTCTTCGATATAACACATTTTGCTTGTGTTTGGAATGACGAGACTAAACATGTAGCCCGTAATGTGGAACAGAGTTGTCTCCCCCCCCCCCTCCACCCCCTAGCGACAGAGACTTGTCCACCCATTAAAACGTTACCATTATTTTATTTTTATCAAACAAAATACGTCACGTTTGTTGTTCCCAACACATAAACCGAGTGAGTCGTGTGTCTGTGGGGATAATTCTACATTTCAAAAGCTATTTTCACACATGGCTGTGGAGGTGTCAGGAGCTCTGTTATACAAACTGACAAGTCATTGTAAAGCGTAGACATGATTTTGTCAGCCACAAAGTCACTCAAAAAGTCTCACACAAGCGCACAATATTCCTTCCAACAGTAAAAAAAGAACTTTCACATAAAAACCTTTCTATTCTTGAAAGGAATTCACGCTTTTCTTCATTCAGTGTTAAGAATCTAAATTTTCCATGGCAATCAGATGGAAATGTTCCAAGAAAAGTTCGAGTCTGTTTTTGAAGAAGATCTGGTATTTCGGAAGCGTCTAAGAGACTTGAATAGGACACGGTGGCCCACCCGTGTACAAAGGACGAAAACACTATCCTGCCAGTTTCTAAGCATTGCCTTCTATATTGATCCAGATGCGCAATATTTTATTACGATTCAACCATGTTCTATACAAGCAAGATAAGATAAGCTACAAATAACGCAGTTTTACATGGCTTTCTAGCATGTGGAAAAGTCGTTCTCTAAAATGAATTCAACATATTTTTGGTAACATTAGGTCTACAATTCAAGTGATCCTGAAAAAAGGGGTTGTACGAATGAATATAGAGGTGCTCATAGGATGGCACCATCAAACAACGTGGGCTTCGAGCCCATACTGATACATTATAGACTGGATCGGTAAGTTGCGAACCGAGTCCACAAATATAAATACGATATAAATAAGTATCCTACGTACTTGCCCAGTATTGCTCTTTAGCAGTTATCCTACAACCAAATTTAAGTTTAAATTTCCCTACGAAAGTGACGCAAAGAAAAGCAATTATTTGAAAACATTGTCAAGCGTAATTACCTTTAATAAATTAATGCTAGTTGGACTTTCACAAAACAAAAACAACCAAGTTTTCATAGCGTTTAGAGTGTAGCCAAATTTGTCTTGGAAGAAAATGAAAAGCACGTCCTATGCGGAAAATGGTTGGAATGATTGAAAAATATTTGAACCTACTTTTGTGCATAATGTTGAAAACAAATTGCCAACGTGAAACACTTAAGTGTTGCACTTGATCGTACTACAAACCACGTAACACATGCTTGAATATGATCTTTGATTGGTTATCGCTCACTCGTCCGTCGATGGTGTTCGAAGCCTACAGGGTTGGTTTAGTCACTTTAAATTTAAGTCCCCCACTGCAAATCAGTTTAGTTACTGAGTGGGTAGACTCTAAATGTGAATTTATTTATTTATTTATTTTTATTTAAAATATAATGCGTGTAGCATGCACAAAGTACGCGGCTCACTTTCCTCTTCTCATCACGCATCTGTCCCCAAATAAGTTCTTTCCACACTTCCTGTGTATGCGCTCTCCACACATAAACATAGCTCCCACTTAATTAAACATGATATTTACCATAATTGAAACATAGATAGCAATAAGGAACATCCTCCAGGTATACGACAAACAATAATGCAGAAATTTAATTACTCATTATAACTTATAATTACTGCGGCAATAATTGTAGGTCTATAAATTTGTATACACGCCCCCCTGTTAATTACACTGACCATTGCAGGACGGGACAACTGTCGTTCATGTCCCCAACAGACATGCCACGCACATCATCACGCATGTTGTGACGCTACGCACCTGCAAACACGTGCTCACATGACGTCACTACCCACGTGTGTGTTTATTTACACACGTGCAAAGGTTATGGTGACTCCATTTTAATCAATTTAATTTTCTGCACATTGAGATAGGATGTCACGTAAAAGTTATGTAGTGAGAGTGAGAGGATTCTTCTCTTCAATTTCTAGATGTGATTGGATGTCCACTTACTCTGCCCATGGAGTAACAGTCAAGACAAAAGTTACAAAAATCATAGCGAAAAACATTTGTGCGTAAAAAAAAATGTATTTGCCTTTGCCTTTGCCGCATTGCTCATGTTAGTATTGCTTACTGAATGTATTGAAATAAAAAAAAAATAGGAGACTTGAAAGACCAAATCGGTACAATAATTTCAAACTTCAGCACAGAGAACTCAGTTTCAAAATTGGGCTGGTGTTTTAGTGTACTCTCATAAGACTGAGCTGATGTAAAGCAAGACGAGCTGCTTCAGCCTACTGGCAACGTGGCATCCAGTGGTCCCAGATCGTGCGACGTGGCAACAGTGGCCTGTGGTTAGTGTAATGACACCGCCTTGTACACGGGACGAAGTGGGACAACTGCGTTTATCAGGTGAACGTGAACGCAGCTTCATAACATCTAACTCATACGAAACGGAAGATAGCGCCGTGACGAAACGTCCCAGTGGCGTAGTTTCAGTGTCAACTATCAATGGCGGTCGTTTACAACGTGCTGATCCGCGTCATAAACTACGTCACCAGCTCACTCAATTGTACGCGTGTGTATTCTCACAATGTGTATTTCGTAGATCGAAAATCTTGAAACCAGAAGGTGTTGGATTATTATTAAAATGCTGATGCAGCAAATCTATAAGAACTATTAGCAGCAACCACATTGTCTCTTCATGTAACAATACTCGCCATAAGAAGTATAATTTATACAGACAAACCTCACCAACACAAGTGTCTCGTGGTAGGATGATATTCTTGCATAATTTGACTACAAATGCGCGTATTTGCTACATATCTACAACGTGTAATACAGACTGTATCCTGCATAGGTTCAACGACATTAAAAGTATCTGTCTACCGCAGTCCTGTATCTAATCCTGGAACACGCGGGTTCAGATTCCATAACCATTTATTTCAGATGGATTGTCATAGAATGCATTGAAGCACATTACAAATTGTATTTCCTCTACAAATAGGTCTGATGGAATGGAAAGACAATAAATTGACGTTTATTATTTACAAAAAAAGATTTTAAGAAAATTACTTCCCGGTTTATAAGTACTTAAGCTACTTTAGATAGCTTTGCGATATATTAAAACAATGAGGACATCAAAGGAACAAATCAATCTATGTGAACATAAACATTCATAATGGAACCGCGACCGATTTCTTGAGTGCAGGCTTTGCCCTGGAAAACGCGAACTAGACTTTATTTCGTTTGTTTAGTGTAATCAGAAAGTTCTTTGATGTGATGGGTAAACATTATCAATATTGGGTTTCTTAGAAGCCGTAGCGGGAAGACCCTCAATTGAACACAACACGATTAATTTGTCAAAGTATAAGGTAAGCTTTAAACCAAATATAATAAATAATGATGGTTAATATTTATGTGCGTGACTGATCGATTAGAAAGTGGGTTCGTCATGGTTTAGACGCATTGAAAGAATGTAATTAGGGGAGGGGGGGGGGGGGGGGGGAGAGGATATATGTCGGATAGGTTGAGGGTAAAGTTCGATGCACAATAGCCCGGGAACGGGAACGGCAACGGTAACGAGCGGTAATATAAGTTTCCGTGTGTAACCACGTATCCATGCACATTGCACAATACCTCTCTCGTGACGTCACTGACTCCCGGAAACCCGCCTCGTTTCCGGGAGCCTCCCCGAGGATGATGATTCTTGTTGCTTCTTGTCTCTATTATTGCAATGATTCTATTCCGAGGGACGATACATCGAGATGGACATAGAATGGCTTAAGCGGGATTCGAGCCCACGTACCTGGGAGCCATAAGCTACGACCTACGCACAACCGCATGAGACATCGCGTCATAATCACTGTCAACTGTCACATGTTAAAATAAATAACAGCTAATTAAATGAAACACACTTTACTACATTCGGTCGCAAACCACAGATGGACATCTTACACGTCTTGTGATTCTCGGGCTATTGTTCATTCCCATAATATTCCCTTCTCGGGAGTCGAAAACTAAAGTTTTTTTTTTTAAATTTTTATTGACACGTTGAGAGCGTTTAAATATATTGAACTAGAGATTCATTTACTCCCGAGATGTGGTTTGTATTTGCTAAACTATGAATTTAGAACATGTAAAATACTGTAATTGTTACGATTGTAAATTACGTTATTAAATTAATTAATTACAGAAACATAAATAGTGAAAAGATAAAAATAGAAAAATAAACGTGGTTTAATATTTGTGAGCTACCCATGGCTGTTCTCGTCTCGGGCTATTCGCCAAGCAAAGGTTGGATTCGAAACACTAATGATTCAGATAAGCACACGGAGTATAGACTGAAGAGGATAGAACTCATTCGCACCTCAACTCAACTGAACGGAATCAAGTCGTGACAGAGTCTCAGTCCCTTAGATTCCCACCAAGCTATCTCGCTAATACGTAACGTCGCATCCAGCCCGGTGGATGATGGATCAGCCCGGGCGTAATCACCCATCTCAGCACTCGGGCTGCGTAGCTATGTAGTGCGTAGTGCGTAGTGCGTAGTGCGTACACACATGGTCGATCCCTCACGCATCCTTTGACTCAGCGCTGAGCACTCCCACGAGAACATCTTCAAAGCAGTGACCAGATGGTTTAAAGGCCACGACGGTGGGGTGAGTGCTCCGCTAAAACCCCGACCCTCCCCATCGCTCCCAAGTGGAATTCAATGATCTGGAAATTAGGGAACATCAGGGGACCACGCTAACACACAAATCTTTACGAAAAACCGACTAAAGGTAGTCATTAACTTGATTTCCTTCAGGGGAATAACGAAAGTTTCCACGTATAGAATGTTTTCCCGGCCAATTCGATTCAATTCGGATCGAAATTGGGAGTAGGTTTTTCGATTATGGCTACGGATGACTTGTTGAGCTTCGCTGGTGATTGACATTTCCGGTCGTTTCTTGATGGATATTGAATAGCCCTGCAGTAGCCAAGGGAGGCAAGATTCTGCTTCGATGAAGAAATATGAATTTTCGATTAACTTGGATAAAAGTCATTGGTCGAAAACTCGTAGTGGAGCAGACATCTTGTACATCTTGTACTAACACAAGTACTTGTACCTACACTAACACAAGTACTTGCACTATCGTATTTAGTTACACAATCAATAATGATATAAAAACTAGTAGAATAACTGAAACAATAACACACACGTTGAAAACAATAACTAAAGTGCCCAAACGTTTCTTTCAACACTCGCTTACACACTTATTTCATTTCCATGTGCGTAAACATGACGCGTAAATCTGGTGAGAAGTCAACTGTGACTTCATCTAACTCAATATAGCTGCTATACCAACATAATATCATACCAACGTAAAAAATAATAACCAAACAAACCGTGTCAACAAAACAAAATGCAGTAACTGCTTATACTATATGCTGAGTTATAGCAGGAAAAAAACTATTATTTTTAAGGTTATGCGAAGAATTGGATGTCTAAAAGTTTAAAAAATTAAGTGCGTACCTTAGCTAGCTACTATGTGTGTCTTTGTCTACATAAAATAATATACTTTTTTGACGTTCATTAGTTTTACAAAAGTTCAATACACACCAAAGAGATATCACTAGCAATTCAGAGGCAGTAAAGCAAGTGTTAATTCTTTTTTAATTTTGTCGGGTTATTATTTCATATCGATGACCACAGAAAGATTGTTATCCCTCAACAAGTATACTTGTACTTCATCTATTCAGAGCATCCACTTTAGTATGTATCAGTTTCCGGATATTTGCTACCCTATATTACGTAAACACGAGATATTTACATGCAAAATATATACATAAGTGACTAGTAATGGGAAGTATGTTCTACATTGTACTCACGCGCCAAAACCAGAGACATGGCCATGAAATCTGGCAACCTTGAAGACAGTTCTACGCCAATCTAGTCAGTGCACGCATAACATTCGCCTAACACGGATGAGTCCAACGGAAGTGGATTTAAGGCCTGACAAAGCTGACCGCATACGTGGGGTGGGATCAGAGTACAGTATTAGCTTACATTAAATATCGAAGAGGCCACCTAATACTAATACTAATACTAATACTAATACTAATACTATCGGGAATATAATGCAACTACAAGAGCAGAGATAGATCCCAGAAGGTTTTTCTGGCAGGCTAAAATATAGGGTAGCTTTTGACGAGGCCACATGGCCAAGTGTCTGAGAGTCGAGGCCTTTGGTACCGACAGAAGGGATGACAATATCGTCAGTGCAGGAAGTGCTTTGCTCGCCCTGTTGCTATAAATATAATTAATTGAATTACATTTCACAGACATTGAAATTGTTTGATGTGTCGTTCGTGTCGCCCTTTGACGTTGGTATTCATGATATAGCTCGCAGAAATAAAAGAACCGAACATAGAAAAAACAGGGAGTATTACCTACATTGAACGATATACAGAAATGTAATGAAAGAGATCTCTTTGAACTACTCACCCACTCACCCACTCACTCACCCACCCACCCACCCACTTACCCACCCACCCTCAGCACCACCAGTAGTTGGGAAGAGACCTTGATTACATAAAGGTTATTTAATCAATGGTAGAGCTATTGGAGACTCAAACTTACAAATAGGTAGCGCTGCTAAGCAACCACCTTATCTGCGCCATTGGTGATTTAACAATAAAACAACAATGAACAGTTGAGCTTAGCTCCTTCATAATAGTTTATGTTTTTGCCACCAGAATGCATCTAGTAGTGCCCAAATAGTTAATTACTGGTTCTGTATCATTATTATATCACTACTAATATCATTCGGATCTTCATGTCACGACAATACAAGTTAAGTCGTGTGTAATACATACGAAGATGACGAATGCAGTCCCATGCCTATGTCCAAATACGTGCAATACTATCGCTCGATCTACGTGCGTCGCGTTTATAAATGGAAGTGGTTTACTATGTTACGAGGCTACGAGCGGACCAAGACTCGGCAGGTTGGCAAGACACGTATTTCAAGCGGTAACCCTAAAACTAATTTCACTGATACATCTTATTAATAAACACAAAACTATGTCATCCTCTGAACGACTATGAATGATAATATTCCAGGACCAATGTTGGGTTTATGAAGTATGCCATTGTTTAGAACGTTATTAATTATTTTAGTCCTACTAATAGACAATAAGCCATAAAAAGTTCAGTGTTAACAAGGTAGTCGACTATTATTGCCATCTATGTCTAGGCAAGTGTGCGAGCTGACTTTTATAGATGCACTCAAGCAAAAGAATGCAAATTACATCATCAACAAAGGTTATTACCAACATTGCTCTTCGCCAACACTTTTAGAGCAAAATGCTTTTCTGTTAGCATATATTGTATGTCAAAGGAAATGTAGGCTACATTTAATATACGCACTTTAAAACAAAGCCAGTTTTCAACATATTTGTACAATTAACAAGCCCAGGAGTAGAGTTAGCCTAGTTTATCAGCCCAACTTCTTGTTCAGCTCTAGCAAAACAATTAAAACTTGAAACCCACCGTACCCGAGTTAGCCTCTTTCAGCTACATCATTCAATAAACATGAATTCAGCGCTTTAACGGCATTTGTCGCAAGCAGCTGAAATAGGCGAGGAGGACGAAAACACCAAAGCCGGTGGCTTTTTGCGCGTGTATGCCCGCGTGCAGCGTCCTCCACACTCACTGGATCTCAAAGGAATAGAAAGTAGCAAGAGGGAATATTTTATGCAGTGTGGGCTCTATTTCTTATGCTGCCTTCGCATAAATGTATCAAGTGGCTTACTAAAGGGAATTGTCATATAATAATAATAATAATACTAGAAGCAAACAAGCCAGCTTTTAGACACAGGTATGTCTGCAAATTATTTTAGTTGAAACACAAAGGGTTTGAGTTTTGGGTTAATAACATAGTCTAGACAAGAAACACAAACGTATTGTGGAGCATGAAGGCATTAGTGTAAAGAGCAATCTAAACTTTGTTGACACAGCTTTGGTATCACACACACATCTAATGAAACATGGTTTTAAATAGGTTTTCCATACAACACGACAGAAAGAGAACACTGATCGGGTTTTGTTAGACGCTACCGCATTATCACCTTTAATCACCAAGCATCGCATGTGTATAGAAACACATATGAAGTGCATTTGAAATACACTCGCGTCTTAAAACAGCCAACATAAAATACGGCTATACGTTACCAAATACCTAAATAGGAATAGCTTCGCTGCTACGGTATTTGACGTTACTTTCTGGTGGACGGGATTTGATTTCGGTAGAGGAAAACAAATATCCTCAATAAGTTACACGAGTCTGTGGGGTAAAGTTTACTTCCATGAAAACTGAACTATTGAAAACGAAAATCCTTTATGATATTCAGTTGAACACGTATAATACCAAGTTTGCTTTGTCAATGTTATTATGGATTCATAATTGGTTTCACAGTGGCCCCCACTCACTGCAACCTGACATATATCCTCTACCACACTGGCCCCTCAACGCTCATGCATCGTTCCTCCATAATCATTCCACTTTTCTCAGTAAAATCTCCATTCTTAGACTCAATTCTAAGTGTCATTCAGATCCGAACTACTTACTATACCAGTTTACCACTCCCAAAGTACCACTTGACGGCTACCTTTGTCACCTCGCTTGTGTTTTACTTCCAGTGGGTTGAATCAAACGCGGCGTAAGCGTATCCGTCCGCAGGGTAGTCGTGCAGTTCCCTACTTCCGCTCCCACGCAGAGAGAGAGACAGAGACAGTTCGCATAAAGACAGAGTTCCGGTAGATTTAGGAGAAAAAGAGGATGGAAAGTCGTAATCCACAACGTAAGGGTTGTGTCCGACATCAAGACATAAAACTAAGTTTGGTAGCCATGAAATCCAAAGAAGGGTCATTCCCTCGCAATACTCTCTGCCGCAGATGCGCGCCGAATTGAGTGCTTATAAACATCGGGCCTCTAGCAAAGACAAATTTCCTTAGTGTTTTACTGTTCTCCTGCGCATTTATACACGCCGGATATAAAAGTCAGGGGGCGGACATTACTGGAGCTACTTCACGACCTGATGAAATGGAGACACCATCATGAGGTGTAAAGGGACAATGAAAGATGGCGGGGAAATACATAAAGGAGGCTTTCCCTGCCAGTTCACTAGATAATAAATTCCAACTTTTAACACACTTTTTTCTTTGAGTGCTCGCAAATAAGTTTAAATGTCACACCGTTTTAAAATATATCCAAACATATTGGGGTATTTCTTTATCGACAATGTATGGGCTGGTATCATTTTGTCTGAGAGGGAAGAAAAAGCGAAATAAAAATCATGAAGTATTTAGTGATAAGAGTAATGAGTATTTTAATTCACGAATTGACCTTCGAAGTGTTTTGACCAGATTTCACTCTAGAAAGAAAAACCACCTATCAACACATTCAATAATTTCATGATTCGTGCTTGAGGGGTCTAGGTGATACAAACAAGTAATTTTACACCCTTCATCAGCACAACAGCTTTATATTAGCATTATAAGTTAGTGAGCTCGCTACCATCCGAAACAATCATTGAATTACACTAGAGAGCTCTATACATCAAATAACGCCAAACTCCATTACTACATACAAGATTTGATAACTTATCAGGAAACACTATTGTCATAATGAGATGCTATAGCAATTGTGATCAAAGTTTAATCCGAATAGGCCAAACTGTCCCCGGTATCTCGCTAGGGAAGAACATGAGCGCAGAGTTGTAAAGTTAGGCCATACTTGAGATGCAAAGTGGATGAATGAGGTCAGGATCTATTGTTGCGCTCGAACATGTTATTTAGATGCTGCTCAAACTAAGGGCGGACATTACAGTACACTTCACCATGGACAATGTACCGCGGCTCCATACATTCATTTTGTTTCCCAACCATGGACTGACTTTAGGTTCTGAGCCCGAGCTACAGTCATGAAAATATATTTATGATAGCTAAACGCTTTATACAAGCTTTATTTTAAATAGAGTATGTTGTGTGGTTCTGAACCAATGAAGTAGTACTTTTGCGTGTGTATTTGTGTGTGAGTTAAGCAGTTTCTTTCCAATGAGCGATCACGGTTCTAAACTGAAACTGGTTTCATTCCCAGAGACAAACACAGAATTTTGATTTATGCAATACGTGATAAATGCAACTATCGTACTGACGAGATATCTGTTTGAAGTGTCTTACTTCTTAGGACCACATCCACAACGTGTGAGCGAACTATGGGACTGTGTACGCCCACTGCTTGTCTACATGAGAGCAACGTACCATCACGTGTGAGCCAGCTATCAATGACCATATAGGGCAGCTTCGTGCTGTGGATTTGCTCGTAATGAGGCGCTGCATACAATAACTCCACCACAGTCGAGACCTCCTTTGAGCTGCGAGAGCTTCGGTCACACCTTCCGCGTCAACCAGAACGACAATAAAGGAAATGGAAAGAATAATCTCGATGGGACAAAATCGAAATTGAGGATGAAACCAGCAAACAGTCTAAACTCGAAATACGTGTGTAGGCACCCTTCATATGGATAACAGCTCCATGGATATTTCTGGACAAAGCCGATTACTGAAATTGATAATGTCGACGATCTGCTTTATCGGTATTGTTATTCATTTACCATTCATAAAGTTTTCGTTTCAACATTGAACGTGGCTCCTACATTGCACTTATAGGATTACTCTTCAATCCGATTATAAATTAATCTTGTCAAAAGCTAAAATCTAAATACATTAGTAGTATATAATATCGTTCAGAAATACCTAATAAACCTTAGCAAACTGGTGTGCAACACAGAAAGAAAGTGCATGTATGATTGATAATTCATACTATGTACACGTTGTACAGTAGACCTATTACAACAGATAGTGCATAATTTCAAAGAGTTTTAAAATGAAACGGTGAATATAACACAAATTATAAAAAAATTATACACCTTATAATATAACACAATTTATGAGACATTCTAAACTGTTCTAAAAAGAAAAACCAACATTCAATTTACTAAACATCTATTGAAACCGACCTCTGTGTATTTGTATAACTTTCATCGTTATATGCAATACCATTTAAAATGGTATACAAATTATAAACTAGCTACAGTCAAATTACGAAACTTACATTCCCTTTTCCCATAACTGCCATCAAAACTCTTTCTCAGTTTTAAGAACTCTATCTACACTCCTTACAATCAGCCCGCAATGTGGCTGCATACAAGATTAGCTAAAGTAGGATTAACTTTAACATGCGTATTATATTGAATATTATTATTCCCCAAATATTATGATCAATTATAATTATGCCTACTATGCCTACTATGCCTACTATTAATTATTCACATATCTTATATATAGCTGCTTACATGATAAATGTTAAAATTTATTTGTTCCCTTTTCTAGACCAAAGGGCATAGATAGAATATAAAAAATTGCTTGTTTATTTTAGATAAAAAAACAAACAAGTGTAATATTAAGTTTAGTTTAGCTTTAGTTTACTTTAAGGCATTAAATACTACAATCAAAATTAATCTTAGTCGATGTTCACTGTATATTAAAAAAAAAAAGGGTAAATTATATGTAAACCTGAACCGCCACAAACCTATGTTTATTGGTTCAGGTATTTCCGCAGGTACAAGAAAAAAAATCCAAATGTGTAATGTACAAAAAGAGGAAAATAAATAAATAAAAAAAAAAAAAAAAAAATGTTGATCAATTTGCGAATTAAAAATACCACATTTATTTTTTACGCTCAAGTCAAAAATACATCAAGAACACCGATTGTGTAGATAACTATAGAGAACATACCACTGTTGTTGGGTCCTTATATTTGCGTACATTGAACATACAGAAGAAATATCTTACCTGGATGTGGGTTCTGCCAGACAAAACGAAGCTGTAGCTACACCTGTAAAAAGAGAGAAACACTGATTAGCATAGAGTCTACACGAATAACAACCACAAATGAATGATTCGATAGAACCTATTTTAAAATTATGCAACTGCAATAATATCCCAGTGGCGTAGTAATCGTACATGGCCTACGTAATAAAGTAGAGTACACAACAAGTAGCAAATAAATTGCAGGTTACGCTTTCTTCAAAGACATTCACCAATCAAAAGCCCATCTACTGGCATTTACAGGAGACGTCACAAGGTATAATTTTAATAAATAACGCATATGATTGCCCCATTTGCTCGAAGAACGGTTGCGACAGATAATAAAGTACTCTAAAACTAAAGTAATGAGACGATGACTGGCATTTTGACTCTACCAGAGAAGTGAGAGCCAATAACATCGCTTGTGTCATTTCTTCATTTTATTCATAGTGACGCAATTACCTAGTTGAGCTGGGTCGAATTTCACATCCTTTAAGACACCGTACGTATTAATCATAAAGTTAATTATCAAGATACGGAACGCATGTATAATTGTATCAACGGTTAATTATGCCCTCAAAGTTATGAAGATGTTTTTATTGTAACCAAGAAGTGCCAACGACTTTCTTTTCTCTAAGTATGATTGCGTCAAATGAGGTAGTGATACAATAAAAAATAAAATAAGGTGCGCACGAGGGTGCGCAACTAGACAAATACAAATATACTGCTCGACCGGCACTCGAAACCAGGGCTCGACTTTCTGGGCGTTATATATATATCGCCACCCGTGGGACCCAAGCTTACGAGTACCAGCCTCGTAAGTCGTTATCCAAAGTATTTCATCCTTCGGTGCCAAAGTGAAAATGTTCTCAAAGTCAGTGGCCACTAAATACGCCCACATGAATGGACGAATGGACGCGCCGATGAACAACTGAAGGTGGGACACTCAACTCAGCGAAATAGCGCGGCAGTTTGTCCAGCAGAGTAGTCCACTTATGACCTTTATGCAGCGACCTAAATGACCGGTGACGTTTAAAGCTATAAAAGCTAAATGACCAGCACTCATGCAGAGACGAATAAACTTTACTCCTCTCCTGAATAAAGGATTGGTTTTCGGAATCGATAGTTCTTCCATTCGATGGAAAGTTCATCTGGCCGATGAATTACTTAGCCTGAAATGGCGAACCCTCATTTTGAAAGCCAGTAGTAAATGTCAGGCGATTTCTCTCTAAGTCCCCACGGAAAGAGGAGCTAATATACTCAAAGTGTTGCAAAGAGCTCAGTAACAGGGGAGAGCTCAGTTTAGACGTTCTCTCGTGAAATTACTCATGTCTTATATTCATTTTATCAACTGACGTTGATATTGAATTTATCGGGCCCGAAGTATAAAGTAATATTAGCTTATGTACATTGTACACAGTACACGGAAACGATATTTTCCCACTGAGCCATATCATGTGAGGAAGTGTGAACAGTTTCCCTACGCCTCTCGCCTCTACCATGGAGAAACGACTTATTTTGAAAATACCACACAATCACACGGACAACGTTCACCATAATTTCCATTATTTTACCAATTCACAATGGGGGGCGGTGGAAGGGGGGCAAAATTACTCAACCTCTTGATTACACAGAAACCAAATTACATTTCGGTATTGCACAAAAGCCGGAGATTGTCAATTCCATTGCCTCACATTCATCAGACTGTGGCCACCCTTCTGCTCGATTAGCAACTGTTAGTACCCTACGAGCTACGAGATTACGGGGGACTGCTTATTACAGACATCTATTCAGACACTCACGACAAACTCTACACAGAGAATGCATTGCTGGCCTTTTGCAGGTTATATTTAAATACCAGTACATACATAACTGCAAGAAAAGATCCTGTGTAAGACCAGAAACGAAAGATAAGATTTAATGT
This sequence comes from Isoperla grammatica, assembly GCA_945910005.1. Classification (NCBI taxonomy): domain Eukaryota; kingdom Metazoa; phylum Arthropoda; class Insecta; order Plecoptera; family Perlodidae; genus Isoperla; species Isoperla grammatica. The sequence continues at coordinate 3,584,736 of OX246739.1, read as the reverse complement.
GTAATAAAAACTTGAGATTTAATCATATTGTTTGACCTAAAAAGGAAACAGTTCGGTATTCAGTCAGAAATAGAACACTTGTCGAAATACATCACGATATGTTGGTTGAGAGGTCCCTTGACCAAGGCTTGTTTTAAGCTTGTAGGATATCCCATGCTACACAATTAATACAGATGTTGCTTTGAGTATTAGTTCTGTTTTTAGTGTAGAAACAGTTAACAACACACAACCTGAATACTGTGACACATTATAGAATAGCTCAGTTGGTGTCCTGTATGCTATACGTCCTTGTACAGTCACAGAAAGTTAAAAATCATTGGGTTTCTGGCTTATCCTTAGTTCAGTACACACACCGACACATATGTTAGCTATAAGATACTGACATACTAAAACCGTGCATGTTTTCTGTTTCAAACGAAAACTAAGTACGTGTTTCTAGTTGCACTTGAATGACATCCGACCGCCTAAATGAGGTAACGTGTTCCACAGTTCGACTTTTCCACATTCGCCAATAAAGAGCAAACGTGGCCGACCTCCCCATGCCCACATCCATCGAGACATATAGGCCTTGTGGACAATAGAGATTCATCGCTATTGTTACCAACAGCCATTCGTCCCCTTTTGATTACAAATTTTCTCAAATTACCCTGATGTGATTATGAGTCAACGTGGGAATGAGAAATACCACGAGTCCAACAAAGTACCATCAATCTACTCCGAACACACCCTCGAAGTGCATCAATCTTGTAAATTACATTGAGAAGCGTCGGTCGCTCGGCGGGCATCTATTCGTACTGTTTAATATAAAGGCAACCTATCATACGGCAACCTTGTAAACAAGTTTTTTTTAAATGAAAAAAGAACAACTCTGCCCTCTGGTCACGACGAGAATAACTCGAACAAAAAACAAAACTCAACGATGTGAGGTAAACACAGCTCATCAGAATCAACTTAGAAGTCACTGTAGCCAATGACATGACAGGCTATGTCGTTACAAGTTACTGGTCATCATAAATCATACAGGACATAAGGTATTGGAATATTATATTTCGTTAAAAAGAAGAAAACTTGGTTGGAAAACGTGTTTACGAAAACGTCCCATATTAAATTTATTGAATGAGACCAATCGGCATTGTTGTAATTTTTAATTGGATAGAATCTACGGGCAAGTGTTAACATTGTGGGAAAGTTCTTAGCATGAATTGAATCTCATTCAAGGTTATTTGTCATCGTAAATGAATAAATACATGAATAAAATAATTAAATAAATTTGTATTTTTTGTCGACCCACTCAAGAACTCGTACAATAACTGAATTTCAGTTTAGTACGTTCATCCCATTTATTATGTGATTCGTTGCTACAATAAATCATTCTGGTCAACCCTTGGTATCCAAAGATTATATTAAAATGTAAAAGGTTGTATTGTTTAAATATAGCATTGTGCCTTCGTTGGGGGTACTTGATATAGCAAAGGTACATACAAATATAAATAACAAAAGTTTTATGTGTGGCGTACTACTAAAGCCAATTTTGAAAATTGCACAAAAAAACAAATGTAATAATAAAAATGACGCTCATGATAGTAAGATAGCAAAAAATACTTATTAATATTTAATGGACAATTCCAAACAGTTGGTACACAATTTCGCATCGTTTCTCGTTTATTGTCAGTTCTTGCTGTCCTGTTCCCCTAAGCTAAATTACCCGCATTATAACAGCCAGATGCTCTCTGGAGACAAAAAGATGGGTTACAAATTTAATAACACACTCATAGCACTGGACGTCCAAGTTAGGTGGGAATTATAGGGCGTTATGGGAACACGATGCAATTGTGTTATATATAATTGTATACACATATAACATGCTCCGCTCATGAACTGTTTTGTTAAAACTTCAAACTTTGATGTTATTTGATTTTTTGCGCATGGAAATGTTACACAATACAATGTATTCGTTTTACAACTACCTCCAGCATTCAAAGTATATAATTGCTAGGTAGAGCGTTATTTAAGCTTGCCAAGAAGTAATTTAATTTTAAATGAAACTATGCTACAGCAAGTTTCGTATTACAGTTCCCAGCTGGCAGAAACAAATATGAATGTACGTGCAGAGTAATTTTTCATTACTTCAAATTCAAACGTAAGTAGAACTTTTCATCTGTTTCACAAAATTAATATGCTTTGAACTGATTTTATGAAAGTTGAATAATTGTTGTAATATATTTATAGTTCTCTTCGTTTCAGGGGAGAGTGTCTATATAAATACAATCGTAACAGTATTTTTTAAGTGGTTGGAATAATGTGCGCAAAAGTAGCAATTGACAAGTCAATGCAATTTCTAGAATGACCAGATAAGCTGACCACATAATTATTCATAACATATGTACTTCAGACGAATCTGGAATGGAAATAAACTAGTGCGTGCTTGTTTTGAGGAAGTCAGCACTTATTCACTAGCCAAATAAATGTTTTGCTTTTCAGAAAATATTCTTAATCATCGCAGTTTAATGTCTAGAGAGGGGTAAGTTAAGTATGGCATGCACAACAGGACAGTTTTCATCCCTCACCCCCTTTGCCCAAGCGTGTTATTAACATGTTAGCCACAGCGAAAAGGAATCCCTATGAAGATACAGATCACCTGCAGCGGTTGGTTTAGAGTAGCCAGTTACGTCACAATATGAGGGGAAGCAAATACAAAATGAGGTCGTATTGTTAGCATGTTTGTGGCGCCCACAGCCAAAAACTCAATGTTACACTTCCCCCAGAATACGGCGTGAAACATAAGAAACTCAGTAGACATAACACATTATTACACCAACTTTGTTTAGAATGTTCCATAGTTGTTTATTCTGTGATCATGGAGAGAAATGTGATCGTTACAATACAAATTAGCAAAATCAATAGCTGGTAAGAAAAAATAACTGTAAGTAAAACATTTTGAATGCACAGTGAAACCAATTACCTACCACTCGAGTAGCAATGGTGTAATCTATGTGAGCCCCGAACACTCCAGCACAAGAACGGACCACATTGAGTAGACGCCCAATTCCTGCTACATTGGATTGTTTCAGGTGCCAACAATACAGAGCTTGGTAATACCTCGTGTTGTTCATCAATAACTCTGCCACTATCCGTACTGCTGAGCACCCGGCTAATTCGCTTCATTATAAATCTCGTCCATCTCGACAGCTCAGAACGTTTCAATAAGGTCTGCGCAAGTCCACACCCGCAGAACCACCGTACAAAACTTTATAAATAACTCCCAAAGAAAGTTAGCAATACTACACGCATTAGTGAAAAAACTTTTTGTATATCCTGAAGGAAGCGAGCCAAATTGCGCGAGATTTGCGATTTCGTCAAACTGTACGCAATGCAGAGCTGACCCCACCAGCGGCGGGAACATCTGGCACTGGTTTGGATCGCCGCTAAATTTGGGCTAAAGCACGACTTAAAGTTGGATCAAGTTGACTCAGCAAAGCGAGAAGGTAATAGTACGAGTTTATGGACGTCTGTTATGTTACTCTATTTCACTTCAAGAAGATGGAACCCCGCGCTACTTCTTTCAGTACGTCATCTTTAAAAGGGAAAGAGAAAATGAATCCGCCTTATATAGTTCTGGTTCTTACATTAAATACACAACAAACAAAGCCGTTGTCAATTTCGGGCCCATGGTTTTGTAATAAAACCCTTGCAATGTCAAAGAAAAGATAAGAGACAAATTTGCAGCAGGAGAAAGTAAATTAAAGTCGACATGAGATATTCCAAAGAGCTACACCCAAATTGTAGGAAAGTTTTTCAGGAAGGCTCAGCCAGGCGAATTAGTAAATATTAGGTTTTCTGTGCGAACGTACTTGAAAGTTTACCTTTGAGTATCTAATTATTTATAACCTCGTTAAAAAAAGCAGCGATGCACAACGGAACGGGATTTATATTAACAAACCTTTTGAGTGAACAACCCCACGTACAGAACATATTCACGCTGATAACGTTGGATAAATAACTTTAAATGAGAACACGCACTTGTTTAAATTACTCGTCTGGAAAGGTTATGTCTACACGTTGGAACGATCCTGAAAGATTTTGTGGTTTCTAGAGTCAAAAATTTACATCTCGACAAATAGTCTTGACATTAAAGTATATCAGCCAAGATAATTGATGAAAACTCTAGAATATTGAGTAAATAGTTCTAGGAAAGCACCTTCAACTGACGCATGTGTGTTAATCTGAACTATCTGCGTACTTTTTAGTAATTTCAATTATTTTAAACTCTGATCGTTTAATTTTATGTATAGATTGCTCAGAGGGAACTTTGTGTTTGTAGTTCTTTTATGAGAGAATATTTGTAGCGGTGCTGAGTTTGCCTCCAAACAATCCGAGGGGGGCTTCACCCCCTGAGCACCCACAGTAAGGCCGCACATAAACGTTACCATTCCTTATCATGACAGTTTCATAACACTATGATTTTCTCTCAAGAGCAGGGCAGGTACTGAAAACTTCAACAACAAAAAAGTTACAGACATTCACTTGTGTGTGCTAACAACTTACATGATCCATCCGAGCATGACTTCAATTCCTCGTGAAAGCACAAGACGATCTGCAAACAGTGAACGTGTCTATGAAAGAAGCCTAGGGGTGCACAAGTGTCAAAGCTGGATCGTGAACGGTTACTTACATTTGAGCGAAGATGTGAAAATCATCGATTTATTTTGTCATTGTAAATCAAATACGCGTTTTCGGAATGTGTATTATTTAGTTACATATTTATACTTGTACTTTAATTTTTAATTACAAATATTCTCTTGCAATTAAAAACAAAAACGGCTCAACATTTTACACTTTACGAACACTATTAATACGTGAAATTTTGCATGTTGTAAGACTAGACCTTAAAACCGGTATCTAGACCTTAAAACCGTTATCAATAAAGGTAAAACTGAAAGCGCTGTGCACACGAACGCAGGACAAAGTAATGCTCATTCGTTTGTGCTTATACATTGAAGATCCTGGCCGAGTGCACAAGGACAAACACGCTTGCCTCTTTAGTCTTTAGTCAGTGTTCCTCCAAGCGAGCATGTTTGATTAGAGAAGTATACGACAAGGCAGGAGTGTGCTCGGATATAGAATGAAATGAGAAGTAGATCCTTCTCACCTCATCTCACCAGCGCAATAATCCTGAGGAAGACACAACACGGCGCTATCATGGTACCTTCAAACACGACACAAACTGTAATAATGCAATGTGTGTTTCTTGTTTCATCACCGGAAAATGATGTTTGTACTAGTTTTTAAGATTGGCCCGTGTGATCCATGCTTATGTGCTTGTAATCCATGTGATCCATGCTTATATATGCTTATCCATGCATAATGTTTAGCAAGATTGCACTAAGCTACGTAGGCCACCCATAACACAGTAGTGCAACGAATTACGAAACATATTTATATCTTACACGAATGTATTTGGTAATCTTTAAAACGGATTACATCCTTCGCAATTTATTTCTCTCTTCACACTATAACGTTATATAATCAAGCACTGATTGCATTTTAAATTAATTTCCCTAACATGTTTTGCGTAGTTATTCGAGCAAATATAGTTTATGCAAAAACAACTATCCATTCTGGGCCAACGTTTAGAAAAGCATTGCCACTGTTTTAAGCGGGTTTCAGTTAATTCACAACAGAACGTATAGATCTTCAATGAGGAATCTTCATGTGAAATAACTCGGTATTTCAAAAGGAAAACAAACGCTGGAGATTAGACAAGAGATTCTAGACTCTGTTCTGTTGTGTTGCATATATTATATATAGCTGCACCGAGACCGAACGCTCTCATGGACTCATCTCCGCTGACATCTTTACGAACTACGCCGCGCACGCATTTCGTGACGTTTTCATTTACTTGATCGCGGGAACGAACGGAAAGAGAAAAGTAAATGCATTTCCAACCGTCTCGTTGTTATTATTACCAGTACCATTGTGTTGGGAATGCTACAAGACAAAGCCTGCGTACTCTGCGCAGTCACGATATTTAAGTAGGTCTTCTATGCATTAAGTCTTCGGTCAGGGACCTTATAAGGTTTTGTATATCCTACGTGTTAAGACGAAGGAAAGCCAGACATTATTGGTCGGCGTTGCTTACTGGTTATTTATATACAATGCGTTGGAAATTTATGATAACACATTGTTAGCTAATTAAGTTTCTTTACGTACGACAGAACTAAAATGAGCTGTATATAATTCATTGGTCACCATTGTTGGTGACACAAATAACGAAAGTAGCGTGACAAGGGGAATTTGTTTACAATTATGTAATAATCGTGAAGACTTGTAGGAGAGAATACAAGTCCTTGCTATGTTGGTTCTAACGACACTTCATTAGCGCTTTGTTGGAAAAGGAATGTGTTGTTCAGTCTCTTAAGGGTTAAGTGTCCTCCACAGCTGTTGTGTCCGATGTCTTGGTAGGTGTACAAAACATGTTCTTGAATGATTAGTAACGAGACGAGAGAATAATTCCTAGGTGGCCTTGGATGGAATATGTAATGCGGGGGGATGATCACATGCGGCCATTTTGTCTGCAGGCTTACGCGGGGGCGCGTAATCATGCGTCCACACTTACGCGCTATGGAACTGTTATAAACGAAATTCAAACTGTATAAACTCTCCTCTCTGCACAAAAGAGAGCCCAAAGTTTCTAGTTTTTTGTGTATTAAGAAAAGCCTCGCGAAGAGAGATTAAACGGAACTCAGTCGCAAATTATATTCTCCTCTGGAGTTCAGACGGAAGGCGTACCAATAAAAAAGAAATTCACGTAGTAGACAAGGAATTTCGAATTGAACAAGGAAGCGAAATGGAATGCACAGTGGGAGGAAAGGACCTGAAATTCTAAGTTACTACTAAACATATTAAAATTAAAACCAGATTAAAACCAGTGAGTTTTCATGGGACGAATACAAAACAATAAGGCCGGCTATACAACGTGAGGCATATTAATTAGCGCCATGAATAAGTTCGGCGAGTGTTCGCCATGAGCGAGGGAATAGGTTAACGATTTCGTCGATTTGGCCCTTATCTTTAAACACCGTTTATATCAAAATGTAGGTAATATAATCGGTAGATGTTGATTGCAAATAATTTTTATCCCGATCATTTCTAAACGTGACTTTATCAACATTTATCACCTTACAACTAAAACCGTTTCTAAATGGTGTTTACTTCTACACCTGGCGAAGCCATTACCAGAGATTTTATTTTGGAGTACAGTTGGTAACAGAACAAATACAGATAGAAAACCGTTGAATGAAACGCTTTGCTCGGTCGCGATCGGAACATTTACCCAAGTAACCGGATGCGTCTATTTCATTTTACGAGGACGTGAGAAGTCTGAAATTGAAATCAAGGAATTTCATCGACAGCTCTTTAATCTTTCCGTCATGGAAGAAGATGGATTGCTTTTATGCGCGAAGATAGTGAGCGAATTTTGATTTCATTGGGCAACTCAATTGCGACGTACGTAGCTGCATCCCAACGTTTACTTCCAGAACGCCGAAACGTTCGTTCGCATTACTTTTCCATTTTGAATGTCATACACAAAATGGAACCCTTCTCTTCCAAGTGGGGAACATGTGACGTGTTTACTCAACGGAATTGTACCAACTCGGCTAAATATTTAATATGCCCCCCTCATGAATGTGATTTCCCAGCGTGGGTGTCACCGTGACACCGTGACGTACGATTTAATATAAAACTGAAATTTATTTCCTTGACACGATGTCAAACCTAAACTTTCCAACTGCTGGGTAATAAAGTTTACCCGCAACGAACCTGAAGCATCGACTAACCACGTTGCAACGACAACACAACAATATTGCACCTTCGCACAGTTTAAGTTTTCTTCTCCCGGAGAAAATACGGCTTTTACCAACCAGTATAATCCTTTATCTGTACCCATACAAGTAAACTTATTGAGTGCAACGGAAACAGACGTTAAAAAACATTTTTAAGAATTGTTTCGTGGTGCAACAGTACTTTGGTTGGTCTTTAAACTTTGCCTTCCACACTGTTATAAAAAGTGGAGAGTTGAAGTTTTGTATATATAGTATAAACTAAACTTTTATTGATAATAATTTGCTTGAAAAATAAATTTCTTATGGTAGTTTTTGCTGTACGCCAGTTTTCATCCACCGGTAGTAAAACAGATTTGTACTGGGGGATCAAAACATGTATAGGCCTAAAATTATCATGGAAAGTTTCCCCCAAATTGCGTAATCAATAAGGTTGTTCATACTATTAACAAAATTCAACGTCTCCACTTTCTATTTTCTTCCAGAAGTAGTTACAACGTGATTTGAGTTGACAACGCCATATTACGAGTAATGCGCCACCACACAACGACTTTGTTCAAACTTGTGATATGACATAATATTACTTTAACTCTTAATAGTTTAACTAAAACGGATATTACAAAAGAATCGAACTTGCTCCAGGTGCCACGTTAACATCCCGTGTTTCGATAGTATCGTATAGGTATGTGTTCGACTTCGACTTCGAGACTTCCATGCTGAATCCTCTTACGATAGGGGACGAGGTTGTATAATCTTTACATGCATTAAAGATCTCCGTGGACGAACCTTTGATGTAACTTTCCACAGCTAGAGTATCTTCGAGGTAAGCTGTATTGTTGGCTCGGTTCGTTGGCTGCAGTAGTAAGTGCTCGTTGGTTCGCCATAACAGTGACACGAAGCATTCGGTACAGCGACAAATACAGGCACCCAGCATCGCGTGCAGGGTTTATGGTACCTATCGTACCCCTTTCTCTCAACCACTCAGGTAAATTCAATCATCTTACCTCTCACAGTTACAATGTTCGTTTTTTCCAGGTTGGTACTTGAAGTTGCCCTACATTCATTCATCTAAAGGATACAGAAAATAGTCCAAAAGAAACTCGCATAGCCTATTTGCTGAACTTCAAACTCTATACAAGACAAATTGAAAATCATATACATATATATCACAAGATCAAACTACTATTCAGGAAACGTATAAATGTGCAATGAAAGGTCTCGTACACGAAAACTATAATTGCGCATGTCTACTTTGCGATCATACACTAGTCTACACCTTGAAAGTTTGATACAAATTGCAGTCGTAGAACAGTTTCCGGTACATCACGTTTTTGAAAAGGGTCTACACCAATTGCCAAGTTTCTTGTAGGAGATAAACTGCACTGTAGAAAACAATAACTTATTTTGAAGATTAGTTCCGACAATTATAGATCAGTCTGTATTCTGTAAAGCGTAGATGACTTTCCGAGTAGATGGTTATCAAGTAGATGACGTACGGAGAACCACGAGAAGCAGTACTTTTCAAGAGGAGTCCGGAACGTGCTTCACTAATCTTCATTTGCGGGGTGATTTCTTTTGTGTATTAAGTATGCAGTGTGGTAACCGTAGACGTACAGAGGAGTTTATTTCCAATAATTAAGGCTGGTCCACACAGATTTTTAAGACATACGATTTAATTGGTTTAACGCGTAGTCGTAAAGTTGGATCATAGGAAACACGTACTGGCGTTCACACAAAGTTTTAGTTTTAAGACGTTGTTTTCATTGTTGTTTTTAAAACAACGTCTTAAAAGTTAAAACCTTATGCATTATGTCTTAAAAATCTGTGTGGACCAGCTTTTACAAAAAAAACTTTCTGTTTTACAAGTGTTACTAGTTTTACTAGGTAGGCTCGTAATTAGAAGAGGCCGTATCATACGTCAGTGGTAAAGAACGCTCAAGCATCGCAATGACAGTGGAACCGAACCCAGGCAGGCTGACTACGAATGCGCAATGACAGTGAATCAAGTCACGGCTTTTACATTCACAAAATACGGAGGCTGCCGTTCCATCCGCCTGTGCGGTCGGCAACATCCCTAGGGAATCACCCATCTTCAAAGTCACAACTCCTGGAAGAAGAGGTGGCGGAGATTGAGCCCCCCCCCCCCCCCCCCACCCCCGACAGACGGCGCACCTCGAGGGGGAATAGCATCTATTGAAATCGAACCAAGACGGTGGTCAGAGAGATGTAGGATAATTCCTGCGAGACGCCAGAAGTGATAAGTCCATATAAGCCCTAGATGTAATACGCTACGCCTACTGGTTTCAAAAGTCTGCTCCGTAATAACGACATCGCTTTTATACTAAACCAAACCCCGTTATTACCGTTCAGCTCACAAGACGTTATCAACTATAGAAGCTGTGGTCGATGAGGGGTTGGTCTAGTAAACCATTGGTTTATGAGGTCCTGGTTCGAACCTGGCTTGGGGCAAGAATATTAAATTTATTCAATTGTGTCTTGAATCAAAACGTCATCAACCCGATTAGAACAGTTGGCTAAATATGAGACGTTAACCCCAAATATCTTCAACAGAATTAACGTAATCGAGACCATGACATTCCTTGCATGATATTGTGTACAAATGAAACTCAGTTGTTCAGAAGCCCTATCAGGTGGTAATGTTATGTGCTGTGAAAGCAATGTTAGTCTACATGTTAATTTATCGCAATTACCAACACACAGTATAATTATTGACAACACAGCTGGCATCTGAATCATACAGGTCAATGCATCAGATGTGATATGAGGCAGTGATGGGCTACATATATCTTAAGAGCGAAGGATACCTCTACGTCAAAAACCGCAGAAAATTTTCATTTTTTAATTATATCTCAAGATTGAAACACAAAATCGAAAATCTGAGACACCATAGCACTGTGGTATGGTTAGCCCTACAGACTGAATAATAAATGTATTTAACGTTATAATCAGTATGACTGTGATAACGATTTCCTTAGTAATTTAAGGAAATCGTTATCACAGTCATACTGATTATAACGTTAAATACATTTATTATTCAGTCTGTAGGGCTAACCATACCACAGTGCTATCGTGTCTCAGATTTTCGATTTTGTGTTTTAATCTTGAGTTATAATTAAAAAATGAAAATTTTCTGCGGTTTTTGACGTAAAGGTATCCTTCGCTCTTAATATTACACTTTTACACAACACTACGTCCACATATGTTGTCCCCAACACTGGTAGTAAAATCATATCACATGCCATGCATGATTATGACTTCTCTTATGTACAAAAATATCTTGGGAAAGGAAATGTTAAGTCTGAAGTAGGCTTGATACTACTTACTACCTCCGTCGAGCGTCGAGTAGTTCTGTGTGGATGCTAAATGGGTCAAGTACTTTATATTGAATTCCTCTATCAATAACACAACCTTAATGTCAGCTCAGTCCAAAGTTTATTGCAGACAAATAATGAATCGTGAAATACGTGGCCGAACATTCGGTTCAGTAGGTACCCAATAAGCTGAATCCTCGTCTTCAACCACGATAGGAATAAGATACGAAATCTGGGGTAGAGAATCTCAATAACTTCAAGAGCGGCATCGCCTCGACTCTTATATTCTATTCCTGGTGTACATTCATAAAGACTCGCGTAAAGGCAACGATGTGATACAAGCGAGCAGTCATGCAGCTAAAGAGATATCTAATCAATATCTCGCTATTTCGCTCTGATGAAAATGGCCTTGTAGGTTTTAAAAACATTTTCAGAAGTGTCAGTTGCAAACTGGCTCGGTAAACTGAAGAGACGAGTAGTGGATAAGACGGGGTGGCGGGGGAGGGGGGGGGGGGGAGGTTCATTTAGAGTTTTAGACACCCTCAATTACGATCCAATCAACGCCACCCAAAACACCTATAACACCTATAACACTTTTAAAACTTGACAACTTTCGACTACTTTGAAATTGATATCAAGGATTAAACCGTTTCGAGCAAAAAACTGATGAAATCCATAGCGAGAGCAAGACTACGTTTAATTTCGTATCTCCCGATATATATATATCTTAACATTGCAATTGTGTCAGCTATAGTTATCCTCTACAATCCTTTGCAGAGGAATAATGTGCATCTCCACATAATACGCCCATCTCGCAATGTACAGTATCAGTATAGAGAGCAAGCGTATCGGCTCTTTTAGGCTCTTAGTCCGACAGGCAGAGCTATCCCCAATATGTTCATCTACCCCGAGCACATACAGTGGACTCTGTTTAAATCATGAGTATCTAATAGATTTTGAAAACAAGTGTATACTACAGGGGATCACAAGACAACGTATGGCGTCTGAAACACCCTTGAGACCTGGGGCACATCTTCTAGAATGAAGGGTTCCAGCGTTATAGCGTCGGACAACATGGAAAACCTAGCGTATAACAATGAACGACGTAATCGGGACGCACTAAGTAAAGGTCTCGTCAGATTAATAGCGCTCAGGGCGGAAGCAGTTTGCGTCCATGTTATCCAATTGGATAGAGAACTCATCCAAGGGATCCAATCGCCTGATTTCTCTCGAGCAATAAACTAGGTATAGACAATTCACTTCAAGTTGAGCGAGAGATTTCGTTTTAGTAGCATCGGGTTATGGCAGTTTGGATTTGTACTTGTAACGAGATTGGGTAATATTATACTTGTCCCGAACAACCTCACAGATGCTTCCGTCATAAACGAGGGATTTGTGGCCAATCAGAGAGCCTCGCTTTCAAATACCGATCGTTGATTGGTCTATAACGAACGGTAACGTTGTATCGAACAGTATTTTAGGGAATTTATGTAACTTGTCCTCCTCTCTAGTGCATTTCTTGCAGGAGAAGACTATTGAGGTATCGTTATAACTGGATACAAGTCAAACTGTTCCAGATGATGGATGAAACACCTGCCTGTGTCATAGCACTCTATAGGCGTACCACCTTTCTTCACGGTGAATAGTGTTAGACAATCAATATGGTGCATATAGGCGTACTTCTGCGTTAGAGATCCATCAAGCCCCTCCATTTAGGGCCCCATACAATCTAGTGTATTTCTTGAGGGTGAACTGAGTATAAGTCCTGAGAGAGAGGGGTCCGACTGTTCTAAGAGAGAACTGTTCTCGAGTCTCTAATCCCTCAGAGTGATCAGGGAACAGAGATTCATAGCGCTTTCAACGTGACTAGTGTATTTCTTGAGGGTGAACAGAGTATAGGTCCTGAGAGAGAGGGGTCCGACTGTTCTAAGAGAGAACTGTTCTCGAGTCTCTAATCCCTCTGAGTGATCAGGGAACAGAGATTCATAGCGCTTTCAACGTGACTAGTGTATTTCTAGAGGGTGAACTGAGTATAAGTCCTGAGAGAGAGGGGTCCGACTGTTCTAAGAGAGAACTGTTCTCGAGTCTCTAATCCCTCAGAGTGATCAGGGAACAGAGATTCATAGCGCTTTCAACGTGACTAGTGTATTTCTTGAGGGTGAACAGAGTATAAGTCCTGAGAGAGAGGGGTCCGACTGTTCTAAGAGAGAACTGTTCTCGAGTCTCTAATCCCTCAGAGTGATCAGGGAACAGAGATTCATAGCGCTTTCAACGTGACTAGTGTATTTCTTGAGGGTGAACAGAGTATAAGTCCTGAGAGAGAGGGGTCCGACTGTTCTAAGAGAGAACTGTTCTCGAGTCTCTAATCCCTCAGAGTGATCAGGGAACAGAGATTCATAGCGCTTTCAACGTAGCTAGTGTATTTCTTGAGGGTGAACAGAGTATAAGTCCTGAGAGAGAGGGGTCCGACTGTTCTAAGAGAGAACTGTTCTCGAGTCTCTAATCCCTCAGAGTGATCAGGGAACAGAGATTCATAGCGCTTTCAACGTGGCTAGTGTATTTCTTGACGGTGAACAGAGTATAAGTCCTGAGAGAGAGGGGTCCGACTGTTCTAAGAGAGAACTGTTCTAGAGTCTCTAATCCCTCAGAGTGATCAGGGAACAGAGATTCATAGCGCTTTCAACGTGGCTAGTGTATTTCTTGACGGTGAACAGAGTATAAGTCCTGAGAGAGAGGGGTCCGACTGTTCTAAGAGAGAACTGTTCTCGAGTCTCTAATCCCTCAGAGTGATCAGGGAACAGAGATTCATAGCGCTTTCAACGTGGCTAGTGTATTTCTTGAGGGTGAACAGAGTGTAAGTCCTGAGAGAGAGGGGTCCGACTGTTCTAAGAGAGAACTGTTCTCGAGTCTCTCTAATCCCTCAGAGTGATCAGGGAACAGAGATTCATAGCGCTTTCAACGTGGCTAGTGTATTTCTTGAGGGTGAACAGAGTGTAAGTCCTGAGAGAGAGGGGTCCGACTGTTCTAAGAGAGAACTGTTCTCGAGTCTCTCTAATCCCTCAGAGTGATCAGGGAACAGAGATTCATAGCGCTTTCAACGTGGCTAGTGTATTTCTTGAGGGTGAACAGAGTGTAAGTCCTGAGAGAGAGGGGTCCGACTGTTCTAAGAGAGAACTGTTCTCGAGTCTCTCTAATCCCTCAGAGTGATCAGGGAACAGAGATTCATAGCGCTTTCAACGTGGCTAGTGTATTTCTTGAGGGTGAACAGAGTGTAAGTCCTGAGAGAGAGGGGTCCGACTGTTCTAAGAGAGAACTGTTCTCGAGTCTCTAATCCCTCAGAGTGATCAGGGAACAGAGATTCATAGCGCTTTCAACGTGGCTAGTGTATTTCTTGAGGGTGAACAGAGTATAAGTCCTGAGAGACAGGGGTCCGACTGTTCTAAGAGAGAACTGTTCTAGAGTCTCTAATCCCTCAGAGTGATCAGGGAACAGAGATTCATAGCGCTTTCAACGTGGCTTGCATCTAATACCATTGCTTACACGAGGAGAGGAGCTTTTAATCACCCAGGGTTAGTTGTCGGACCTAAAACTCCGTGAATTCAACGTGGGCGGGACTGAAGAGTTGCGGGGGGGGGAGAAGGGGGGGGGGCTCAACGATAGGCTCGGAGTATTGTCGAGCAATGATGGGGTTTTATTGTATCAGAGAGGGTTATAAAACAACGCAGAATTAGCAAGCTTAGAGATAAGCTTATTTTGTCAATTGTACGGGAAACGGTCGTGGTTTGTGATCCTATATATGAAGTGTCGTGGTTCACACGCTCCAAGCTGGAAATACCGTGAAACCAAACTTTTTTTAATCATTTAATGTCCACACGGGAATTGGAGCGCATTATCGTTCGCCCTCGCTATTCAGGCGTGGTAAAGCAGAGGGTTGGTTCAAAGCTCTAGCGGGGATACGTTTTACATACAATGAGTCCAGTATGTGTTCATGTCGGCATTATAGTTACTCTGAATGATTCTTGCTTGTATCTATTCCTTATTCTGCATTCCATTACAATTGTTTTCTCCAGGTTTTGCTGTCGAAAGATTATAATAACAGGAATACCGTTCAGTCCATAGTGCAAACTTTTTTATTTGGTGTTGTATTCTTGAGATGTATTTTAAAAGCGTTAAATTTTGTGCAGTTTTTACACGGAAATATCCTTCCATACAAAACCCTACGATACTTATAATACTGTTGACTACCTTCATCCCTTGCAATGAGCGGCGATACGGCCACATCTCAAACCTGAACCTGGGCCAACCCAATCCAATCCAACAGCTGATCAATAGTTCGACGAACTTAGTGGGTTTCTAGACCACAGACTCGACTCCCTCCGACCACACCAGAGCTAATAGATGTGTTAATTATCAACTTTGATTAACAATATCGACTCGGTCCAACATCACACGGACTATATCCCTCAAGGTGTCGCCTATTGTCGGTAACTGTAGCCACGCGGCCACGTCGGACATTGTGTTGTCGCGTCGTGTCACTAATTGATTGACAATCGATAGACTCTGGCCGAGCCTCGAGTGGGACGCCGCACTTTTATTTGTTTGTTTGTTGTGCTTGCGCTCTTTAGGGAATGAACCCTTCGATTAACGAAATCGATAACCAATTGCCCATAGGTTGGTATACGTCGGTTGAATCAATCGGACCCGGAGTTTTAGCGTAGTCCTGTGATAGGTTTTTATTTGCTTTGCGTCTACAGAGGTGTACTGTTCTACTAAATGACTGAGAGATAGATGAGGATGTAGGGAAAATTAAACCAAATCGAACTTCGAAGGGATTCGAATTCTACACTCCTCGTTCCATACGGCTCGTACCTAAACTACCACGGATGGCTCTAAATATTTTATACCATAATCAATACACTTGTCTATACTTTGTATGTAATGCTTACATGTAATATGCATTGACTAAACGTCAGTGCAAGTAACAAGACTTGTGCATAAAGTGCAGCACGTTTACCAAGCAAAGTAATTGTCACTCTACCGGTATGGAGAGTTTGTAAAGACGGAAATTAGAAGTCGGGTAGATACTAAGTATAATAAATAATCATTTCTAAAAAAAATGTTTTCTTGGTAAAGGAACTACAAACACACATTTTCAACAAGAAACAATTTTGAAAAGTTTACAATTTTCGCGCGGCCTCGAGCAAATATTTACCGTGCGAGAGATAAAAAAAAAAAATACATTTCTACGTTTTTTTAAAGATAATGTTTCAACTCTAAAAGTCTCAATTTATATTTTATTATTATTTAAGGAAATTGAAAAACGTGATCGGATTTCCCTGAGGGAAGACGTATACGACATTTTAAATAGCTTTTACCTTCCAAGCGTATCTACGACACTCTGTGATGTGAAATCGAGACCTGCCACTGCCAGTCAAGAGCGCCGTATATATATAAGTAAAAGTACACCGAGAACACTCACAGGATGTTATTTGAAAAAGCTTTATTGAATAGATACCGACTGTTTTGAGAAACGTGTTTAACACATATAGTGACAACATAAACTAGAGAACTTTTTTTGCAAAATCTTGTGCGTGTTACTGCTTACTTAAAGTAGTAGAAGTATATTGTATTCGGTATTAGGAAAGAAAAAAACGGATGGTGCAAAAAGGGGTCAAGTCTAATCCATGCAAATTGCTATTTGTTATGATTGATCGCTTGTTGATTAAATGATATGAAATAAGTATGTTCTCACCACGCAAATAGATCATAATTTTCAAGTTCGAGTGCGTAGGTGTCAAAATAAAATCGCTTACAAAATAGTTTATTGTCCTGAGCAATATATATTTAATTATTAACATAATGCTACTCTGTAGGGCAGTTGGTGGTGTACTATATGCGTTGTGTGTGTGGATGAGAGGGGGGGGGGGCTAGCCTTGTTAGCCTATTACATCTTGTGGAGTTGGAATTAGGCTGTGGCAGAGCTTGGCGCTTACGTAATTTGCGAGCAAACCAGGCATCTTCAGGGAATGCGCCAACAAATTAGAGGGCTGCCTACCCCACCCCCCACCCCCACCCCCCAACGCTGGGCAGCCGTGCGGTAAATGATAACATAGTTACGTGTGCGTATATTCGAATGCTCGTATACGTGCGTGAACGAGGGTGCGAAAAGGTTTACAAACACGAAAAGTCAAAACGGGAAGAAAATATTATTGAAGTGATGCAGTTGAAGCATATCATGTCGAACATGTAGGTTAATTTTCTCTTAGAATTGGATAGATTATGTATGATTATTTATAACGTTGAGATTGGTGAGTTTAAATATCTTCCGAGAAAATTAATATTTATTTCCATTTCAAATGTGGTAAACAAAAATTTCATTTACCTACCGAAAGGTTGTTGTCCTTACTTAATCTACAGCCAATATTAAAACAACACCAAATTGTCGCTTTAAATCCTATTTCAATACTTGAAAAATTGCAAATTGCATGTCGAAAAATTTAAATCGGGCTCAATTTGGGTTTGAAAGAATCCAAAACTATTACTGTTTCAAAAATGTCTTATATATGATTTGTTTATTTTCAAAATAGTTAATTACAAAGTATAACATACCTTATTTATTGAGAATTTTTCATGTAGTATATAGTTTTCAAAACATATTTTTTTCCGGTTTTCACCTTTTCGATGGGTGTAGTATTGAGATATTATTGAAAACGATAAAGTCGCCAAGTTTTAATATTAGCGGCAACATTTCCTCTTGAAGCAGAATAACGGAGTGGCGAGATAATGGGCGTACAACGGTTGCATGGTAGAACGACCACTCAACCTTTGGTGGAAATTAGCTTAATAGAACAAAGCCCCTTGAACGAAAACAACTAATTATATTTATAAAACTACGGACATAAACACGAAAAAGATCCCAAAGTTCGCGCCGCAAGATCGTATGGAGAAGGCAATTCTACGCAGATGGCGACCAAACCACTTCGGAACAAATCTAGAAAAGAATAAACTAATTCAAAGTTCTTAATTTTTGTGTGTTTTATCGTGACATTTTCACGTAGCTTATATTTATTCATTCATTAAAACTTTCTATACTAAAATTCGCAAATGGGGCATGTTTCTTCTGTTTGAGCAGCTTTTCGTGAAGTCTTAATATAAACTGCTTGTTTCAAACCCCTTTGCCCATTCCGCAGTTCATACTTCATCCCCTAGAAAATACAACGTTCATTAAAAGAATTCTATTACAATTTACAAGGTACTCTAATATTTTCCAAGTAGGGATTGAAAGCTTCAAGGAATAAAGAAGATGAAGGGATTCAACAGAACATTGATTTAAGATGTCTGTAACAACCAACGCGCACACACAGTGCCAATATAATGATAGTGGCAAGGTAATACTACGGAGCAAACTAGCCTGCATTTACAAGTTATTCAAAGTATTATTCCCCGACGTGCAACGCTCGAAACGAAATTGCCAACACATTCGTATACAATCTTTAAAAAAGAAACAGTTATTTTTACTCTTTTCGTGTTTTCCAGGGTTTGTGTTATGTGTACTTTCAGACGCAAATTGTTTTCTAGCGTTATGTGTACTTTCAGATGCAAATAACAGGTGAACATGGGCTATGGTAGAGGTGCCGGGTAACTTACGACAATAGAATATTTAAAAGGCAAAATGGTGGAGGTGCCGGGTAACTTACGACAGGAGAATATTTTAAAGGCAAAATGGTGGAGGTGCCGGGTAACTTACGACAGGAGAATATTTTAAAGGCAAAATGGTGGAGGTGCCGGGTAACTTAAGGCAATAGAATATTTTTAAGGCAAAATGGTGGAGGTGCTGGGTAACTTACGACAATAGAATATTTTAAAGCCAAATGGTGGAGGTGCCGGGTAACTTACGACAATAGAATATTTTAAAGGCAAAATGGTGGAGGTGCTGGGTAACTTAAGGCAATAGAATATTTTAAAGGCAAAATGGTGGAGGTGCCGGGTAACTTACGACAATAGAATATTTTAAAGGCAAAATGGTGGAGGTGCCGGTTAACTTACAACAGTAGACCCAGCAAGACGTTGACAGTTTAACAGAAGTTATATTAAAACAAATCTGTGCCACAAGACGACAGAAAAACTGTTCTTAACACATTTTATGAAATGATAATGTTTCATTATTTATAATTTCCAGCCTTGCTACATTGCTTAAGAATAAAAGTTTATTTCTCGGCGAACATAACAACGCGGCAAATTGGCTATTATGAAAATGTTGTGACGTTATTTTTAAATAAAGTTCTCTTCTTTTACGGTAAGGGCATTGTTAAAATGTCACGTAATATAAAGTCTACAGTTCTATTAAGACTAACGATTGTTTTGTTAAAACAAAGAGTTAGCATTTGTGCCCTAAAGTTTCTGTATAATATGTTAGATATGGTCGCAGACGCAATCCGCGACATATGAATATCTAGATTCCGTACGTTTAATATTCTCAATGCATGTGATCCAAGGAAATGTAGTATTGCAGTTAGAAGAAATATAGTTAATTGACAAGAACCTTTTTCACGCATTTGCCGAATATATTACTGGATTAAATGAAAACCAAATTTATAAAAAAAAAAACGCTCCATAAGTATATCATAGGCTTGTTGCGATAGATCCCTGTGATTTCAACACTGCCTGGCGGATACTCTGGCAACTGAGCTACAGAGACGGAGGAATATTATTCATCACACTGTTGAGTTGTGATTCAATGTTTGGATGTGAGAACACACTTATATGATCAGATGGCGAGTGTGACGAACACTTTACCCACCATCTCCGGCCATCACAATGAGAATTACCTTCTGTGACAATTGCACATACATAAAGTATGTATTCTGCAGGATTAAGATTAAAAATGTGTACATACAAAAACTTTAACGTAGGATTATATTATAGACCAAAACTAGGAACGCGCCATCAAATTCAGGAACAACTATATTACTTGAGCGGAAATTATGTAAAAGAAAAAAGTAAATTCCGTGATATTTCGAACTAAGGTTCCCATAAAGTACACCTACGCTAGATATTCCTGTAACAGTGAGCGTGCACATGGCATAGCATGCTGAGCTTTACCGCCATCCTTGAATGAGAAAACCACAATTTATTTGCCTCGACCTATATTTGTTTTGTGTTTTATTTGAATAGCGGTGAACCTGAACCATTCCACACGCTTTGTATATATGGGGAGAAACCATTCTTTACAACATCAAATTACAAGCTGTGCAGACATTTCTTTTGAAATAAGTTTTCTTGAAAGTATATGAAAAAAATTGTACGTGAAGTATGAAGTAGCCTACCCCAACGAATGTCTGCCATGCAGCGGAGTAACATTACTAACAATATGGCCGTCGTTATTACACCGCCCTCTAGCTCGGTCTAACGGAACGACGAATGTACCGCCTTGCTATCGAACACAGCGCTAATTTAGCCCTGCCGCAGCCTTCAATCAACTGAGACAAGTAACAAAACACTGCGCTTACGCCACTAATTGGAGTCCATCGTTCCTAGAACTGATAACTATCGAATAATCTACCGAGCGTTAAGACCAAGAAAGAAATCTTAAAGGATCTCTAAAGATAAAGAGAATGTTGGTAACAGGTTTATACAGGGAACCCTGTTTTCTTCAGCTGCGAAACCGGGCCTTAATATATATATATTGTGAGATAAAAACTTATCTTGTTACACAGTGTAAACGTACAACACTACATACGTTTTGATTTAATTTTAGTAATTTTTTACTTTTAATTTTGAAAATTTCGCATCATGTCATTTGCACGACTAATTAAACATGTAGTTAATAATGAGGTTTCCAATTACATTGTAACTCATTAGTTAACTTTTAATACAACGAATTGAACGCATTGAATCAATGTGAACAATCAATTTCGAATTACATATTGCATTTCCCAGTTCCCGCTCACTTAATTTTTAACGTGTTTTATCCAGCTTTGTTTCCAATCACAGCTGCCTCTCTTCTATCGTATCGCATGGCTACAACATTACTGCAGGGTCTGGTAATGCTCCTTGTTTCATGTATAAAGCATCTTGACACGTGACAACTCACACATCGGTACAAAGACAGACACGGGGAACATTTCTCAGACTGCAATAATCTCGCAAAGACGATTCTATGACATTAACAGAGATTGCATTATTCTGTTTTCCGCATCTCCCCGTAGAACCAATTATATCAACGTATTGCAGATGTTACGGTCGGCAGTCTTCCTGGTAATGCAATTACTTAAGCACAAGAATGGAAAAACATGAAGCAAAAAGCAAACGGAGATTCATTTTAGAAAAGTTCTCGTCGCCGTCGTATGCAGAACGAACGAGACTAACAAAACTAAGAATAATTCCAATGCTATTAAAAGAATGTAAAACGTACTGGAAATGATTGTTGTAATGATGGTGGCTGATGTATGTTCCAGTACAACGTCCACTAAATCACCGGCAGCAGCGAGCACAAGTTCAACTAGCCTCCGCCAGGGGATGGTTCCGCATGTATCTAATCGCTCGACCCAAATGTATAACAAGATAGACAGATCCTAGACCACCAGCTCATCATAACAATAAGTAACAATTACGTCTTCTATATACGGGATCTATTACAAAGAACACGTCATCATCATATGATTTTATCTTCTTTATATTTTTCGTAGTTTGCCAAGTTTTATAATAAAACTATTGCCTTAAAACCAATTCAACTGGATTTCACTACAATTTTTGTCTTGGACTTCTTTCATTCTTACAACAAATTACTTTGTGTACAAGATGTGAAACCATGCATTCAAAAAAGGCGTCCACGCAAAGGCCACACATGGAAGCCGAACTACCACACATGTTTCAAGTCTCAAACTATAAAGTTACGTGTTTTTCAAATATGTTCCGTATCTTAAGAATTTCTCTTATTACAAAACCTGTATAACTAAAGAAGTACAACAGTTTTCTAAGCTAACCATGGCATTGGATGTTTATTGTTTCCTTGTCCGAAGCGGTGATTCGAGCCATCAAGATACCCCGATGACTGTTAGTTATTGGCTTTGATCTGCGAAGCGTAGCCAATGAGACCTGCACCGCTATGACCTGCTGAGACGGACTCCCGCCCTCTGGCGCTCAAGATCCACTGATTCCAAGTCAGGAAACGTTCTAGGTGACTGGAGATGCAACATCTGAGTTCACGGACCGAATTATCAGCACTGGTTCTTGACCTCGTTAAAAAAAAATGAGATAAATATAAAAGATATGAATTGTTGTCCCGAAAATTGTTGCAGTTATTGATGTATGCCAATTTGTTCAGCTATGATTGGAACTTGAGCGTTACGTGGACATGACCTTGACACGGTAGAGTAACTCCAGTTTGACCTTCAGAGTTGCGATACTTTATGGAAGAATACATGAACATGCGGTAGCGGAAGTCTAGTGACGCTTCTCTTCCTTCATACACCCATTAAGCATTGCGATCTCACTTAGATTCAGGCAACACTGAATACTTAGAACACTCAGAACTAAAAAAACACGGGAAATGTTATTGTTTAACTTCACCCAAAAAAATAGTATTGATTGGTTTAACAAAATATAATTTGTTGTCTGAAAAATCTTTAAAAATCACAAAAGGCGATAATGGGTTATACAAATTACTCTTTTGCGTTGCATGATTAGCAACAGTTTGAATATATTTAAGATAGATTTTTTTAATAAATAAAATTAGCTGTAAGTTGGTTTTTACAACAAAAATGACAATGAAATACAACCTAGAAGTCCGTCAAACGTATTTATATACAATAGCCACGAAATGATATAATTCCAACCATGAAAGATCTCCGACCGTTCATGATCAAAATCGCGGTTAAAATGTATATTATGATTGTGTCTAATTACAAACTAAAATTGCCACAAACAACTACTGTCACTTGGAATTGCATAACGCAAAATGTATATACAAAAAGTAAAATGAAAACAAGTACAAGAAAAAGTATAGTTAGTTTTAGGTACAAACTGCACTAGTTGTACAAGTCTTATAGTTATTGTAGAATTAGATCATCAATCCTAGAATTATTTTCTTATAGTAGGTTTAACATTAAGACTGAACTATATATAGATAGATATTATATTCTTTAGTACACTATATTCAAATATTCTTCTTTATTAGTAAATTAGATATGGCACACAGCGTTGGCCTACACCATAATGTAACCCTAAATAAGTGTGCCACAATAACAGATATCACAGAAACTCATGCAAGAAATCTAAAAATGTTGTACCTCAATGCAAGAAGCATCCGTGGTAACAAGCTAGATAATTTAAATGCTCTCATCTCATCTTCAAATATACAGTATCATATTATCATTGTAACCGAAGTATGGTTGTCAACCGAAGAAACCCCTTTTTTCAATATCCCTGGCTATAGAGCTGAATTCTCATGTAGGCCATCAAGACAAGGAGGTGGTGTATGTGTGTTCATCAAAGAAGAGCTAAGCTACACAACCATAGATAGAGGCAGTGATAATGATAACAGCTATGTTCACATTGAATTAACTAACTTACCATGGATAACAAAGTTTTCAATTGGTGCAATATACCGATCAAACAACCCTACTAATTCAACTCCAGATGATTTCATACAACTACTGGATGCTATTCTTGCCAACTTTACGACTATAGGTATCTTGGCTGGAGATATAAATATTGATATATCCTCCAAAAAACATGACATCTTTAAAAAAAATTACACCAGTACTATTAAAAGTAATGGGTGTTACATTGCCAACACCAAGCACCCTACCCGTATAACCGCAGGCTCTTCTACTCTAATAGACCATATTATCTGCAACTCGCACACTCACCCCCTAACTATTTCTAATGTTTCTACAAGCATATCTGATCATGAAATGCTAGTTACAGAGATCTCCAAGAGATCTACTCATGAAAAAATAAAAGGGAAAAAGCTAATACCAGTTCTAGACTATGACCAACTTGTAGACAACCTTTCAAATTCTCCAATTCTCCTTCATGACCACATGACAGCCGATGAGATGTCAACAATAATTCAGAATAAACTTAACGACCACGTAATCAATTGTACCCGAGTAAAGAAGGTAGCCCCTCTTGACCATAACACCAGCCCATGGATAGATGGCCGACTAATAAACCTAATAAAACAAAGGGAAAGGTTATATAGAAGAGTAAAGAATAATAATTTTACCGAGCCATTACTTGGAGATTACAAACGCTTCAAAAATATGGTGACTAAAGAGATCAGGGCAAGAAAGACAGTTTACTTTAATGATAAACTTAATAATAACCTTAAAGACCCACGAAAAATGTGGCGAACTGTCAATGAAATAATATACAATAAACCTACATTAGATAAAAAAATCGACATAACCATTATTAAAAATGATGTAGAAATAACTAATCCCCTGGCTGTTGCTAATGAGTTTAACAGCTACTTTGCAAATATTGGTGATAAACTGGCAAAAGATATACCTTCATACCCTAATGATACTCCTACTTATACTCACCTACCTAAGGATAATGCCCACTCATTCTTCATGTCCCCTACTAATGAATCTGAGATCGCAAAAATCATAATGGGTCTTAAAACCAGCAGGGCATCAGGTACTGATGGATTTACTACAAAAATCATAACTCACTGCAGAACACAACTTGTAGCACCCCTTACCACTATGATCAACAAATCAATGTCTTCTGGTATAGTTCCAGGTAATCTTAAAGTGGCAAAGGTTATTCCGATATTTAAAAGTGGCAACCCAAAAGAAGTTAACAATTACCGACCAATCTCAATATTACCTGTTATATCCAAATTACTAGAAAAAGCTGTAAAAAACAGACTTAATGAATACCTTAACAAAATTAATTTCTTCTATAAACGTCAATACGGCTTCCGCGATTCCTCTGGTACAGAATCAGCAATTGTTGATCTTGTCTCCAAAATCCAAGAAAAACTTGATAATAGAGAACATGTAAGCGGGCTTTTTGTCGACCTACGCAAAGCTTTCGATACCGTAAACCATAATATTCTCTGCCATAAACTCGAACGTGTCGGTGTAAGAGGTTTAACCCTAGACTGGTTCAGAAGCTATCTTCAAGATAGAACACAATTTGTAATGATAGGCGATTGTAAAGGGACAGAGGAGATATTTAACTGTGGCGTACCTCAGGGTTCCATACTTGGCCCGCTACTATTTCTAATATACATAAATGATCTCAGCCAGTCTGGAATAAATGGACTGTTGCAATCATTTGCAGATGACACTAACTTATTTTATTTTTCTCAAAGTCTTGAAGACCTAGCTGTCATGATGCAAGACGACCTAAAAATATTAGCAGAATGGCTACGCATAAATAAACTGTCCCTCAACATAATGAAAACCAATTACATAGTCTTCAACTCACGTAACCACTCTCGGAATGATCATATTATCCAACTAACTATTAACAACAAACAAATCCTAGAGGTTCCATCAGTTAAATACCTGGGTGTAATAATAGATAAAAGTCTGTCGTGGAAGGAGCATATTGAACATGTAGCCAAGAAGATCTCTCCCATTACGGGTATCCTAAAACGTATCTCAGTACTAATAAAGGTATCTGTCCTCAAATCAGTTTACTACTCATACATACACAGCCATCTTTCTTATTTAAATATAGTTTGGGGGACGTCTTGCAAATCCAATGTGAACCGCTTGGCTATTATTCAAAATCGAGCTATTCGTAACATCTTTAACTACCCAAGGGAAATGCATCGCGTTAACATGTACTGTAAAAATAAAATACTGCCACTCCTTATCATTCACAAATACCAAACCTTAACTTTTATACATAACATGCTTCATAGCTATTGTAGGACGAATCTAACCTTCCAACTGAACAGGGACACACATACCCATTATACCCGTTCTAGAAACAACCTTCACATTAGACATGTCAATACACAAAAGTTTGGAAAATCCAACATTAAACATCAGGGATTTGTTCTCTATAATAAACTACCAACCAAAACTAAAGAACTTGGCAAACTTGCTTTCAAACGGGAAATAAAAAGTACTCTTCTAAAGGATATTGAAGGAGGCATTTAGGTTTCTAGCTTGACTTCACTACATACAACTATATATGCTTGTTGTTATTATGTAAATTTTATTATAAGATGGAATAGGTTAGGCCCAGGCCTATGCCTAAACGTGCATTGTATCGTATTGTGTGTACCTATACTTGGATTTAATTTGATGTGTATTGCTGTGTTATTATTGTTATGTCTATTTTATTTTAATAATGTTTACTATTATGTATATTTATAAAGGTTTATTAATATTAGTATTTTATCTTATTATGACAACTTATGTATTGTAATACCGCGTAGGCCTACAGTCTTTTATGTATTAGTTTAGTATTATTATTATTATTATTATCATTATTATTATTACGATATGGTGTATTTTTTTTTTATTGTATTATATATTTTTGTTTTAAGTATTACTATAAGCCTAGGTTTATTATTATTATGTATATGTAATTTATAGGTACTATTAATGATAGTAGTATATATAAATATGATAAATAACAATGCATTACTGTGTTGTTTTGTATTCGTTTTTGTATCTGTATTACCATAAATTGTTAAAGCCACTGTAAAGAGCGAAAGCTCATGCTGGTTAATAAAGAACATACATACATACATACATACATACACGATGTCTGTACTGAGGATTTACACACAAATCACGTGGAGCAGACAAGGCTTGTAAGAAATCAATTCAACTAAACGTTTTCGTGTTCATGTTTCGTCTTAGGCCATTGTAATTGCCGTCACTTCATGCAGACAAGAAGGTATTATCCCCACTACAAACACGCGATAAACATCGCTTCCTGTAACTCATTGAACTCCAATCACCGCGTTGTGTTGTAACAGACATCTCACTCAACATCAACGCAGCCCATCATCGTCAATCGAAGTGATTGATTGATTGATTGATTGATAATTGAATATACGTGAAGGGTTATTATATAAACAGATGTATTCCCCGTTTTGTTTCAAACTCTAGGATAAACAACGCGGCCAATTATGTTATTTAATTACAAAATTCTTCCTAGGCTCTCATGTCAAACATGTTTTAATTGGATGGGAAACTAGTGTTTAGGTATTTTACAAAGTACTGTAAATCGGTAATGCATTGCTTTGATGCTGTCTAAGAACTATAATTGGGTGTATCCTACTTGGTGCAATTTGTGTCTCGTATTTTTTCTATCATCGTCGACATGGTTTGGCGTATCAGCTCATTGAGAGCAAAATGTTCTTCAAAAAACGTTAACTTTACGTAAACTTGAAACGTTAACGTTAATTATGTGGATCAACAGCGACGGGCGTTGAAACATCCCGTTGAAACATCACGTTGAAACATCACGACGCGTCCGCGTAAGTGTTTGCAATCACGTTTACAATTAGCCTGGGTTTACAATTACACAGACCACTTGAAAACGGGAAAATAGGAAATACGGTAAATACAAAATAGCTGAGCGATCAAAGCGGGTTCAGCGAGGTAACCTCCCATTATCGTCATTACGCGGCTAAACTTGCGTGTATCCATTTATTCCAATAGAATTTTCAATTAAAACCTATACTTAATTTTTTAAATTTAGCATATAAGACCACGTATATATTTACTGCTTTCGGATTTTCTATCTCCAAAAGCGATAATGATAACCTAATGCTGATAAATCAAAATTATGTGTAACACATTCAGTTAGTATATAAATGTATGATTAAGGATTAATAGATTCCAATTACCCTCCACTTGCCACGTACAGTACAGTTAAAAAAACGTAAGGCTGGCATCTAAAATCTTCAATCTAATCGTAATCTAATGGGCCTAAGTACGAGCAACCTAGATACATAACAATTAATGTGTTTTAAGTTATTTGAAGTTACAACGTTATCTTACTATAAAACTGTACACGCTCACAGAAGTAGTCTCTAGTTTATAACTACTTCCAACATTGTAAAAATATGAACCAGGTACATCCGTGAACATTCAACCTGCTGTGATGTTTGATTGGATGTGTGTGAGTGAAATGAGCAAAATAATAAACGAGAACATTTAACGCAATACAAACGTACCAATTATCGGTAAGCGAGGTACGTAACAGGGTGAGAATGTTTTGAATAGCAACGTGGAAAATCAACTTTATTTAACACATGTATACAAAAAGCATTTCTCAGAATGCAAGCACTCACTAAGGAGACTAGTTCCTCTAATAGCATTTCGTGTTCGTTATTTTTATTCTGTTCATATCAAACACTTGTACACGGTTCTTAGAAATAGATGCTGCCTGCGAATACATAGATGTATGTTGTCAGTATAGGGCACTAGCAACACCAACAGACAACAATGGGACAAATGAATTGAACTGATGGACACACAATCAGCTGCCAAAATAATAAAATTGCAACCATAGAAATAAAAACAAGTGTAGCAATAGTAACTACTCGCCATTAAAAACTTTTAATGATAGACAACGACTTAGTGAAAGTTTTGTATGTGTATTTGTTTGTTTTTTGTTTTGTTTTCCAAAATCAGAAGAAATTATTTTTGACAGCTTGTTGTTTGTCCATCGATTCAATTCATTTGTTTCATTGTTGTCTTTTGGTGTTGCTAGTGCCCTATAGGTATCATGCAGTATGATGCAGTAACAGTTATTTTGAAAAACTACAAACACATTCAGAACAGTATGCTCATTTAAGTTAGTAAATAATATTAAGGCACTGCGTCGTCCTGCGTTCAAGAACGTTGACACTATTAACAATATTGAGCAACAATATTGAGCAACGCGCTATTTTTTACTGGTAAGCCTATATACTTGTTCGAAGTCAATTATGTCTGCTCCTTACACTGGAAGCATATAAGTAATTTGTTATTCTCAACCTCGTAACTATTCAATTTAAAAACCAACTATTTCAAGTGAGCGTTTGCAGCCATACAGGCAGGCAGGTTTACAACACAGAGGTTAAAGTGCAGTGCAATGATCTTTGCTCCTCCACCTGCGAAGAAAGTTGATCTGCGGCATCTCATCTCCCCACGACGACTAGAAGACTCGAAATGCAATTTACTAAATGCTTTTAAGGGGCAAACTATAACGTCTTAGAGTTTCAACAGCTCACTTGAGTTACTAAGACACAAGGTGAAATGAATTATCAGAAGATCGCGGACTCGAATGAAACGTATAAATTAGTAAAGCCATTAGCAAAGACGCGGAGGAAACTCAACTCGTGCCAGATAGGGAAACATCCTTCGTCTATCCAAACTTCCTAGACAAATTGTCACGTTTTAAAACAAATACATTTTTCATGTAAGACTGGGTCCCAATGATTCGAAACTTTTTTTCTTTCATCCAGACTACTCCACTTTACATTTAAGATAAGCCTTTTATAAAGTTGAGCCGCCGCTTCCAAGTCTAACCAATGAGCGTTATACATTCAAGCGGGTACTTTATTTCCCATTCCCAAGTCCCACTGAACGAACGCGTGATGAAAGTTAGGGAATAAATTCCGCCCGCTTCCAATGCAACGGGATTACTCCAATAACACTTCATTGTCTTCTAATTACCGCCCGAGCAAGTCTTTCTTCTGTGTCTGCAATTGAGAGAGAATGAATTGACATCCGCCCTTGCCAACTGCCGGAAGAGAATAACACTAGCTTAGCTGACAGCCCGAGTCTCTTGAAATATAGTTCTGTTCTAATGATGACGACGCACTCGCGATTGCCAAGTACAACAATTGAGATTTATGAACCACCACAAATATACAGCAGTACAATTATTTAAATTATTTTGGAATGATCAAGTATAAACAATAGACATGTGGACGTTTCTACCAAACAGTAAAGTTAAACTATAACTCGCCCTGAGTCTGCACCCAGGCAGTGGACAGAGACTCGAGTACCCCCACCATAGAATCTCGGCCACAAAAAGTATTACTTGGTTTTCAAGTTCCTTCCTATCGTCCGACCGAGGTCCGATGGTGAGGGTACTCGAGCCTAAACTACCTGGGTGCAACTCAGGGTGAATTCGACTTAAACCTTCTCCAATCGCCACTGTACGGTCACACCAATTTACCTGATGTGCCCCTCTTCAGGCGACTATGTTAGAGGTTTTCAGGATAACTGAGGATTTTCCGCGGACTGTTAATTAATAGGACTCAATCTCAGCAATGCCTTCTGACTGTGGAAGAAAACTTCAGTCAGATTTGCCGGTGACCTCCAGAGTTACAATGTCGCGTCGCTAAAACTTGCAGAATTCGATTTGCTTGTTCAGCGCAAAATTCGATTTGCTACAAACTGTGAATGAACGGAAACTTCCTTGGCAATGACTATTGAGTATGACCATGAAAGATATACAGTATTTTCATGGAGATTCAATCTTGATGACGTCACTCTTGGTGCACCAACTCGCTGGTTCACGGTCAATGCTGTGGCGGTATTACCAGTTTACCACCCGTGTGGCGACCATCGAACATTGGAAAGCCTCTAACCCAATGCTCTCGCGCTAACACACAATGTAATGTTTGTTAATTATACCCGAATGAACTCACAATTCGTACCACCAAATGCTTTTATTTTAATGTACGTTTCGATGTTTGTGTAGCAATTAAATGTTTGCCGTGAGAGTCGCGCGTTACGTACGAAAATGCAACGTTGTTTTAAACGTGAAAAATCAAACCTTGGAAAGCTTCTACTCTGGTTTTGAAACGGATCTGTAACTATTATTATTTACGGTATTATTATTATTTCGAAAGACGTAACTATGCAGCTGGCACAATTGGCTTGAATGGAAATTCGTACATCACCAATATGTACGGTGTCAACATTTTAAAACATGGGCTTAACTCCACGTCAGTTTTTTCCACAACACTGTCAGTATAAAAATAAGCCGGGAAATCCACACCAGTTGATAAACGGACTTCGCTCTTACACACTTTCAATGAGTTTAAATTTCTCCGTGTTATTTGACAGAAATCCCGACTGAAAGCCACGTATACAACATTTTAGGGAATTGGATACTGTTGTTATATCTGCTCCAATACATTTGAAACTGAAACCAACGATACAATGTGTTACCTTCAAAATCATATTGTAGGGTTGGCGTATACACATACTCGCCACACGCATCGCCTCTCGCTGGTCTTAAATATTGGCGCAGAGATTGACACAATTCGGTGAGGCCATCAAAACGTCTGTCATTAGGTGTTAGCAGGCTGTCATTAGGTATTAGCAGGCTGTCATTAGGCGTTATAACATTTGAATGGCTGATGAGCTGAGGCGGTGTTTCATGCAGCACATTTCGACCGGTCCGATGACAAGTCAGAATTCTCGATGGGTAATGACGAGAACGGATTATGGTCTTGATGTTTGCGTGTTACTCGTCTCTTCGGAAGCTATCAGTAATATTGGTAGGAAAATATAACATTTACAACTATATGTCATTGAATCGAGAAGGTGACTGCAGAATAAATCATTTTTTGTTATACTGGTTGGTAGTTGGACTCGTTTAAGTTTTTCTCTTTTTTTAAAGTTGTATAATTACTTACTTGTATCTTTGTAAATCAGTTTTATGACTAACAAATATAATAAACTAATAACTAACTATTCGAGTGTGGTCAAAATGACGGCAAGTCAGTGTAAGTCGAACTTGTTTCATAACATATACTTTCAAATGTAAATACCACGGAACCGGAGTAACGTTGCAATAAACTCCGACTCCCTCTTGGTAGTTGAACCACTCCCGTAGGTGTCGGTTAGGGTCGACAGAATCTCGCCTTAACGGCCAAACTTTCGGGGTAATTACGGAGAAGGCATAATAATTGACCCTTAAGGTCAGTTTGTCACTGTCGGCGCGCTAGAGTATTTTATAGCGGGTCTGTTTCATCCACAGTTAATTCAATTCGGCTCCGTTTAGCAGAGTTATTTACACGCATGTTATGTTCCCTAAGGAGGGCTAGCAAATTATCAAACCTTACTCACGAAGAGGTCAAGTAGAGGTCATTCACTCTTAATTGAGTCTACATTCAGTGCATACACAATTAAGCAGACGCATTAGGTGTGGATGGATGTGTCTATGAGGGGTTGAATATTAAACTAGAGCTCTCGTCAAACTATAGCATGGAAACCTCTCTTATTGGCCATGACACCTGATTGCAACCCCTAATATAAAACGTATTAGGACATTGTAAATGTTGTCTTGGCATACATACTACCGACATTGAAATGGCGTAATGTAATAGGTCGATGACTGATAACTATACATGTTTATATTATCTGCAAAGTTCGCACTATCCGTATGGGGGAACACCAGCTACAGTTTTGGCGTCGCCATCGTTCAATACTTGTAAATAAAAGATGGAGACCGCATTTCTTCTCGTCTTTACCATAAGTCATGATCTTTTTCATCGTAAGACACTGACTCAAGATCTCGACTATATCTTTAAAGCTTACAAGTATGATGCACTGCAATTGCATCAAACGTTTGACATTGTGTTTGTACAAAGTTTGGAACACGAGTGACCTAAACCTGGTATGTTCATGTTTTCACAACTTCGGTGATATTATTTAATGGTGGAAATCAGTGGCGTAAAGGAGACCCCCGCCGCCCCCGCGAAGCGGGGGGGGCCCGCTGTCTAGGGGGGCCCGGCTTGCCAGAAGTACAGATCTTGTTTTTTCGTCATCATATTTTAAACGTTGTCAATTTGGACCTATTCTTTTCCGGGGCCATACGGGGAAGGAAATTGGAGGAATGTGACAATTTTGAATGAATATTTTTATAAAAACTTATGGGTGGATGAGGTTAGGGGGTTCCTCTTTCGGTCGTCTTACAATCGGCACTGCCTGTAAGCAACTATATTGAATCCTGAATATATCGAATCTTCCACGGGTCCGGACGGGGGACAACTATCATATATCTTGTATCATGGTCCGATTCTGAAACGTGTTTACAGGCGTGTAAAACGTCATCAATGAAGAAAAAATTCGCCTTCGGCGAATTGACCTCCTCCGGCTTAGACTTTCGCCCCAGACCCCCTACATGCTTAGGATGTTCAACCCCTCCCCACTGTGAATTCCTCGATACGCCACTGGCCCTCATGTTATTTTGTACTTTTCTGTTCACAGTAGCAACATACCGAAAAGTAATGTTCAGATTTTAAAACAATTTAAAATATATATATATATATATATATATATATTCGAGGAGACCTTAAGACAGTCTTAAAGCTCTCTCAGTATGCACAGCATAGAGTGTGAACTGTGAGCAGATCAAGCAGTTGAACATGGACGCCATAATTGACAGCTTGGCTCGCCAGTTACAAGAATGCTCGTCGCCGAGACTGCTTCTTGTGATATTAACAATTTTAAGATGATTGTATGGGGGTATTAGAGCTCAAGTAAAAGTTTATTTCGTTATGTAATAGATTTGGCTCTTAATTAATCCCATATAGGGGGCCCGAAACTATTCTTGCGGGGGGGGCCCGGGCGATTTGCGTTACGCCACTGGTGGAAATAAAAAGGACCTACTACAAAAAAAAAAAAAAAACAGAAAACTGAAAAGTTCAAGTTGTGTTTCAATAATAGGCACATCTTTGAGATGCTTAAAAGTTCCTCAGTAAATACTTATTCGCAGACTTGTCTGAACGAGAACTCACTTTCGTCCATGTGCATTGTGGGTAAAGTTAACGCGCTAGTAGTTGTGCAACTAAGTTCCTGAATGTAAATTAGGACGTGACCCCAGACTAGACGACTCAAGTAGACTACAGCTGTTCAACAACCATTAACTCCAAACATTGATGACGCAACGTCTTTGGAGGATCGGATTGAATTGAATTGAGTCAGCAATGGTGTAAAAGACGGGAGGGGGGAACCTGCATGACTATGAGTGTATCGGAAACCCCTTCACTCGAGCAGCCCCAGGACTAACCTGGACGAACGAACGAACGAAGCACAAAGTGTTGATACAGCTTCAAATCGGAACAAGATTACTAGAGATAATGATTTAGGGGATTCGGTTCCATATCGAAGGATTTTGGGGCTTCGACCACGTGCCGTCGTTACTGGGTCCTTCGTGCACCCGATTGGTCATTTGACACGAGTGATAAAATACTGTCAAGATATACAGCAGCGGACAGGCTTGTGCTCAAATTGACCTACGTATACAAAAAAAGTCTACCTGGATAGAGATAAAAGATACTTTGAAATATATACAAAAGTTTGATTCGTTTGTCTTGCAATGCAAAAAGTCAACGTTTCGAATCCCGGCTCGGGCCGAGATTTTTGGAGCCGTCCCAGCAACGAGGTACATGTGATGTGCCACACTGACAATCAATTCTTGTAAGTGAGCAAGGATAACCAATAAACACAAATAAATAAATGTACCGATATTCAAATCAACCTAGCGAGAGTGTTCTCACCTAGGGTACACAACTATGAATAGATAAAGGCTAATATAAATAACAAGCGTAATCACCATTGAACAGTTACTAATTAAACGCTGGCAAAATGGCAAAAGACGACAGCGAAACAAAGAAATTAAACCGCAAAGCAGATCATAATGAAAAAAAAAACACTCCAGTCTGAGGTGTGAAATGTATGCGACTGCATATCCAGGGGGCATCAAACTTCAGCAGCCAATTATTACCACGTCTCAATTAGTGCTAGTTTCATTCCGTGTGAAGTTGGCTTTATTGGCCCCCAAGTGAGACAGATCCATTCATTGTGGTCGCGTGCTCGGCACGTGTCACGTGACACTTGACACGTGCAGAGTTATTGGTGTCACTTTACGGCTATATTGACACGAACAATGTCAGCTATGTCGAAAATAAGCCCGGAGAGCCATGTGCATTTATTAATTAGATTTCCGCATTTATTTAAATATTGTGTTTATAAAACTGATGTACCAAGTTTAACAATAAATACAAATTAATAATATTCAAAGAAATAATTCCAGGCGAGTTTGATCAAAAAATTAACAATACAGCATTAAGTCGTCCTAAGATGTCAAATGCAATAAAAACTACGTTCGAAAAAATTCACATTACTTCAATAACAACGTTTTGATTGAATTTTCTAATATAAAACATTTTCATTTACTTCAGTTCTCCTTCTTCTTTCCGTATTTGAAGTTAACGTCCATTGTGCCCTACGCGGCGCTGCCTCCAAGAATACTTGCCTTGCGTCTTCGTGCGTGCATAGAAAACACCAATATCGGGCATATGCGCAGCTACGAGTAGGCCTCAAATATCCTTATATTTGGCACCTCTCGCTTACATTCCGCATTATATATATATTTTGATCTACGCTCCAAAAAATAGCACAGACGACTTTGAAAGGAGCTACAAACGTACACTTCACATTTCAAATGTGTCTGAGAGATGATATTAATTCCTACTTCCTGGTATTGTACGTTTGAGGTATTGTATTTTTTCTTATGCGATTATTATAACGGTGATATATTTCGGATATTAAATCATTTGCAATATGTTTTTAATTAGTTTCTCTAGTACACCCCACACCGTAAACATGTTCACAGCTCATTATGTTGAGAATAACGTATTTTGGTACTCGTACTTCCTTCGTATTTTTGTACTTCCTTAGTGAAAAGGAGGAAGCCTCCAATACGAGGAATCGACAATAAGTCTCCGAAATAACTAAAGAAGGTTAGTGAAGAGAATCTATGGAATACCAACGTAATATTCTTTGAAGTCAAATTAACTTAATTCTTATAATGAAATATACATATAGGTACCGTTTATTACAAAATCAAATTCATAAAGTGAATTATGTAAAATCCAATTACATCTCAAAATGAAAAGAGAATATGAAGCGGTGAAAGGTTAAAGCTATGGCTTCACACGCCCCCACATTACACTGACCTTAACAGTGCTAAGACCGGCATTTACCTTAAATTGGATGCACATTAACTGTTCGACGTCCGAGAATGTTCGGGCATTACAAAACAGATAACTACACGTCTATAAATTAGTACCCTAAGTTTAAGCATTACCTTAAGTTGCGTCATAATTGCTAATGGAGATGTGTAGTGCTTCATGGATTGCGTCGATAGTTACACAGAGGTACACACATACCTCTTGATTTCTTTGACGTCGAAGACCAAACTATCCAAAATAGCTTAATTTAAAACAGTAGATTTGCACCTACTAATCTAGTAAGCTGTAGGAAATGCTCTTGAATGTATATTGTATGTAATGGTCACAGTGATGATTTCAGACATTTTTCCTAGGGGGGGCTGATACAAATCTGGGGTGTTGCTAAATTAGTAACTCATTTTATAGCTTAGGGTTTAGAAACAAACTGTCTTCCTGTGTGTGGGATACAAGATGCACAAAATGAGTGATGTTTATTCTAAAACCAGTGGGTAGCCTGATACACACGAATTGTGAAATCTAGCGCCATGTTATAGCTGTGTAGATAATCATAAAATCAACAATTCTATTTATTATTTTAAATACCCGGTATTTACTTACACAGTTTAGAGCAGTCGGATTCTACGGGGTTTCTTCCGAGCGTAATTATCCAAAACTTGGTTGACAAGAGGAAGGAGGGATGCTCCGTGACAAAAGGCAGGGGTGGAGAGGGTTGCGGTCTCTGTTGATGCCATCCTTGCAGTTTTCGAATATGAGGTGATTCCTATTTGCCATTCTTACCTTTACCTAACATCGTTTAAATAGAAAATAAAATGTTGCAACATTTATGTAGTTAAGTTTTTCGTGGATTGATTTATTTCCTAGTCCTATATGAGGTGGAAAAATATACCTCATTTTCTTGTATTTTGCTTACTTTTTTTGCAAATTTACATTACTTCATGTGATTTTTTCAATCTGCTAGGGGGGGCATTTACAACTGCCGGGGGGGGCGGAGCCCCCCCCCCCGGGATATGCCTGAAATCATCACTGAATGGTCATGAGACAATACATACTCATTCATAACGTTGCATTATATAGTATACAATACGTTTGGCTGTGTAATGATATTGAAAACTTACGTCACATTTACAACAAGGAGGAAACACACATACATAGCATAACTAAAGAAAACTTCAATGAACGTCAGAAAACGTGTTAGTAATTTACATTGAGATGAGGTATTATTAGTCATGTTTTGACCGTCATTGTGTGGTCACAACTTTTTATGTAAGTCAATTAGTTATTATTCCAGCGATGCGTGACAAACAATCGAACTGTTGTCGTTAGTGGGTCTCAAGGAGGCGCACGTTTTAGGGACAGCTGAGCATGTCCCAGTAATGAGAGCGATACGTTAGATGCTCAAAGCTCCGTGTTAATTCCATACCGTGACACTTACATTTATCTGGACCCATCAGTCAGTCGTTGTACCAAATCTTATAGATCGCAATCGAAATGCAAACTTTTGAATTCGTGAATTGCATTGCATTCCATTCACAAAACGACAAGCCACGACATGTCTTTGCGTTCGATGTCCGCCACGATGATGCACGATGATCCACGATGCGCGTGAAGTGTTTGAAGCGCCGTCCGTCCGAAGTGAATGGCCTGCCCGGGTTTCATAAGAAAACGCGCCGCGCGACCCGTCTAATATTAATCCCGATTTAATTGAAGAGCGATTAAAATAGAAAATCATCACAAGAGATTTGCACGTTCTCCCGCTCGGCGTAGCGTTCTCCGTGTAAACCACGCAACGAGGAGGTCAACAGGCATCGACCTGCCCCACAAGGTGACGGAACTTGCGCCCCTCGCAAACAAGAGGTTGCCAAACCATTATGCAACTAAACGGTTACTAATAAGAGACTTAAGGTAATGTGGTAGAAATTAACGTGATTTGCTTGCGCCTTACGTGGCCTTTATGTTCTCTAACATGGGGGATTAACATTTCGTGTGTAGCGGTAGGCGTATTGGCGTTTAAAACACTGGTTTACAACGAGAGTTCCTTACTTTTTTTTAAATTGATTGCAGGTCAAAGTGCTGAATGCTGATCACGACAGAGATTTAGCATAGATTGTGAAACGAAGTTTATGTAACTTGGAGGATTCAACATATACGCACACGATTCCTTGCTGTTGAACAGAACAAAAATAAACGAGTGTTGAAAAGCAGGTTGGCGAGAATACGAATCATGATTCATGAATGAAATAAAGAACGGTAACGCACGGCTGTACTTGATGCCTCATTAACATTATCTTGTTTGCACCAAATCTTACGTCGAATCTCCTCGACGAAGAATGAAAGTAATAAAGACCAAACCTCTCATTAAAGTCTTTGTAGTACAACAGGCATTACAAAATACTAATCAACGTCGTGTGAAACGTTAATGGTCACTAATAAAAGACAAGAGAACAGTGCAATTATTGCGAATGTAATTTAAAATGTTGGTTGGTGCCACGTCTCGAGCTAAGTGGCGGGAATGGTGCACAGCGCTGCGATATACACTTTCTGTTTCGTTCGTTATTCATAGAAATCAAAGGTGAAATGCAAACGCCCACCATTTACAACTATAATCTAAAACCATTGCAAAATGAGTCATTACCAAAAGGGATCTACCTGGCCTACATGCGCTTTACAATACTTGACGAAAGTAGCAGCGCGATAAACATCAGAGGAGTGTTTTAGATTAGGTGTATAATAAGTTGAGATAACAATACAGTAACAGTGATCGGCCGCGGGTAAACTGGTTGTTTTAGGGCGTTTTGTAAAACTATTACATTTAAATATGCAGCATACCCAGAATTTAAATCACTCTTACGCAAGACAAAAATCGATAGAACAATAGGTTTGAATAATATCAAAGTTCCAAGTCTTCGCGGCTCGCGGCTGGGATATGTGCATAACGATCATATTTGTTGTGAATCGCGAACCAGAGTGTCCAATCGCAAACCAAGAATTACGCGTCCCCTCAACAAGGTAACTTCCAAAAAGCGTCACAATAAAAGAGTTCCAAAGGCGCGTTGTTATATTTGCCCTGATCCGAAACTTCAACCGTGTCGAGCCGAGGATTCTGAACACAAGAATTCTGCACACACAGCTCATGTTTCGCGGCTCCATGACGTTACTTGTGAAGCTTCATAATCAAGACAACAGTGGTTCTTGCACGAGATATGAGCGTCACTAAGATGCCTGATTGGCTCAATCGTGAAATCGCCTGCTTGCTTTGTGGTCACGTCGAGTACATCAAGCAAGCTGTACGAATCACGAGCTGGCTTCATGATGGTAGTAATGGTGCACGGTGAAGATACGTGGAAACGGGAGACTCGGTGTATACGCACTCACTGCAAGTAAATACTGTCAACTACTTTAGATAGACAAGACCCGAGTGTCCGTAAGTACACTCG
This sequence comes from Isoperla grammatica, assembly GCA_945910005.1. Lineage (NCBI taxonomy): Eukaryota > Metazoa > Arthropoda > Insecta > Plecoptera > Perlodidae > Isoperla > Isoperla grammatica. The sequence goes on along the minus strand of OX246739.1, from coordinate 3,545,156 downwards.
CAGACCTAAGTAAATCAATCAATCGGTACAGACCACATGTCTTGAATCTAACCTCTCCTCGACTCACACCATTATTTCTTCAGTCAATCTTATTTACAAATCCAAATACAGGCAAAACGTTTAGGTGAAATAGCAATCGGTAACCATCATCTAATAACCTTTTTGGACCATGATCAGTAACCATATTAGATAAAACATGAGTGCCTAAGAGTACTGGAGGATGTACTACTTGTTTTGCTTTATAATCAAGACGACAAATTGGTTCGTCTTGAACGAGATATGAGCTTCACTAAGATGCCTCATTGAACAATTTTGAAACCTTCTGTTGACAGTGTCATATTAAAATATACATCATCTCCAGGATGAGGCCCGGTATAAAGAAAGAGTTACTGCTTATAGGATGCATTTCCTAATAATTATCTCTTCAGTTGTTCATGACATTAAATTTCCTGTTCGTCTGTTTTGGACTTGTGATAAAGTAGATATATTAAATTCCTTCGACTCAAGTATAATATCAGGCAAGTTTCTGGAGGTTGCGCCAACTATTGGAGGTGAACACTGAACAGTTGATTATAAATTCCAAGTGTGTATGAACGTGGATTAGTTGTTAGTTGTTAGTTGTTACCCTATTGCAAACTCGTTTTTGGGACATTCTAGTTCGGTTGTGGTAATGTAATTTGGCATTACCTATAGTAGGGATGTTATAGTGTGTACTACAAAGTTAAAACAAACTCCCACCAGCTTCTGAGGGTAGTTTGGCGAGGGGGGTTTAGTCTGAAAGTTGTCCCTCCCTGGGGCACGACATTGCACGTGTCCCTCAGCAGAAATGTAAAGAAGACACTGACGCCAACAATTAGTAAATAGTGGTAAGGTACAATGAATAAATTACAGAATCGGAACTAACATGAACATGTATTCTGAAGGGTAAGCGGCGGGTAAACGGTGGGTAAACGCCGGCGGGCCAAAAGTTGATGCACTCACCACCCGTCTTGCGAGAGATAACTAATTACAATACACCCTTTGTGCAACACTATACACAACTGAGCAATGCCTCTTTTCGGGTCAACCCTTTAATATTTACATTCATGATTCAATTCCAGGTGAAAACATTCATATTTCATTTATAAATTATGTCACATTTAAACAAAATGATAGTTAATTATTATAATCATCGGCCTTGTAAAACCGCATTTTAAATCCAATAGAAAGGTACGAGTGCACCAGCAATACGTCATTAAGCCTGGACATAAAGTGGAATCAGGCTGGGTAGTGGGTCGTAAATATAGGCTGCCCTCGCCCTTGCGGCCATCTTCAAAGATCTGATTTCACAGACAGGTTTAATAAAGTGAACGTCATTTAAAAACACGGCACAAAAGTGCATAATCACTGCGAAACCATCGTTGTGTAAATAGGAAGTCGAATCGTATAAAATCACAACAAGAAAAAGAGAATCCGTTTCTGGAAAAAATCAATAGACGGAAAGCCTAATCCCTGCTGAATAGCTACTTTCTCGATCCAATCTACCACTTAGATGAGCAGGCATTAAGGTTACCTTAAAGAGGGACTAGACTATATAAAAATTAATGGAATTTCTTATTGTCGGTAGCTTCAAAGGTAGTAGGTGTGAGTATAGGTAGCCTGCCATTAATTTGATCTTAACAATAACTTGCGCGCGTTGTTCAGTCGCACTTTCACTCCAATCTTTTTTTTTCGGATTGCGAAATGCTTTATACGAGAACATGGCTACATCAAAACAAGAAACGAAAAGGAATGCAGTTCTAGGCCATAATTCCACACAAAATAAAAATACGAAACAATTCTCATGCGACCGGCCCGGCTACGAGTTCAGAATAGCTACGCACCAATTATCAACGAAAAACTACAAATTATACAAATTACATAATCATTGCCTAGCACATTTTGATAAATCGATTGGCCGATCTCTTTAAAAATTGCGAGTGAAGTAACGGTGTGTTAGGTAAGACCGCACGTAGGGGCCATAATGTTGATTAATGAAATGTATGAGAAGTATTATTATTATCATTAAACTAATAAGGCAGCCCTAACTTAGCACCTTGCTAAAGAAAAGTGAGCGCCAAGATAAAATTATAGCTTGCTAGTTCATTCTAGTGTTCACTCACTCTCGCTAACACGAACTTTAATTGACAATGTTCACGCATTTGTGTTTACTATCAAAGTGTTATTGAGAGAAAAGTATTACTGTTGAAGTTTTCACTTTAGAAAGAAGTACAAATACTAAAATGTCGCTTAAAATGTGTGCACATATTTTGCATTGATCAAAAAAATACACAGACTAATAAAAACAACTTTTTCTAGCTGATTGCAGACGAACGATGCTGAATTAGGAAACTTGCAACAACCAGCGTCCAAACCACGTATATCTGTCTAGGCTATGATTATCCATCAGTTCAACTGCATCTTTATTCCGCAACTCGCAATAAGTATACACAGTTGTACGAAACGCAATCTATGGTTAATAACGGTACACTTAGATTTGTAGTCTCTCGAATACCAGTTTAGATGGTAACAGGTTTCGATTCAGTGGTTAATAAGTTTTACAGACTTTACATATTGCTGACATATTTTTCACAGCTATCTGACTGTCGGTACAGTGCAATCTTTATAGTTGCAACAATTAGTTGCTAAACGCATTATTTCTTGTTCCTAATGGGTACATTTGTTTGGTGCATGTGTAGTGTCACGAACCCTTTACCTGTATGCATAACGTGTGTCTGTAGAGAATGTGAGAAGTGTATAGGATATGCTAAAATACGCTGATTAAATGCGAAACCATGTACAGATAAGATGGTTTCCCTCTCGGAAACAAAGAACAACCTGAGATGTTGTGCAAACAGTTGATAGGCATATTAGCTGCGTAATAAAATAATGTACAGAAAAAATGTTTTCCACAAACAAAGCAAGAAGAAGCGTTTGAATCGAAATAACGCTGGACTCTCAATATAAACGCGAAAGTACTTAGGACATATTTACAACATCATGACGGTAGAATATACACCGAGTAATAAAACATCTCATCTATTTAACGTGATGTGGTTTTCGGTTTTTGTTGATTCATATAATCAAGGAGACATCCCGACCCAGATGTAGAAACTGCCCGAAGTAAAATTGATGTTTTAAATAGAAATTCATTCGTCTAAATCTAATTACGTACGAACGTAACGTGAAAAGCATTAGGTATACCTTAATTAATACAAACGAATAAAAACAATACACATTAGGCACTGATTATAAAGTTACTATACACAGCTGACTTTTACTCCGGCATCTACGAGGTAACAAACTAAAAGTAGAACAATAATAAAAACAATAACTAAAAGTAAAACAATAATGAGTATTTTTCAACTCAACCACTGTTTGTTTGACAGTTTGTTTGAGTCGGAGTGAGAATTTAAACTTAGTAACTAAACCATCTTTCGGGCCCACCCTATAAGACTGCAGTTTTGAGCCCATTGACACAGCATGATAAAGGGTCTCAAGACGACTACCGAAATAAAAAATCCACTTCCGAAAACATTAATTTTTAATCGACAGAACCTCGGTCGCAAGTCTGCGAATACGCGACAGGGGAAGGAAGGAAGGGAAGTTTCCCCAGGGCCTAGACCGGCCTGCATTGCCGCATCCACCGCCATCGAATCGCGTGCATTGCTGCATCCACCGCCACCGAAACGAGTGCATTGCTGCATCCACCGCCACCGAAACGAGTGCATTGCTGTATCCACCGCCATCGAAACGATCGAGTGTGCAGAGAACGTGACACGTTTATTGGTGCATCGTGATACCTGGTGCAAACTTAAAACAACACAGTAAAATGAAGGTCACGACACGCTTGGCTTTTTGAGGCGAGGCTTGGACAGGGGTGTCCAAAGTAATTCAGGATCATGTCACGTCCATATAGAGGTGTAATCGAGATTCCGTAGACATACACTTCAAGGAAGTCAATAGAAGCGAGTCAAAGAACTTTGGTTCTGGACGATTACCAAAACCGACAAACATTTCGTTTGAAACATTTGCAACGTTTTCTTCAGTCACAAAATGTTTTGAGGCATATTTACCTATATGGTGTTTCGCCAGAAACGACTCGCTGAATTGTTGGAAGATTACACCAAAAGTTTCTATATTCGGTGTTACCAAAGCATACAGCAGTTGTTCATCTATATAGGAAAGTAGTGTGTTGATTTGTTTCTTAATTTGAGTAACTTTTACGATAACTCCACATCACATTCATTCATTCATTCATTCAATTATTCATCCATTCATTCATTCATTCATTCATTCATTACCAAGAAACCACAAACCACGACTCGAAGCCATTCGCGAACGATTCATTCATATTCACCCATACTGCTATAGTGGCAATAGCCTCGTGTCTCCCGCTCTCATACTTTAGTTCATACACTCGTCTGTTCATACTTTTACACAGCAAAATAACACCTGCATAATGGATGCATGACGACTGTCTGTAACAATCATTATCCCATTTAATTGTGTAACTGTTTGGACTGTACAACATTCACTGGAATCACACTTAAGAATGAAACAGTGCTCTACCAAATGATATTGCCTTGGCAGTGTTGAAGCGGGCCTATGGAACTCAAGGTTTCTGTCAACAATAGGGCTGCGCTACGTCAGCATTATTCTGGCTTAAAAGCATTGCCTTGCCACCCTACCATGCACGTGTAAAGCGATATACCAAGTATATTAGCTTCTTAGCTAACCATTAAACGAACTTCCTCTGTGAGGCTCATTACTCGCTAGATCTTGGGTGGTTGGTGGTTGATTGCCTCAGAAACGTAAATCCGTTCAAAAAACATTGCTTCCATGTCTCGTAGCCATATTGCCCGCATCGTTTTTCCCCTCTAGACCCGGTATCTCCCTCTAATGATTCATCCGCATCCCAGAGTGGTGTTATTTTGTGGGGGTTTAGAGAGAGATCGAGTTGCCGATGATTGAAAATTCCTGTTTTAGCAGAAAAGGGAATACCAAATTATAGAGGTGAGTTTTGCTATCAAGTGCCGTTTATTTTCCTATCGCGTGGCGTGGCTAAGGGAGTATTATCGCTCGGCTTTGAGCTTACCGAGTGTGGTGTGGCTCTTATTGCTTGTGTTACTAGACGCCATAGGGTGTTTGCTTCTTGTTCGAACACTTCTTGTGAACGATCCCCTCATTTAGAGAGGGATGAGCGGTTAGAACTATGCAGGGCATAGATTCCCGTCTCGGCCGAAGAACCAATCATGTTTCATGTCTTCTTATTAGTGTATTTACGACAAAAATAACTACCAGTGAACACTAACAACAATCAACACAGTTCCACGATAAATATAGAAAATATATACGAGAAAAAGACGGAGATATTATTTCGCATCAAAACAAAACAAAAGATTGAAACGTGATTTATTATATTGTCATCACCTTGTTTAGCTTTGCCACAAGCAATAATTGCGACATATTTCAAAGCAAGATGTTCCACTGAAGACCAACACGTCTACGGACTACAGCATGTTGGTAATCATTCTCGATTACGACATTTCATCATTATTTTTTTAGATCGTGCAAATCATATCTACGTCTACAATTGGCAATTAAAGTTAACTCCTTTGAAAGTAAGTTTTAAAATTTCAATGTTCCCTTTCCTCGTTACGACATACAACTCAGAACTTGCTTCAAATCAGGTGTTCAAAAGAAATCCAAACAAAGACTAGATTAGGTTTGCTTAATGTAATTAATTGAACAACATAAATCATGTTCGTCAACATGCTAGTTTACGCACGATTATTATGCGAACGTTAGAGAATTAGCCTGGGCATGTTCGGCACGACTACCGGCTTCAAATTGTAGGGACGCATTAGCATTGATTTCAGCCAGTGGATTTAGAAAGTTTTTACTTCAATTTATGCCACTAGATTTTGAGTCTTATGTAAAGTGGATGAATCTAGGTCTGATGTGATGTGAGTCCTTAAAAACCCAACATAAATAAATTTCAAAGCGAGAAACATTGATCTACTGCCTATATGGAGTATCAATAGTCCTGTGAATCCCGCGGGGCCGTAACGTGAATCAGATCGAACCAGCGAGCGTATCATGCGTACGAAACTCCAACCAAGGTGCATTCTGGGACTCAAACCGAGACAATAGCGAGACATCGAACACTCGGACGTTTCAGATTAGCCGGAGTCTCTTTTTAATTAGAAGGGTCTTCTGTCCGGCTAGTAAGAGATTGGATTCGAATCCGCGCGACGCTGAACTTTGTAACGAGCTTTTTATTTGAAAACGCGCCACCTCAATGTGGGGTTCATGAAAACTGCGTTCCATGGCGTCATGTGTGGATCAGAGTATCAGACATGCCCATTCATGCACCTGACTGAAACGTTCCAGCAGTAAGGACTTTGCGATTAGACTGAAAGTGTTAATTTATAGTTATATTTTTGACGTGGAAAACAGTTAAGGAATAATTTGAAATACTGACTTTTTGCTTTAAACACAAAGCAGTAATTTTGAGTAGGTACTTCCTCACTTTTTGAAGACGCGAAAGAGTAAATGTAAATTTGTATTTACTTCGAAGTCAACAAACGTGCAATACTATGGCGTGTTAGAAAGTATTTTGCAGTATTTATGTAGAGATAAACTCGATAAAATCGATCGAATATGGTAATAATACAAACAAGGAACAATATACAACTTTGTATAGCCTATAAAAATTATTTACACACAAAATCTTAGTATGGCACAACGAAACTGTGAAATAACAACAAAATATATCAATGTTTCCAAATAAAGCCCAGTCCCCGCTTACCTCCGTTTCATAACAGTGCAATGAGAGAACCACACGAAGTCCCTGTATTTTGTGTCGTAGATTAGGTTTTATGGTGTCTAATTTGTGTATACAAAACACGAATCGTGCTTCTTCCACACATAATAAAACGTAATCGCACGCATGCGTGTCGAGGTGTCGTGATTGCACGTCTCGACGAGTTCTCTTATAGTTGAGTGAAAGCCGGGCCTACCCACGCCGCAATGCAAATGTCCGTATGTCTCCGCGCACCCTAAACCATCGAGCCGAGCCTACACAATCAATCTATTCTGGCGCGAGAATACTACGTTATTATGTAGTAGTTGGCAGTGGTTAATGTCTCCACGGGCTGAGTGCGTATCAGCTTTCGTTAAATATTTTCCTTTTATTCACATGACAGTGCTTTATCGAAGCATAAAAAACACTTTTTTCGTCCCAGCTGGTGTGTAATTTTGGCATTTGGAATAATTGCATTATGAATCAGACAACCTATTGCAAAAATAAGTAATGTTATTGGGTGTATGTTGGGACAAATGTACGTTTTCGTTTCTCTAATTTTTCTCGTGAGATGGAATATAATTCTTATTTGTAGGCACATGTCTATCTCTTGACGGAAAATGCATTCAAATCGAAAAATCATACCCCTAATGTGTCCCCTTTGCTGACTTCCAATACAATTTGAAGTACTTGTGTGCGCATTGTCGAATAACACTATACATCATAACATTACGTTAAATTATATGTTCACTATTTTATAATATCTACTTACTGACACTGATCACAGCATTTACAAATAACGCCAACAATTTTCGCTTCTTTTGACGCATTTTTACTCGAATGAACACTCGAATAATCTACTACTTTATAAGTATAGGTGGCTTCTTAGGACTTGGAACTCACCCATTAGACTACAGAACCGACGTTGCCATATCACAACAAGTACACGCTCATTGCCCTAAGTGCATTGCATTCACCCTCCTCGCAATGGCAACATTTATATTTTATAGGAATAAATTTAGCATACAACTGTGCAACATTTTATAAAAAAGCCACCAACTGAATCTTCAAGTATTTTTAACTCACATGCAACATAATGATTGCTCCATGCATGCATACATAATATATACGGTATATAACATAAAGGATTATAATTTATTGCTTTGTGAAGTCAGTAATGATTAATGGACAATGGTAAATTTTGCTTTTGTGTTTCATAACCACGGAAGACAATATTAAAACCATTCTAGTAAAATAGTCCTTGAGTTGGAAGCTTGGTATAAGACGGATGACAACAAAATACCTACTAAAGCCCCATTCATTGCGTAGTAACGCTAAGAACATAAAGACAATGGGACGGTATTGTTTTAATAATTCCCTACCTCTAGAATTACGGAGCAAAATGAACACACAATATCCATTCAGATCCAAAATCCTCAAGATTATGTCTAATAAATTCGCGGCTGAAAATAAGATGAACGCGATATGAGTTTCCTTTCATTAATATTGTTTTCAAGATCTGTGCTGAAGAAATACATTTTAGGTTAAAACACACTTTTTGGGGGATATTCGCAGGGTATCTTCTTTACCGCTTCCGTTGCCGACCATACAATTGTACGATCATGATACAAACAATAAATATGTTCATGTACAGTTATTGTGTACCGAAGAATAACCATTACCATGCTAATTTCTTCTCCATTCATAACACATGTATTGTTAACCTTGATGTAACCGTGTGTGCAACTGCACACTGTACACCCCTGCCTTAGTTCATCGACACACACGGCCCAGCTGATGTGACTGTGACGTCATCAGACAACAAACAAAACACAACATGTTAAACACAACGCTGACGTAACGATCACGTGACGAAGTGGAGCAGAGATTCACTGCACCGATATTGTTCACTCACTTTGCTCTCGTTGTAACGAGGGTATTTGAACAGTCCTTATCTCACGTTCAAACCACAATACTCGCATAGAGAGGTTAAAACTGAACCTAGATGTGGTTTAGCATTTGCGATAGAATTCTACTTGATACAAATGTTATAAAATAGTAATGTAATCATGTATACAAACTGAATTTTGTGAGCACGTCAAAGTTGGTGATTCTCAATAGATAGATCACTTATTTACAATAACCAAACAACTCACCGGTTATCAAGGTATTAAAGCCTAATTGAAGTGTGAGGGGGAGGAGGGAGCAACCAGCCATTGTGTTCCTTCAAGCGCTTTATTTTCTCAATTCAATGTAAATAATATTTACTCGCCCTTATCGAATTTTTGCGTAAATTACCGTGTCCACTGTTTACTTGATAATACACAAACCTCACATTTGTTTGCTAGACATTTTATGTACGTTAGGATGTTTACCTCTTTACCAATAAACCAATAATCAATATACGTGAACACAGAAGGAGAATTGCTTATAGTGGTTTTATTTAAAGCGCAACAGAGAGTAGACCTACATTAAACCTATACATAATTTTACATCTAATGAACTGTCGTAAACATATCGACACTGTTGTTAGTGAATGCTGCCAGTAAAATTAAAATAACAATTATACATATATTATAATGGGCGAGGGAATGTTGTTGGTTTTCACTTTAAGAAAACTATATAAACTGTTTGCAAGTTAGCAAAATAACTATTACAATATTTAATAGTACAATGAACGCGTGCACTTATAAAATTGCTCCTGCCAAAGTCAAAATCAGTTTAATTTTGACAAACTTGTCTCAAGAACCAGTTGTGTGTAGATAGAAATTGCAAAACATACCCTCCAAACCATGCTCATTTTTTAGCACATTATGTTGAAGAAATTGTTAAGAATTAAAGAAGTCAAATTATTACATTATTATAACTATTATTATTACGAAACGGCGTTCCAGTGCCAGTACAATGCTATAAATAAGTATGATGATATTTCTATTACGCAAAAAGTTAGCTTCAAAACTAATTATAAATAGTAATAATTTCAGTCGCTAGCTTGGTACAGAGGCTTGAATTCAGTTCGCTATAATTGACACTCTGAATAAAACGAAAGTTGTAGATCGTCAGGAAACACGGTGAATAAATTGAACAAAACAAAAGAACTTTGCAAGAAAAAAGGAAGTATAAAGTCATATAAAGAATTCTCTAGCAGACCAGTAGCGAGATCTAAGGCTGTGTCACAGAGATAAGAATCGAGTTAACATGTGTATTCAGAGATTTGAATTTGAAATCGCCATCGACACTGTTGTGCATTATAGAAGGTTACGCAAACTCGAACCAGCCACCTGAAAACACGCTAAAGTGACAAGTAAACCTCGGCCTGACAAACGTTGTTGCAAAACGTCCTGTACTGAATAACTGATGGCTGTCCTGTCCACTTCCGACTTTCTATGGACGGACGAGCGGACCGAGTGAGCGGCATCTGTCTTACTTACCAACTACGCGAATTCAAATCAGCAATTTACTACGACGACTACGTCATAGAAGACAGAATCGCTGCTAATCCTATTAAACATACCCGTAATTTTGCCTTATAACAATCCCCCCCCCCCCCCTCGTCATTATTATTTAATCTGACTTCAAAACCGTAATAACTTACTTTACAAAATGTTAATATAATGAATATAGGGGTATTCATCCCTAGGTTGTTCCTTAAATGCCAATTTTAAACAAGGAAATACTAATTTAATTTCAAACGATATCTTTTAGTTATTCAATCAAAACATTTGAATTAACTCATTCAAGCACATTGCGGTGAGAAGGGGTGACGGGGGGGGGGGGGCTCTGAAGAGTAGTTTTACTTTCATGGCGGTTTCCTATTTGGTGATGTTCTTGTCCTATTGCCTTCGGTGATAGTTTTATAACGTTAGACTATTTCTTCAGTATTGCATTCCAACGAAAAATACATTTTTTGTTTAAATTTTGATTAAAAGTTAAGTTGTGGTAAAAAAATATGTATATAAATCTGAGCTCTGCCCCTCTGAGCTTCTCTGAGCAACACAAGCCGACTCCCCAAGGGAAGGGTTCGGTTGCATGTCTTGAGTTCAGTTCACACAGACCCTCATGCGCCCATCCCAGCGTCGTTAATGAATTAAACGTAATAATTACCCCAGCTCGGCTCACCGGCCCCACTGCTAATGAAGATTATAACTCACCTGAAACAATTAGAAAGAAACTACATTAATATACATTCCAAAAACATTTACCAGGAACACAAATTACAATATTATAAAATAATAATACAATTGTATACAACAATGCTGGGCTACTTGGAAGATAAATGCTGCATTGTATTTTAATTTGAACATTTAAACTTTGCTTAAACGATATTCGAACAAACTACCGCACGTATTTACAAACGCTGCGAATGGCAGGAAGAGTAATGCTCGCGCTCGTGGCTCTTCTATCCAACATGATTTACTTCTGTCCGTGAGTGTACGTGAGCCCGAGGGCTGGGTTCGAGGGTTTCCGAGACACGCCTGACGCAGCTACTCGTGTAAATTATTAATTACCTAGATGATTTACAAATGATTATGATTTAGAGAGGTACTGTACATGTGAGTACAGGAACGCAAGACCTCGGTGTATGACGGACCTCGACCAGTCTCGAACTCGGCACTCTAGTTAGAGACTAGAGAGCGTGCGACTACTACTAGTATTAGTAGCGACTAGTAGTGTCACAACACGACTACCAGTATTAGTACCGACTAGTTGTGACTAGTAGTGTCACATTGTGTCGTTGAACACGAAATCCACGTAAACTAATAAACCGAAAGTTTAAAATTTCAAACAAATTATTGGTTGGTACCATTAAGTTATCTCATTCTCATTCAAAATGTTTCTTAGAACCTTGCTTTCGGATTGGCGGCCAAAAAATGATATATACTATATACGATTATTTGACTTCTGAACGCTAATTTATTATTACACTAAATGTATTCCCGTAGTTATATAGGGCGAGCATTTGTACGGTAAGATTACACGTGGGTTCAAACAACCAACGAGCCCCAATTTCAAATGCCGCTCGCTGGATGACCACGAACCCTACGGGACTACACTTGTGCAGACGTCCCGAAAGAGATTATCATGTATGTACATTATTAAGGCTGTGTGTAGACCCAGCCTAAGCAACCCTGCACGGTAGGCGGCCCACTTGGTCACTTTAGCCCTCTGAATAAGTAAACAATTCAACTGCAAGGGTTGAGTAACGTAGCTATGACCTCACTGGGGTCGACTATAGAGCTGGTTTCACGCTGGTACAGTTGGTAATATTGTCGTACTGGGGTGGGCGGTAGAGCTGGTTTCACGCTGGTACAGTTGGTAATATTGCCGTACTGGGGTCGACTATTGAGCTGGTTTCACGCTGGTACAGTTGGTAATATTGTCGTACTGGGGTGGGCGCTAGAGCTGGTTTCACGCTGGTACAGTTGGTAATATTGTCGTACTGGGGTGGGCGATAGAGCTGGTTTCACGTTGGTACAGTTTCAGTATTATCGTACTGGGGTGGGCGCTAGAGCTGGTTTTACACTGGTACAGTTGGTAATATTGTCGTACTGGGGTGGGCGATAGAGCTGGTTTCACGCTGGTACAGTTGGTATAATAGAACAGCGCGTATCGAACAATAATCCGAGCAATAATCAGAGACTTTACGCTCGCTACACAATCAATGTAAATTAAACACACAAAGGTGACAGTTGAAAGAGTAGAAAGCAGTAAAGCAGTCCTTTGAGCGTCGCGTCCACCCTTTCAGCGAAAATTAATTTCGAGTGAGTTAGATTTCACAGAAAAAATGTTTGAAAAAGCTGAAAGCAAGGCAAGGTATGAAATACTAAAACGCAAAGTAACTTTAAACACCACCATGGGCAACGTGTAGATATAAAACTCAAAACATAAAAATGTACTCTGTAACTGCGTGAATAATTCTGAATGAAATATCGTAGTGAATAATTATATTGAAAGTTCTCTACAACAGTTTCTCTTATACGTAAAATAATGTAATTCATTGAGAGTGGTGTTGTATTGTATCTCTCTCTAAATAAATAGTAATATATTGTTCGCATCGCATGCACAGTCAATACCAATCACGATCTGGCACTAGTGTCTCATGCACTACGAGACAGAACCCATTTTGTAAACACGTGACTCGCCAACTTGGGACAGAATATGAGAGTAGAAATTAACTAAGTTTCCAGCCTCGATGTCAGCTTCTGCCAGTGACGAGTGGGAGCGACTCGAGATAAACTGTGCGTGCGTTTGACAAGTCTGGGAGGGGGTAATTGTCTGATTTAGATTCGCAAGGCCGAACAGCCGGCTGCTCGATTTAATACGACTAATAAATATCGTTTCCATCATTCAGTGATGCATTCATTGATCTACGGCCATTCAGCCTTCGCCCGAGTCAGGGGCAACTGGCGAGCTGGCTTGGGTCAGTTGGGTTCAACGCACAACGTGCGTGTGGGGTCTTCTTTCATTGCCCAGGCATACACGGTACAAACATTGAGGTACATTCGGTCAACGAGAGAAATCTAATTTCCTATTTCCATTATAAGTTTTTTATAATTTTGTAAAAACAAATGCAAATGAATTGAAAAATATTACATGTCGTTTAAAGTCACATATGTTCCTTGAGTTGTAAAAATTGACCTAAATTTCCGTTTTTATTTTTTATCCCACAATAACTCACATCTTGGTTGCATGTAAATTAAGTAAAGAAAATCGCAGAAACTATCACAAATATGACTATTTTTCGGTAAACTACTTTCGGTAGAGGAGTTTCGTTGGTTGTAGGTGCAACTTATGAGATGAGGTAAAGAGAACATTTCGCCCCCGTCCCCGCATCCCCTCAGCTGTAAACACGATACGCGATCATCAACATGTGATACTTTCAACTCGATCATGATCGCGGGTACTTGGATAGAAAATATGCATTTATCATCTGGAAATAAGTGCAAGGATAGCAAAAGTAGGGAACGCCCTTTAATATTGACTAAGGAGTATCTTACAGCCATTAACATGAAACATCCCCCTCCATCACACCAACCAACGACAAGGCTTGAACACAAAATTTCAAAAATATGTTTCTCGAGCAATGTCAACAGTGGAAGCGTTGGGCATCTTAAATGCTCCCCCCTCCTCCTCTCACTCTTCCCACCCCTTCCCAAGACACTCACGAGAAAAGTATTTTCAGATTCATGTTATGCATACAGTTGAGGCGGCAGGTTTTATTTGACATCGAATCCGTGTTAGCTTCTTGCATGAAAAAATTGCGACAGATTGTAGAAGATTTCCTTGCGTCTCGCGTTGTGGGTTGTTCCTGTAGCAGCGACGACTCCACGCAAGCTCTGACATCGGAGAAAGAAGGAAAATACGCAGAGACAAAACAATTCCAGCCATCCGGGTTCTTCACTCCACAGGTGAAAATCTTTGCAAAACAAAGATGTATTTTGGTAATAAAAATATAAATATGACTAACTATGTCACGAAATGGTTTTATGATGACCTAAGAGCGAGAAGTGCACTGGAAGTGTAGATGGCGTAACATAAATAAATAAATAAATAAATAAATAAATAAGAGCGAGAAATGCACTGAAAGTGTAGATGGCATAACATAAGAGCGAGAAGTGCACTAGAAGTGTAGATGGTGTAACATAAGAGCGAGAAGTGTAGATGGCGCAACGGGAACATTCCACTATCCACTTGTTTATATACAACCAACATAATCTCTCCTTCCTGGAATATTTCAAACTAGACAGCAGCTGCCAGCTCTAAACAAAGTCTGTGCAGATAGAAACTAACAGTGAAGTATGTTCGTCGAGTATACTGCAGTCTGCTCTGCAACTAACAGCACAAGCGTTCATTCTATTGGAGGACTCATTCTGGTCGTAGTTGTCTCTAATACAAAAGTTTTGATTGCGAAATGGGAGTTACTATTACTCCATCCTTGTGATTCACCCCAGACAGTGTTGGAACAGTGGTAAATGTGTTTATATTTGTCATTCTTTTGTTATGTATCTGGAGTTGATTGATTTTGAAGTAGAAGTTTCTGTAGAAATTATTCTAGGGAGAACTGGCTCCAAGGTTTCAAATTGGCGTTACTGATATGAAAATGTATATATATGCAAAATGGGTGAATGCGTCTCCAATACTTATATTATAAACTGGGCATACAAAATAATTGCTCTTAGACTGCCACTGGATTCGGATATCTACTCCAAAGCTATCGTCACAGATAACTACCATTAGGTTGTTATTTCACTTTTGGGTTTTTAGTAGCAAGAACAACGGTTATCTGGGTTTGATACCTAGTCGGGGCAAACTTTTATTACAACAGCGATATCTTCCTTCATACATTATCCATGAAGATGGAGTAACATTTAAAAAAACCTATAATCATAAATAAAATAACAATAACCCTATACTTGTTATAAATTATTTGAGTCGGCTCCTACATCTTACTTAGAATTCATATGTACGATTGCAATGTTACTTGAATCCGCCAACCAAATCCAATGAAATCAAGAATAAAGCCCCATTCTCGTTCGAATCCGATCAAAGACGAGGATTCGACTTTGTTTCTCAGTCGTGTACTCAAGAACTCGTTCATCTACATTCAACCCAATGTCTACATGACCGAAGTGAGATACAGAATTACATTCTGGCCATTCAGTGAGCTGCTGTGCACGGAATGGATATAAGAATTATCAGAGCAATTCATCACATCAGTGGTATTATGAACAGAATTGTTGGGGTGGCCAACAAACGAAGTATGGGTGGTCTTTACGTGAAGATCGGACGCAGCAATACAATTTCCAATATCTCTTCGATCAGTACGTGAATGGTACCAGTTTACCGGGTTTGATTCCCGGGGCGAGCAAACAGATCGTGACTGGTCAGTCGATGTAGTAATCGCGTTTAGTAAGGCTGTGAGCAGTGCCGGCTAATTTTTACACTGGCCAAGTCGTTGGGTTGTCTATCATGTTTTATATATTATTCTTGTTGGCGGAGGTCTTGCTGTGACGGACACAACGTAAATAAGCTAAACTACATTGATATTATGTTCTCTTATTGCAAACAAGTGAATGGGCAACATGGTCGGAGGAACTGAACTAGGTTTACTCTATGGAAGCCAATGATAGACGGAGAATATCCATTATAACTAGGTATGGTTCAGGTTTCAAGAACCAACTTCGTTGACGAGTGCGACAATTCCGGAGTTTAGTATTATTATTATTATTATTTATTCTCCGCCGTACTCGACAGTTCGATCATATAAAGTCGGTCGAATCAGGTCCATCACACATGGCCCGAGTCATAAGAGGAAAGAAACATCATTTGTTGGGCGGGGAGGGGGTGTGGGGGTGTGGGAGTGCGTTTAGGTCGCAAAGAGAGACGACATGAATGTGAATGAGAAGAGAAAGATGGAAAAGAGGGGAAAGAGCAAGACCGTGATGCATGAGTAATAGGCTGAGCATATATGCACGAGAGCCCTCCTCGCACATACTTTAGCACTCAAAGGTTGGCAGATCACATGACGGGCATAACTTGACTATTGCAGGTTGGGTCTTGAATGAAACTCGACCGTAAATACGAGTAATTGTGAATAATTTACAAGATATATAATATGTTGAAAATAAGGCGTTTCATAATATTATAAATGTGTATATTTTGACGTAATGTTCTCAGTAAAATTTTAATTACGTATACTCCGTTTAACATGCGAAACTGTTTTAATGTTTTAACTCTAGCTTGTGTTTCGTAATTCTGCCTCGCCATAGGAGCGGGGGGGGGGGGGTGGGGAATAGGGTTAGCTGTGGGAGAGAGTTGGGACGTTGTTTGATCTGACATCGCTCACTTTGGCCCGGGACGCTGGAAATTACGTTACGATTATTATTATACACGGTAGAAAAAATAGACTTTAAAATAATTACATAAACTTTCCGGAGTCCAACGGTTCCCTCTTCAAAACCAAAAGGGGTGAAGTTTTTTTTAAATATAGGAGCACAGACAAGAAAACAAATTGAGTTAGACTTGTGGCAGGTTTGGAAGAGCCAAGAAACATCATGCATGCACCAGAATAAAGCAGATTAAATTAGTGAGGGGATCGCGTATTTTCTGACTAAACTTCCAAGTCAGTTAGTCAGCTAAAAGTCGGAAATGTAAACATTCCGGAATCCAGTGGTGACGCCCGGAAGGCGTTGATCGTTTCATACAGATTTTAATAAGTTAGAAAAGAAAAAACACGACGCCTCAAATTCAACGCTCGCAGCTTTTCGAACTTCTAGTTATGTAAAAAAAATTAAATTAGCTGCAAATACAATTTCCTCCACGTCGATCAAAATAACGAACGAGTCTTGGGAAATATAAGCAAATTATCTCTTGGCAGTTGTGTGGCTTTGACGTATCTGGCCTATTTTAACCTGGCATGAAGCAAAATCCACGCGTTAGCGTTGCTTTCAAATTCACATGTAACGTTTCTTTTAGAAAAAGGCTTCTTTAAAATTCGTTTTTATGGATATACAGTGAGATGATACAGGCTTATGGATATACAGGTGAGATGATACAGGCTTATGGATATACAGGTGAGATGATACAGGCTTATGGATATACAGGTGAGATGATACAGGCTTATGGATATACATGTGAGATGATACAGGCTTATGGATATACATGTGAGATGATACAGGCTTATGGATATACAGGTGAGATGATACAGGCTTATGGATATACATGTGAGATGATACAGGCTTATGGATATACATGTGAGATGATACAGGCTTACGGAGTCATGAAACGAGTCAGGATACACCCAAGTTGTATTGTTTGTGTTCACAGTAGAGAATATAATTGTACCGAAGGATTCAAATTAGAGGAAAGTATAGCATATAATAACAGTCCACATAACTTAAAGCTTAGGCTGTATTATTTCTACAAACGTTACCCCTTATTCCAACTAATAGCACAAGCCACGATTAGGCAGGAAGTGACGTCATACATGTTATTGCAAGTCCAAGTAGATCAACCCACAGATGTTAACCTATTATGCCAGGGTGCATTCACTTCAATCACTCTATGAAAAGGTTTAAAAAATACTATTTTACGCCCAGTCCAATTTTTTTTTTTTTTTATAAATATCAGTGGTCTATATTTTATAACAACGTAGATTATTTGGCGTAGTTGGCACTAGCGTCGAGCTACAAAGTTGGTACGACTAAAAACAAAACAGGAATGGCCAGCGACCAGTGTCCTCACAATCGATACATTTAAAGTGAAAATCAAGTTTCCCTTTCTGACCATCGGCAGCGCACAGTCGAAAAGTTATGTTTATAAATTGATGGATGAGGCTATTTTACAGAATATAGAGCACTCTTGGAATTCGAAGTGTACATTAATAATGATTTGAATTTAACTCCACACCCGTTAAATGTTTCTTTTGAAATAAATTCCCAAGTTTCGTTTTATTTTATTTCTCGAAACGCAACTTTACAAACTTCGTGAAATTTCCAGCAAAGAAAACCATGCAGCCATACCGTGAGATATTCCGTTTCTGTGGGACGTTACTTGGCTTCTAGGTGATGAAAAGTCTGGTACGGTTCTTTCTTTTATTATTCTATTATTAAACTGTTACTTTTAAAATTAAAACTCGCCCCGGCAAGAGTTAGAACAGGCGCCTACGCAGCCCGACGAAATAGAAGTCCATGTACAACTACCTCGTTACGAAATAATGTCTTACACGACTTTTCAGTTTTTATTTTTATACACGCTTGGTGTGGTAAAGTAAGATCAATGTAAGGAAACGCCCGCATTACAATTCTGGCTGTTTGTTGCTTCTGTTATAGAGGGATCGTAGCTCGTCCGTAACTTTCTTACTAACACACGGCTAGGTTATACTGTAACTTATAGCCACACTGAAACTTTCCCGGTGAATGAATTACAATATTTGATTAAAGTATAACATATTTAAAATCGTTGGTTTATTCAATTAAGTATCAGGTCACATCGTCACTATTACCTATTTATTAAATTAAATGAAGATATATTAATACAAAACCATTGCACTTGCCGCACAAACTAGTTAATCCCCCCCCCCCTTCCACCCCAAAAAATATTAATAACTTTCCATTTTAGCCACAATTTTACTATGTTGGTTATGTTTGCATAAAAATTCACACGAGTAGGTCGCAGCATTATAGACTATAATATATAGGTTACACAATAAACCCACGGTGTGATGCACATTGACTGCACTTTGCAAACAGCATCGACGCATCCTGAATCCCCCAGCGCGGATCTCGTCCGGCTCTGGTTAATTATATTGACATTGCAGTTTGAACAACACAAAACCGTTGGGTAAATACACACTATATTTGTAGGTCTCTGTCCGAGTTGTTTTATCTCCATGCACGTGCAAGCATGTCAATTGAACTAGTACGGCTGTGCAGATAACTTGTCCTTTGGGAGAACGGCTGCATAGTTTGTTGCGCGCGCACAATTATTAGACTGCGTGATCTCGGTCGGCCTCACAGGAGGTCTTGTCACAGACACTTGACGCGTCACAGCAAGTAATACCACGTGACGTCACACCCATGTACGAACACTCTAATGTGTACCCTACAATACACACTCAACGATAGAGACGGGCGGGAGTTCCAGTTACACGGGTTGTAACAAACAATAGTTACACTTTTGAGTTTTGAAAAACTTTTGACGGGAAATGATTTCCTTTTTCTTGACAGGAACTATATCAACATCAGGCGTTTCAAAAGTCGAGGAACTACACCACTTGTTTTGCAAAGTTTTACCGTTTTTACTAATAAAAATCTTCCTAAAACGTACCGTCAAAATTATCATTATTTATCACTCACTGTCTGAGCGTAGATAAAATAATCAAATTCAAAATAGTCAACTAAGGAGTAGCCTATACTCGAGTGATAATTTGTATTTCTGGCGTCCACCCAATTCAAAGAGTGAACACGTTAACGTTTCAAATTTTTGTTTCTAAATAGAGACATCGTATTTTGATTCATTCGATTTTCAGTTAATGAGAGGGACAAATAAACCCATCTTCCAACTATTAGACGGATCCTTATTATCTCCAGATATCTCTATCGCATTTATCATTCAGAGCAACGGCCAGAGTAGTAACTGTAATCAACGACACCTGTTGACAAGTTGTCGTAGTTGTACAAGAGTTTATTGGAGGGCCCAGCAGCGCTCAGACAACCAGCCAATGCCAATGAACTAAGCCTACCTATAAACGTAACTTACAGTATCATAACTCACTGCCTATACAAATACTCACTGAATGCGGTTAGCCTCGGGCATGGAAGTGAATGAATTCCGTTCTTAGAGTGAACGCACTGTAGCATTCATGTCTCGTTTCCCAGCTGTAATATAGGCCATAACTTCCCTCTTCCTAGGCCGTTCATCCCACTTCATCCAGGCTTTCCTCGTGGAAACTTTTCCTGGCTAACCAGTTAAGTTTTCCATGAGTCTCGGCCTTATAAGCGAGGAGATGAACGAACGAGCGTCTTGCATACGACGCACCGCGGAAAAAGTGGAATATAAACAAGGTGATAAGCGACAAAGTTACCCAATTTGTCTCTGCCATCGTACGCTTTATTCCCTTAATGCAATGATCTTTGTTGGGGCTGCCCCTAGATCAACGTCGTATCTGCTTTATCGACTGAAAACTCTCGTTCGAGATTATGCGAAACGTGGCAATAAGGCCGGGCAAGGCAGACGCGCACATGACCGACCATAACATCGAGCCTTAATAGGGTCTAGTTCAGTGGTTCAGGAGGAGACTGAAGAGGAGAAGGTTCCAATTCTATAAAACGTATGGCTGCCCCTTCCCCTTCTAACAAGAGTGACCACTTACAAAATATTTCTGACCAAAGCTCTAGTTGTTTAGGCAGTGGTGACGAAGATGAATTCATTCAATACAATATGCATTTTATCGATTAATATCTAATGGTCTATGAAGGCAAGTTAAGAAATAATATGGATTTTTATTGAAATTTAAAATGAAAAATATGTCGGTATTTCAAGGGGGTGTTTTCATATTCAAGTGACCCAATTAATTAAGAAAAATCAATCTATTTAGAGTATTAGAAAACGGCAAGCTTGAAAGGAGGCGAGTTGTCTTTGTTGTTGGGTGAATATCGAGGCCGAGTATTTGTTTTTCTGGATTTGACTTACAATCGGGGTTGCTTCTATCTTTATTCTTCTAAGCTTTAACACCATTAAATCCTTATACCCTTGAAACTGTTTCTTTATCAATATTATTTTAGTACTTGTTCTGGTCTAATAGTTGATACATTTTCAATCCAAATTAGTTTTTGATTTCTATCATCTTATTCGCGCGCACATTTCGCCGGCGTTTATTTACTGAAATCAATCCTCATTTTGGAGTGTTTATATATGAAGTGTCACGTCCCACATCGAACCACTCATTGTATCACAAGGAGACAACGACTGTTTAAATGTTTCGATACACCAATACGATGTGTGGATTTTATTGTGAAATAAAACAAAACAGTTAAAATACCTTCTGGTCTGGTATTTTCCTCGTGACTAGACTCTATAGTCTCTTTCAGTTACGGTTGCAGTGGTTACGGAGGCAGCGGTTTAGCACGCTATCACGCGTGCACTAGGACCATCGATGTGACAAAGTATAAGCCTTATTGATTTGTTTGTTGATATTATCTACAGTTGTCTATTTCACCTGCTCGAGTGTTGGTGGATTTATTTTGGTTTAAGTTATTAAAGGATAGTAGAAAGAAAAGTAAACGTTTTCGAAAATGAGGAATTGATGGTTTCGACAAACCAAAACACTAGTAAGTGGGCAGCGGTAAAGGGTAAAATTAAAAATGTGATACAAATCATCTTTAGGAACCACATGTAGAACTTGCAAAGTTTTGCATGTTTTCATACTAACGTCTATTATACGTCTATTAAATCACGTTTCCGCTCAAGATGCAGTTTGTAAGATGAAATATCATCGTAACTCTGACAAAATAACTTATTATTGGTTTATTATACATTACAATACTAAGGTTGGCACTGTTTAGTGATGCTGTATCTCTGCAACTGCAAGTTTATCTTCCACAGCCTATACGCTCGGGGACCAATTGAGGATATCAAGATATGTGTCTGCCATGCTCCACAATGCACGCAAGTGTAATAGAACAGCTGGCGGGCTAATTTCCATACGTGCTTGATATGAGACTTAGATAAAACAAAACAAATATCGTATTTTTTATTTTTTTTTGGTGAGAGCAATAAATTCTTAACATACCAGGGCGAGTTATGCGGCGAGACTCACTAGCAATAATTTCCAAGGAAAAAACGCCTCAGAATCTCTGATAAGGAAGTTTTTAGTGGTGCGGAGACTCGTACGGTCCGCGTTCCACAGTTTCCCGATGATTGTGTACAAGATTGAGATATGAATAAAATTATAACCCAAGTTTGTTTCGTTCAGACAAAGACATTAATTCCATCACGAGTCCCAGGCAAACTCAATAAATATGAACGTTGTTTGAAATGCTGGTTACACGGGATTCCACGTCACTCAAGACATGGGATAAAACAGAACGTCTTTTGTTTTTGATTTTTAATATCAACAAAGTCTTTGCTAGAACGGAAAATAGACAATTTAGTTGTTATCAAATAATCCCGCCACCTTAATCAAGTAGTTTCAAATCGGGTATAGGAGATTCTCTGTATATTTGAAATATCTTGAGGGTATTTTAATACATCTCGCCGCTATTCTGAGGAAACGTAGGCTACGGTAGAATGTTTAAGCCTAATCAAGACAAGATTTAAGTGCAGAGACAATAATACAAACCTGCAACTTGCCGACACAGAGCCTAATATGATAGGAATTAGGTAATAATCTTTCATAAACGGCTTGTTAACCACGGTAAGCTAACATTGCTAATAGTAATAACAGCATCTCTCTGGCGATCCACTTGGACGTTCCTATCACTATATAGTATATAGCAGATATTCTATCAAAAGTTTTTGATCATTCCTTGTGTAATCATAGAGCAGCCGTATACCTTTCCACAGAGCGGACTTACAGCGTTATTTTGTTTTACGCCCTGTAGAATGACATTTATAGGTAATTCAGTTAAATCCAATTCCAGCGACGCGTACGACACTAGTGCGTAGAACATTAATGAAAACAGGTCAAAGTGAAATATGTCCACCAAAAAATGACACATTCCAGCAACGCGATGTGATTGATGCAAGGAATGTCGTTGGACATTCCACGCGATATTTTCATTTCGGTCTGCGATGTTTATGAGCACGTATTCAACAGACGCAATGTTTTATGTCATAATTAAAATATTTAACAAGAGAAAAATAGCTTTACCTTTGTCGGCGTGGGAAAGGCATGTTAATGAAACTTTTTACATGAAACGGTAAGGCATTTGAAAAATAGCAGCAATTAACGTTGGAAACGGAGGAAACATTAATTCAAGTCCAAAGTATACATTGTTTAAAAAGAATGAAATGATGACGTTTACCAAAACCTGGACAGATGAGATATCCCCGTCTGTGATGGTTGAGGCAGAGCTTGGACGGTGTTTAGTGACGGCGATGCTTCTAATAATGGTGTAACAGGTACGTGGATTAAGCCCATGTGCCCAGGAGAGTGATGGGTTTGAGCGGAGGGGGGTATGTCCAGTATGTCCAGCAACGGAACAAAAACTACAGAGCGATTGCGTTGAAACAATCATCTGAATACAGTGAAAAATGTGGTTTGAAAGCACGTACGCACACGTACATATCCCAAGCCGGGAGAAATGTATAACACAATCATTGTTATACTATATGTTTTATGCTAATAGCTGTATGGATATAGTATATAGTGCACATGGAGAGATAGCGATAGTAATTAGCATTTGCCACGATTGGAGATACTGAAGATATAACGCAACACCAGTATAGACACGGAGGATATGGGTTCGATCCAAAGTCGGGACTTTTTTAATTCAAATAATGTTTTATATATTTCATTTTCACGTTTACCGTGTCCAATGAGGCAATGATTGATTAAACGTTTGACTATAAAACGTAGAATAAGCTCCTGTAATGTATGTAGGTATGTAGGATCGGGAGATGTAACACTACTGTGGCTTTGTGACTTCACAATATCACAATACAGGCTGTAACATAATATTAATGGGTCGCTCAGACAAGTATAGCAGCAACAGCACAAGCAGCAGAAATGCTAAATTACGTTCACAATTATTGATAACAAGATACGATAATATTATTAATAACAATAATAGGTAATACAAATGATAACAAAAATACATACTGAAACTCAGATATCCGAAAATTCAAATCTCTAAAATGCCTGTTGGTATATTTTGAATGTACTTTAAAAACTTTCCAAAGAAAATAACCCCGACTGTACTGTACACACTAATTGGATTAGGTTGCTGTAATCAAGTACCCAAGGCTTCTATTGTGTATAGGACTGCCTTCCTGGATAATGATATAAGAACGAAAACCAATGCAATCAACCATAATCACTATTATATATTAATGATTCAGATTATAAATGATTCCTTAAGTTCACTGCGTTTTTATTTGGCATAGTTTTCTATGTAATTAAAATATCGTTTCTATTAATTTTCATAACTTTTCTAATGGCCCCGGTCGTAATTACTTCTAATTATTAATTACGTAACAGCAAACGAGGCGTGTTTTATGTTTAAACTTCGTAAGATCTTACTTCCTTTTTGCTATGGGCATTAATAAATGGGGCAGACACAAACTTAACACTAGTACATTATACTGTAATAATTACTCCTCGCTACCACAGAACCACAGACAAACACGTACACTGGAGCGCATACAGTAGTTCACAACTTTCAAGATAACTGTGGAATAGGAACGAAGTTCGTGTTTGGTGTTTGGAACGAAAAAGGAATACAACCTATGAATGAGTTCTTCAGATGGTTAGTTGGACAATACCGAAATATATTTGGGCTAGGTTTCTTGAGTACGTTCCTAACCGTGGGCTATTATTTGGCATCGCCCCACTTGTCTTGAGGCTACACATACTATCAACAATACATAACAACATCTCCTAATAATTATGAATATAAATCTGAACATAAGTGGGTGGAAGTGAAGATACTTATTTCATTATAATGGCACTCCCACGACATGTGAGTAATGTGTACGTGCAATATGAGTGGTGAGCTTTTAAATAAAACGGTATATTTCAGCCAAAGAAGATAACAGAGACGAATAACGATGGTTAGCGACGTATGATCAGGTCAGAAGAACGCCGGGAAGTATAACAACATAATGGCGTAAGTCAAGGAGAAGTAAAAACGAAGATATATTTGCGGACAGATTTGCACAAAACTACGTAGTAGCACTTCATTATGCAAAGAGATAAAGATTCTAATTGTAAGAACGATGTAAACAATAGACATGGCAAAGACGAAAACGCGTGCGTGTGTTTTTTTATATCTAATACAAGCCTTCTACATGTTCTTACATTGTAACATTTATGTATCTTTATCGAAACCCTAGTAATACGAAAGGTATAAGATGTCCCACCATAGCCGATGACCACCTGCGTAACCTTCGTCCGCTTACTGAGCCCCCCACCATGAATTATAGACTGAGTGTATCGGAAGCGTCGGGTAGACCTGACATTTACACGTATGTCCAGCGTCGCGACGCCTGGCTTTTATTCCTCCTATGGCGGCTGAATTCAGAACGAGAAGACGCTGGAAATAAATTGACAATTTTGTTTTACTATTATAGATAGAGTTGGACTGAGTCACATGTTTACCACCGTTTGAAAAGAACACGTATCCTGCGATCCACAGCTCCCTGGGGGGTATTGCAGTCGTGGGCAGGAGAAAATTGTTGTTTATTAGCTAACATTGCATTTTCTTTCAGTTGTACTACTTGTCTAGAGCCGATAAATGCGTCGTACAGTGTAATTGAATCACAACTACTCTGAAAGTTTGTTCGCGCACATTTATTGAGTGAGATAGAACGAGAGAACGTGATGTTTTGTTGGCAGACGTGTGTTTGGAGTCCTCAGAGGGTGAAGGAAAGGAACAGATTGAATCAAAGCGTGTTGTCTCTACTTGTAGCTTGTGTAGTGACGTGTAGAGGGGGTGAGTATTATCATGGGAAACACGTGCACGTGCCATGTGAGTTGTTCGGTAATTTATAGTTTTTAAATACCGGTAAATTACAATGAGTAGATTACCGCAAGTTAAGATGAATCACAATACATGGTGGAGAAATCCCTTTGAGGTTTTGGTTTCTGTTCCTTGAGCAATGTTTTATTTCGAGGTTTCCGTAAGTAGTGAGTTTTGTGAAGTGATTTTGAGATCACGCTACGTTTCACGGACACAAGCTCGCATTATTTTTAATTTTAAACATTGACGGTAATTCCACATCATTACATGAGCTGACTAGTACTAATATATCCACACATGTAAAGAAGGAGTAAGGAGAGGTTCATAGACCTGAAGGTCAGGTAGGAACCCCAGAGGGATACGAAGGAAGGTAGCATGGATTGCGTCGATTGGAATTATTATGAAAAATAAGAGGCATGCCAAGATTAATCAGCAAGAGTAGCTTGACATATGAACAGGTGCACACGGGTCTATAGGAAGCATGGAATGTGTGGAGGATAGGTGTGCCTAAAGACAACTTATTACCCAGTTATGTGTTGTATATTTTTAGCCGGATTAAGCTACGAAGTTGTCGTAAATAAATACTGGATTTATTTGGAGAACACACTATACTATTCTTCTTAATTATAATCTCAACTTGGTGATAATGGTGGTTTCCAGCTACCGTTTAGATCGATCACATTTTGTTGATACATTTCATTCAAGCTACGATTTAAATTTCCTGGATGCCCCAACCAACGTTCTGAACCTGTTGCTTCAAAACTGATTAATAATCTTAATTGAAAATTGCCGTTTTCAATTACGAAAGACTATTTACTTAAGTTGACGCTGCAAGATGAGTTAAACACAGAGGACCAGTTTTTGTGAGACTGAACCTTCTGCTTTGATGGCGCTTTGAACCAGTACAGGCCAGCGCAAGTTGAACAAAACTCCACAAAAAAAAACGCATTTATGTTTACTTCGTGTTTGTAATTCCATAGAAAAATAAATAAACGTTGAGTAAAAACTCCATTAATCTGTGTCTGCATCGCCAAATGTGATACCCACCTGTTACAACCCACGCACAGCACAGAAAACATGTAAAACCAGAAAAAGACCACATAATTTCACAAAAGTTACACAACTTATTGTGTCAAGCAGCAACAAAAGTCTTCCGATCCGATCGAGGCTTGAAACGAGTTTAGCCCCCCCATAACGTGTGCGCTGTTTTTTTTTTCGGTGCAGATTTTTTACAAATTATGCCCGGTTCGCGCCCACACCTCGGCTTGGAGTTGGTTAGGTACGCCTTGTGCGGGCGGGTAGACGGAACAACAACTACAACTTGGCCGGTTGCAACTTGTATTACTATTGTTACTCACTAGAATTGATCGCTGACAAACAAAGCCAGAGGTTTTGAGCTCTTACTATAAATTTAAAGGAATGGTGTACTTTCGAATGTAGCTTTTTGAAATTCTCCGGTAAGTAAGAAATGATTCATTGCAAATTCCAAACTGCAAATCATACCGGAAGGAAGTAACTATCAAATTGACTGTTTCGTAGACCGTAACCTAATAAATTATTTGCGAACAAAACCGTTATTGGGATGTTTTATATGCATAATTTAAAATATCGAAAATTAGTGAATCTTTGAACTCATGAATATTATCATGAATATTACATCATGAATATTACAAAGCTTAAAATAATAAAAACTATCACCGTCCAGAACCTAACGATGAGGCTCAACGACTTCGAGATATTGTTCAGAAGTCAATTAACTTTATTTTCATGACAATATTTAGCAGTTAATATATTGTCTATTGTTATTTAAACTAAAACTGTACTGCCGACTCCACCATGCACGGTCGCTGGAGAGGAGCAATCAACTTTATATTACTAGTACGGGAACTGAAGTGAGAAGAAATTATTGCGACCGAGGAAGATAATGAAAGTAGATTTATTACCCTGTATCCAATTAATAACCCAAGTGTGGTATTGAAATAGTAATAACAGTAATTTATTATAAAGATAAATTATGTGATTAACAAAATGACATGAAATGAAATTTCCTCTTACATCTAGTCTGGTTCGTTTCACGCAATTGAACACCATTTATTCAGTAAAATCATATATTATTTGTTATCTCAATCGCATTTCTATGTAGGTTAGTTGTGTACCTTTAGCATCTCTCGCTAATGCAAATTATCTCTACAATTTTGGATGGATTTGGAACTTCTTTGGTTTACCTTGGGGGCCCACAAAACTTGATAGCAAAACCACTATACCAACCAGTGAATATTATAACTGCCTTAGGCGTACTTATAGTTAGCAATTAGCAAATATTCAGCTCAGTCGAAGTACTACGTAGATCAAGTTTCGAATGTAAGGGGAAGAGACCCAAAACGTTTAGTAAACCAGCCATAGTCACGGATAAACAGTTAAACGGCAGCCAAGAATAGAAATGTGATGGAATGGAAACAGCTCAGTGTGTAGTTCTTTATTCTCAATAACGTTGCACGTTATTACAGATTTATCAGGGTTTACGATCGTTAACCATTACGAAGTAGGACATTATTTCTAGCATCATCTCTCCAAGCGATAAGTTATCAATTATATTAGGAATTGTAATACTTTTATAACATCAATAACAATAACAATATAATAACTAAGAAGTATCTATAGTATAGTGGTAAGGTTCAATCTGGGTGTGTGTTGACCACGTCTACAAATTGAATGTATTAAATCGCTATTATGTGTTCTATATATATTTGCGAAAGTCAACGAGTACGACTTTTAACCATACTCGGTGATTACATTAAAAATCAATCATATCATGTCACATTTCACCTACAGCAATCTCAAGTATGCACCTGGAATACGAAGCCAGAGAGACGGCATTCATAACGCGTCTCTCAGATGAAGCAATTACATAACATGGCGCTAAACGTAACAGTCCAACGAGCCCAATCATTGGACTCGTACGCATGCAGGTCTACCTAGAAGCTTGGTTTCCCTCATAACCTCAGGGGGGTACACTAATTCATGGGCTAACTTCGGGATGATAGGTTGGTTTTGAGCAACTGTCTTTTCTGGTAGGTAGGCAGGCATTTTATGTTGGTTTCACTTTATTACTGAGCGCTAAAAAACAAAACAAGTGACTACTGGTTCTCCTTGAGCGCCGAGCCAAGTCTTGTCAGCTAGTTCTTATGGTTGCTTCATTACAAGTGTTATGGTCGGAGGCGGGCGAGCTGGCTGGGAGGTGGTGGGACTGGGCTACGCAGCCGCCCCTCCCTGGAAACCGCATCCGTCCTCTTCACAACACATAATTAAAACTAATTAAAATTACAGAATCAATTCGTTTTGGATTTGATTTGAAAGATACGGTGCTAAGAGCTTTACCACCTGGAGTTTAAAAAAACGTTGTTGTAACGCAACTATTATCTGAAACTCCGTGGAGATGTGAAATTGATGTGAATGAGCCTTTGAAAAATTATCTTTAGAATATACTGTACAAGACATACGCTTATCTTTGTAGCATGATGACATTAATATTGAGCTCCAGGGAAATTAATAAGCTTATATACAAGAAACGAAATACAAAACACAATATAGCCAGAACACTGTAATTTATCTCAAGGGCCGTGTATTTTATCAACCTTGTGTGCGTACTTCACGTTAGGCGCGTAACACACAGGAGACAACACGCATTATACACGGTGGCGTGTGAGTGTGATAATCCCAAGCTAAACTAACATCAGACGTAGCATACAAGGTAGCAAAGATGTGTTTATACTATAGCATTGTGTTAGCTTGCATGGTACAGATTTCAAACGAAATGATAAATAAAAATTACAATACAAAAAATATTAACTCTAGAACATAACGAGCTTAAAATATTCTGCAGTCGTGACCTCTCGCGGCGGTTCTCTTAACTAAACGTAAACGAGCAATCAGTGCAGCCAACACTACGGGGCACGGATGAACCGTCATGGTTATGACTGTCAATGACTCCCATTAAGACAGGCATAGCAGAGAAAGACGAGATATTAATGATACGACAGACGACACATCTTTCTTTATATTGAAATAACTGAACCAATTGTTGGATAAACTTGGGGGGGGGGGGGGGAATTATTTTTTAAGAACTAACCAGCAATTATAAAAACTCAAACACAAACTGAAATTCCAATTCGTTCAAATCTAAGTTGGGGTTGCATTTTTGAATATCTGTTTTTTTTTTTTTAATCACATTTCTAGATATTTTGCAGCTAGTTTGACGCTGCAAGGCCCTGATCCCTGCAATTTCCGATCGGCTGCTCAGTTCGTTATCAATCAGCCCCCGAAATAAGACTATTAACTATCTGTAATGATATCAGTTTCAGTACCGTACTCAACGTCTCAATACTATAACTACTTTTATTCCCGCGGACGAACCAATAAATTCAAATTCTATAAACCTGTTTCCACTTCTGACGTGTACGGTGGATGTCTGTTGCTGCAATGCAACAACCTCTACTTTTACAAATACCTTCACATTACTGAGCTCGTGTTCAAGCGGCGTGGCTGACTTACCGGCCTTTGTCTCACAAGATAGATTCATCGTTCTATGGAATTGTGTGAATCACTGCTGCATCTAAATAGTAACACTCATATTTGAAACTACATCGGATTTCCTCCTCTATTTTAAATGGATTATTTTAAATCGTGTCACGTTTCTGCGCGAGCTGTGAATGAATACCTCACAGGCGAAACACTAACACTTCGACACTGCACTGATTTCAAAGTAAAATTATGATGCACAAAACCGCGATCTCCCCCCACAGCTATTCCTAGCACGCTAATGGTTAGAATTGAAACATACCACGGTGGATTGAATACCCCACTTTACAACAAAAGCTCGACAATGTATTCTAGAGGGATTTCTATTATGCAGCACGACGCATTGATAAATGCTATGCACATTTCCAACCATTACGAGGTCATTCGAGCATTATAATTGTATTTATGACATTGCGTCTCGTTCGTCATTGCATTCACGTCGTGGCTATGATATTCCCTTAAATACAGACTCTGACACCTTTCACTAGCGACGATATAATTTACACCCATCTTGTTGTTTAGCTCACATCACTCATTGTTATGCGGGTTTTTATATGCATAGAATATAATAGGAACTATATTCTTATTGTTATTTTGTTAAAATTTGTACCTAGTATGTAGTTTACAAGATTGTGAAATGCCATTAAATATAATTAAGAAAATATGTTAGATTAAATAATGCATTGTACATTGAATTAATTAATAATAATAATATAATGTAACCTAACTTCGTTTCTGTGTACGGACGGGATCGACTATAATGCATGTATACACGTAGTTGTCTAGAACTTAGCTCGAGCCCTTTAAACTAATAAGCGATGCGACCATGCCAATACAAAATTAGCAGTAAAGTCATAATGAGCCCTCTTACCACTAACTGAACCAACACAAGCAGTTGGTTAACTTTAGGAAAGTACCTGAAGCACCTCTGAGATACAAGATCCCCCAAATGTAAATAGTTCAACTTCAATAGCTGCAATGCGGTGCCCTATGTCCGATATACAACGTGTTATGGGCACATTTATACGCAGGTTAACCTATACACAGCCCACCCCCTACTTCTAATGGATATAAGTTTACACAATGTAAGTTACGTTAATGACAAGCTGGGATACACGCACGCATGCTGCTATACTTCTTATACGGCCTCTCTCACAGTATATTGAAGTACCTCCCCACGCAACGTAGATCAGTAAAACACAGGTTTATGGCTAAACTTCACAGCCTCGTTGGAAAGTCGATTAAAACTTAAATGCCTAATCGTTCATATACCGAAAAAGCCCCTGTGCTGAGGCATCTGCCTTACCTTACGCACATCCGACAAGAGGAAGCTTAACTTTCTTACACCTAAAAACTGTCCCGGGTTTTTTCCTCCCGGGACAATTTCCCGTGCGTTGTTTTCTTTACGACTAAAAGCCCGTTTGAGATATCGTAAACTAGCTGAGTTATATAAATCTGATGTTGTTGTCTTCATTTCAAATTGCATTGCACTTTCACTTTTATTTTCAGGAGATTTGATTTAATTTTTTTCTCTCTAAATTTTTGTGTAGCTTTATGTACTCGATGGAATTTTTTTAAGTCAATGTATACCTAGGTATGAATGTAATGAGACGGGACAAATTATGTACACAAATATTTACTTGCGCCAGAGTCGATAAAGAAGTTATCTACCTGAAAAACTTCTGTATCGAGTTGTTTAGAGTTTTTGATGTTCATAAATGTCGCTGGTCCTCAATTATATCCCACATATTCTCGAGTAGCACAGAACAAGAACATTTTATAAGACCTTTGCATTACTTCATAAGGTAATTAGGATTGTTAGAGCGCGCAACGAAGCTCATCGAGACAATGGCTGAGTAACACAAGGCTATACAAGGAACGTTAGGCCTAAAAAGCATTCGAGTGATTGAACACATAGGAGGGTATGTTCGGGGTTGGATCATCGTGGAAGGTATATTATTGGGGCATATGCTTGGATGCCTCCTGATTTAAAAGAGGCCAACAAAAAAGAAAATAAAGGATGAAAGAGATAACCCCGTAGCTTCCTATATGCGTTTCTTGGAGCAGAAGAAGAGCTGGCACAAATCTCAAAAGAATACCTTGTATTCAAGGGTTGGCTACATTGTTGCCTGTCTAAGACAGGGTATACAAAATGTCCTTATTACTTCCACAGTTTATTTGGAACCGCTGATGAAAACAAAATGTCGTGTCTTTGTTCGGAGAAGAAGTTTAAGTAAAATTAATTTAAAAATATATTAATGTTGTTGAGAAGTACTTTTGGCATAAAGATGTCACGATTTAATCAATCATTTGTAAGAGATCAACTCGTAGACCTACTTCCCATGGCAGAGAATGGCTCAATGCACAGTGGGCCCCATACTGTGGGGGTGGTACACGGCTACACGGCTACACTGTCGCTGCTCCTTTCATATTTGCCAAGTTTTATTTCCTTTCTTACAAATTGCAACCAAGCAATTAACTTTAAGAAACCTGTTACGCCAGCATTTTTGTTTTTTCGCTGTTAATTTTTTGTGTTTGCGACGTGGACGAACTTCAATAAAACTTTTTAAATTTTAAACTAAATTTGTGTTAAAACTTAAAAGTACACAATATATTTTCTGTGAGACCAACTTTCGCACTACATCTATGAATTTTGTGTATTTTTAACTCGAGCATATTATGTTATTGATAACTATAAATATAATGGAGCACCAATTTCAACCTTCGTCTCTTGAATGGACACAGATAATGGAACACTTTGCACTCTTGGCGAGGATCGAGACTGTTTCAGTTGACTGACACCATCATCCATCGATCGATCACTCGTACGACTCGATTCGTATTGTTCCAGCCCAGCCCAAGCAGAGGGGTCTGAGAATATCAGCCCGCTGCAAATTACCCATGCAAGAGCGACCCATTCAATACGGTCCGCACCGTATCAACTGCTACAACCGACAATTCATCATTGTTGTAGATAGATAGCTAAATGGCAATTCATCAATGTAGCCCAATTACGTGTGCTCCATTTACTCCTTGATATCCTCAAGAGATGGCCATGTATCTGATCCAGGCTGTGAGGTGTGATGAAAAGCGGGAAAGCGATCGCACTTGATTTTCTTTGAAGCAATTCTGCTTCGAAGTAGTCTGCTATTTTGAAGATGCTGTTTACAAACTGGTGCCGAAGCATTCCTCCCAGGACGTTGCAAATTGCACTTTTTACGGTGCGATGCGCCGGCCACCAGATGGGTTTTACCTTCACGGTGAATAATCCTTCTCCAGGTAGGTTCTTGTGAATCATCCCTCGTTAAACTGGAAGGCGTGATCTCATTCCGTAGATCTTGCAATTTTAAATGACGAAACACATAAAAGGGTGAACGCATAAAAGTTGTAACTGCCGACAAATCAACAAGAATTATTTTACGAAATGCATTAATGTATAGAAGCACAATGGCGGGAAAAATTGAAGAAGAATAAACAAACCCATTTCAATACCTCGACCACTGCCTCGACGATTGGACCGTAAGTGATCGCGGTATTTTCCCAGTAGAGAGGTGAGACCATAGCAGCCATCTTTGGTGCGATCCTCTTCAGGTTCACCACATCCGGACGGGTAGAATATAATTATTCTATATCTGAATTCTGAGGTCTTATCATCTTCAGTTATAAACAATTAATTACAATTTTCAATGATGTTTTAATATGATGTATTTATTCTTCATACTTCATACTCCATTGAAATGGGCTTTAAATAACGTTTACTTCCAATTATGTAACCTTACATCCTCAACATAAAGTTAAGAACTAATTAATGACATGATTATTATCAGTCTAAAAATAATAGTAATCAATCGTGCTTCCCATAGACTAAAATAACACTTTTTAAAATATTGACAACTTGTTGTTCCAAACAATTAAAATGCTATACATTGTGTGCAGTAAAAGAACAAACCTGCAGTTTGCTGCCAGTTGTATAGACATCACGCTTACAGAACACGAGTGACGTAATGTTCAAACAGAAGGATGGATGGATGTACTGAGCCTTTCTCCCTGTGTTTAGTGCATTGCTTCATAGCGGCCAGAGCTATAATCAATCAACTTAATTTACGTTTGACCTAAGACTTACAGTGAGTTATTTTGTTAATTTGTAGACGGGTAAACTCTAAAGGCCTACAACAGTTTTGATCAATATCGTAGCTGGTTTTGAAAGTAAGCCAGAACAAAATAG
Source organism: Isoperla grammatica (assembly GCA_945910005.1). NCBI lineage: Eukaryota > Metazoa > Arthropoda > Insecta > Plecoptera > Perlodidae > Isoperla > Isoperla grammatica. The sequence continues at coordinate 3,510,346 of OX246739.1, read as the reverse complement.
GCCGGTAAACGAGTAAATCACTACAGCTTGCGAAAGGGCAAGCCTAGTTTGGGCAGGGTTTGTTGGTTGTATCGATTTTGCGACAGCTTTATGAAAGATTGTGGATGCTGTGTACGCATGGAGTGTGTTTGCTATGTATCGCGTATTATAGTTGCGAGCAAGTTATCTTGCAACAGAAGCGCAGCCACTCTGTTAATAGGAAGCTTGCAAAAATGAGTGCTTTCATTACGGGCGTTTACACAAGCTACATGGCGTCATCACAGAACATGGCACAACAATATACATCGCTACTAATGATGGTTCAGCTGACAGTCAATCAAATATAACATAGACTCGTTCTAGCAAGTACATGATAACAAGACATGAGACTTCGATTTTATACGGCACATTGATTCACTTCCAGCTTTGTTGTTTTAGAAATAGTGCACAAATAGTGTAAAGACAGATATCATAGAACATAAGTTCGAATTTGGTTGTGTTAAAAACTTAAAACGAAATGCGGGCGTTATGGTGTACTCAAACCATAACGCCCGCATATATGCAGAATAATGCAAAGTTCTGGGTATTATGCATGCATGAAGTTGAAACCAAGCAAGTCAACAACACTAGCTAAGTACGGCATGTAATTTTGTGTACTTTTTATTAATAATACACTAAAGAAAAAATGTTATGCGTTACCTTAAAAACAGACAAAGCATCATCAGAATATAGGGCTTCCACTTTACAATCGATTCCCATCAGTGTCCGTGTTTTGTGTCCACGAGTATACGCTATTAACTTGGTCGTTTAACTTTAAGAAACCTAATGAACTATTCACATGCCTACCTCTAGTACCGTTGCCAATCAGCCAATCGCACAAAAAGGAGTGCCTATATGCACTGCATAATAGATTTGGTGGGTTTGGCACTCTACTCTAGAAATTAACATCACTGACGTATTTTAATCAATTTTCAGCGAGGCTAAATTGAAATATTTCCCCCAAGATATAAATCACCATATAAGAAACCTATTCGTTATGTCTTCGATGACATTTTTCAATAGACGTTGTGTTGGTACAGATATTGATCAGCCTCGAACAATATTTCACTTTTTACTATGCTGTGCCCGCTCGCGCCTAGACCCGATACAGCTTAATCTTTTCCCTGCCTTTCCGGTATAATTTATAGGTCAGGTTTACCTTGATTTCGTATGAATGGTATCAGAAGGCGAGGAAATTTCTTTTTTGACTCACTTGTTACCTTGTTTAAGTGTATTTTATTTTTATGTTTGGATCTTCTGCCTGGCTCGGTGTGTTACAAATATCTATCGAAATGTTATAAGTGGGAAACGCTTACTGTCAAATGTATCTGTACAAGTCCAAGCTACATTAAACATAGGGTCTACGTAAAGACCAATTCAACCGTCGGGTTATCACAATACCCACCTTAAAAATAAACTGTTCTCTGCCGCTTAAATGCGACTTAACTTCCGGTAACAAGGACAGATTACGATATCTAAAACCAAGAAACACACTTAAGACGTTTTACAGTGTAACATCATTGGTCTCTACTCTATACTATACGCACGGCAAGCGGGTGTGGTGATGATGAGGGGGGGGGGGGGGGGGTAAGAGAGAGAACTGGCCATGCAATCAGTATGCGCGGGTTCGTGTGTGTAAATACAGTTATACAAGCAGAAGGGCCCAAGGCAACACTGTAGACAATGACAAAGTGACAGCTAATTATGTTGTTTCTGATTTAGACACGGGTTCATTTTTGTGTTATCATTTTTATTATTTACTAGACAGGAATGCTACTGACTGACGGCTACAGACTACTGTGGGAATAATGTGAACACAAGGGCGTTGTTTTTGACAGTGTTTCTCTACTAAAGCGTTATAACACAGAAAGCAGAACTTTTCACTAGTTAAACCAGAGCGCTAAATTTAATCCATAGTAACACGAACCAAACAATACAGTAAATCAAAAAAATAAATGCACGGACATGTAAGAAATGCTCGCAAAAGAATACTAAAAAATGTGTAATTATTGTTTACTACTGTTTAACCATTGACCCTGGGTTATTGGGGGACATTTCGTTATAGGTATTACTTTGATCTTACACTCACGCGGTGGCAATGTTGGATTGCTGAGCGTATATACGTATTACCATATAATCTTTGGTATTACTATAGTAGGACATTCACTGAGGAGAAGCGTTTGACAGTAATGTATCGAGATGGCTAGACAGAATGTTCCTGTTATTTTCATCACATCACTGCGTTGTAATTGCTTTGGGAAAGGGTGGATTCCACAGACAGACAGAGGGCGTTTATATATATAACGCAAGAAATAACCAATTAATCAACGTAGATACATCCCCTCATCACAAGGGAAGGAAAGATTTCCCTAGGCATAGAACAACATATCACGCAATTGAAAACGAAAAAGCGCAAAAGAATATATGTATATAACTGTCTGGTTATTAAATTGTGTACTTGGTCGAGAAAATGACAAACAAATGTATTCAGTCTGAACAAGGATGAAACAGAATCATGGCCCAAGGCATTAGAGAGTACGTTCTGTCTAAATTAGATTATTACGGAGGAAAATACAACAAGCACATTGGAAGACGTTTTCACCGCTAGTGTGTTGTCACTTGTCACCTTATCATAGCATGTTGTGAACCTTAGCGCTATCATGCGCAGTAGTCAATACCGGAAGCAGGTTGGTGTCAGGTACATGTTACAACTTCCGTAAACTTTTAGGCAGTTTGAGAGTAAGAAGTTAATAATCTAACTCCAACTGGGAGTCGAACCGAGGCCAGTACGCATCTTTATTCACTACCTACGCTGATCAGACAAAGTTATAATTGTTGTCTTTCATACTAAACGAATTTAAATACTTTGTGCTAATAGAAAGGAAACTTATTTCTACTCATAACGGCCATTGCCTCATAACAATCCTAATTAAACGACAACACGAGAGAAATACAAACCATAGATTTTTCAGAAATTCGGAATAACTCGTCTTTACTGGGCCGTACAAAAAAGTATAACAACTTCCATCACAATTCCGAACAGCGTTGATAAGAGTTAAATCAGCTGGTGAGACCTACATTATAATGATTGGATTATAAATGATGATTGAGGACATGTTTTACATAAGTGCAACATTTATTAGGAATTGTCTGGCTGAGCACGAGGTTAGTTACCAGAGGTGTCTAGTATATATATATATATATATATATATATATGAAATAATAGGTTCTCGGGTTGCTGTCCACGTTGCTTGCTCTCTTGAGACTGGTTGCTGGCCCAGAAATGGGCCATTGTCATTGTCTCGACGTTTCGGCAAAATCGCATTTGCCATCTTCAGGATAATTCGTTGGCTGAGAACCGAAAAATCCCCTCCCGATTTTCGGTTCTCAGCCAACGAATCATCCTGAAGATGGCAAATGCGATTTTGCCGAAACGTCGAGACAATGACAATGGCCCATTTCTGGGCCAGCAACCAGTCTCAAGAGAGCAAGCAACGTGGACAGCAACCCGAGAACCTATTATTTCATCTTCTTCAGTCCGCGAAAACCTACAGAATAACACATATATATATATATATATATATATATATACGCTTATATTACTGCAGCTGTAAATAATACAAATGCAGGCTATCTACCATTCACAACAATGAAACGATTCTCCGCATGAATTCACATTATACGTTTTTATTGTTGGTTCTTTTGTTTGTTTTAATGAAATACATCTCATTATACTTGGTTTCCCTTTACAAATAATGTAATTCAGTCTGTTGCAGAGGAAGTAATCATGTCGGATCATTCAGGTAACAATGTCAAGTGCAACAGAGGGGAGAGGAGAGGTATGATTATACACGTGGTCATGTGCAAGGTCACAATTAACACAGCCGGGAGGTCGCGGGTTCCTTTCTGGCCACCGGCAATCCTGACTCCTAGGTTGTTCTCAGAAAAATAGGCGAATGCTGGGATTGATTCCTACTAACAGACCTCGGACATTCCTTACAAGCAACCTTAACACCGCAAGACAGGGGCAAATTATAATTTAAACAGGCATTATGAGGCATACACTCCAACAATGTTTTATAGCATGCCCTTAAGTTATATAAATAAAGTTGTTTTAAACAGAGTGAGAATAAAAGTAACGCGTTGTTTCGTAGTTCAGACATAAAACCTGATTAACTGTCAAGGAAACTTTTAGTTCACGAGGAAAATCCAATTAGAAACAAATGAAATATTTAAAGCAGAAACGCCCTCTATGGTTGTAACCAATGGTTACTGTGTATTTTTGACATCGGCACGCGCAGATAGTCATGACAATATTAAATAAATACAAAAACGAGTAAACTTGCGTTTAACACTTTTCAATCAGAATGAAAATAGATTCTTCATTCTGAAATATTAGACCGACAACTCGCATTGTGCATCCCTCGTATGATTGGATATATATCCTGTATGTCCTTAATACCCGGTCACATAATAAAACTCGGTTTTGATAATTCAGTCTCAACAGGTAAGTCTTTCCGTTGCACAATATACTCTTTCTATTTTTACCTTCGAAAGAAACATAATCCTCCCTGAGGGGCATTAGGGCCCACAGCACAGAACAGCACAGCCTGTAATACGAGATCAATAAGCCAATCACCTCCGAGCTATGATCACATGGCCAGTCAGGCCCCAGGGAGCCGCAGGCAGCCAATATTAAGTAGCCATTACGTCATAGCCCAACAGTTACTGCAGTTCCACGCGGACATCTCAGAAGATTGAAACCAACAATTAGCCTTACTTACTATTCGAGTAAACCGAGCAAATCTAGCACAATGTGAGCACAACTAGAATCAGTAAACATGATCGCTCTTTAATGTGTAATTTTACAAGCTATAGCAAGAAATCTATTGTTCAGTTGAATCAGTTCAGGTCTCTTATATTAAATAATATCAAATACTAGATAATGCCAAATAGCATACACAGTATATATTAAAATATATAAATGTCAATGCATGCATTGTAGGATGTAATAGTTTGTTTAGGGATGTATACATAATAATACATCTGTCACGAAAATCTATGTAAACATATTTAGGCCTATGTATATTCCTTCGTATCTTTGCGATGATGATTTGTAATAGAACAATAGTTAGATGAAGCTAAGGGACATATTAATAAAATACAAGGCTGAGACAGCTCGGACATATAAGAGAAAGGAGGAGGGGAAGGTTACCGAGAAAATGAATACAATAATGATAACGGGCGATGTCGATGCAGAGAAGAGACGGAAGAGACGGAGGAAGAAGAAGAGGAAAAAGAATAGGAAGAAGAGGGGAGAACACATGTGGGAAGAGCTGGAGGGAAGAATATGACACATATGCCAACCCTGCGAGGCAGGAAATGGTGAAGGCTGACGATGATTAATTACCGTTATCGTGCTTAAACCCCTACAACTAAAACATATTACTACAAATTAAAGATAAACCCTACTTCTCGCAATAGTTTTGTCATCTATCCCCATCAGAATTAATTTTAAACCAATATCAAAGTTATTTGCCGGAAACTAAGTTATAATCTGACAGCTACATTATTATAATCATGACTTGGCACTTTGGATGCTATATTTCTCGAATCTCAAATTCGACAACTGTAATTTTGCTGTCTTGACAAAAGACTCCAATTTAGTAATAACTAATTGACCCGATTTATGTTTCCGGGCACAAGAAATTGGAAGATTTAATTAACAATGTAGAACACATAGGAAACAAGAATAAAGCGAGCAGAAGCGTGATTTTCTTAAGTTGCAAGACTGCTTCTTCTTAGTGATCGATTCCTGGTTTGGTCAGCACACTTTAAGGACATATAAGAAACTGTATAAACTTACCTCCTTGGAACATCAATCCTGACAATTCAGTGGGTGTATATTTGTGTCTATAATAAAATATTACAAAAAGTTAATCAAGCTTTGCTAATGTTAAGTATTGCTAATGGAAGGACATTATGGTAAGCTTAAGCCGAGTACCGTTTATTTATCATCACTATCATAAATTTAAGTAATTACTCGGATTTACAAAAGGCAAGACAATTAATTCCTCTCAGTTCCGCAGACATTTCTGATCTCTTTCGGCCGAAACCCATTAGGCTCCCATAATTATTTCGGGTCTGTCTCGCCCCGAGTTGGCAGCCACCCACCCACGCCGCGGTGGTCAATCAGTTGGTCGTTACACAAGCCATGCAACAGACGTTTACAGTTTACCCACCGTCTAGACTCTAGACCGAGTTCCCATTCCATGAACTATGTGCGTGTAGAACAAACACCTGCAGTAACAAACAATGTCCAACACTCCGGGCAATTAGATGGTTGATTGAGGTGTAATATTCTTCCACTGAATTCATAATCCATATTTCGATATCCGCAGAGGACATCGTGGATGTGCAACTTAACCTGTCTTGGAAGATGTAAGTTCTACCGAGATTTGATGATGATTATTGTCGTTGAACGACGCTCATCTCGTACGACAGGCAGAGCTCTCTACCCCGAGCCAGATGGGGACGAAATTTGAAATACTTATATGGCCTACTTCAGTCAGTAAACGAGGATACTTTTGACCCCTGAACTAAAGCATCCTGCAAAAAAAATACTGTTTACTCGGAGAACACCACAGAATAAGAATAGCGGTCTCTTTTTTTCTCAGTCCTGCCAACGTTGGCTGCCTCGTGGTTTAATGGAGCGAGCAAAACGAGCGTTTCCTTCCGACACTCGACCTACGCGTCCTCTTATTTTTCTTCTCTTGCTGATCGTTATGACATTCTGTGCGGTTATTAGGCCAGTGCCGGTGTAACGGAATAGTATTACCACCGGAATACGTTTACTGTAGTAATACTGTTCCGGCCCGACATTACCGAGTAGTTAACGTGTGCTGGTCCCACATTACTAAAAGCCGAATTGCAGCTGGAACAGTATTACTATGTATAGAATAGTTTTAACTATCTTTAAACACACGGATAGTAATAATACACCGGAACAACAATACTATTGTCAGGTATCGTAGTTATATTGGAATTAATAACGGTATAGGGTGATCGAAAAGAGATCGGCCGTAGTAATCCAGTGATGACCTTATTACTAAATACGTAGATACAGTTTACTCAATATCGCCTGATTAGGGTACAGGGTGTTCCAAAAAGAAGATAAGTACTATTCAGGTGCCGGCCTTATATTACTAACAGTTTATAAGTAAAGTATCGTAATAAATACCTACACACAATTCATTCATACCACATGATAATGGTATAGGGATAGGGTGTCCCAAAAGACAAGCTCCGTAGTAATCAGGTGCCGACCTAATATAACCATAAGGTTTAAATTAAGATATCGTAATTAATACGTACATACAATTCATTCAAATCACCTGATAATGGTATAGGGTGTCCCAAAAGACAAGCTCTGTAGTAATCAGGTGCCGACCTAATATTACTATAAGGTTTAAATTAAGATATTGTAATTAATACGTAGATACAATTCATTAATATCACCTGATAAATGGTATAGGGTGTCCCAAAAGACAAAATACGTAGTAATCAGGTGCCGGCCTAATATTACTATAAGGTTTAAATTAAGATATCGTAATTAATAAGTACATACAATTCATTAATATCACCTGATAATGGTATAGGGTGTCCCAAAAAAAAAGATACGTAGTAATCAGGAGCCGGCCTAATATTACTAAAACATTTAAATTAAGATATCGTAATAAATACGTACATACACTGAATTTACATCACATGATGGTGGTATAGGGTGTCCCAAAAGACAAGATACGTAGTAATCAGGTGCCGGCCTAATATTACTATAAGGTTTATTCTAAGATATCGTAACTAATACGTACATAAACTTAAGTCACATCACATGATAATAGTATAGGGTGTCCCAAAAGATAATATACGTTCAGGTATTGGTCTTATATTACTACAAGGTTTAAATTAAGATATCGTAATTAATACGTAAATACAGTTAATTCACATCACTAAATAATGGTAAACGGGTGTCCCAAAATACATGATACGTAGGAATACGGTGCCAGCCTAATATCACTATAAGGTTAAAATTAAGATATCGTTATTAATACGGAATACGGATACATACTTAATTCACATCACCTAATAATGGTATAGGGTGTCCCAAAATAGAAGCTCCGTAGTAATCAGGTTATTATTAACTATTAAGCCTTTTGAACCACTCTGTACCCATCAGGTTATAATGAAATGAAAATGTTTTTAAAAATGTCCTGTTTTTGTTCAATATTGTGGTAATATAGAGCTTACAGCCCATGACTAGTTAACCTTTTAGACCCCCCTGTTCTTATCAGGTGATAAAGAGTTAAATGTTTGTTTTATTAACATGCTTCTTTATTATCAACACTGTAGTATTATTGGGCTAGCACCCTATTACTATTTGACCTTTTGAACCACCATGAACCCTTATCAGGTGATAATGAGTTGTTTGTTTTTATTAACATACTTCTTAAATATCAACACTGCAATATTATTGGGCTCGCACCCTATTACTATTTGACCTTTTGAACCACCCTGTACTCTTATCAGGTGATAATGAGTTAAATGTTTGTTTTTATTAACATACTTCTTTAGTATCAACACTGTAGTATTATGGGGCTAGCACCCTTTTACTATTGACCTTTTGAACCACCCTGTACCCTTATCAGGTGATAATAAGTTGAATGTATTTATTGTTCAACACTGTAGTATATTGGGCTAGCACCCTATTACTATTTGACCTTTTGAACCACCCTGTACCGTATCAGGTGATAATAAGTTGAATGTATTTATTGTTGAACACTGTAGTATCATTGGGCTAGCACCCTATTACTATTTGACCTTTTGAACCATCCTGTACCCTTATCAGGTGATAATGAGTTAATTGATTGTTTTTATTAACATACTTCTTTAATATCCACACTGTAGTACTATGGGGCTAGCACTCTATTACTATTTGACCTTTTGAACCATCCTGTACCCTTATCAGGTGATAATGAGTTAATTGATTGTTTTTATTAACATACTTCTTTAATATCCACACTGTAGTATTATGGGGCTAGCACCCTATTACTATTTGGCCTTTGAACCACCTTGTTCCTTATCAGGTGATAATAAGTTGAATGTATTTATTGTTGAACACTGTAGTATTATTGGGCTAGCACCCTATTACTATTTGACCTTTTGAACCATCCTGTACCCTTATCAGGTGATAATGAGTTAATTGATTGTTTTTATTAACAAACTTCTTTAATATCCACACTGTAGTACTATGGGGCTAGCACTCTATTACTATTTGACCTTTTGAACCATCCTGTACCCTTATCAGGTGATAATGAGTTAATTGATTGTTTTTATTAACATACTTCTTTAATATCCACACTGTAGTATTAGGGGGCTAGCACCCTATTACTATTTGACCTTTTGAACCACCCTGTACCTTCTCAATTCAATTCAATTCAATTCAATTTTTATTCAATAATTCCACATGGTACATAACAGAATGGTTATTGGACGATTTGTACATTGATATTAATATCTACGGACAGAAGTTATGTCTTGAGAGTCCGTAGACAAATATCTGGTGTGCGGATTATTGAATACTGTGAGTTATATAACTAAGTGGTAACTTAAATGTAAACTATAAAACTATTATATTATAATATTTTATATCTAGTAACGATTACGAATAGGATGAGGAGAATGATTGTTTTTATTAGCATACTTCTTTAATATCCACACTGTTGTATTAGAGGGCTAGCACCCTATTACTATTTGACCTTTTGAACCATCCTGTACCCTTATCAGGTGATAATGAGTTAATTGATTGTTTTTATTAACATACTTCTTTAATATCCACACTGTAGTATTATGGGGCTAGCACCCTATTACTATTTGGCCTTTGAACCACCTTGTTCCTTATCAGGTGATAATTAGTTGAACGTATTTATTGTTTGTAGTATTATGGGGCTAGCACCCTATTACTATATGGCCTTTGAACCACCTTGTACCTTATCAGGTGATAATTAGTTGAATGTATTTATTGTTCAACACTGTAGTATTATTGGGCAAGCACCCTATTAGTATTTGACCTTTTGAACCACCCTATATCTTATCAGGTGATAATGAGTTTAATGATTGTTTTTATTAACATACTTCTTTAATATCCACACTGTAGTATTATGGGGCTAGCACCCTATTAGTATTTGACCTTTTGAACCACCCTGTACCTTATCAGGTGATAATGAGTTTAATGATTGTTTTTATTAACATACTTCTTTAATATCCACACTGTAGTATTATGGGGCTAGCATCCTATTACTATTTGACCTTTTGAACCACTCTGTACCTTATCAGGTGGTAATGAGTTAAATGATTGTTTTTATTAACATACTTCTTTAATATCCACACTGTTGTATTATGGGGCTAGCACCCTATAACTATTTGACCTTTTGAACCACCCTGTACCTTATCAGGTGATTATGAGTTTAATGATTGTTTTTATTAACATACTTCTTTAATATCCACACTGTAGTATTATGGGGCTAGCATCCTATTACTATTTGACCTTTTGAACCACTCTGTACCTTATCAGGTGGTAATGAGTTAAATTATTGTTTTTATTAACATACTTCTTTAATATCCACACTGTTGTATTATGGGGCTAGCACCCTATAACTATTTGACCTTTTGAACCACCCTGTACCTTATCAGGTGATAATGAGTTAATTGATTGTTTTTATTAACATACTTCTTTAATATCCACACTGTAGAATTATGGGGCTAGCACATTATTACTATTTGTCCTTTTGAACCACCCGGTACCTTACCAGGTGATAATTAGTTGAATGTATTTATTGTTCAACACTGTAGTATTATGGGGCTAGCACCCTATTACTATTTGACCTTTTGAACCACCCTGTAGCTTATCAGGTGGTAAAGAGTTTAATGATTGTTTTTATTAACATACTTCTTTAATTTCCACACTGTAGTATTATGGGGCTAGTAACTTATTGCTATTTAGCCTTTTGAACCACCCTGTAACCTTATTAGATGGTAATGATTTTAATGATTGGTTTTTATTAACATTCTTCTTTAATATCCACACTGTAGTATTATAGAGCTAGCACCGTATTACTATTTGGCATTTTGGACCACCCTGTACCTAATCAGGTGATACTTTGAAAAATGTATGTTCATCGCATACTGTCTAATGTTCACTTTAGCAGTATTATGGGGCTAGCACCCTATTACTGTGGCCTTTTGAACCACCCTGTACCTAATCAGGTGATACTTTGAAAAATGTATGTTCATGACATACTGTCTTATGTTCACTATAGTAGTATTATGGGGCAAGCACCCTATTCCTATTTGGCATTTTGGACCACCCTGTACCTAATCAGGTGATACTTTAAAAATGAATGTTCATGACATACTGTCTAATGTTCACTATAGTAGTATTATGGGGCTCGAACCGTATTACTATTTGGCCTTTTAGACCACTCTGTAACTAATCAGGTGATACTTTGAAAAATGTATGTTCATGACATAGGCCTACTGTCTAATGTTCACTATAGTAGTATTATGGGGCTAGCACCCTATTACTATTTGGCATTTTGGACCACCCTGTACCTAATCAGGTGATACTTTGAAAAATGAATGTTCATGACATACTGTCTAATGTTCTCTATAGTAGTATTATGGGGCTAGAACCGTAGTACTATTTGGCCTTTTAGACCACCCTGTACCTAATCAGGTGATACTTTGAAAAATGTATGCTCATGAGTCACTCATGACATACTGTCTAATGTTCACTATAGCAGTATTATGGGGTTAGCGTCTATTACTGTGGCCTTTTGAACCACCCTGTACCTTATCAGGTGATACTTTGAAAAATGTATGTTCATGACATACTGTCTAATGTTCACTATAGTAGTATTATGGTGCTAGCACCCTTTAACTATTTGGCCTTCTGAACTACCGTTATCAGTCGATTATGAGTTTAATGATTATTTTTATTAACATACTTCTTTAATATCAACACTGTTATATTATGGGGCTAGCACATTATTACTATTTGGCCTTTTGAAACACCCGGTACCTTATCAGGTGATAATGAGTTGAATGTATTTATTGTTTAATACTTTTGTATTATGGGGCAAGTTATCTTTTTCTTTTTTCCGTTTTGAACCACCCTGTACCCTTATCAGGTGACAATGAGTTTAATGCATGTTTTTATTAACACACTTCTTTAATATCAACACTGTAGTGTTATGGGGCTGGAACCCTATTACTATTTGGCCTTTTGAACCACCCCGTACCTTATCTGGTGAAAATGAGTTAAATGTTTGTTCTTATTAACAAACTTCTTTAATATCAACACTGTAGTATTATGGGGCTAGCACCCTTTTACTTTTTAGCCTTTTGTACCACCCTGTACCTTATCAGGTGATAATGAGTTAAATGATTGTTCTTATTAACATACTTCTTTAATATCAACAGTGTAGTATTATGGGGCTAGCACCCTATTACTATTCGGCCTTTTGAACCACCCTGTACCTTATCTGGTGATAATGAGTTAAATGTTTGTTCTTAAAAACAAACTTCTTTAATATCAACACTGTAGTATTATGGGGCTAGCACCCTTTTACTATTTGGCTCTTTAAACCACCCTGTAACCTAAACAGGTGATAATGTTCTTTTAACACACTTCTTTAATATCAACACTAGTATTATGGGGCTAGCACCCTATTACTATTTGGCCTTTTGAACCACCGTGTACCTTATCAGGTGATAATGAGGTAAATTATTGTTTTTATCAATATACTCCTTTAATATCAGCATTGAAGTATTATGGGGCTAGCTTCCTATTACTTTTTGGCCTTTTGAACCACCCTGTACCATTATCAGGTGATAATAAAATGGATACTTGTTTTTATTAACATACTGTTTAATGTTAATACTATAGTATTATGGGGCTAGCACCCTATTACTATTTTGTTATCTTGCATTTTGGACCACCCTATACTATTACTTAGTGTAGTAATAATATTTCTTTGTTGATCTGTACAATGTTAAAATATAGGTAAAATTATTCCGGTGCTGGTAATATGGTTACAGCAGTTGACTGGAACCGGTTTACTCTTTAGTAAACGTTTGCTGGTCCTGTATTACTAAAAGGTAAAGCTGAGCCTTGGTAAAGATATTCCATGACACCGGCTTACGTAGTTCTGCCAATTTGTGAGCGTCTTCGAGCGAGTTCTGGTAACTCGACACGTAGTGATTACAGACATCTCCAAGAACAGCAAGAATCAGACTGATGGACGGTTTTCTACAGACAAAAATTAATTTCACGTCGTTCGATTCCATGACTAGTAAGTCAATTGATTTGCCATTCAAACTTTACCATTTTAAGATAACTAATGTAGTTCAAATGTATGGAAATGTATTTGAACTAAAAACTCAGTTATTGGAACCATGCCAAACACAACCATAATCAAAAACACGTCATTCGGTTATTGTAAAAATTAATTACATCGACGTACCCATTTTTCATTCTTGAAAAATCTCCATGGGCTAGCTTAAAATGGCGTAAACGACCTTAAAATGGCGTAAAGCAACCTGTCGATATTGTATTTCTTGCAAAGTGACATCATTGTACAACTCGGTATATATTCTAATAGGAATATTACACGTTTGCGCCAATATGATGCCAAAAGAAAGAACGTGCACATAAAAAAAACAATGAGTACGTCAGTGAATTATCATCACTTAGGTCTTACTTCTGTTTTATCAAAATCACGTTTCGGTCATGTATTCCACATCGACAACGGTACACTACTACCATTCCAATGTCTTTGTCGACGACAGGTGTCCAAAGATCTTCGCAAATTTCCACAAAATATTCCACCACCATCTGTCCTCCGAAACAGTCGAACCATCGCCTGCAATTTTCAATCGGCCAAGCTGTGTGTATCGCTGTGGGCCGCTACAAGTACACTTGGCAACATGGTAGTCACGTACAACCGACACGTTTTGAACTCCCATCACGTACTGCCGTGCGCGGTCAAGCGGTCTCGTCCAACCCCAGGGCAAGTCGAGCAGCCATCTTCGTCGTGGTCGGCAGTAAACAATGATACACTTTCAATTTCCATACCTGTCTCGCGCAGCTCTGGGTCTGTGGGTCGGCAACCGACAGACCGACGCGACGATAAAAACTCGACGATACATTCATTGCATCGCTGTCCGTTATTTGTTGTTCCCGCAACAGAAGGGAATGTTTCCCAGGGGGATAGCCACACAAATCTCAATCAGGTTGTCAACATAGATTCACAATAGGCTATACAGAATGAGAATCGTATCGTTACCAACCACGCACAATGGCCACTTCACGCACGTAAGTATGCTCGTCGTACAGGGTTGCCAACTCCTACAAGTAGTTTGTATTGGGATGTTTTTCGTATACTTGACATGGTGAATCAAGTTGCTGCTTTAATGGCAATAAAGGGAAAAGCCAACCGCTTTGGTGCGATTTGGAATTTTTAGGGACAACACATGCGGGAGTGTTCCGCGCGATGCGGAGAGAATGGCAATGCCAACTTTGTAAACATTTCCTCTTCGTGGTTTTATGTTGTCCATGCAACGCACATCAACCTGGGGTCGTATGTTACTGCTGTGTGTGTGTACTCGTTACGGTCTCGTGATTGACGTGCGTACATCACGTTATTTCAATGTATGAATGAAGTATAACTTATACCAGTGGTCACCAACCGGTGTGCACTAAAGAGTGCGAGAAATAAATTAAAGTTCAGTGATAAGTTCTTACCACACAACATTTGTATCTGCTACAGTTTAGTGTGACCATAGTCAGAAAATATATATTTTTAAATAAAAGATTATTTAGAAATCCTCATCCTCATCGTTCTCTTAAATCAACTCCTTTATAACACATCACTGTTAGCTAAAAATATACGTAATGAGGTTGCATTTGCAATTCATTCCAAAACATAACATTCTAAAATTCCAAAACATAAGACATCGGTAATTGCATCTAGGAGGTTGATTCTACAACTTCTTATTGACAAGTAAGTGACAAATGTAAAAAATAAAATAGATCCATGAGACTATGTGTGCAAGTTAGTTGGGAATAATAATAAATTTTCGTAGGAATCCCCGTTATAGGGTGCACACTAGCTTTACCTGATGTGCCCCTCTTCAGGTGACCAGGTATATTAGGGTGTTCATTCATGACACATGACATGATACACATTCATGACACATTAGGGTGTAGATAATCTTATATCAAAGTTTCGAGAAAAAAACAGCAATTATGTCCACAAGAAATGTTATAAAAAAACAAAATTTATTAATTATTGTTGTTAAATATAAGGTGATATTATAATTTTGTGGCTACCGTGGGAAGATGAGTAATTTCGCCACAAACTCAAATTCAAATTCTTCTATCTTTGTCTATAGAAAGTGTTGCTCTTTGTACAACGACAGCACAACACAGACACGTAAAATGTGATATTTTCCAAAACATTTTTTACTTATGACTTTGAATTAATTACAAGTTTTCTGGTTTTGACATTTTCCGTTGAGTAACCCACCCATTATACTTAGATGATAATGAACCTAGTGTTTTAATTAACATGTTACAGACAGCATAAAACGAGGGCTTGGAAAAATAGCAAGCTAAAATATTAATCTCGTCTACTGACTTAATTAATGAAAAGTTCCCTTAAGCTTTGTAAATACTACACATTATTCTTCTTGTACACAATTTCCAGTAGACCGACACAATGTATAACGCTGAACTGGGTTGGTTTTTGTATTTGTGGCTCGTTCAGCCAAAAAAACACGAATTTTATATTAATCCAGTAAAAATAAGAACACATTTTAATTTGTTTCCCTCAAACAAACGAGTATCATACAACACAAAGCATTTGACACGAGGTAGAAACGTTTGACAAAACTGTAAGTGGAGTCACAATATTGAGCGCAATTATAACATATGGATCCTATTAGTTGACACATACGAGGAAGACAGGCAATGCCAAGAGCCCTGAAAGGTGGGTATTTTTACCTGCTAATAGGTATGAACGAATACTTGTAATCAAAACCAAATAAGCTCTACTACTATGTGCAAAGGATCCTCCCCCGCAAAAAAACACGCGGTTTTATGTCATTCGAGTGAGATATTTTAAAACTAGAAACCTCGCTAAATCTCACATACAAGCATAGAAGCTTACGACTACATTACACCGATGTCAATATTTGCCAGTACTTTAAAGTTTAAAGTAGGTATTTCATCTTGTGTCCCGAGTCTTGTTTGCAGCATGTCACTACATACAACGTATGAAATGCGAGTACTGAGCAAATAGCGCAAACACACCATGCTCTGAGTGGTCTCGTTGCACCCCCAGCACTAAGAGCTAGGAGGGCTTACAGATCATATGACAAGACGTTGCAAACAAGAGAAGTCCATCAGAGAATATGCAACCGTTGCGAAGAACAGGAGAACGAGTGGTATGTGCATGACGGATGAGTAGCAAGTAGCCTACTCCTTCTGAATAGTGTCAAGGGGTGCAGGGAGCTCCGTCTCATCCGAAGAGAAAAGTAGATTTTCACCTTATTTATATAATATCATCACCCGAGAAGCGAGAATACACTTTAACATGCTTTATAAAACTAAAAAATATCTAAACCAAACGCTATTTTGTTTTGGGCTAGGTTTTGGTAAACATTATTTTATTCTTTGGTCGTATTTAACTGTTCGTTGTCTCGATGGAACGACATTTCAAATGAGGAACCGAGTATTAGTTTCATTACAGCGATCTGTGAGAAGGAAAACTTAATGTTATTGTCCGGCCATATTGTAACAGAAGGTTCTATTTTTACTTCTATTATTTTTTCGGGGCGCATTCTTCGCTGGAAACTTCTTTTGTAAGTTGTAAACGTGAACGCTAGCTCACCATGCAGCACTGGGCGCTGGGGGTGAAATGAGAAGGAGAATGGGACGGTACTTATCTTGTCCTATTCGCTTAGCGTCGGCTGTTATACATATCTATGCCACGTCGCCAGCTGCAGGGGGGAGATGGAGTACCTGAAAACGCTTACAGAAAGTAAAGTTGGCGGGGCGCAGGACGGCCGAACTTTCCCCTGTCAG
Source organism: Isoperla grammatica (assembly GCA_945910005.1). Taxonomy (NCBI): domain Eukaryota; kingdom Metazoa; phylum Arthropoda; class Insecta; order Plecoptera; family Perlodidae; genus Isoperla; species Isoperla grammatica. The sequence goes on along the minus strand of OX246739.1, from coordinate 3,493,125 downwards.
TATCACATCACGAGAACTGATTGAAATGTTATTGGATATCACGCAACCATTTCCTTATTACTTTACTTGGAAATTGCAAAGTTACCGGAATTTTAATTTAAAATGTAAAGATCAAGTTTAATTCTCCCCGAATGATTGAAAGCATTTCATTTTTCGAATGTTGCTTTTCTATGCAGTGTTTATTTAAAAGTGGTAAATTGTTACATACTTGCCGATATATTTTTAACCAAGTGTTGCGGTGTATTTTTACTGTCCTGGCATTGACACTCAAGAAGAATATATTGTTTTAAAACCAAACTTCCTACATACGCAAACCACTTCATATTTTTAACGCTGTTAAAAAGTTGTGTTTCCTGAATAAATTGTGGTAAGTTTTACTTTTACCAGACGATAAATATCTCCGAAACTCATGGGTCTATAAATTAATGTAAATAGAATGAAACCTGATAGTACAGCGCCAGAGATTAGGTTTGATGGATGGACTTCGCTCCGTGGATCAAAATAAATGAGTGTGGGCCTCGTTTGTCACAGTTTATGGTCATGTTATTTCAGTTACAACGCTGCAACTTGAGAAATAATTCATTTTTTTATTTTTCATGTTTCCGGTTGATAAAGGACCCACTCGACACTGGGTTTATGAAATCCTAGACTATCTCTGTTTTGATCGTTTTGATTGTTGATGTGGATAATACTGTGTCAACTTGATTGTGTGAAAGAATTTAGAAACCATAATACCGGAAGATATCTACACATACCTAAATGAGAGAACGTAGAAAGTTTTCTATCGTTAATCTCAAGAATATTTAAAAAAAATCAGCGTTTCGAGTATTGGAAATGATGGGGGCATTAACATCCACCCAATCACAATGCGTAATATACCCCTTGTCAAAATTACAAATCATAATACAAGAAAAATGGTAAACTTGAGAATTCTGAGCAACCATCGGTTCTGGAGATTGCAAGACTAGTGAGCGTACACATACATAGTCATTACAGTAGCATTAAGCCGCCATATTGCCAGCATAATCTCTCTTCCATCGTAACTTTTATGTAAAAAACAGACTCCTAAGACTGGAGCTAGTTGATGTTATAATTCCCAGAAAGTTTAAGCAGTCAAAGAAAATGAACACATTCCAGCTAGCCTAGTCCCATGTAAATGGTGTGTGTCCTACTTTAAAGAGATAAGACTTAATTACGAATAATCTATGCCTACTTTGTAATGTAAATGAGTTAAAATGTTCTTCTCCTCAATGTACAGTGTACACGGTTCCAAGCTTGCAATTAATGTCGCCCGTCACTTAGGCGGGAGAGCGAGTATGTTATCTAAACACAGCCTCCCTCCATCTTGGCTGTACCGAATACAAGAGCACTGCTCTTTGAGTCTTGCTGCTCTCTATATTACTATGCAAGGCTTTCACGCATTCACACAAGCTTTCAATTCAAGGACAAACATCGGAGATAAATTACTGTTTGTTTAGTTATCTATATCTAAGCATGTGATCGATTTGAGCATCGTTCTTTGACGGGATGGTTCGGATTTGCCATACAGACAAATTACAAATTAATTACAGCTGTATTACCACTGTGGTCGGAGGGGCATATCATTTACATGGTTTAAATGTAAAAGATTTATTCGAATAGCCAAGGTAGATAAAAATGTCATTAGAAATACATATGTTGAGGTTTTATGCAGTCACCAAGCTGTAAGGTATGGGATGGCTCTCACCGGTGCTAACAGAGACAGAGCTGCAACTGGCAACTCCGAAAGTTGCTAGATCGATTCTCACCATCGGCATTCCTGCCATCAAAGTTTTCCTCGTTTATAATCCCAACCGTGCAAAGTCTTGAAGTAGTTTTCGTTTGGAAACACCTGTCACAAATCTGAAGAGAGTATATTCCACGGCCATTCCCAGGTATCATTTATTTATTATGCCAATTATTATGCAACAAATGAATCCGTCGCTTGAACAATACCTGTCATGCCACGTTTGAATAACCCAAAGCATTATGTTCATTGATTATAAACGCACGTTATTATTGGAATGCAGTTTCAAAAGGTCCAATTGTCATAGAAAACAATTGCAAACGGATTGTTGTTTGTTTGTTTGTATATAATTTTCACAAATTGAAATAATCATTCTCATTAAAAACTGGGGAATTTTAAGTTGACAAAAATAATCATTTACATTCCAATTACACACAATCATATCAGTATACCATATCCCTATACAACAAAGAGTATCATAATAAAATTGAAAATACGGGTATTCTGAAATAACACATTCAACTATTTACAAAGAATTAGCCTCAAATTTAGTTTAAAAATGTATTACTAGACGATTAAAAAATTAGTTTTCTATCGAGAATTCAATTACATTCTCACAAAAGCAACGTTGGCACAGTGCATTAAAATTACCAAATGGCACTTGGAAGGGATTCTAAATCGTCATTATGTTTTACTATAAAAATAACTATAGTTCGAAAATAGCTTGACACGACAAATAAACTATTAGATTAGGGCGATCCAAATATTAATTCCTTTGAGCACCTGAAATTTATATGCCAAGCTATTGGACCACTAGGTAGGCTTAGCGCCGTCAATATCTTCCCCCCCCCCCCCCTCGCAGCCTACTATGTCTTTGATTTATATATAGCCACACTTGAAACTTACGCAAGTTGAATTTTAAGGTTCATGTAAGGAGGCACATCTTTTTTTGCTTACGTTCGGGAAACATATTACTCTCTCGTGAAGTTGACTGAAAATCGTTAAATTTGCTTTCGGTCTGTGGTGAAGGTGATCGCTCCATTCTACCTTGATTAAAAAAGTTGAACGATACACAGGTAGGTATACCTAGCAAAGACCGGCGATTGAACTCTATCAAACTTTTTTCATCGCATAATGTTAACTTTACACTGACACCCCCAATCTCTAAACAAACAACAAACAAAAGTTTGTCAACATAAAAGCAGTTTTACTCCCACGCACCACAAGCATCAGCTGTAACGACTATATAATATAGTAAAGGTGATTATTCATCCTGGTTTGAAAATGAAATCCTTTCAAACGGCATCAAAAAGTATAGATTCTTATCTCATATTATTCCATTACATTTTAGAAAGGTATCGACAGGAAATTGTACCAATCAAAATATACGTGTTTGAAGCGGAATTTATAGGCGTCGTGACGTAAGAGATACACATTAATTCTCAGGCAACGCTTCGCTGAAACCGTTATTACCAGAGTTGACAGCAAACCAAGAATTAACTAGAGCTAAGATACGTGAAATAACATCAGTAACAAGTGTATCGCCAATAAGGAAGGCTATATTCCTTAGTTAATTTAATCATACCATTCAAATTAATCCATACATTGAATTGATGCTGCTTAGTTGATGCTTCGTTGCTTTCATAAAAATCAATCAATAAACTATTTTGAGCAATTGATTGATTGATTGATTTTCGTCATTATTTATGGTGGGATTTCTCTTCCACACAACTATTGTGTAGGCCTATACATAAATATAGATATTAACATGGGCACAACATGCCTTTTTAATTCTAGAAAAATGAAACATCGTAAAGATAAAACTACGTACTGTGAGTGATAATCTTAAAGTAAAAGTACAATTATTTCAAACGATCGGGTAATCCAAACTTTGAAGTAAACTATCCAAAAATATACCTGCGGTATAGTCGTAACGGGCTTCTTTTTTAATGAGATTAACTTCATTGTGTCCACAACATTTTTAACCAGATTACTTAAACATATATCTACACAATTTGCGTTTTTGTAATTTTCTCTTTTCCACTTACCAGCGAATACGGGAGCGTCAAACTAATTTCATGCGCCCAAGCATGTTACCAAAACGAAACCTCGTGCACGTTATGGGAGCGTAATCTTGGTACATTAATTTCAAATTAGATTCAAAACGTTTATGATTAAAGTTTAATCAACAATATGGGCAGCTATTAGATGCTTGTTTTACGCGCTAGGGATGTAGCAACAACATATTGGATGTTCATTATGATACAGCCCGTTGGGTCGTTAGGCGTCACTAATTACATGATGGTTTTCACTGTGCTACAGGCTAATCGCGCGGTAGGATTTAGCAAGATGGGTCTAACCGATACTGTGCACGCTATTTAGCACACCACAATACACAGCTTACGTGATTTTACGGGAATGTTATGACTTACATGATGTACTTTAACAATATTGCTTTACTCTATATACAGGGTGTAATCTTGTAACCTTTCTCTGTTGATATTGGGATGAGTATAGCACGTTGTGGACGCAAATGTTGTGCAAGGTGATAATATATGGTATTGCCTCACAATAACAATATTTCAAGCAGCATGCCAAACGCAAGCTCTGTAGTGAAAATGCAATAATTCATTGACATTTGGCTCAAAACTGAAGCTATCGAAGTGGAAAAAATACTATCACTGGTGTAAATCTGAAACGCTACATCATGAAAAGTGAAGTACGAACTTTTTATTTTAAAATACAATGAGTTGGTAAGCAACGTTGGAGCAGCCTACTGTGTTACTGTTAGTAGTAGTAGAAGTAGTATATATTATGTTGAATTATCATATATACAAAAAAGTGTATCTATGTTTATGTTCCCTCATCCATTCAGCCAATATTAGACAATGCATGCGACACTATTTTATAAACGACATTTATTATATGTATCACTGTTAATATATACAGGGCAGTAACTATGCTACATACCAATTCGCCACCTCTGTTACCACATACATCCATCAACCTCCACTACACATCTAGAGACAATATGGTGATAGAGCGAGCCAAACATAGAGAGATGAATGACACAAGCGTTTGGTACTTTGTCTTGAGTCGAATAATGGATTAGTCTAGTGAACATTATAGGTATATATACATATAAGTACCAGAGACAATATTAATTGATATCGCAGTGAAATCTGTGACACATCCTCAACATGAATTGTAATACATTTTTACTTTTTTTAAATTGAATCGCAAAAGTGAAAATGTTTGGCGTGGTTTATTATCAAAAGCGCAGAAATAAACGTTATAGGCCTACTTAAGTTTAACACAAATACTGCCACACAAACAATCGGACTTGGGAGTGTATTTTATTCTTCCGTCGTATAGCTGTTATTTTGACTATCAATATCTGGTTGGAGATTGTTTTTGCAAAAAAATTTAAAAAAAGTTTTTGTTCCTTTCAAATCGAACGTGATTCAACATTTATTAATTCCAAGGCAATATGAAATTAGCATAGCATACGAGCCAAACAAAAATGAATCCTAATATAATCTCTCATGCAGTAGTAAAGGATCCATATTTATACAATACAAACTTACAAAGTTGCACATCATTGCTATACAACATTAAGCTTAGTCTTCGTATCGTCCCATCCATACGGAAGTAGGAAGAAATTCACTAGTTGGGTCTGCTACAAGGATGTGGAATGGCTTGGACAAACAAATAGTAACTCCCCTACCAAATAGCGTACAGAAATTTAAAGAAATGCTCAGTAAATGTCCTAATAATACTAATATCAATTACAATACCTAATAATAATAAGTAATAATTGTAATAAATGTATCGTTGTAATAAGTGCAAAGTAGTTAAGAGTCTCTATGAACTAGCATAGATAGCATATCAAACAACATTGTTTTGTGACGGGGCCTGTACTGCGTACGGTTTGGTGATAGTACTGTATATTGTTTGATGGTATGGACTGTAGTGTGTACTGTCTGCTGTACTGCCCCCAGTACCCAAAAATAATAGGCTTAGTAAGTAATAATAAAGAAATGAGCTGTAGGCCCTATAACTAAGACTGAATTAAAAGTGCAATGAGGTGGGGCCAGTACTGTGCATAGTTTAGTGGTGGGGCCAGTACCGCCCCCCCCCCCCCTGTATCTAGTTCCTGCCTAGCATTAGGTATACATATTTGAGTATCTATAGGCCTAATTATATCTCTTATTATCGTTCCTTGTTATGGCGTCAATACAAATTGCCATATATACATTTTATATATTATGTAACTTGAAATATTTGTAAAGCTATAGTGAATACAATGTAAAAACAATGTAACAGAGCAGAAGAGCTCAAAACATGGAAATAAATTACAATTACAATTACAATTACAGTTGAAACTTAAGACCATGGACTGTATCTTATCAGAAACAACAACAACAACAACAACAACAACAACAACAACAACAACAACAACAACACGACAACAATGCTGGTAAGAGGTCTCCCCTCCGTCAGTTGTTTCAAAAGATTCAATAACTTTTAAGAGTGAGGTGAAAAGTGGGTTTCGCAATAAACGTATACAATAAAAAAATGGCACTTGATTTATAACACCATCGCTCATAGTTATAGCCTCGTAAGTCAAGACATTGATTGTGACATTGATAGTGTTTATGATAGAAATGGGTATGTTCTTATATCTTGATTGAAAATGGTAACTATTTTTACAAACGGAGCAAAAGGGTATAACCTAAATCCTAATCATTAGTTACAACTGTCAACTGGCACGTAATTCTAGTAACGTTGCAATAGCCAGCTTTAGATACGATTCTATAAAGTGATAACAAGATAGAGATAGAGAGAGCCACATTGCATGTGTCAACAATCACAATAGGGCACTAGCAACACCCAAATGACAACAATGAAACAAATGAATTGAATCGATGGAAAAACAACAAGCTGTCAAAAAATAATTTCGTCTGATTTTGGAAAACAAAACAAAAAACAAACAAAAAAACTTACAAAACTTTCACTTAGTCGTTGTCTATCATTAAAAATTTTAAATGGCGAGCAGTTACTATTGCTATACTTGATTTTATTTCTATGGTTGCAATTTTATTATTTTGACAGCTGATGGTTTGTCCATCAGTTCAATTCATTTGTTCCATTGTTGTCTTTCGGTGTTGCTAGTGCCCTATACCAAATAGCAACTTAGGAAGAGGTTTGTCGTGCGGCCCCGAATAGCTCATGCGGATTGTATAGGTCTACAAGGCGTCGGTATAAAGCTGGAGAACGCGGGTTTGATTCCAGGTCGGAAAAACATGAAAACATTTTCTACATTTGCTATCGAGCACAGTTATAATTTAAAACTATAGCTAGATCATAAGCTAAAATTCCAAGCACTTTTGGCAACGTTAAAATATGTAGAGACTCATTTAGGAGATAAATATGTAAAGTAATTTGATAACAAGGTTGGTCGCCAGCCATAAAACTTTTGGGGATGAAGTCTATAAATTACACGTCAGTCTGAAAGTATGACTACCAATCTGTTCACACTGTTAGCACTATAATTTATATTTGTCTTTTTAAGAAAACTTAGTACGTCGTAACACGGGGTTAGGGGCAATAAATTAAACTTTAAGCATTGGCGTAAAAATGCGACTTACTAAACTGCAAGTACGGGTTGTAACATATGATAACAACGAGTAAACTATAGGGCGAGAGAAGTAGAGAATATAAGTGATGCGTGCGTGAGTATCAAAGAGAATAGAAACACAAAAGCAGCTTATTACGGGAATGAATTATCGACCCGTAGTAAAACGTTTGTCAATCACACGTTTTATAGACTTCAAGGAAAACAGTTGCGTGGAGACACCGTTGTGTGTGTTTATACACACGCACACGCACACGCACACGCACACGCACACGCACACGCACACGCACACGCACACGCACACGCACACGCACACGCACACGGTACTCCAGCAGCAACCTCTTATCGTGTTCGACGAAGCTGCCGGTATAGAAGATTTTGGATTTACGCCTTATATTTTGCCAACGAAGCTAATCAAAGTGAGTTCTGGTATTGAAAACAAATTCACGCAATACACATCATTTCGTTTTTTATCAGAAATGTAACATTCCTTCAACATTCAACCCCGGATGTAGTATATGATATTGAAAGCAGACAAGCTAACTCGTTCTATAACTTAAGTCAAAGTTTTCGCTAGCGGGCTTTAGCGGTTAACCATCGGGCAAATCAGAGTATAACTTGCATATAGACGAGTTGATATAGCGCCCTAAATAACCACAGGAGAGGGGAGAGTGCGGGGGGGGGTAAATACTCCATCATGAAAAAGATTAGAAGCCAGTCAAGCAGTCGGTAGCTTAGCTGCAATACTGATGGAGAGATGAATTGCGAACGTTGTGTATCACAACGACTTCTTTAAGATCCTCAACGCAAATATGTATAAAACATAGCCTAGAATCAGCATCACATGGCATAGGATTTATAACAAGATACGGATGGAGTTCGAGCATATTTATATCAACTTCTTTAATGAGCGATCGCAGCATTCATTCACAGCCAGTGATATGCGAAATGCAATTCATAAGCCAAGTTCTTCACCTCCTCACCACTAATCGATACCATCGTACTCGTACCACTATAATCTGGGCACGACTCAAATTGACAAGTATGAAAAAAACTCAAACCGTATCTGAAATTTAAATTATTTTTTCACAATTGTTTTGATTAGACGAAAGTTATGTAATTCTGGACTGTGATCAAATGTGGATGGGTGACCGCTCCCTCGGAGTACACGAAGGGTCAGTTATGCACGATGTTGCAGGGTCTGCAATTTCAAAGTGAAATATTAAAGTTTTACTAAAATGCAAATGTCAGCCATACATTAAGAACTGGGATGGATCTCTTATATTTCTCTTTTAAAATATGTTAGTCCGACATCACCGGAATTTGAATATATAGGTAATTCAACTTGGGGTTGTATGTAGTACAGTAGTACCAATGCTCGCGAGTACTGGAGTTACAAAACTACGCACGAGTAATGAAGGGTCAATGCCCACAACAAGACAACAGATAATGAAACAAGGCTGTGTTAGTCAACATATTGACAGGCCACTATTTTCGTATTCAATGTCAACGCCATTACCACGTACAGAACGCATTGCAATGACTGTAAAGAATAAAGACTATTACCGTCGTATGCATCAATGACTGTCATTATCTATTATACTCTCGCACTGTCACCAATTATCTTTACTTTAATCATCGTAGTTGAAGGCGTGGTTGGGAATTTGTTTACGATTTTTTTCGAAGATCGTGTAACGCGCTCATAGCATGCGCCATGCTAGGCCATCACACACAGTTGGAATATTTAAGTACGTATTTCCGTTAATACTTCGGATGTGCATATTAAATTACAACACGTGAACTGGGGTGTGTTCGCCCATGGAACAGCCTTCATTCACAGAAGCTTTCAACGTAATACAATACAACATACAATACTTTCACCATTGGGTCAATCAACAACTTAACCTATATATGACTTGTGAACAAACATCATTTATAATTAATATTTTATCTTACAAACGTATAACCAGCGTACAAAAGAAGTAAAACTGAACTTGAATAATATAAATTAAACGGATCTTGTTCAATGTGAGCTGGAGTTGGCGAATGAGAAATCTGCTACATCCCATTATACCTTTTTCGGCGGAAAACATGTTGGTATAATTCATTATTCATTAGACATTATGCTGCAATGCTTCTTGCATAATAATCATTGGTACGGATCTGCCCATGCAGGATTTGCATATTGACAATATGGTCTTGAAAATTCAGCCCACTATATAAATAGTAAACAGAACCTTAAACTATAATCCATTAGAATAAATGAATTCACATGAAGCATAATTATTTTGTGCTGTACTTTCGTCGTGTTCGGACGATTATCTGCTAATCTGTTATTCGCAAAATAACAAACAATGTTTGCTATTTACATTACTCCCAGTTATTAATTATTAATTCGTTAATAATAACTTGATCCATGGATTCAAAATGAACAAGCGCATACACAGTGCTTGCAAATTATTTAATCAACAATACATCAAATCACACTATGGCCTGGAATTAAGATACGACAGGTTGAAACATGCTAGGTTGAAGCGAATACCACTGTTGATGGCTGTGGTGGTCGGTTGCTTTGTTTGTGTTTGTTGGTGGATTGGTTCGTAATTGTCAGTGGATTGGGTTGGACAGAAGCCATAACCGATACAGCTCCGGTTCTCATTGAATGCAATTGTAATCTAATACATAATGTGGTTTATGCAGTTGAAATGTGCTTCGATCAGGTCTCTAATGCTGTTCTACAGTTTACACCTTTACACCAGCCGAGCACTGAAGGTGAAGTGACTACGCGGGATTCGTACCCAGAACCCGTGGAGCCTTTGGCTCCAGCTTGCACCACAATACCGCTATAATTACACCTACGATGAAGACTCCGGGTTGACTTTGCTTTGCATACGTAGAAGGAAACAACGTCATTCGGGTGTATGTGCATGAAACGTTTACAAGTAGACGCTGAAACGCCCAACATGGCTTCTTTGCTTCATGAAACGCGATGGTACTTCTCAATACCAACGTTGAATTACTAGAATAGTGTGGCTGTCAATGGAGACTAGTAAGTCATACGGTTGTGGTTAAGTCCGGGTATAACTTAGAGAAAAAAAAAAAATACCCAAGTGTTGCTAACATTGTACGTGGTCTATCTATAGGGCCGAAAGTGTTGTAGCACTATTGCACAAAATTAAAAAATAAGTATTCTAGACGTTTCATTTCAAAACATGATGATATAGCAACGAATGATTGTACAAAAAAAGTATGGTTATGATTCTACCAACTTTGTCACAAAACGTAAAATATATGTAATACTCAATTTACGCTCTACTACCTGCGAGGAGCAACAGATATACATGACTTGTGAGAGATGTCAGAGCGGAGATCGATATTATAACGGCTGAAAGAGACATACATGCGAGTATGGATACCGATGCTGCGAGGCAAACAAATACATTTGATCAACAAACTTTTACATGTACTACTGAAACTCGTGCTCGAATTGTTATGATTAAAACCAGTATAATTGGGAAAACGCTTATAATTTATGTGACACATAGCCCATCCATTATTACGCATATCCCCGTAATGCTATTAATAAACATGCAAATGTTTTGCTAAATTAATTGTCTATCATTTATAAGTGTGTCAGTCAACTAGAAATGCATTTCACCTCGCACAGAACAATGCTATAAATTACAGAGCGCCTATATCAACTACGAGGCCCAGTGTTACATGAATGCGACACCGATGTCGTGGGACAAATCTCAATTGGCCAATTACGAAGAGAATGGGAAATGAAAGTACACAAGTAACGATCATTATTCGTTTGAGTAAAATGTGGTCCAAGTTCTTTACGGGCTAACTCTATCGATTGTGTTATGATCGCCCCTCAATTTGGTGTCAAACAATGTTATTGTTTAACAAAAACGTTTGCAAACTTTTAGAGTCTGCCCTTTGTATTAATTATTGGGTATTAAATAGCTTGGGTGGCGAGTGAAAGCTTTGGGCGCGTTCGATAGACTTTGTGAGAACAGAACAACATTGTAGGGATTTCTAAAATGTAAACGTTGTGGAATAGCGGATACAAAAATAATTCACCAATACCAAAAAAGGAGTAACGATTTTGAACTTTGGAACACTAAGACAACGCCTGTTTATATAATACCGCATTATAGCCATTCCTTGCAGTCTACTATACTGACCCAACTAAGGCCTACAGAGTACATCACCCTTTATGACGGGTGTGCTTATTTTGTCTCCTGAAAGTATTAAACTTATAGATAGTAAATGTTTTATTTGTTTATTCAAGTTCTTAAAACGGAGAATCATACATTTACACATGACACAGTAACAGCAACAACTTTACACATATACATACAATATAACACTAAAGAGACTGTTGAAAACTGTCAATTGTTATACGTCAAATAGTTATACTTATTGGTGCGATACACTCATTATAATCCGTAGAAAGAAAGGAATTAATTAACATCTACATTGTGGGAGATAATTTCCATTTTTATCAGTTTCACATGTTGTGTACACAGTAATAAATCTACAACTCGTAAAAATAAAACGGTGTACCTACTAGTGAAATGTAAACTAGGGATTTAGTTCTACGCTACGAGTAGGCCTACCTAATACGCCTACAACACTAGACAGTGCCCCGCCCGACCAGTACCGCGATGTGCCTACTTTACTTACAATACGTAGGTCTGCTGTTATGCGTTTCACCATGCTTGGCTGACACTCAATATATCGGCTATACTCGCATTTTACTACGCTAATCCAGTTTCGTAGCAATCGATAATAAGTATTCAGTACGGTGCCGTGTGTGTACAGTTGATTGATAAAACCCATAGGTGGTAAGAAGAGCGTAGTAAGACTTACCAAAACTACAACACTTACCGAGTAAGTGATGCAATTCTGGGTGTTGAGACACGAAAACGTACTTCAAAACAGCAGCTTGAAAGCCGAATATAACTGTTCCGACATTATACTTATAGATGAAATATCGCGAGATATCGCATGTTCCGAGTTGTTTGCAAATTTATCACATTTATGCTACCAAATTTATTTGTTATAGTAATCTACCTGCCCTTAGTTGGAGCAGCATGGCTAATGCACGACTATGTAGTATAGGCAAGTGTATTAGTTATGAACTACTTCAATAGAAATTAAATGACATAATATATATGAGTGTTGCAAATAACAAGAAATTGAATATATTAATGAAATAAAAATGTATCATCCATAGTACTTGACATACAAATACAAGTATACAATTGGTTACACAATTTTGTAGCAAGTAAATGAGAAGTAGGAAACCTATTACCCTCCGAGCATACAGTGATTATATCGCCATGCCCCAATATACACTCGGCCAAGCTATACAGCCCGCCTGCACGTTGCACACCCCTGTTCCACTTTGTCGGCGTTTTGTTCGCATGATAGCGATATAATCGACGATCAACGACAACCGTATTCACATCAAGAGCGTTTACTTGCCGTGGCCGTGGGATACCACATTCTAAACTACGTTGTCATAAAACTTTGTGGCGTATACTGTCGTTTGTTTCAAACATTTTCTCTTGGGTTAAAACTTTTTAGTTGAGCGTTTGGCTTTGCATTGCTGCCAGATTACATCTTTTACGTCGAGCAGGACGCAGTCACATCAAGGGTGACTTTACGGTTACGGTACACAACATTTTGAAGGGATGGATATTCACTTCGACTAGTCTCTAAAAATGTACATTAAATATTTAAATTGGAACTCAGTTTTTTTAGTTAAAATTTTTGTAATACACACCATCCACTTTTAAATGCTTAAAGTGATCCTTACGTAAAATATCAAGACTTTTTAGTTAATTAATATCGCAAAACTTTCCTAATTAGAATTAGGATGTAAGAATATTAATAAACACCACTACACTTCAACGAACCACGAATTATGTTATCAAGTTATCAGTATCACTGATAGTGTTCAATGTTAGTAAATTCAACATCTACACAAATCCAATCTTAATCTTGAGTGTGATATTTTCGTAGATTGTTCAATTACACAATAGAGTGCATAATAAAGTTAACGTGCAGAACGTGACATATTCCAACATGAGAGGTGGCTTGAAATATGACGTAGCTTTGATTAGGAACGTGTGCGTAGGTAGCAAGTCTTTGTTCCAAGTATGATGCACGCGTAATTATACGTGCACGTGATATCGCCGCTAATGAATGAACTCAAACACGGCTGTATTTGATGCACTCAACTGTTGCACATTCAGGCCTAAGGGTTCGTTTTACCGACTGGTCGAACTAAAATCATCCTACGCATTATGTACAACTTCACACTTCCATGCTCCTCGAACTCATTAGGTCAGAAGTCAACCAATGGCAATAAAATCTGTAATTCAAGTTGACTTTCATCACTCATGACTTATAAATGAGCTAGAAAGTAATTTTACATCAGCGCATGGCAAAGTTCAACCTTTTTCACTACTGAATTCAAATCCACCTCTCGTTTAGGTTTTCAAAACACATCAACCGTACACGTTGGCAAATTGTAAAGCAATGACAGACAGAGAGAGAAAATGAAAGACATAGAAATGCATGTTACGATTTGCAAGCAACCACATCATTACCGCTATATGAAGTTCTTGTCTCGCTGCATTTACTACTACATTGACACGACATAAATGTCAAATTTACAACGTCGAGAACAACTGTAGTAAATGTAGATTGTATAGTAATGTAATTGGGCCAGCTTTGGTCGATTACTGCGGTGTTAATAACAATTAATCTCAACTCCAATGAAACACGGTAACTATAATGCCTTGTACACTATAATGCTTAGCCTTATGTTAGTGACAGCTCTGACGGGCTTTGATATTAATCCCTAGACCGTGGTTATGCCCCAGTTTAGCACAGTGCATTAATGCTGTTGGAGGTTTAATATTGTCCCAGCCAGGTGTTTACTTACTATCTACTCGTCAGGCATTAGACAACGAGAACAGAGGGGGGGGGGGGGGGGGAAGAGGAAGGGGAATGTTTCCAGAAACAATTAAACTTGGGGCGCAAGGGCAAAGTTTGGCTATTACCATTTGCCTTACAGTGAAAAGGAAATTAATCCTTTTTAATTAATAATTGGCTTGCTAAACTAAGTTGTGGTCGAGGGGGTTGCCTTCGCAACAAACCAGTTCCAGCAATAAGCAATGTTTAATAATATGCTGCCGTGTTGGTGAACAAATGATGAGTAAAAATGCCAATCTAATTTCTATGAAACATAATTCTATTAAAGATATTGTAATTCCTGTAACATTAGCACTTGAGATCGTCGCATAGCCAAATATATTTGGTTGTAGTTAGTTTTCAGATGTGATGAATTATTTTAAAATTATGCAAACTATAGACAATAATTCAGGTTTCATTACGTTTTAATCAACAAAATAGAAATTATTGGCATTATTCCTAAAAACCGGTTCAAGACGTCCTTGATCTGATTGTACACCAAGTTTATATTTTAATAAAAGTTTCCGGTAAATACATTTTCGGGAATAGATATTTAAAAACATAGCATATAGTGATCCAAATCAGCTCAAGACTGAACTGTAGATAGATAAAAACAATAACATGACTTAAATTGATTTTTGAAAATCTAGATTATACCTGAACTATTTCAGGAAGCCATTGACATATTTCACCATATACTATCGGAAACTTTGAACCATGCAGACAAGATAGTTAATCTCATTACCCTGGTAGTGGTTCAGCTTGTCACCCATGACGAGATGTGTTAGTAAAGCTATAAACACATGAGTTGTGAGATTTATCACACACAGTAGCACGTTCAAAACTCTGTCTATCAATCATCATCATCCAGCCTTCGTCCCACATTGCGCCAATGTTCACTGACCTGATAGCCCTTATCTATTCACACAAGCTGAAACTTGTCGTGATAATAATAGCCATTCATTCATTCGCTCATCGATTCATTGAGAAGAATTGAATGGAATGACATCACAAGTTTGGCCTAGGTTTTTATTGGCTATTGAACCGTTAGTGTGGCTGGCTGGTGTGCTGAAATCGTAGCCAATAAACCTGGTGATAAGTTATGCTGCGTTGCTAAATCACCCTGAGTTAAGTATGTATTGTGTACGACGAGTAGATCTATCACAGGTCACAGAATTAGCTGTTGAATCACCTTTAACATGTAGACCTAAATATTGCACATTTTCACGTTGACGTACAGATGTAACGTGCTGTCCAATTAGCATGGAAATATTTCAAATGCTTCTGGCTGTCTATGCAGAACTAACTTCACACACGTATTCCAAATCAGTAATAAAAGCACTTATTATAAATATTAAATACACAAAACAACTCATCGCGAAGGGGAATATGTCTACGAGAATGTCTATATGGTATTTATCTCTAAAATTCAGTTAATTGGGTCCATCCATAGATTTACAAAAAATCTACCATTTTATCATCGAAAATCTTCCAAGTACTTCTGGCATAAATGTAGGTAGTTCATGATTGAGAAACGTAAAATGCACAACTTCAATCACAAATATTCTGTTCACATTTGCCACTACCTATGCAAACCCAGCATTCTGTTACGTCATCAGTTGTCGCCTGCGCAGACCCCCAAAGACGTCCAGTTAATTACTCGAAGGACATAAATAAAACTGCCTGGTAGCTTTGAGTTTGATTAATCAATATTTTCATCGAGGGTCGAGGGCTCAACCTCGCCTCACAATAAATAAGTCCCACCGCGGGGGCTAGGTAGCTACGGGAAGATAATTCAATTACAACTACTAACTTCATTATGAATTCTAGGCACTGGAAAATGTCCCTATACAAAATTAGCTACGCCACCCTTAGTTCACACTTCTGAAAAAAAAAACTTATTCCAGTTCTCAGAAAAGTTGGTCGTGAAAATTTAACAATTAATTCCATTGAATAAACCACCCCACGTTGACAATGTACATTATTTATCAGACAATGTTGGCTAAATATCAAGCCTTCATTGCCACACGTAATGAACAACGTGAGAACATCGTGACTACTTTTGTATTTCGACAAAGACTAATTAGTATAACCCCAAAGTCAACAATAACAAACACCCTCGAAAAGGTTGCGTACAATCAAGTAAGATTACTTGAGGGCAGAGGCTAATCCATAAACAAGACAATTTTCTCAATACTGTTTCACAGCATGTAAATCTACCTCGCTGTACCAACAGATAACGTCGGTGAGAACCTCTGGTCTAGTTCTAACACGTTTTCTTGTTAATTACGATACACGACGCCAGTGGCGTATCCAGGAACTGACAATGGGGGGGGTCGAACATTCCAAGCAGGCAGGGGTCTGGGGCGAAAGCCCCAGCCGCCGGAGGCCAATTCGCCGAAGGCGAATTTTTTTTTTCATTTATGACGTTTTAAACGCCTGGAAACACGTTTCAGAATAAGAAAATGTCTTAGAATAGGTTTAAGAGAATGTAAGAATGACTACAAAGAAAATTAAAAACCCAGTCACAGAACAACAAAATTAATGCAAAAATAAATATCTTTCATATATTTTTTATTTTAATTGTTGGCAAGTCTCCTCGTAACTGGTAGTGTTGTATTTTGTGGTAATATCTAAACATTTTATACGTTTCTGACGAATGTTTTAGCACCTATTTGCGTTAATTTCTGTTTGTAGCCAGCTTATAAATATGCAAAAAGCTTTTGGTTAGTGTTTTTGAGTTTTGACAAACGTTTTTTTATCATTAAGTTCTGTTAATTCATGTTTTCTTTTATTAGAACTAAAAATACAATAGATACACCTTTTATAAAAAGTAAACCTCTGAACCCTAGCACCCATTAGCATTTTTAAATATATTCCTCCAACTTGTCCCATTCCTCAAACTTCCTTCCCGATTGTCCCCGGAAGACAATAGGTCCTAGGCAGCTCTTCCTGACGACCAAGAGCCCAAAGTCGTATGATTTAACGGTTGAGTATGGTATTAAACAATAATCAAAATAGTAGTTTCCTCTTCCCTCCTCCTTTCCTTCCTTCTCTCAGCATGTATTTTTTTTTTTTGAGCATGGGGGGGGTTTGAACCCCATAACCCCCCCCTTGGATACGCCACTGCACGACGCTAATAAAAGCGATCCGCGATGACTGAGAGGTGAGAGGTGAATGATAATGAGCCTTCGTTAACTTGTATCGGGTTGAATAGTGACGTCATATCATGAGGCTGACACTCGCTGCTCCAACTATAGACCTGCAAGACTCTTGTATCCATAGCGGGAGGCGGTGGGCATTGTTGAAAACTGAATGCCACCATTTACATGGCATACATGCAATTGTATTTGTCATTAAATTATTTACTACATGTATCTAAACATCATCTTATTTGCCAAGTTTAATTTGTTTAAATTATTTAAAACTCAAGTTATTAAAATAATCATGTTGTCTCTGTATTACTCAAACCATGTAATGCATAATGTTCACTCACCCCAATTTCAAATACCGATCGCTGATTGGTCACACTCGTGTAAGACGAACGCACCAATGAGGTTCTTTATAAAGCTAATATTGCATTCTTTAACCTTCAGGATAGTAGAATGTATCGGCAAGAATGCCCAAGGAAAGACAACCTCGGAAGAACCTTCAGTCAGGATTGCCGGTGGCGGGAGTCGAGCCGGGATACCAACGTGACGCAACGAACACGGCCGTGTACAAGAGTGTTTTATTACGAGTGTACAAGTGACGGTGAAACTGTGGCAACCAGTCTTACGCATGGGAGTAGCATATAGGCCTACCCACACACCTCGCCCTGCCTTCCCCACGCTTCGTTGTCTACCTCTGAATGGCATTATTTATTGCTATTGGCTGATGGAAAAAGTTAACTACTGCTTTTCCATTTCTATACTGGTCCATTGCATGAAAACTCTGAATAAATTTGTAAATTCACATTCAGATATATATTTAATTTCTTGAGAAACTAATTCTACCAATTTATCAGGTTAAGAGGTCAACTAAATAAAATGAAACAACAATCAAGCAGTAATTACCTGTGTGTGCTTGTACGCAGTGACTTTCATAAATCGCATGTGTTTTTTGATAAATGACTACACAAAAGCACACGGGGCATATTGGTGTGGTTAGTTGGTTCTGGGGTTTTTGGTTTTAGTGACACCGTGGACGTGTTACAACGTTGGCACTATGACGTGATCTGATTGGCTGATTGGCTTGTGTCAACGCGATGATGTCAACCGTGTTACAACGTTGGCACTATGAAGTGATCTGATTGGCTGATTGGCTTGTGTCAAGGCGATGATGTCACTATGACGTGATCTGATTGGCTTGTGTCAACGCGATGACGTCACCCAATGTGATATTCATGCACACTGAGGGTCGAACACTAATTGAAATGCACAGTGGAGATATTTGGCCCATGTGGGGATGCAAATATTATAAAGTCAAACCGCAACTCGTTTTCCGCTTGACATTATGGAAATAATTCGACGTAACTCGGAACGAAAACGTTCGGACAAACTCATCGTCCATCCGACAACTTCAGAATATTACAAATACACTTCCAGATACAACATAGATGCATTCACCAATTGAATGATATTTTAAAGGGGTGGTGTACATACACAATAATTAGATTTTTTGAAATATACGTTTTTGTAACGCATAATGTCACTACAATATTTATTTAATTTTTAATTTGTAAAACTAATACAAGCTGGAGCAGACCTAATGTAAGGGGGTTGCATGACCCTGGTTGTGTCACAAGAGTTACCTGGCTGCATGATGCCAGTACAACGCATCATAATATGAGTGAGCATCAGACGAAGTAAGTCACGTGACAATAGAGTGATCATTAAATAAGAAAGTGTAATTGCAAATAAAAGAATATTCTGACAAACGTAATGAATAACACAGAAAATAAATGTATACGAGTCGAATACGTGCATCAAGAGAAGGTTGGACTGAACGATTGGAATGTTAATTTCTGAAAGAAGAAACTGATCTATAAAATCACAAATAATGTAGGGCCTATCACTTTTTGAGGACGAAGGGATAATGTACATTGGTTACTGATCTTTAAGAGCGTGCGGCGTCACATCTTTAAAACAATTTTTAAGTCGAAATTGTGAGAAGAAAGTCACAAGACAGATATAATCAGCGTCTACAGATAACAAAAAATATGTTAATTCATTACGATTGGGCTAAATACGATCGTACTATCACATCACATTATTATTGCATACATATTTGTTTTCGTCATCTATAGCCTCTGATCTGATCTGTCTTGTGTATCTTCCCACAATTTCAATTTTAGATGTTTTAAAGATTCGAACAGAAAGCCTTCAATCCTCACGACCTGCTGCCGCATAAATTTTGCACTACACGAGAAAAAACTAAATTTACAAAGTACAGTCCTAAGTAAATTGAGTTGTCTCAGGTGTATAGCAAAATATGACGACACTCTATAAATAAAGCCAGACGGACGTATTAAGAGGAAGGACTACTAGCCAATATTAAAACCCGCGAAATTAACGTATTTTCGTCATATCTCAATAACTCCACACAATATCAAAATAGTGACACCTACGCACATTGTGGATTCGTGAGAGCTCAATACCAAATGAAAAAGATTTGTTAGTTTGTAGTTATTGTAATTATTATTTGTAATTTAACTAATTTACAAGTTAATTACAAATAACAACTATAATTACTACAATCTACGAAATCTTTTTCATTTGGTATTGAGCTCTCACGAATCCACAATGTGCGTAGGTGTCACTGTTTTGATATTGTGTGGCGTTATTGAGATATGACGAAAATACGTTAATTTCGCGGGTTTTAATATTGGCTAGTAGTCCTTCCTCTTAAGGTGTATACGTGTTCAGGTGTATAAATAAGACATTAAGAGAGGCCGGCCGGACACGACTGATGTCTCATTAATGCTACCAACACCTCGTTGACATTCAGCGCATGCGCAAGGGGCCCCAGGTGACGTCATCGATGCGTGCGTGTGTGACTCTAGCAAAAACTGTACGTCATGCACGCAACTACATTCCGTACATCATTACTTGCAAGCATAATGTTCGGCTCTTGGACTCTCTCGATGGACGACTCTCATGCTGACAATGGGTCTTCTCAATTTTGCTTTCTTCAATCATGCAACCCATGGCTGTGTTCTGACTAAAATAATTGAAACAGAATTAGAAGAACTTTTTTTTTTTTTATTGATATTGCCTCGTGAACGAGTCGTAAAAAAATGCCATTCGCCTGAAGGGATTAAAAAGTTACTTCTCTTAAAAAAGATCTGACTATAGTGATGATAAGGGACTTGAGGTAGCTTGTTTTATTGCCTATAAACATAAAAAGTCTACTAACAACCGTCAGCGGTGGCTGGTACACATACATGGTGTTAATTCATCGTACTTTAAAGTTTGTTTATGGTCTGATAATATTTCTATAAAATACATGGAAACGATAAATTGATCGTTACGGTAATATATGGGGTCACTCATCGCAGGTGGGTTTTATGTCAAGCTAGTTCGAACCCGGAATCATTTGGCTCTCGTTCAAACCACCATGGCTGCGTATGGACACGATGGTTTCCGGGGCGTGTGCGTGTGTGTCTACGGTGGGTGACGGGTGCACGCAAGACCGTCAATCTTCCACGGCAGATACTTTTAAATTTATAACCTTTCTTGTGATTTACTCTCGCTTCTAAATGACGCCTCTTTGTGTCTGACCAACCACAATCTTCCCCCTTGTTCATCCCCACTTGCTTCACCCTCCGTCGCGGGTGAGAGACTGTGTCCGGTGTGTGGCGTGGTGATGGCTTCATGCGCCCATCAGTCATAGACTGGATCAGAGCTCCTCAACGTTTTAGGGGCGTTAGTTTCCACGGCCAAACTGATTCAGACAATTATTTGGAGACCCAACAAAACTTGAAAATCAATGCTAATTTAAATGCCCTGCATGCATTGGCGAGGGAAAGAAAAAAATATTGTATTGGAAATAATTTTTCTAGATGTAAATACAATTAGGCCTACTTTTTTTTTGAAGTTTCGGGAATCGTTACGTTGATCTCATTGAATTCCGTCACCTTTCTTTGATTCTGCAAGTATTATCTAAGTCTGCCGTGCAGTAGTCTGCAGCGCAATGCAAGCGCATTTTGTCAACTTGGGCCGCACAAACAGAGCGAACAAACAATACGACTCTACTCTAGCATGTAGTCCGCGGCAAATTATTATGAGCTTCAAATGTCAGTCAGCTAGAAGAGCGCACACATGCGGAAATATTTTGAAATGAAATTACAAACGGTATAATTAGTTGCCACGGCTGCAATTATCTGGCTCGCGTTTTGTTACAAAACACGATAGACGTAGACTTATTAATTATTTCACTACGAATTGTGTGATTATAAATTTAAATGTGAAGTTGGGCATCACGTTACGTTACGACGAGCGAGTGCTACAGTGATGTTAATAAATAAGCAGCTTCTCAACAGCAGAACAAGGAGGATCTTGCTAGAAACAAGTGTGCTACGTACTACGTACCTTCCGTATATACCGACAGTACAGAGCAGTGGATTGGCAATGAGATTGCGAGAGAAAGAGGTACGCGATCTTCTTAATTTTGTGCCAATAAATCGTGTACATATTCTCAATTCAAATTGTATTTTTAAATACTTATTAAGTCATTAATTGAGCAGATCTTTAATCCTAGAGTGTTTTCAAACGAGTATGTTTCTTTATTTTCTACGCCTAGAGTGAAACACAGAACAACAGCCTATTGACGTGAAGTTTTGAGTTGGACTTGGAGCAGGTCTGTAATTTTTACACAATATAAACTAAACTATATTTACTATGTGTTGCAAGTTTCGGAATGATCCTCAGAAGTAAATGTTGAAGAATATGGAAAGTTGGCGGTTAAATTGAATCAATTTTCTTTTTGTGCTTCAGTAAAGGTTCGTTCGATAACGCGACGTTTCAATTCAATCGGATTCAATTTAGCGCCCAAAGTACCTCCGTATTAGCGTCTAAATGGCTGTCGCTCCACTTCAAAGAGTAGGCTGCACTTACAAGTGTTCGGGCGTGCCAACACTAGAAGCATTTACACATATATACCCACACAGGTCCGCGTGTGTACCCGACTAACCAGGCAGGAGTAATTAAACAATTAATGTGACGTGTTTGATACATTTTAATGGCCCACTTTATGATAACCCAGCCGAGTTCCGTGCCAAGATCTTGTAAATTTAGATAAGTATCATAATATCAAACAGAGAAAGGTTTCCTGTGGGGAAAATTTTCAAAAATCAAACGGTCCACAATATAAAATGGCAAGGTTATGTTTGTAGAAGGCGTATACATAATGTATGCATCATTATACCACGGTTTGATAACATGTTACTATGTTGTTGTTGCTCGCATATTCAAAACCCGCTGCGAAACGAGCTTGCCCCGTGCCGAAAGATATCACAGTTCTTGAGTTGCTCAACAATGATTAAAGTGGGATATATAATGACATTCCATTATTCATAATAAATTGTAATGTACAATTCCACCAGAGGTGTGCTGAATTTATAACAGTAGAATTACATACATCCTACAGACACAGAGCCGAAATTAATGCAAGCTCGTATACCATGTGATATGCATTATATACACTTGGTGTACACTTGGTGTATACTTAGGCTATTTGACCATTAGCTCTCAAGATACTGACTGGCCCGTCAATCCAGTTGCATCATTAAAACGGCGCATTCCTAGGTTATCCACATATAAACACAGTGTAGGTCTTCATGTCTGAATACTGACATGCGCGGCGGTCGTGCGCGTTGGTTCGCAAACAGGTCGATCTACAACCACGTAAGCCCTGCGTGTATAATGCATTATTACGTGCTACGAGGAATAACTTGCAAATACCCATCCATAAGGTTGACAGTGTGTGGACTCGTGAAGCAGTAGAGATGAGAGATGAGCCGTCCACCGATCCACCGCGTAACACATCGCTTATCTGCATTTAGCTGACGTCCAGACGAGACACCTCAAACAAACTTGACCCTAATTCTTGCTCGAAAGTGAGTGGGTATAGATTTATTGGTTCAAGTTTGTCTAGATGTCAGATGAAGCGAGGTAGTGGCCCGTATGGACAGCTGAATTGATTGGCTAGGTCCATGCATGCGGTCGGAATTAGAATCATTGTTATAGATGGAAATGGAATCCACCTAGGTGAGGTTGACGTAAGTCCATTGTCTATGTCAGAAAGGGCAAGGACGATGCAAATTGCCGGAGGTGGTTCAAAGGTATGAACATCAACCTTCATAGACTGTGGAGTTAGGTTTTAGGCATCAACGTAAGCCATGCAATTATCAATTACCGATGCATTAATATACATTGACTCGTGAATTAACTATTAAGTAATAGAAACTTGTACAGCCGCTCCATGGTACTACTGCCAAATATAGTCACAACATTTAGACGGGCTTTTTTCCCTGCTGCTGGCTGGTGACATTGAAATATATTACAACTATTTTTGATCGCCGAAGCTGCAGCAGATACATCAGCAGTGTAGCATAGCTCTTGGTGTGACCTTGAGAACAGACTGGCAGATACCCGCCGGATGGCCGGATCAATCTGTTGACCAACTGTATGGCGATAGCACAAGATCAGATCAAGGATCAGGCACACAGAAAATCAGTTCTAAATTTGAAAGGAATAAATACAGTCCTAGGTCATACAAGTTTGTGCCTGCACGAAACTACCGTACACAATCTTCGCATGATATAGTTTTTAATATATGATTTTCACAAGGTCGCAATAAACATACAAATCTAGAATGTTGGATACACTCCTGGAAATAGTTTACTGAGTTTCAAGAAAACTGTTGTATAAGAGCTATAAACATAACAGAAACGAATGCCAGCAATGGAGAAAAACATTGCGTGTCGAGTCGTGAAATAGAACTTTAAAATTATGCCTCGACAATAAACATCTGTCCTTGTATCTCCTTCTAGATGGGTTTACAGTTTGCAATCGTATTACTCTGCGGCACGGTCTCTTAGATTTGCATGTAAGAAAACGTTTATGGTTAGTACTGTCTTGTGTATGAGAGGGAGAGAGAGAGGGGGGGGGGGAGGGGGGAGGGGGAGAGAGAATTATTGACCTGTCCCTTATAGAACGCAAGTCCTTAGCCACCATATATATAAATAAAGTTATGTTCTTCATATGGGGGTATTTTCGCGAATAACTTACTGCAGGAGGCTTTTCCTTACCCACTATTTTAAATGGCAGAAACTAATAAAAGTGAGCACCGTGATTCGTTTGGTTTCCTCAAAAAAGTGAAGATCCGTCTATATTGGGTACTATTCAAAATGTTTGTTTTTTAACAATATAAGCTAGCATGGGCGTAAACCAGCTAGAAGGAGAATCTAACAAAAAATAATCAAAATGAATTTTTCCCAAATGACCTTGTTCCTTCTTTCAGTGCACTACCATTCATTGCATTTGCCTCAGCATGGAGTTCGTCTTCCATTCAGTCACCTTGGTAAGTGTTCCCACCTACTTTCTACTTCATTCACAAGTTGAACCATTCATATTCTTTCAATGGAAGAGCAACTTTATGGCAGTGTTGTTGGTGTGTGTTTTTTTAAGGTCTCCTCTTCATGACAAAATACCACCAATAAAACTTCACCGATTCTTTATCGCCTTGGCTCGCCTTCCCTCATTTACTGTTGCACGATAGTAATTGTAAAACTTACCCTGCAATCTTTCAAAACTGGTGAACGCCAATGCCACCGTCACAATTCCACAGGTAAAACCATGACCGAGAAGATACGATGCTATAACACTGATTCAAACTAATCTTTAGGGCTTAGACCAACACTCGTGTGTTTCAAAACTCGGAGCATCTGTCGGAGTAAACTCACCGACAATGACAAAGGTGAACCCTCAGCCCAGCAACAACAGTTTGGGGTAGCGGTGGAGAACCGAGAATTTACCCCACCTGCTTCATGGTTACCTATCGACATTATACCTTTCGTTTTATAAGCGAACCAGAAGCTCCCCTGCATCGCTTTCCGACAATCATATCATATTTATTCATTTCATATTATACTATTTATAATCAGTCGTATTTGTTATGCTGGGCAGTAGTCACAATGGAGCTTCAAACTATGTCCAACTAAAAATATCTTCACTCTACCAAGCCCCATCAGAAATGGCTAGAAATTGTTCATCTGCCAGACAGCTAACATTGTTAGAATCGTTATAAATATAGTATTGCCCTCAAATACTGAAAACAAAACCATCCCAAATAGAGATTCATTGCATCATTGCACCTAAAGAGTTCGCAAAGGCTAAGTAAGGTATAGATACTCAATATCTGCAGCTGGAAGATACGGGTCGTCCAAGTTATGGAAGCAGTAAAAGTTTACGTGAGTCGTGACTGACAAGTTATAAACGTCTTTATTTTCAACGAGACGTTTTATACGTTTGTGTCATTCCAAATTGATTGATACTTATCTTGGTGATTACTCTAGAGTCTAGACTATTACTATAGGGGGAGGGGGAGGGAGAGGGGGAGCTCAGACACAACAAGGAGGATCGAGAGAATCATGCGCCAAATCAAATCTAGACGATGATGACGACATCGATTCCCCCTGGGCCTCGAGACACTGAAGTTTCAGAATCAGCTAAAATAAGAAACAACTTGCACACTGCTTGTCCACTAGAAACCTATTGGCTTTTATGGAGGAAATCGGTCTGGCGTAGGACACGTTAGTATGAAAAGCAAATATAATATTACTTTACATTTTCGCAAGGAATACTATTCTTGATATAGATAATAATATAGATTTGAGTGTATGATCCTCTTACACAACACATCCTTCTACACCTCTTACTTGCCATTTTAAATTACCGTTTATACCACATGCCCCAAACTTATCCCATTCAACCCCCTTCGCCATTAAAAAAACGAATCCTATGAGCGCCTACCTTTGCTACACCAACATGGCAGCAAGCAAAAAATCCCTAATGTCCTGTTAGTGAGACTATAACCATGTCATAAATCATGTACACACCTTTTATACCCATTCCATATCAGTATCGCTTTTTTAACAACGGAGCCGGCAGTAAGGGGGGGGGGTCTAGTTGATCATAGTGCCACCTGTCTTCAGAGTTAATTAATAGTAAAGTCCCTTGCAAACATTTACATCAAAGCATTTATCAAACAAGTATGGCCGATTAATGGCCGCGCAACACAACAGTCGCGAGGACACAACTACTGTTCGTCACCTCTAGCTCAACAGGTAACTGAAAAAACATGGCGATTCAGTGGCGAAACAATGGCGGATAAACAACAACACCCTGTTGCACACCAACCATTTATTTTACTGCAAAAATACCCTTCATGTCGTATGAATCGCAACACTAGTAATATGATTTACAACAGGAAAAAGTGTAAATATATTTTCAATAGAGCGCGCCACATATTAATCAAGAAATCCCTCCGTACAAGTTTCCTAATGTGAAACGATGCTATTGCTCACGGTTCGAAATGTGGTCGTCTTTGCTCTACATCTGTGCGCATTTCAATTAATACTAATGCGAGCCGTATGAACTATTAGCTAAGTGTTGGTCCTTGAAGATCTTAGTCTGGTGGCCACTCGGTTCGGACGAGTACATTAAAACTAATGCCTCGTCCAGAGTAACTTCTCATTGGGGGAGGGGGAAACGGAAATTCCTTTCTTCACTCCATTACGATCTCGTTACGTAATCCACGCGGCGTCCTCTCAGCGTGGCGCGTGGCCGTCGGTACTTTTTCTCTGCCAACTCAGCTGGCGATCTTATCAGTTAATTAAAATAATGCATGCTTGTGTATATTTACGACTTTTTTGTGTTTATATATTTCTTGTCCTCGGCTATGCCTCATCCAGCTCGCGGCTGTAGCAGGAGGGAACTGTCGCAACTAGCACGCAAGATGAGCTGCTAAGTCTGCTACTCGTAGGAGAAGCGTCGCCTGTTAGTTTACTTAACTCTCCTTTATGCAAATAAATTAAACCTTGTTGTCAATAACGCAGCCCTGGCAATCAACCCACTCACTGTTTTCGACAAGACTACCAGCACAGCACGATGTGCATTTTGTGTACAGGGGATATTATATGCATATATTGCCGTAAATGCAAGGGCGGTTGGTAAATGATGGCTGTCTAATACAAAAAAATGTATCCGCAATCTTGTTTTAAATAATAGAAAAAATCCCTTGTTGGTCCAGGAAAATTGATTGGCTAAAATGTTATCAACATTGACAGATTTTTTCTGGCTATCTCATGCCTACCGAAACGCAAACAAGTTGGCGGGATTATTGAGTTGAGAGATAGTTTTAAAAGTTTATTCATCAATTTTCAATGACTCTCCTATGCTGTTAATATAGTTTTCTATAAGATTTGGATGCACTAAATTAATAACCGTACTTGTCCGGAAGAAGTAGTTTGTAAGGTGGTATAGTTATAAAATTCCACATCCTGGACTATTTATCAAATATATATTGGGTCCACGCTTATGTTCACACCACGTATTGATACACTCACACTCACATGGTCGAATATCCCACTCAAAAACGCGTTTGAGGTTCAACACATCATATTGATTTGAACGTTTTTCGGCCTTTATTACTGACCCCCGCGGTTCATCGTTGTGTTTCCATTTTCACTTGATAGAAAGTTATTTCATTTTTTTTTATCAATTATATATAAAAAAAAAAAACTTCACAAACAGTGCATTTGTAACTTGGCCAAAGTGATGGAGAAAATTGAATCTTCTGGAATTACAAAGGCTGTCTAGATGAACCTTCAATTTGATATAATTTATAGATGAAACACGCGTACTCGCTGATTCAACGCACATGTACTTAGTTATAGTGAGCAAATATGCATATTATTTGTAGCCTACGGGTCCACCCTTGTTTAAACACTTTCTACTATTTGAACGAAACTTGTATTCGTGATGTTAATTGTTTACCAATAAACCAGTGGCGTGCGGGCAGGTCCGAGGTTTGGGAAGCTAATACAATTCAATTTTAATTCCCTAGAGAAGCCATACAAGTGATCCCAAGATCTTGTATGGACACTTGTGTTACTTATATTAATATTGATGATTGACAATCCCGTCTTGGAAATATTATATTTCAAGATATTACTCTACCTTGTCGTCACTTTAACGGTTTCACTCAAAATTCTCCAGTTGGAAAGATGCAAATGTATTCATGCTCTTACGACAACGGTGGAGGGGAAGGGGTGAGGAGGGGAGGGGGGATCTCTCTTCTCTCTCGTGGTCGTAGGACGCTAGCAATGAAGATACGTTCCAGGAACTTTGTATCAAGGCAACAAAAGTAAAGCTCAAGTTATTGGGCCTCCAATGTATTAAAGCATTTTGTATTCTTTCGTATGGTTTCACCTCCAAATAATGTCATATGTCGACGACATATATCGACATGATAATAGTATAGTGTATGATTGGACGAAATAATGAACATACTAAATTATCTAAAAGTCTTCACAGGCCAACGTACACACGAATTTATGATAACCAACATATCACACAAAATAATCACGTGACCGTGCCAGACATGTCAACAAACATTGTTCATTCAATACACCAGCAGACCAGTGTTGCGGCTGCATCTTCATACTGTGGTCGCCCCCTCAGCACAATGTCCACAGTCATTCGTGTCTGATCCTTCCTCAACTAAATGATCACTTTTTACAGTTTAGTCTCATCAGTCGGGTTAAACTGATCGCTTGCTTGCGCTTCCTCTATAATCTTAAGGATAAATTCCGACCACGTTTTAAGTGAAGACGAAAGATTTTTCATATCCGAAATCTGAGAATGACAACTTTTCCACATTAAATTTCCATTTTAATGTTTCCAAGCATGACTTACTACATGAATCTTCATTTAAATAATAATTACCTATCCTAAGGGACAAATTACAACGAACATGTGCAAATGTACTTGTCCCTGTCATAATAAAAACATCACCCACATTCATTGCAACTGAAAACACTTGCCTACCTGCCACACTTAAACGTCTAATTCCCGCAATTACATCAAATTCACATGAAAGGTTTTCGAAAATGTCAATTCAAGTTCCGGTTTTCGGTCCATACAGTTTGTGTTTCTGCCTACCACATGAATGCAGTGTACGCTACTCTACTACATGAAAGCCGTGTGTACGCTACCACATGAAAGCAGTGTACGCTACTACATCATGAAAGCAGTGTGTACGCTAGTTAGTGTAGTTATTGATCTCTCGTTACACGACACCATTCATTTGTTTCTTTCCGATAAGCGTGGTGAGGTCTGCGCTAGATAGGACCGAGTGTTGACCCCTGGGACATTTGGTTATCGCGTGGGCAATACTGGGGGGGCACGACAAGTGCAATTACAGACATGCCGTGACCTCTCTCGGATGAATTCCACTCCACTTACACAACTTATTAACACGACCGGCCAAGTTCACGAGCCAGCCAGTTTATTAGACAACGTTAGAATAGTAATAACCATCTAGTTTAGCGAGACTTCTTTGTCTTTGTCTCACCGGAAGGTGTCGCACAATCCCGACATGACGAGAGACTCAAACGAGATTCATGAGAACACAACTTTATTAATTTTTCCCTCGGGATGTCAAGGTGTCGGTAATATTTTTCGCATCAGAGATTCTAGTTAGAGATGCACAAAAACCACCCAAATTTCTGTTTAGCCTCCAACTTCACCGTATCAAAACTTTACAAAGAGGCGTTAAACTAGAAATGACAATAATGGATTCATGACTGAAATTTTGGGATGAACATTGAAAAAAAAATCATTTGATTGCCTAGGAACATGTTGCTGTCATGTTGGATGAATCGGAAATGGGAGATCCAAAACCCAGACTTTATCCGTCACAGGAAAACTGTGGCGTCACCAATGTAAACGACAATCGACAAACAAAATTAAAAATTACAATGGAATCGTAAGATAGTTTATACAGACGGCATCATGATGTTCGACGTTTCAGTTTTTAATAGGAAAATAATATCCGAGTTTTAAGTGCATTGCAAATAGCAAACGATCTCGCTACCCCTCCAAGTACGTCGTAAACGCTGCTATATGTCGTATCATAACATGATTACGGTTTACTGCCGAACGTCCTAGTTTTACATCCAATACGATACAACCACCACATAAGCAGGAACGTGTAATAAAAATGTGTTTTTCTTCATATTGCCTAATGAAACTTTAAAATATATTTTAGTTCTGGGGATAAACGATATTAAAACAAGCCTGGCATATATTGTTGCTTATAGCTTCGCTAACCGGACTTAAAAATTAGCGCAGGATAATTTAAGTCTAGAACTTACATAGCGTGTTCTTTAGTTATAATACAACCCCATGCAAGGGTGCTAGCTTCACTCAACCAGAAAATCATCAATTAACCCAGAGGTGTCGATAACGAAGATATCTTCAGTACCTTTGACATATACACGTTTTATGTATTACATACATAAACTCCGAGATGATCCATCAGTGAACTAACTATCGGCCAGGGAAGATTTACTGTAAACTGTTAATATATCACACGCTCTACCAGGCTTTGACAATCATTTGCGCTGTGTTGGTCTTTTAGCAAACAGCTTGGGAAATCAATTTAAAAACAAATTAAACATGTTTGATTCGTAAATATGGGGCACAACGACATGATTGTATAATTTACATTTCATGCTACGAAAGTACTGGTATATTTTTTAAATCTAAGAAGTAGCGTGTTTGTGTGTATTTGTTTGTTCCTTGTTCCAAACATTGTGTACACGTTACATGGGACAAGCGGGTATGACAGTCGTGGGAGGTTGAGTGCATCGTACTGTAGCAATAAGTTAGCAACTGAGTGAGCAAAAACTTATGACATTCCAATAGAAAATAATAAACCAACTGCTAAGAAATGATTATGGAATTTCATTAGAACAGTGCGGTTACGGGCGTAGCTGTCAAGCGCGCCCCATACCACGGAATGCCATATTTACTATTTATTGTTTCGGAATGGGACATTCCCATTGCCAGCATACGCACTGCAAAGCTATAACACGCGTTAGAGTTGCAACAATTTATTGCTTGACTATAACCACGCCAACTGTTACGCATGCAGGTCCGGGTGCTTTCAGTAATGCCAACCCCAGGACCGCAGGTTTTGATGACGGTTTCTTGCGACCATATCGTGTCACGCTTACGCACAATGCGTGCGTGTGCGTGTGCCGCTCGATAAAAATAAATACGCAGATGGCCCAACATGTGATCATCAAGCATCTCCATGGCAACAAAGCTTCACTTCCATAATGAAGCTCAGAAGGGACAATCAGAGAATAAACAGGTTTCGAAACGATGATAAAAAAACGAAGAGGAAAAACATCAACTTCGTGGATATGATCGCTCCGGTGTAGTCAAAACAAGAAGACCAACAACCAGGCTAGACCACTTCAAATAATCTACATAGACTATTGTCGTACACTGACGTCTGTGATATCGTTAAGAACATTTGCTTGTTTTACAGCGAAGTCTGACGCCGGTTCAGTTTATGTCGCTCAGTGTACACAGCACGAGCCATGACTGTAAGCCCTGGTCTACACTGTACAGTGTACAGTGTACACGGTAGTCGGGCATAAGAACCACACAAAATTACCAATGCCCAACTTTATCGAAATTCGGTCAAAGCTAAAAACGATGTCAACAAAAATTCTAAAATCTCTAAATTATTCAATAACGAAGTACGCTGCTAAATTGAAATGAAATCTGCAGTGATTAATGCATAACATAATAACCAATAATCAATATTAATTCTTCGTGGATTAGTGAACAGAATTCATCTGGTAGGGACACCGGGACAATTACTTGTTCGCGTAACAAGCGTGAATATGCGAGCTGCTGCTAACCACCCTGCTAACCGCTCTACTACCTATACTAAAAAAACAAAATAGTCGGACAACATTTGATGGCATTTGGCTGGAGTAAATGTGGTTTAGAGTAAAACACGCTCACACGACATTTACATGACGTACGACATACCAGTGCAAAAAGTAGTAAAAATATCGATCCTTTCAGACCCCATCCACGCAGTCTAAAACCATAAGCTCCCTTATCTATCCCATAAGAGCAGAGGCTTTGAACCGATTATAATTATAGGTAAATTAAATTTGAGAGACGGACAAACAGACAGAGAGAGGCTCACTCTTTTGTTGCATCCACGCTCTAGCTAGAGCAGATGTGTTCGCCCAGCACAGCTGACTGTTGTGAATCAAAGGGGCGGGGACGCAAAGAAGGGGTGCAGACGTGACGTCACGACCTGCAGTCTTGCAGTCACCCCTAGCCTCGACGTCACAGGGGTAGGAAGTGACTTATGCGTGCGTGCGTGGAGCAACGAGCATTCTGCGACACACGATTATTCACACTAATCATGTAACTAATTGCACTTTTGCCAGGAGCTAAATCAGTTGAATCTGAAATTGTTTACAACTTGTACATATCTGAACACTAGATGCATGCGACAATGTTTGCTAACGGAAGTTTGACATACCAAAGGGAGTTCATCGTTTAAAGATGCAGTTGTGCGGTTTATGGGGGTGATGAAGTTTATCAGGCTTATGACGCCTCCACATACACTGTACGCAAGGTCAAATAAAACATGTAGGCTGATGCCTGATTCGGGGCTAAAACGGGACAATTTTCAACACATTTCCTTTAAAAAGTTGATTTAAGCATATATCAACTGATTTTTTTTACCTGGTGTATTTTGGATTCATCTTACCAAATCAACAGAAGTTATTTCAAAAACATTATGCATTCCGGTAAAATATGATATTGTGTACCATTTTAGCCCCGCCAATGGGGTTAAAACGGGACATACTAGGGGCTAAATAAGAACAGGCCTAAAATTATTTTTTTCCAAGTTAACAGTTGAAAAAATAAAATGTACCAAGCAAGCTGTTTTTTCACATTACAGGTCTGCAACCATTGAAACAAATATTTAGTTACTATATGTTGAAACTACCTAAAAGATGTAAATTTATTTGTAAAAATCACCACGCGATGTATATTGTATAGCTATACTGAAGAGTTTTGAGAATTACCTCGTAAGCATCATCAGCATCCATAAAATGTAAAATTATGCAGGGTACGGTGTGAGTGAGTTAACGATAGGGGAGGGACATGTTAACGTATTTCCAATCAAGGCTAAATCAAACTCCCTGGAATTTGATTACACAAGACAAGACTGTTGAACATTTTCGAATCTGCAAGTGGGCAAAACAATTCCTAGAAACGCGATTTTCCCAGAAATTCCTGCCAGCTGCAAAGGAACGCCACCCTGGGGGGGGGGGGGGGGGGGGGGGCGCTTGCTCATCAACCGAGCGTCGGAGATGCGCTAATGAATAATTACGTCATTATTACGGACGATCTCAGTGGCGCGTCGTTCTGATGACATCACTTTATTGTAGGGGGGGGTCACGCAAGTGGGCAAACACTTCGCATGCAACAGGAGTAGAACCGTATTTGAAATAGTTCAACACGATCGATCAGTTTCAGGGGTCGGACTTGGAAATGGAAACTCTTATCTACAAAACGTGTAACCACGACATATGATTCCGTTGAATTGAGTTTTATTATTACAGGAAGCGAGAGACGAGAAATCGATATTTTCTTCCTAAGCCTGCATTAAAATCATGTTTTTTATTGTAGATTTCCCCCAAGCTAATATTTGTAACGGGGACTCTATCTCGCAGGCTGTTTCGACGTCTGTGCTTCAGATTCACCCGACATGTCAACACACTGCCCAGTGTCCAATGTAGCGAGGGCAGCAACATAACATGCCATTCTCTGTACTGTCAATATATGGTGATTAAAATTATGGCTGGAGACAAATTTGTCATACAAAAAAGGAGTCGAAACAGCTGTAACGTCATTCGTGGCAGCACCCCCGAGGAAGCACTGGCCAGTGCCGAAAAGTCGTGGAGGCAAACAATACACTACTTCGGTGACACTTTGCGCAACCGCACATTGTTACTATCGAATAACCCGACACAACACAACCACCCATAATTTAACATCGCACCCACGCATGTGCACCGAGTCTAGAAGACGGTATAAATAAAAAGTGTAATGAATTTTCATGAGAATTACTGAACTTGATCTTGTGTCAAAACCATGGCTCGTGTACTGTAAACACGGCAGAAACCGAGATGAAAATTGGCCGTTCCTTCTGAGCTAGAGTATATATACGCGTATGTAGTATGTACTACGTCACACCTATGTGACGTGACTTGGCACAATATCACACAAGTCATGACGGTGGGTGTCATCGAACGAGTATACGCTACATGTTACGCCAACATACGCGCTGAAAGAGTAACGCGGTAACACTTGTTCGTTTAGTTGATGTATTTCTGGGTGGGTTCGCATTCACCATTACGCTCATGTCGGCTAGCATTACGATGCACGTCGATTAGTTTAAGTTGTGCTAAATGTTTGTTCTCAAATGTGGGCGTGGCAGTGTTGTCTGTACGTCACTAAAGCGTAGTTTAATCATTAGTTCACCCGAAACGTTTAAAGCAATCACTTTGATAATAGTGTTGCCATATTTAGTTGCACGCAATATAATGCCACTGCACACAAAAAACGTAAGTTGTAAATGTATTTCCGATTTGCTAGTCAAAAACAGTGGTTAATCTCTAAAATAATAAGTGGGCGGACGCTCGACGATCTTCCTCAGCGAGGGGGGGGGGGGTCTAGGGGCGTATTGTGATGTCTCGTTTTCTGTAATAAAATTGATGGAATCACTGACAAATTAGTACATCTTTCTTTGTCACCTGCTTGAGAAGAGAAGATGGTTGTAGATGACCGTGTACCAGTACCACCCTATCCTACATCAGCATCTAAGCGATTGCATGTTGGGCACTTGCAAAAATGAAGTGTGCAGACGCGTCCGCCCACGAAAAAAGAGCGGGTGGACGCGTCCGCCCTGAATGAATCTAACCACTGGTCAAAAACCATACCGATGAGAGTTAGTGTGCACTGTGAAGATACCTCATAGTTTGCATGCTGCACTGCAACACGGTGCAATCATGGGGGAGCCCCCCCACCCCACAACCCGCATCACGTCAACCGGAGGAATTCATCTTCCAAGAGACTTTTGTTTTACCCCAGCCTAGTCTGATTGATTGATCCAATTGATCCGGCCATCTGTTCTCCTCAAGACAAGGGTCAATAGCTTTTTTTCCCTCTGCAAAGCAGATCTGATTTCATCCACCCTCGCAAATCGAAACGAGTCATTCGGAAATAAGAGTACTACGTGCGACTGGTCGGCCAATACGGCTCCAGCATCCCCAACTGCGTTTCATCAATTTCGGGCTAATACTCCCTATGATATCATCCCGTGCAATTTATTACGTCACCGATTACCATAATGATCTCAATTTAGGCAGTTATTTAGCATAATAAAGGTTTAACGTAGTTCACGGAATACGTCATGACCCTGCAGTCACTCACTCGTGCCCGTGGTACCACCTGTCTGTCCATCAACGACCGTGATTAACAATTACCATAGCATCGGAACCAATACATGAAGGCCCACACTCAAGCACAACGTTGCTCTTCCTATAGTTGGTTGGGTATTGTATTCAAACCACCACTTCACTTACAACTACCGAAATCACTGCGTTAGTATGCTGGAGATGTGTCATGTTTAGTGCATAGAGGGAAGTATTTGGGGCAATGGCTGGTGACGCGATGAGTTGGTAGACAAGACTGCAGAAAAACTGTTTCTAAAAGAGACGTGGTATTTTCAAGATGTCTCTTTGAGGAAGGGGATACCGAAATAGCCTGATGTGGATATGACATTGTGTAAACAGTGCTTCACACACAAAAAAAAAAATGCACAACGGATGTAAAGACGGAAAGGAGACAAACTCGACAGTTGTTTGAACTAGCACAAGGTTCAAACATGTCTGAACTCGCCTCGCCTCGTCTTGTTTCAACTCGTCGGATAGAAGAAGAAAAAAAGGCCAAAGTGAAGTGAGCGTGCGTATGCGATAAAAGTTAAAGCGCATCGATCTAAAACAAAGAAGTAAGGAATTTCTTTCTGAAATAGGTTCTCTTAGAGGTGCGGGGCCTCGGGCCATTGAGTAAAACGCGTAACTAGACGACTCAACGTTTCGTGGACCTGGGTCGGAGGACCATGGGAATAAAGCGCAGAGAAGGGAGTCATGCTCCAACGAGATTCCCCAGAGAATGCCTACGAGGCCCCCTTGGTCTACTAACATTTTGTGAAACTAGACATCCTGAGTTTTCTAAAACATCTATTTTTAACTCAATTCAAGCAAGAGAGTTTTGCACAAATTAGTTTCAACCAGTACATTTTTATTTCAGAAAGTTACTTCAAAACGACTCGATTCATACCAAAATTATACTCGGGAACGGCGCTCTTAGGATAAGTACTTTCCCTTCCTTTGCCATCACACCACGAAGTCACTTGCAGCTCTGTGCTGTGGCATGAGAAGACAGAAGACATATTCCTCGATGAGGTAAGCATGTCGACGAACCCCCGAGGACGGCCGAGCCCCGAGAGTTCACGAGGACATCAACCAACGTCGCGTTCCACAACGACGATAATCGATAATAGTCGAATCACGTGTCCTTGCGTGCGGAATCA
This sequence comes from Isoperla grammatica, assembly GCA_945910005.1. Taxonomy (NCBI): domain Eukaryota; kingdom Metazoa; phylum Arthropoda; class Insecta; order Plecoptera; family Perlodidae; genus Isoperla; species Isoperla grammatica. Next base: position 3,455,977 of record OX246739.1, on the reverse strand, counting down.
CAAAATTTGGTGGGAAGTTAACAAAAAATTATCCACGCCTGAACGAAACAGTGGATCCATCCAGCCTCCGAGTTGATTGGTTTTCTTCCCCGCGGGTATCGGCTACGAAGAGGACAAAACTCTTTCCTACGCAGCCACGGAGGGCGCAACGCGATGAGATTACTTTCATTCATGCCGGAGTAATAACCTTGAACACTCTGCACGCTGGGCTAGAACCCACGAGACTCGCCATGTAATCATTTAAATCACAGCCCACTATTTAAATTAGCCACTATGTTATTATTGCTATAATATTCGCCACTGGTTCCATGATCAATTAGTTTGTTTAAGGCAAAAAACATTCAACTCTCAAGGCTGAAACACCTCTAGTCTGCGAGGTGTGAAACTCAAAACGAATATAAAGTACGAACGATGCGAGCACGCCTTATAATTACTTAGCCTACATGAACAAGTCGAAGGATAAACACCCTTGGGAGTAGGACCCTACCCATAACCTTGCTTCCACTAGAGAAACCAATGAATTAACGCTTTCAGACATCTGTTTAATTAAGTCTGTCCCTCTCCCTCTCTCTCTCTCTCTCTCGCCAGCTCTTTGCAACAACTGGGATAATAAAGTCATATGTAACCAGGGCCCAACTAACCCTTGCAAATATTGAGAGAACATTTGCATTTACAGAATAGGCACGCATACTATTTAGGGAACTGTAAAGTGGGTCTGCTGAGAACACTGAGAAAGCAAATATTTATTTATCTCAATCAAAAATAGGTTCCTGTTCGTAAGTCCCTATAAAGGCTGAGACACAGAGAGACTATGTGGGGGGTTCTGTACAAACAATACTCGCATAGTACAGGTATGAATGAGTCTGCTAAAGAAGACCCCCACGAGGCTGCAGTGTCAGTGCAGTGAACGTAATGATACTTTATGACTGAGAAGGTGTAATTACGGCCACTGGGATCAAAACATTAACCGTAGTTTTTTCTCGTGCATCCAATATTTGGCTAAATTACATTTACAAAATTAATATAGTGGTTGAAAAGAGCTTTTGGGAAGTTGGTACGGGGATACCATTATTCTATAAATGTATTATTTTAATTAACGTGCCTTATACAATTGTTATGATTGTTAATTGAGAAATTAATTAGTAATTATTAATTAATAACCAGAACAACAACACTCGGGACAGCAAAATTTTGAACGAATTTACTTTTTTTATTATACTAGAATACTTGTGTGGTCAACTAGTTCAAGTGTTCAGAACAAGAACATCAACTGTCATAGCTTTGATTACGAAGATAGTTTAATACTCATATGTCCAGTAAGTAAAGTAAACCACAGTAACCCATATTTCCTTGTTTCTGGACCATGTCCCGTCTAGATGCTAATCTTGCTTAGTTCAAAAACCTCCATTGTTGAAACGCCACGAGCAAAATGAACCTACATCACAATCCCTAGTTAGACAATGCGTAACTAAATAAATATACGTGGTATTTATGCCTACAGCCTTCACCATTCACCGCCCACACACGCTACACCCAAACAAGCCTGGGTTTACATACGTTGGCAGCAAATACCGCTTTCCTAGTCGTCTAAAATTAGATCGGCGTGGTCCCTGAATCACGTCTCATCCAGCTAGCCAGACACATGGATAGCCAGACATAATGTATCAAGACTTGCCGGCAACCAGACATACGTCCGTCTAATACACCATTACACACCCACCCCACAGTGTTATCTGACACAACAGAACACTTGAGCCGTTGAGCGCCTGTGAATTGTGTCAAAATACTTTACATGGGTATCAGACCCGCCGACGGGCTCATATGCGCACGGAGCTTCACAACTAAGCTCGACACATTTCATCACAAAGTACGACGAGCAAGGGGTGAACCCCCCCCCCCCCCCCCCCCCGCAGTACCCACAGACCTCCGCGTTACAAGGTCACGTTTCGACTTATAAACCAACAACAGGTGTCGGTCAAGGCCGCGGCCTTGTGACAAGTCACCCTCTCGAGACGCCAAGGTCATTCATTACACTACAATGTTATTGTAAATATCGAAGCCCGAAGGTAAACATACCGCAATTATTTCTTCTTCCCCTCCCGTGTGTTGCCCCAGCCACATACAGGTGTTAGAGGAGTAAACAAGGGGTGATACTGTATTGCTAAGGGCACGGGTTGTTATAGCTACACTAATAAATGGGGGGAAGCTTTGTCTGACCGCTAATCATTTAGTGAGTGCTCCTTAAACTAATCATTGTAATTCGAGTGGATTAATCAATTTTTTAATAAAGAAATAATAACTCAATAGTACCGACTAAACAAATAGTATGCACATGTAATGCGCCAAGTTGTAACAAAAGAAGAAACATACGATTGTTTATAACAAGGGGTACTTAATTATGGCTACCCAACTCCGCAGTTTTATTTCCAACACCTGTTTACATAGAGGATTAACAGCGGGATTGGGTTAGGTTCTGGATGCACTCCCAGTTCACATTAGGACCTCCACTCCCACTCCCACAAATGCAGGTCGAGTCGAAAGTAGAATTTAATCCCAGATGAATCTCGTTATGGTGACATAATCGAACATGGCCGGATTATAAATGCCAAATCCTGGGTTCTGTAACAAGTAAGTTCTCGAAATTGATGGAGTTGGGGGGGATTCAATCAAACAATCCAATCATATGACATATAAACGCATAGAATTTAAAAACAGTATCTAGATTAAAACCCGTAGGCCTACTCATACTCCCTGCGAAATGAAATCAAGGAGAGTAAAAGTAATGTGGGGCTGTTGCAAGAAGACCGAGCAATTTGAGTTTGACCCCATGCCATATTAATTTGGAACTTCACATTTTTTGTGAATATCTTGGGGTGTGTTCTGTGTTGTGTTCATCGTTAGCTGCTACATAAACAAGTAGGCTATTTAATTCTGTCCACATAAGTCGCTTAAACTTAAAAAAAAAAACTGTTGATTTTGTATTGCGACAGTCGAAGCTAAGTACAAAATATAGCACAGGCCGCGTACACGAGCACGAGCCATATCTTTTGGATTGAAGGGTCGAAAGCTTGTGCAACAGCTTCGTTCTTCTCGTCATCGGCTCGACCAATGGCTCGACAGTCCAGGTTAGTGGATGAACCTATATGACCGGACAAGGTTACACCATCCTATACGATGCGACGAAATGCCGGTGAACCCCTTGGTACTTTTCGACAGCAGTAGGCTACGTACCTCCCTTCCTCATTAACAATCATCAGATTCAGACGAGAGGACACCGTGCACTACACTGACTTCTTGTTTCAATAACAAAAATATATAAATAAAAAATACTACGTTTTGTTTAAAGTTTGTCTTAATTGTTATACACTGGAGAGCCTGTTTTACACCTAGTTCGGTAGACCTCAGTCCGTGATGATTGGAGATTTGTGTGCCTGGCAATTGCCCACCCTATCCGTACGTGCCAAGGGGTCGACATTCGCCTCGCAAGACCTCGTCAGCTGTGGTACGTATATCGACGTAATAAATAGCTAATCTTACGTACACTGTTTACATTCATTTTAAGCTGACTCCAACAGCTATAAATAGACATGTGTGCACTCGACTAGCATAAAGGGTTTACTGTTCAGTTATATGCCGTGACAGCTATGCACTTTTACGAATGGGTCTCTAGCCGATATCAGTTTCTGTCACGAACGAGTGATAGAATTAATATCAGACTATATTAGAGTGACTGTCTGACTGTCCAGCTCGTGTCCACGTCTAGGTTTGGTTAGATAAAACCAACCAACAGAGTTGGCTCAGCGGTAACGCACGAGACTCATAACTCGGGAGGTCGCCGGTTCGATTCCGACCACCGGAAATCCTTATGTTCAGTCATCACAAGACGAATGCTGGGATTGAGTTCTTCTGCATTCCTTATTAAGTATCAAAGAAGGGCTCAGTAAGAGTGCGTCCTACAAATTATTATCATGCAGAATCTTGCACTGGGCAGAATAAGCCTCGTGTAAAACGTGCCGCGATACATGACTAATACTGCACGAATACTGAAAACTGTGCACCTCACCTTAGGAGTAGCAATGCACTTTTAAAGCCCCGCCCGCCACACAATGGAGCCGAATAACTCCGTGATGAGTCAAAGCAACAAAATACTCCACAACAGACACGAAACCGATATTTCAGTCTGATTTGCAGTGGCGGACAAGTGAGTAAATCTCCACATACACCTGCAGATCTATTCCTCGTTTTGCCAAACTTGTCAAACGAGACAATATTTCACCATAAAACCGGCAGAATTACTTTTAAATTATAAAGCGTAGGTAATGAATAACGATAAAATCGTAATCCTACTTGTCAAGACGTCCATTAAATGCCCATCACGTTTGACCCTATACCAGACTCCTAAATAGTTATATTGACCAAAGCAAAAACGTTGCCTGTAACGCTTCCGTGTGGTTCGATGAGGTAGTTTTGTCGACACAAATTTACACGATACGAAAGTGATTATTGACCATAAATATCTAAGTGCTTTGTAAAACGCTTGGTTAGATGAAACGTGTGCACGTGTACGCTATATGTATTCCGAAGTGGTAGTAGCATGCAAAGCGGCCGACCACGCTGTTGTGAAAAAATCTCCGTGTTGCGTGAGTAACACAGACTGTTCTAAGAAACTATTAGCTGTTACCTACGTACTACAAACATCGACCACTAAACGTTGTGATCAACTTCAACACTTTTCAATGTGATACTTTTAAAACAGGTAGTACACATTCCAGTCATGACACGATAATACCATACCAAACACTCTGAACGAAAATAATTCTAACCAAACTGTTTGCAAACTTAATCCCCGTCGACTTTACGTTTCGTACAGGAAGTCAAATCCTCTGGCACGTATTCACAACAATTATACAAAGGATCGTAATTTTATACTAGCCGGTAAGCGGTTTGATACCATCCTGCGTGTGCTGAAGGGTTTTTCAAACACCGATACAAGGGTCATGAGAAATAATTACGTGTGTGACTTGCTTTGATACAGTTAGTACAATTATAAACAGGTGTTTCCAAGTTTACAGATATCCCCTCCAAAAGTAATTAGTGGGCGTGCGGACCAGAACAATAATAGGCCTACTCACTTGAAAACAGGCGTGAATGGAGACTCCAGTCAAGTCGTGCGTAGTTGTGTATTCCGATATCGATATGCCACACACGTTCTCACCACTTGATTAAACTATGATTATCATCTCTAATTTACAAATTTGGCTACACCACGATACGTAGGTTCACATGTGCATTCTTGCCTACGACCACAACACCATCACATACACACGGTAAACAAATATATTTTACACATTTAAACTTGGAAAAAATAATACGAATAAACGTTGATTTATATTTGAAATGTTTTGATGAATATTAATACTAAGTATTAATTTCGAACTCTAAAGAATACGTGGATCTCGCGTGCAAGACGCCGACTGACGCTCGCGGAATAGAAGCCAAACGCCGGAACGACCGCCCGCATGCGACGAAAGAACGCAACTGACGAGGGTCGAACGAAGTCGAACGAACCGGCTGCCGGCATGACGCCCAGGCTTCCCGAGCGTTGCCGAAGTCGCACTCGGCACGCCCGATCGTCTCGATGCAAATGATGGTGTTGAAACGAGCGGACGTCTCGCTTCTACCTGAGGTGTGGAAAAACTGAATGAGGGATGAGATTTTCTACCTGTGAGTTTGTTTGAAGGGCCTCCAGATGGTAAGAAATAGTTTGGAGATCATTAAACGCGACTGGATGGATGGAGGTGGAATTCCTGGGCTTTTGTCGGCGCCTCTTCAATGTGCTACCCTAGATTTCAATGAGTCTTGCCAAGATACAACTTGACTTACTTAGAGACCGTCTCCTGCCTTACGAATGTAGCCAAATTATGTACGAAACAGCCGTACCAACTTAATTTTCTACTTCTCTATGAATCGCTACCATCCACTTGAAACACATCCATTAGTGAAACTTCACGGCCGTATTACGGATGTATGGAAGAACGCCAGGAATCGGTTGATTTTTGTTAAAACAGCGTGCATGAAAGAGACTGTAGATAAGGATCTGAGGTTGCCATGATACCAAGGTACAAAAAGGTTATTAAGTGGGCATACATATCTTATTAGGTATATTAAGCGAGCGTATAGCGGGCGTCTTACATTATATTCCCATGGTAATCGCTTTGTTGTGTCGTGTTGTTGTTGTGGGGGTTCTGGGGCAGAGCCCCAGTTGCCGAAGACAAAATTCTGCGAAAGGCTCCTTGAAAGTGTTTCATAAATGACTTTGAGGGAAACAATTTTGATTCGCAGTTGTTTGTAAGTACTAAATCCATTATAAATTTGACTAGATAAGATAAAGCTTCAGAGCTTTTTGGGGGAGGAGGGATTGAGCCTGGAAGCTCCCCCCTCCCTTGGGCGCGCCGCCACTGACGTGGAGTGGGGGGTGATCAGCTATCGTATATCTTCCCTGCATGAAGCCATTCAGCCCCCCCCCCCACTGACGGTCCGTCTCAATATCACAGCATGTGTATATCTATACCCTTCAAGCATCTTGAGGTAACCCATTTCTTTATGATTGAATCATTTATTATTTGGTACGTGGTGGGCTATCATTCTCATTCTCCCAAACTAATTTTACGCCCACAAGAGGGTCTTGCGGTTTCATCTGCGGTTGATGCGGAATCATTGGCAGGCAAGAAAAAACGAGGACTGTTTTGATTCACAGAAACTATTAAAATACGTCTTTTCTTTCGATGAAACCAATTCGAGTCACGCACATTTGGCCTTTCTAGACAATAACATAAAGTCTCTTCAATAGATTTGTCAATGTTTATGTAATATAGAATCGGCATTGGGATGAAATCAAATTTCAGTTACTATCATAACCAGGTAATTAATTGTGACAGAACGTTTAATACATAAAATGTACAAATAAATGCATGTGTCTAAAGGGTACCAACTCAATTGTTAGTATCGATTTTCAAGGGGAGGAGGGAGGGGGGGGGACATTACACAATTTATCGTCTCTAAAGTCACGGTATCATGCTACACAAGTGAAACAACGTTTAGAATGTCAGAAACTTCCCCCCCCCCCCTGTTTTAAACTATGGGGGGGGAGGCCACTCGACCAACGATATAGGACCTTCCTTAGTGCAGGTCGTTAGCGACTCACGAAGAGCTTTGTGGTGAAGCCTCGATTGTCTCTAAGGTGTTTTCACCAAAGGTTGACACTTCGGGTTTCTCTTCTGCGGTGCCGCAGAAAATGACTATAACTGGCTGGTGTTGTGTGTGATGTTCAATAAGTACTTCGTGAGTCGTGATTACCCTGGACACCAGGGAACAATAAAACCAATATGAATTTGTTGATTTGACATAGCCCTCCCCTCCAATACCAAGACCAATTGACAGTCACTCCATCCAACATCTCAGTTCAGTGTACAACCATTGCTCGTATTACAACTTTCATAGGTTTTGAATTTCATACATCATGATCACTTTCATCCAAAGAAGCCTAATTAAATTTATGTATACAACTTTTTAATGAACGTATTCGTCAACTTATGATAGCCGCGCTGTAACTTGCATTATCATGCAGTAATTTCATTACGTCTATTTATAACATCCTATAACAATGAACATTTAATCAGCTTTATGTTTTGCCTAAGGGATTTGAACTTTCACTATAAGTAATACTTTTTTAGAGCCTGGAAAATACTCCTTTCCTCGTACTGAGAGGCTGTCCAGGCTTTAGCTCAAGGTGTATATGCTACAGTCTATTCAATAGTTGATCTCTCCCAAGCAACGAAGTTTGATATCGACGTCCAAATAAATAGTTTCCCTTTGAAATATAATGGACATTCACGAATGGATTTCAACCTGAATAGCATACAATTCACAATAGGCGCAATTAGAAACGCGTTGTACAGTGTTTCGGGACATTTCACTGAGAACAAATGAAAATTGTCGTTTATGATGAAAATCTCGTGTTGTTTCTGTATAAACGCTTCGGCATGATTGCGAGTTGACCAATCCCAGGCCCCGTTACTAAATACGCTGGTGTGACTAACGCGAACCAAGGAGGCAGTGAACGGTTTCTCAATGAGTAAATGTTCATCGCTCATGTTTGAAAGCCGATTTATAAACGGTCTAATTTTTAGTTGCACAACTCTTGAAATAGACAGGTTGCGTACAATGTGTGATCATGAGTTGACGAAAAACTTTGCGGCCATTCAACCGGCAAAGCGTTGTCGAGCACAAGCTTACTGGATCGGTTCGGGTACGAAATGGACATTAATCACATTATATTGTTCGGATTGTTCTGGAAGAACATGGATCGAGTGAATGTGGCTTCCTGCAGTTGTGTGGGTGGGTGGGCTCGTTATTGTTTCAACCACACTACTTCTAAAGTCAAGTTTTTGTTTATTAGATATTAGTGCTTACGTCTCATGCTTATACCATACCATGGTGCTAGTCGAGACGATCAGGAATGAAGGGTGGTAGGGGAAGTATTATTTATAAGCGAAAACGTCATCGCCAATACTTGAACCTCGGTAACATAACTTGCCTCACATTTTATTCACATTATGAACATTACAATAATTGAGCAACATTGGCTTGCAATTTGCAATTGTGTTTAAATATTGTACTTGTAATTATGTAAGTAATGAGTCATGACATTAAAATCACTCCTAAGCTGTAGCTGAATAATAAAACAACAGCAACAAGTAACGCTCAAACTTAAACACCATAGAAAAAGTACGAACATAAATGTGAATCAACCACATCAATCCAATAAAACCCAAGAACAAGATTACAGATATGATTTCTTTATTGATTGAGATACGTTCTACTAATGGCATATTTAGTACCTAAGACAGCAGACCTGGTGATTGAAATATATACACATGTATGAACGTAACTATACGTTCTGATTGTTGTGATAGTTCTTGAGATTCACTTCTTGGGGTATTTGTATCAACTGTGAACCTGTGAGGAAGGGGGGATGAAGCTAACAGGATACAGGATATAGAAGTATTCTCACTGGACGAGCCACAGCCTGCCTAGACCAGACCAGAGACTAATACTGGACCCGACGCGACTAACTTGTCACACTCTTTGAGTATGTGGGCGTCGCGACATCATTTAGCAACGCCAAGAAAACTATTAATAACACGAATATCAGTCAGGCTATTTCTGGGCATACTGACCAATGTTCATTCTTTGTTCTAAGGTCAGTTTTTCCTTCACTGGAAATATTGCGGGGTGTTAATTATGGAAAGACCAAACCCATAACAAACAAATCTACAATTATTTGTATTATTTTATGAGAATACGTATATTCCATTTACTAACTGTTTGTATTAGCTGTTGTTCCTAGTTTTCTAACAGCTACGATTTAAAAAAAAAAATAACTTTTATAGATACTCCCACATACATAAGTATACATGTACATTTGATTACTTACATTCAAATATATTACTCCATACTTCATACTTACTTACTATACAAAAAACCTATGTTAAAAAACAACACCCGATATGTCCATTGTACACTTCCCTGAGAAACATTACCGATGGTTTGCACTGCACTGTTTGGGTTCCACGCCCTGTCACTATGTAGAAGCGAACACAAGAGAGCTCAGCCTAGTACGATGGGATGGGTTCGATCAAGGCGGGAATGCGATGCATGCCGGATAACTCACGGAGGTGGAAGCGACATTAATTGATTCGTACATATTCCGTTTCCGTATATTTCGTTGGCCGCTTCCACCAATGATGTTGAACCTGCTCGGACAGCTCGTCTGCGGAGAATTGGAGGCAAAATATCACTGAACCGTTAGCGTTCTTCCAAGCCGGCATAGTTCAAACAACGCCGTTTTATATTGATGTAAATCACTTAGTTACAAGTCCGGATATCACCCGGATTACAAAATGCCCGGATTTAACCAATAACTGTGGAGCTTTCGCGGAATAATACCGTTTGCGGTTATAATTATATTGGTATTATAGTTACTTCACAATGTTTTCCACCATCATCATTTTTTGTTTTATTTTGTTTTGTTTACGATTTACACACGTTAAGAAATCACAATTTCATTGTTATTTATAACTGCCATATTTTCACAGTGAATTAATAATGACAGCTACGGTCAAGTCAAATGTCAACCTGTTATCTCAGGACAAACAATGATGGTATTGGTTGGTCTATAGTCCTACGGCCTCATCGCGGTTTCCATTTGGTGCGTGGTTGTTTGTGTATTGGGTATGCTAGTGATAATTACACTTGTGTTATCAGCCGTTCAACATACCGTTCCCCAAACCAAACAGTTGTACGTCAGTTTTATGATTTAGACTATAAAACAAGGTATGGCAACTTCTTTAAAGGATTAGTCAGGCGATAAACTAAAAAATCACCAATGAGTCATAAGTGGGTGAAATTCAGTTATGTGTAAAATAAAATTGATATTGGTTGCTTCAATGCAAAAAAAAAAAATAGTGAACATTTAGCTATTCTAGGGTATAAGATTCACTTCGGCATCTCTACTGCATTTTTCTTCTAAAGCGTAGTACAGCTGTATTGGTTCTGAGGTCGCTAACGCCTGCCTGATAGACAGAGTCCAGCCAGCGCTCCGCGAAACACTCGGCGACTGCGGACAGTACCGCTCAAAACAGATTGCAACTTTTCTTCACATCAAGTCACAAGAAAATTAATTGCAGGGCATTTTGTAGAAGTACACGTTCGTACTAAGAAGCATGTTATCGGTAGGGAAACGATGCACATTAAACCTCCAGATCGATTTATGATAAGTGCCCTATTTTAGCGGTGGTTTTACTATCTCGAGGCAACATTATTTGTAAATGGGAATTACCATGAGAAAAGTTGCTCGGTGCTACTTGGTAGCAACAAGCCAAAAAATCGCGTTTTCTTTAATTTTTTAACCGCCTGCTTTTAAAGTATGGTATCGTTTAGTCATGTTTTCCATATTTGAGGGTGGACTTTTACAAATGATAGTTTTTTAGTTTTTCATCTGACTATTCATTAATAAAGCTTCTGGCGAGGCGATATACATGGTGCCAATCTCAATACAAAGACGTGTATTTTATTACAAGAATGCGTTTTGACAATTTTTTGATTATACTTGGGTATGTCTTATTTATCGCTATTGTAGAACATAAGTGGAACACACAATGTCCATACTCTAGCAATGCCCATACTGATAGAACCAAGCGGCACTGACTGACCATTCAGCTCAATTTCGTCGACTTATGCTTGGTCTACACGTACGTTGATTATCCTCGAAGAAGATAATCAACGGGGGACACGATTCCCGTGAACGTCCACACGGATCAATTTAACGACAATTGTGGCACCTAGCGGAAGAATTTCTAAATAGCTTTAACTTTGTTTATGTGTTGTTTGTTGTAACGTTTCTGTGTCTTGCGACACTTTTTTCTTTTTTTTCACATTAAAATCAATAAATCCACGAAAATAATGAAGATGAAACACCGCGACTGAAACACTGCCACCTTTCGTCAAAGAAATGCCCATGTTTAGTTGGCAGCGCTTCAATTATTTGGGGGTCTTGAGGCAAATCATCTGCCTCGACAATGATTGGCGAAACTGCACGTCTACACGCGAAGATAATTGGAGACTCGAATGATTGGAGCGAATAATCCACGCGTGTAGACATAGCATTAGTCGACCTTTGTAACATAGAGGAATATTATTATTGTCTCCGTTTACATCGGAATGTGCGGCCTAGACACAATAACAACATTATATCAGGTAATTGCTTATTAATTAGTCCTCAAGTTGCACATTCTATCGTGTCTGCTGATCTTTGCCGGATTCAGACCATGATACCATTGTGTGACTTGAGAGGTTTATTTTCGATGATTAGTTAATGATCTGATTAGTCGAATGATTATAATAGTTTACACGGTTTTGACGTTTCTAATTTGTAACATTGTATTCCCGGACTGGGGATGAGTCTAAACAAAGTTACTGAATGCATGATCGTGATCAAAGCTTCCTACTCGTTCTCGTCCCTGTTTTCAATGTTCAAATCTCTGTCTGTCCAACTTCATAATCGCCCGTCATCGTCTCGATTAACATCGTTGCCAAAATATGAGACGTTAAGCTGTATTCGTTTTACAATGTAATGTTTTCACAGGCTGGGGCGATATAACTTTACCCTCTCGTTTCCACTATTATTATCTTGATTATTATGCATGCCCATTCCTTTGTCATTTCTACTTCAATCTGATTTGAATGCATTGTTCCAGCGGTCTAGCCTCTTGGTAAAGGTATGGGTTGGTGTTTAATTGTAATTGCTTTTGTTTTCAAGGCCGTGTGATTTATTTGCATGAAGTAGTTGCTATTGGCACCGTGAATACTGTATTTCCTATACGTTACACCAGAGTACAGTGAAACGAAGATGCTCTCTGTCGCGATAAGTGAAGAATACCATGCCCACGTCCACACGTCTACGACCAGGGACCAAATTCTTGCATCAAAAGGTTCGTTCAAGAAGTCAGCTAATTTCGTCGTCTTCTACGGGTTTTAATTTTGAACCTGATAGTTATTTTCTGCTGTTATGTTCTCTGTTGCCAACATAACTTTGGGGACTTCGCGTTTGCGTTTCAATACTGTTTGTTTTTATGAACACATTCTGTCACCACGTGACCAACCACAACAACATACCAACGATTTGTTTCAAGATTTCAGTTTCTAGAACAGGAATAGACAACACAGCCAACAATGTGGTTCCGTCACAGGTTTTGTGTTGAGTAAAAACACTGACGGGCTGTCCGTACAGACATAACGCATTCCGTTGGTTTTGTTTTTGAATATGAATTATGGGTTTGCGTACAAGTCTAATTAATATAAATGTTGTCCTAATCGAGTGACGTAAAAGGTTTATTATAACGTGGCCAACTCGTCGCCCATGATGGTGAAAGCTCGCGTTAGACAGAAACCAATTGAAAAGGATTTGCAGAGTTTTTATGGTGTTGGCGGAGGTGGTAATGGGAGGAGGAGAAGGGGCAGGAGGAGAGGGGAGGGGGAGGGGGAGGGGAAAGAAAGAGCAACAGATAGTTATCAATGTCGTAATAATAATTCTTTATTTCACATTGATCATGATCGATCCAATTAAGTTATAAAACTGATTAAAAAAAATAAAAAAGATGAAAACTGATTTTCAGAGGAGGCTATTGTACAAGTCGCACCATGCATAATGTATCAAAAGTTTGCCACGACGGGGGATCGCCCCCTAATCGTCTGGTTCTAGGTATCGGTGCACTTTCCATTGAAGCTATATATACCGGAGCGTGCAAAATGTGAACATTGTGCTCAAGCTACATGCACACATATTGTTAGCATTTATTCCTGACAACCCATACAAAATTGTGTTCGTATTTATAATTTCCTCGCCACAGAGTCTGATACACAGATTGTCTTCTCATTTTTAATTAGTTTCCTCGGATGTTCGACTTTTACTTTATTGGTAGTTCGGGAAAACACAAGATCCACATAATGTTTAATTCTACGTTAATTTGTAATACCCATGTGACGTGTGTATTATCTTGTCGTGTTTAGCAGCAATCAATCGCTAAAAAGTCAGAGGCGTTGCTGGCTACCTGTATTACTAAATTGACTAATTAGTATAAATCAAGTTCAAGATTAATAGTCCGGTGTAGGAATATTCTCGGACTGGTCGTAGGATGGAGTGACCACTTGGCTGTATCAGTGCTACTGATTTTACTGTTTTCAGTGGTTCGTGTTCAAGAGTTAATTTATTTTGACTATGTTCTTCTGTACTGATAATCAGCTACTCTTACACGGATCACTGGGAGATTCTGACCTATAGGCGGGGCTAGGCGTTGCCTATTTCCTTAATTTCCAAGGTTTGGCTAGTCTGTTTTTCTTTTTTCTGATGTTTATAGCAACCTAAGCCATTGGTTTTTGAAGCACAATACACAATTATTTTTGTTATTTCATGATAGACAAAGCAACGTTCTTACCGTTCATTATATACGTGCTATGAAAACCAACTTTAGTTTAGATGTTTACTTGGGAGAATTAACGTGTTGAATCTGTTTCTTTATTCCAATCACTAATGTCTTGGCAATACATAACTGATCAGGAATGTGGCCATTTTGACAAGTTCAGACAAGAGTGCGCTACATGCCTGAACATGGTTTCAATTCTCTCTATAATTCGTTCATAGTATCGGTTAGCTTATAAATTATGTGCAGGCTTAGATATTAATGGCTTTTAACTATGGTGGTGTAAGACACTTGGCATCTACCATGAAGAAATTTACATCTTATTTCTAAGATTGACTAGATACTGTTCTAAAGCCATAACTTCGACAGCGGCGTAACTATGTAACGCAACGCAATATTCTAAGACACCTGCACACGACTTTCTGCAGGAACAATGTGTCTTTCTTAAGATGACATAAAGAATGATTAAGGAACTTATTTGCAAACTCAAAACATGACTTAGTAAAGTGGTGAAAGGTTTAATGTTATGTTTGGTAATACAACGTACGCATAGGCCTACATCTCACCTAATACTTTCCAGTTTATGAGCAGCTGATGTTGGTGTTTTGTGGCCGTTTGTGAGTTTAGAGGGTACAAAAGAATCAAGGATTATTAGGAGCATCAATGCACTTTGCGGGATTCGAACCCACGCCCAAATTTTCATACATCTCGGGTTGGGCAACATGAACCATGCTGAAGACTATGTACACAAATACTATTGCAAAACATTATGATAATGTTTTATTCTCTGCTCCAGGATTCCACAAGAACTTGGTACTGGATGAACAGAGCATAAGCAGAAGTTCAACATTATACATTTCAAATTCATTTCATCGAACGTAAAACCACCCGTAGCCTACATGTTTTCATCCACTTTTCAAAGCACGGACCTTTACTCCCCTTCAAAAACTAAAATGTTAATTCTTATTTTTAAGGACAATCAAAATTCGGTCAAGGCTGCTTTGTTTTAAGCCCCGACTATTGAACACACTGAAATATATATATATATAACCTTGCATCTTTTGGCGAGTGGATCAAGTCGTGTCTATCGGTGTTTTGACTGATCACCCAAATACCTTATTCACCAACGTATACGTTTTTATTCCCATCCTCAATCCCATTTTATAAAATACTCCCAACAGCCAAATAACCTTGCCCAACAGCAGCAGCGAAAAAACTGTTTTTCACAACGAGGCTTCATCTCCCACTAGACTCGCGCTACGGCCAGACGGAAGCCGCCATATTTTTAGGTCGCTTTTGCGTCAAACAATCCGAAACAAAAATGGAAAAGTGAGATAATCAGGAGTGAAAGTTTATTTCGAATATGGTATGAAAATAAATTATCCGACCTGAGCGCTCACATAAATCTGTATCTCCAGCCGGTAGCTTTCCCCTAGATTTATTAGCGCCAATCTGATCACACACACATCGAAAAACTGACAGCTCTCGCGTTATTCATAATATTACATAACAGATGTGATCAATTTATGCAGGAATTTACTGTGACTGGAATCACATCACGTGTTACTGTGGATGGGACTGATTTAAATTAAGTCCCCCTCGCTCCCCTCCCTTCCCCCTCCCGAGGACCGTAATATTTAGTTCCATAAGGCCGCTTGAGCCAGGCAATCTCCTGTAATTAAAATTTCAGCTTTATTACCGCTGTGGCACTTGAGTGTGAAAGGGTTGAGGGATGGAGGAGCCCCGCCTCGCAACTATAGACAGTTCACCCCTAATATCCCCGCCCGTTCTTTATGTTTCAACTTATGCCTGCCCAAATAAGGGAGTATGGTTATTTTGGTTCGTGCTTATATTAACTGCCAATTACATGGCCTTTGTGCCAAGTGCCTGCAAAAATAGCTCTAATGTCTATAGGCGTAGCCATTGTGTGTACCTCCTAATTATGCGATATTTGGCGAGATCTCACACCCGCCCACTATGGCGCGGACACCGATACTGACATTATCTTCAGTATAGCAAGACAGGCAGGCTCACAATAGATACGTTAGACAAGCCGCACTGATAGTCACGTGATCGTACATTGATGGTTGATTAAGGATGTCATTGCACCACTGGGGAATGAGCGGTCGGATGACAAGAACATACTGCGTAACGCACTGTACAACTTGCAACGCGAGCCGATGAAGATAGAAGATAAAACACTCAACGCACGATTAAAGTTTTTGCGATGCAACTGTGATGCTAGAAAATGTGTAAACGGTTTATTTAGAGGGGTAACTGCAATGAGGCGCATAAGAAATGTGAACACTGTGCAGTATTAGCATTGAGTTTGTTGGTTAGCTAACTTAGCTAACTAGTTAACTAACAAACTCAATGGTATTACAGTCCAACGAAAAACAAAACTTGTCAATGTTGTAAAAACTATATTTTTATCAGGCATTAGTTCCTCATGTCTTATAGATTCTCACTTGTTAGTTAATACTGTCCTGAAATAAGTAGTTTACAGTATACGCTGGCTGAGATGCTACTAATAAATGCTGAACAAATAAGGGTTGTTGAGTCGAATGCGATATGTGAAACAACTTCAATAAGCTGGATGAGTCGTTGAAACTTCATCTTGTACATGTTATCGAGGTTTAGATATTCACGAATGTTGAACAGAAATCTCTCCAACTATGTTGTCTGTTTTCACACAGAAACACGAACTTGTTTCATTCAATACTCAAGTCTTCTTTCATTGAGCAATTATTTTTATCTGCAACTTATAATATTTCCATGAAAATAAAAAGATATGCATGGAGTCGTTTCATACAAAGCCTGAAGCAACTAAAGAGGTACTTCTACTCAAAATTATCTACACACCAGTGCTGCATAACTAAACAAATATTTCCCAAATGGTCGTACAGAAAATATAAAAGCAAACTGTAAATTTCTAAGAACGTTTAGACCTTTGCCCTTATGCAATTATACGTTGGTAGTGTTTTGCATCGTTATTATCCTCATGCACACGATCACGTTATTTCCCTCCTAAGACAGTTTGACAAGTGTGAGACGAGGCTAATAAAACTCAAGCAGAGGTTGAAACTGTGAGAAGCTGTGAGAAGTAGGAACTACTGAGAATAAGCGGTCGAAGAATCTATTTCGAGATATGACTACTTTGGAGGCGACTCATTTAGGAGGCGACTTCTCACAATAACAACAATAACAACAACAATATTTACAATACCAAACTAGACCCCATGTATAAGATGATCCATTGCCTCCGTTGTAGCATGAGCTTTCATTTCATTTCATTTGACAATTTAACCGAAAGAGGTTGCAACTTGCAAGGAAGGTAATAAATACAGATCACAAGTGGAAAAAACCAACAAATATAAACAAAATGTTGGCAGGTGAGGTGTGGTAAAATTAATATCTTAAAACATGATGTTTTTTGTATACCTTAATAAACAAGGATTTAAGTTTTTGGCATTACATTCTTAGGTTCTTACAAAAACTAAATCTCAGAATTTACGAACGCAGCCTGGATAAGTACCGCAAAAACTAAATCTCAGAATTTACGAACGCAGCCTGGATAAGTACCGCACTCAGCATTTAATCCTTTGTTGGGGGGGGGGGGGGGGGGGGGGGGGGCGGAGGTCGTGGTTAGTGGATAAAGTCGAGTAATGTCTGATATTCTCACACATACGGGGTCTGGGTCTCATCGGGAAGTGATATTCTACTTATTGTCCACGAAGAATGTTTCATACTACAAATAACACAGAGAGTAACAGGTCATGTTTTGAGATTATCAGGGGGGGGGGGGGGGTAACACTTTTATTTATATAGTGTTTGTTTGGAATCAAGCCTGAATGTACGTACCTTGTGCTTCCATGTCCACTGCTGTAGATGCGAGTGAGATGGCTTCACTCTGGCAATAGGGTTGAGTTTTATTGCTGTCGTGCGTGATGTTGAGTCATGCCAAGGTCTAATATTGGATATAATATTCCTTTTATTACGGGTAGTATTATGAACCAAATCGTGTACGGATAGTCGGCAGTGTGAAATATCTCACTGCAATTATCCGGGGTTGGGTATACATGGAAGAAATTATCTGTAGATGAGTGTTCATGTTGAAAATAAAATAAAAACGTTACAGCCCTCCCTATTCTATCCTGGCACCCCAACGCATATCCGATAAAATCAGTTACGTTCCCGCCTACAAACTTTGGTATTCAGCTGGGAAAACATGTCATTGCTTTTGTAATATGAATTATTGATATATATTGGACAGGCGTTATTCGAATAAATGGGTGCTTCCATTTGTGTAAGATGCCCTGTTGCCACCCACCCCTCTGAGAATACAATAGTCCACATCTGCCTACATTTAGTTGGCTACCATATATTGTATCATCAGCGTTTTATGTCGATAATCGCACAAAAAATTGCCATAATTTGAATTGAAAACAATTCTGTTGTCCATCCCTTTGCTCAATGTACGTGATTTTTTCATTTTTTAAATCAGCTTTAACAGCGACTCAATGTTAAGCGCAGGAAATTATAAACCTCTGTATATTATATAAATCTACAAACGAACGAATTTATAAAGAATTAAGGTTTTTACGCGGTGTCGAATGTAAGACTGTTCCTCTGCTTTCAGCCTCTTTTGCCGTCAATGGCCTCCGTAACGTTTAGCTCTGTCTTGAACACACCTATCATGACGGCATGACAAGGGTAAGGCGGGTTGCCACGCGCCCAGGGGCAGTCATCATCACGTGACGCCCAGGTGCACTCATCACGTGACGCCCAGGGGCACTCATCACGTGATGCCCAGGGCACTCATTACGTGACGCCCAGGTGCACTCATCACGTGACGCCCAGGGCACTCATTACGTGACGCCCAGGGGCACTCATCACGTGATGCCCAGGGCACTCATTACGTGACGCCCAGGTGCACTCATCACGTGACGCCCAGGGCACTCATTACGTGACGCCCAGGTGCACTCATCACGTGATGCCCAGGGCACTCAATACGTGACGCCCAGGTGCACTCATCACGTGACGCCCAGGGCACTCATTACGTGACGCCCAGGTGCACTCATCACGTGATGCTCAGGGCACTCAATACGTGACGCCCAGGTGCACTCATCACGTGATGCCCAGGGCACTCAATACGTGACGCCCAGGTGCACTCATCACGTGATGCCCAGGGCACTCAATACGTGACGCCCAGGTGCACTCATCACGTGATGCCCAGGGCACTCAATACGTGACGCCCAGGTGCACTCATCACGTGATGCCCAGGGCACTCATTACGTGACGCCCAGGTGCACTCATCATAACGTGACGCCCAGGGCACTCATCATCACGTGACGCCCAGGGGCACTCTTCAATACGTGACGCCCAGGTGCACTCATCATAACGTGACGCCCAGGGCACTCATTACGTGACGCCCAGGATCACTTATCACGTAGCGCCCAGTTTGAAGACAAAGAGCGAATGAGAAAACTTTTCAGTTAACACACCGAAAATTAACTCTATTAAAGATCAATTAGGCAACGTAAAGGCTTCTAGAAGAACGAACATGAAACTCCAGGTTGTCTTCGTATTGTGTGAACATTGCATACTTACGGAGGGGATTTTCGTGACCTCAATTTCGATGAGAAAAAAAGAAAAATGTATCAAACTTTATGTAAAGTTCATAATTCTGTGCTTCATAATATTGTGGATGAAGAATGTTCGGCATCTGGAATAAATTGTGAGATATTGTTTTCGTAGTTTTGGAATTTCCCTGCAGCTTAAACTATAGAGCTTTAGATAAAATTTTAGTTCAAATAAGATTAAAAATACTTTTGGAGCAACATACTTAAATATAAAAGAGAAAGAACAATAGCAACTTTTATTTGCAGACTTTGTATGTTAGAGGTTACTCAATAGAGTAATCCTTATTAACCTCGATCATGGATACGAGTCAAATATGGGGTAAACTATTATTAAAACAAGTATAGTAATATTGGAACATCCTTCTTACGGAGTCGAAATTAAATTCTAGGTTCAAGTAATATTCTCAGAGAGAATTTAATGCTGTAAACCAAGCGCGCTTATTAAGTGAGATTTAGAGAACGAGTCGTGGGACCGACAATATTACATTTTACAAGCTCTTATGGCGAAATTAGTTTTTTATTTTGTTATTTGTGACAGTAAAAATTAATTGTTTACTACAACCAAAGTGATAGAGTTCGCATTTTGCCTCACAAACGCACTGCTTAGTGCAATGTGCTAATCATCTGTAAATTAATGCCATGTACTATGTAAAAATTCAATAAAATAGAATTATAGTGTTTGGCATTAGATTAAGTTGGGCAGTAAGGCACCAGTGTCAAAGTATTGCTTTATACTTCTTAGTTCCATCATTGTTTAGGTTTGTTTAGAGCGTTATACAATGCCATTTGAATATGCACAGTGAAAGATAAAGCAATCAAGAAAAACAATTACAAACAATCCATGATGAAAGACGTCACAGCTTGAACTTACAGTGAACATAACTTAAAAATGTAGGTTTACATAGAAAATATAGATTGTTAATGGAAAAAGTAAAGTTTTCTGTGAGATGTGGTAATGTGAGCAAAATAATTCAATTGTTCTTTCACTTGAATTAAAAATTATCTAACCACGTACGTCAAGAGTATAGATATGTTTCTTTTCTAAATAAGAAAACTTATTTTCCACGACTTTTCTTTGCACGTTCAGGGGGGGGAGCGAACGCAGATTACCCAATGTGTACGTACGTAGAATACATTAGTGTTACCGCCCAGGAAATGAGAAAAACTTATCAAATTTCCCCGTTTCGAACACCACCGCGTGCAAAAAGTTTCTTTCATATTTGTGGGTTTATTCCAGCGCCTCACGTGTTACGGGGGTCGAGCCATCCGACATTACATTTCTTTGAAACCTGTTAATACATTAGCACGCACATCTTGACCCATGCAGCTACCGGGTCGGCTCGATAAGTCCAACTCGTGTCTCTTTCCCTCAAGAATACGGGGAAATGAATCGAAGGCCTGATAACATAAACGCAATGGCGGTTTTTTAAACATAGTAACAATTTCCTCATTTCATTCTGGAAAGCAATGTTTATTTCTTTTAATTTAGAACGTTGAGTTATCAATTCAATTTACGTGTACACATAATATATCGTTTCTTTATAAAGCGTGATCTTCATGCGCTCAAGTGGGCAGTAGCCGGTGAGAGAGTAAACGTACACTTTGTTAAACGTTGCATACTCATTAATATAAAAATACCCTACGTTGAAAATGAAGCACTCATTAACGCTTTTTGCTTGCAAACATAATTTGAATTCTGGCCAATACATTTCCCGCTGTCAGACTGCGGCCATTATATTATGTCTCAACTAGGGTACAAGTTGTCTTGTTAATATAAAGTTGAGTTATTAAATCATTTCCATCTCGATTATTTCATTCAAAAATAGTTGAAAGTTAATTTAGGTCAACAACGAGGAAATTACATTTCATAACAATGTGGTCTAGATTTAAATTTAGAGTTCATAAAGACTGAAGCGAAATAAAAAGAGCGAGGGAACAAATTGAGTGTTGAGGTGAGCCCGAGGATGTAGTGCGAGGTTCAGCCATGGTGGAGGTAGCGGATGTGCTCTGTAGTTAGTGTTTGGATCTATCTACAAAGCTCGAGCCTTATGACAAGACTTCGCGTTGTAGTCGCTATGGCAACCTTTGATGTCGAGATCTGTACTTGCGGTTTACTAGGGTTTACTAGGTTCCCAATAATAGCTGGTTTATTGTGGCAGACGAATACATCTCTATTGTATAATCGAAGCAGAATGAATGACGCCCAAATGGAAGAACAGCACTGTAGAGATCATCATCAAGTGAGAACTTAGGAGGATTGAGAGAGTTAGGTATTCCGGTCGAACTGAATGGTTTTAATTGATTTTGGTTATGTTTGCTTACGTTTTCTTATATTTTGACTGTACAATGCACACCGATATGAACGTGTGTGCACGTGTCTCGGAGTAACAAGGGGGGCCTATTCTGTAACTTCCTATCCGATACCCTGCAAATAATTCTACCTGAATTCGGACTTTTTCAAACCATATTACATTAATTTCTACATATAACAAGTTTGAATTCACGTGGAATTCGTTTCATGATATACAAGGACGAAGTAACAGAGTAGGACCTCAGTTTTTTTTTTCTTATGAAATAAAGGAAATGGAGTGATTCTCTTCACTCAGAAATGTACCGTGGCACATGTGTCAAGAGGTTGTAAACAAGGTTGTATAAACAGAACTTAGAATTCTATTTTTACTATCGTCAAATGTCCTGTACATATTATTTTGTGTTCCTTTTTTTGGGGGGGGGGGGGGGGGGAGGCACAGGTGGACAAATGGAAGTAGAAAGGGGTTTACAGTCAATTTTTTGTAATCACCCCTCCCATGAGACTGAAATCTAGACCCGCCATTGACTGTTTTCATCCTTTACAAGCAATGCGATACAACAACATATTGTCCTACAAATACTCATTAACAATGAACAGCGTATTCGAACCCTCTGTATGTTTAACTAAATAATTAATTGTCTTTATTGTTTTACTTTTGGCATTGGTTAATTGGTTAATTTGAAACATGTTGTGATTGTAATGAATACAAATAACAGTCATTGTTCATTTTAGTAGCTTGACGGGTGAGTTCGCAGGGGGGATGTTCGTCACTCAACGAGAGGTCAAACTAATTGTATTATTTTATGTTTAGTTCATGTATTTGTTACCTCACAACAATTCGGCCCCCAAGAGTATACGATACAGGATAGAGATATGTACACAAGGTATAAACAGTAGTATTGTACACTTTGCAAGTTCGTGTACGTGGGTAGCAAAATAAATGTATTATATGGTGCGTCCTACATTCACATACATTTTATACATATTTTTGTGACAGGCTCAATCTTTCATGGTAAACAGAAAAGCGATACAATATTTCTAGCTGTGTCATCAGAATGCGTTGTGTAAGAGCTACTGAAAAGCGTAAAATCAAACCAATAGCGAATATTTCGTTCCGTATGGAATTATGCATGCGTGACAACGCTCATTTTATGACAATGTCGTTTCAATAGCACAATTCACCCCTAGAGAACATCTGTAATTGAAGCGTTTTCCAGCTGCCGGTTTAACAATCTGTGTTATTGCTCGTTACGGTTAATTTGAATGCAGATTCGAAAATGCATTCGATTGAGACTAACGAGTGCCACAATATTGCTCGTTTCATGGACGTTACGATATAATAATGCTAACTCGGCGGAATTGCAATTGCACTTCGCAATAGTAATCAAAGTACTGGCCTCACATACACAAGATAGAATAAATATCACGCTCCGAGACTAAACTCGGCTAAAACGCATAACACAGATGTGCACATAGAAAGTGCATCATAGTTATAGTAATAAAGCCGTAGGGCGAGTATACAGACACGCGCTTGCAGTGTCAAATGGAAGACTTTCTTGCTTCGCTCGCTCTCGTATTCTGATGCGTGTATCGGTGCTGTGGGTATATTCGTATTCGCTACACTATGGGTAAAACTGGTGCCTCGTGGGGGAAGTTAGCGAAAGCTTGTCAACCTTTGGGTAATA
Source organism: Isoperla grammatica (assembly GCA_945910005.1). Lineage (NCBI taxonomy): Eukaryota > Metazoa > Arthropoda > Insecta > Plecoptera > Perlodidae > Isoperla > Isoperla grammatica. Next base: position 3,432,300 of record OX246739.1, on the reverse strand, counting down.
AAGCTATCTTAGTATCTTGGCAAAAGTTTTATTTTATTTGAATGAATTTGCTTGTTGAGAAGTACCGCTGATTTAAGTGTTTACTAGACAACGACGAAGCAAACATTGAGTAATAGAGGAAGCTAGCCCTCGTTTGCTAACACGACTAGTGCACAATTGTCCCGCAGAGAGGGGGTTCTTGAGATCGTGAGAGAAAATGATGCTGTTACTGTTTAAATTGTTTTGTGACAAAGAGATTCTATTTGTATTTTAATAAAATAAAGAGTTTACTATTGAAGATGGGGAAAAATCGACGATTCTGAATAGGTGTTGAGTGTTGATGGTATAACTTAAAATGCTAAATTATTTTCATTTTCATTTTCAAGTTCGTTGAGAGAAACATTTCAGTTCACACTACTGAAGATACAAAGATTTTTTTACAAGTGTAGATTTGCTTATTTTTGGATCAATGAGCGCATTTATTGATTCCTCATCGAGTTTATTGTTTGTGTGACATTTTCAAGTTGTGAATCAGTGTGAGTTTTGTTTTCAAAACTTTCTTACGTCTAACAGTTTCGTTCTCAATTAAACTGTTCTTTCCAGTCGTTTTTAGAGTAGCAACTCGAACAACGCTTACAGAAAATAGTTTTATCTAGATTCTAGTTAACAACTATTCAACTCAAAAGCGTTCAAACGTAAAAACACAGAATATATTCAATTCCATTAAAAGCGTAGTTAGTGAATCAGTCAGTCAGCCATCATATTTATCATTTACCACTATTTTTTGTGGCAGTCTACAGTCGAGCTCCAACATTGCAAACGCTCATTTCAGCCTCCTCGGGCTGTCATTACTATCGACTCCCTCATGCGTGCACTCATGAATTATCCACCATCATGACAACACAACGATGACGTATGAAAATGTATTGTTTACTCATTTATAAATTGATGCTAAATTGGGACCACACTGCAATTGCATATTATTAATTCTACCTCTATTTTGAATTCATAATTGTCTGTGATTATGATATTTTGGAGGATAATTTCTTGAATATGTTTATTATATTCGCCATTGTTAAATTATGAGAACAGTTTCAGGTTTATTTGTTTATTGATTCATTTACAAAACTAAATTTTTAGTTTTTTATCATACCTAAACCCTCACAAAAGATTTCGTTCAACTAATAAGTACATCTTTGCACCAACAATATTGTGACCTACAAACGAATGTTAATTCATAAAGGAGAATGCAAATGCAAGGCCATGTTTGTGTTACCAGTACAAATAGCCAAGTTGAAATAACAGCTTTATTTACAAATTGTCATTTGCTATGTAAAACTAAAATATGTGTCGCGGTGTTTCCACTACGTACAACGACTGAAGTAATTTCAAAGATAGTGTATTTGTTTGAAACTCAGTTTACATTATAACATACCCCATAGTCTTACTCCCCTTTGAGGTTTTTAATAAGTAAACAAGAGCATCTAGTTACTTTGTGAAATTCAAATATGTACCATTTGTCTAGTGAGTATGATGGACACTCACTCAAGCACTTGAATATAATCACATGTGAACGAGATTGGTTACAGATGGTGATGTAGACAGAGGAAAAGTATTTTATCTAGAACTTAAACCTTAAAACTACAACATAAAGTTGAAGGAACATTTTAACGCACACCTAATTGAATGTAAGTAATGCGCCGAACTACTGCGCATCCTGTGCGAGCTTGTTTGAGCTGAGCAAGTGAGCCAGCGCTGCGCCTGCTAGGTAGGCAACTTACCTGACGGCCAAGTGAAGCGGGCAGCCTCCTTGTCGAGGTTCCGAGAGTAGCCGCTAGTTGAGCGCAGCGCAACAAGTGCGGTATACAAGACACTGTCGTTAAAAGTTGGCTCAAAACACTACTATTTGCAATTATATCAAATTCAAGTACGGTTTTTAGTTTTTTATTCCAACCCGATTCAGACAATATATCCTTCTCATAAAACATTCCATATATATCAAATTTTAAGATACCACAGTGTTGCGTGTTGGAATAATACTACAAGTACTACAATAGAATAAGACACAATAGAATTCGAAGCTATCGCACAAATAGTTGTTTCGTGCTGGGTATTTGTTGTTGGAGACAGGCGAAGAGGAGATGCTCTCATAATGCGACAACAATACTAATATTTCAATCAAAGGTATTGGAGATTTGCTAATGTATTGAGAATTGATTAGAATTGCCCCGCATTTTTTTTTTGTGAGTTTAGAACCCGTTTTTTAATGCAGAAACATCGTGAATATTATCAATAAGTTTTATATAATAATCTCAACGTCATTGTTTGATTCCGTAACCGAATACAAGGATACCAAAAGTTAAATTAAAAATTGAATTAATATGCGTTTAAATATGACAATTATCGGTGCACAGTCCTCGTTCTTCGTCTCGATTAGCTTCAGTGCACAACTCACGCCCGTCTAAGCTGCAGTTGAAACACGAGCGGTTCATCCAGACGTACTTGAAGCCTTTAGAGCTTGAAGCCAGCGCTCATTACTCAACGTCATAGCTTGCTCGAATCATCCTAACCTGATAATCTCGCTGACGTTCGACTTATTTATTACCAGTAATTCATAATAATTTTCTCAGTGTCTGGTTAAATACTAGTAGACGTATTACTTGTCTATACAGGAGGAAAAGCAAATAATAACACTAGATCTGCAGGAAAGATTGAGATGGAGTTCTAGGCGAGACTAAGATTGAACCTGTTTTTAAATGAAATATAATAACACAGAAGTATTGCCCTAGAAATAATATTTGCGTATGCAATAAGAGTAGATTAATGCTTTTTATACTACACACATGGTTACTTTGATTTATTGTTAATAAATGCAAAAATACTAATAAACGTAAATAGCGTAAACAACACGATAAACGCAGCTTGGCGAGTGAAAGACGCAAAGCATAAAACTAACCTTGATAGCGGACATGTTTCGTGTCCCACTCTCAGTAAGGGTTCATTATATCGCATTTGGGTTTATTATTACACACTTCAACAAATGTAATTGAGACAATGATGCAAGCATGACATTGACATTAAACAACCAACATCAATTACGATGTTTTTCCTTGTTATATCCTTTGAACATAATCATGTTTCTAATCAGTGTTAGTTTAAAACTCCTCTCTCTTTTCCTACAGGCTTTTCATGTTCCTATATCCTGTGCTATCCTATCTGTTTTAATGAATGTAATTTTGGTCCATCTCCACCGCTTCCTCTCTTTCCTCAGTAATTAAATTCTTCAGCTTCCATCGATGATCCAACGAGGGATTTGTTTTTTTCATTAAACTAATTCATATCTTGTTTCTCATCTGTCTAAGGGATTTTTAAATTCCTGATGGATCAAACAACCACTCATCGTCTCGATTAACCTCAATGCAACCTTCTGTGTTCGTTGCATCCCGCTTGCACACGCACACACGCACACACGCACGCGAACACACATAAGAGAACAGAGTGCCACTGCTATCAAGTCATTCGATTCTATTCATCGCAAAACTAGAAAACATAAATCTATTTGAGCGTTTTTTCTTAAACTGCTCGTGCTAGTCTTTGTTCAATCAATCAAACGATAATCTTTCTAAATAGTTTATGTTATGCGGCTATGAAAACTTTCGTAAATAAATTTAATCTAATTTATTATAACAGCTGATAGCGCTGGTGCATTAATTTAGTGAAATTGTTCGCGGAGCTGCAGAGCTACAGAACTCATCTCATCAATATTCAGTGAATTGTCCGATTTATAGCTATATATACTGATCGAAGTGTAGATAATCAATTTATGATAGATTGATTATTATGCATCGGCATATTCAATCATGTCTAGGTTTTAATTAATCACAATCCAAACCCGTCCCCGCCCCCTTTCCCGTTTACTGATAAATATGATGGCCTATTTCTGATACTAATTACATAATAAATCTCGGTAGCGGAAGTAGGTGTGATAAACCCGTCCTTATTGAGCGGGGCAGGCGTGATGCATTCAAATATATTTTTATATTAACTTTAAAATATGAAAGATTAATTATTCAATTTTCTTAGCTTGCTCTGAGCACGTTAAATACATCTAGTACCGACGGAAGCGGGGCTTATTCTGGCATCACACAGACACCCTCAATAGACTCCCATTCAACACTAGTAGCTGCCTTTGGATCCATTTTTAATTTCATTTTACAGCTAAACTGTGCATCGTAGAGGGAAACGGGGTTTATTCTGGCATCACACAGACACCCTCACTAGACTCCCATACAACACTAGTAGCTGCCTTGGGATCAATTTTTAATTACATTTTACAGCTAAACCGTGCATCGTAGAGGGAAACGGGGCTTATTCTGGCATCACACAAACACCCTCACTAGACTCCCATACAACACAAGTGGCTGCCTTGGGATCAATTTTTAATTACATTTTACAGCTAAACCGTGCATCGTAGAGGGAAACGGGGCTTATTCTGGCATCACACAGACACCCTCACTAGACTCCCATTCAACACTAGAAGCTTCCTTCGGATCCATTTTTAATTGCATTTTACAGCTAAACTGTGCGTCGTAGAGGGAAACGGGGCTTAATCTGGCATCACACAGACACAATCAATAGACTCCCCTACAACACTAGTGGCTGCTTTGTGATCCATTTTTTATTGCTATTTACAGCTAAACCGTGCATCGTAGAGGGAAATGGGGCTTATTCTGGCATCACACAGGCGCCCCCACTAGACTCCCATACAACACTAGTGGCTGCCTTGGGATCAATTTTAAAATTGCATTTTACAGCTAAACTGTGCGTCGTAGAGCGAAACGGGGCTTATTCTGGCATCACACAGGCACCCACACTAGACTCCCATACAACACTAGTGGTTGCCTTGGGATCAATATTTAATTGCATTTTACAGCTAAACTGTGCGTCGTAGAGCGAAACGGGGCTTATTCTGGCATCCCACAGGCACCCTCACTAGACTCGCATACAACACTAGTGGCTGCCTTGGGATACATTTTTAATTGCATTTTACAGCTAAACCGTGCGTCGTAGAGCAAAACAGGGCTTATTCTGGCATCACACAGGCACCCCCACTAGACTCCCATTCAACACAAGTGGCTGCCAAGGGATCAATTTTTAATTGCATTTTACAGCTTAACTGTGCGTCGTAGAGCGAAACGGGGCTTATTCTGGCATCACACAGACACCCTCACTAGACTCCCATACAACACAAGTGGCTGCCTTGTGATCAATTTTTTATTACATTTTACAGCTAAACCGTGCACCGTAGAGGGAAACGGGGCTTATTCTGGCATCACACAGACACCCTTACTAGACTCCCATACAACACTAGTGGCTGCTTTGTGATCCATTTTTTATTGCTATTTACAGCTAAACCGTGCATCGTAGAGGGAAATGGGGCTTTTTCTGGCATCACACAGGCACCCCCACTAGACTCCCATACAACACTAGTGGCTGCCTTGGGATCAATCTTTAATTGCATTTTACAGCTAAACTGTGCGTCGTAGAGTGAAACGGGGCTTATTCTGGTATCACACAGACACCCTCACTAGACTCCCATACAACACTAGTGGCTGCCTTGGGATCAATTTTTAATTGCATTTTACGGCTAAACCGTGCATCGTAGAGGGAAACGGGGCTTATTCTGGCATCACACAGGCACCATAACTAGACTCCCATACAACACTAGTGGCCTCCTTGGGATCAATTTTTAATTGCATTTTACAGCTAAACTGTGCGTCGTAGAGCGAAACGGGGCTTTTTCTGGCATCCCACAGGCACCCTCATTAGACTCCCATACAACACTAGTGGCTGCCTTGGGATAAATTTTTAATTACATTTTACAGCTAAACCGTGCGTCGTAGAGCAAAACGGGGCTTATTCTGGCATCACACAGGCACCCTCACTAGACTCCCATTCAACACAAGTGGCTGCCAAGGGATCAATTTTTAATTACATTTTACAGCTAAACTGTGCGTCGTAGAGCGAAACGGGGCTTATTCTGGCATCACACAGGCACCCTCACAAGACTCTCATACAACACTAGTGGCTGCCTTGTGATCCATTTTTAATTACATTTTACAGCTAAACCGTGCATCGTAGAGGGAAACGGGGCTTATCCTGGCATCACACAGGCACCCTCACAAGACTCCCATACAACACTAGTGGCTGCGTTTTGATCCATTTTTAATTGCATTTTACAGCTAAACCGTGCATAGTACAGGGAAACGGGGCTTATTCTGGCATCACACAGGCACCCTCACTAGACTCCCATACAATACTAGTGGCTGCCTTGGGATCAATTTTTAATTGCATTTTATGGCTAAACCGTGCATCGTAGAGGGAAACGGGTCTTATTCGGGCATCACACAGGCACCCTCACTAGACTCCCACACAACACTAGTGGCTGCCTTGGGATCAATTTTTAATTGCATTTTACGGCTAAACCGTGCATCGTAGAGGGAAACCGGACTTATTCTGGCATCACACAGGCACCCTAACTAGACTCCCATACAACACTAGTGGCTGCCTTGGGATCAATTTTTAATTGCATTTTACAGCTAAACCGTGCATCGTAGAGGGAAACGGGGCTTATTCTGGCATCACACTGGCACCCTCACTAGACTCCCATACAACACTACTGTATGTCTTGGGATCCATTTTTAAATGGATTTTACAGCTTAACCGTGCATCGTAGAGGACACCGGGGCTTATTCTGGCATCACACAGGCACCCTCACTAGACTCCCATACAACACTACTGTATGTCTTGGGATCCATTTTTAAACGGATTTTACAGCTTAACCGTGCATCGTAGAGGACACCGGGGCTTATTCTGGCATCACACAGACACCCTCACTAGACTCCCATACAACACTATAGTGGCTGCCTTGGGATCAATTTATAATTGCATTTTACAGCTAAACCGTGCATCGTAGGCAGGCGCGGACTGGCTAAGGATGCCGGGATGCGATCGCATCGCGGGCCCCTGGGCAAATCCGGGCCCTTTGGCATTCCGGGCCCCCGGTCCGCTGGGCTTTTGGATGTGCGGGGCTTCGGTTGGGAACGGACTGTAGAGACTAACCTAACCTAAAAACGTAACCTATAATCCAACGTTTCAAATACACACAAAATATCGTCCATGGAGAATGTGATGTTTGCGCTACTCTGTAAGTGCGCTACTCTGTAAGTGCGCTTTTCTGTGAGTGGGATATTCTGTGAGTGGCTATTCTGTGAACGCGCTATTCTGTAAGTGCGCTATTCCGTGAGTGGGCTGTTCCGCGCTCCCCGCTGAGCTAACAAAGACTGCATCACAGGCCACTAAACAAGCTTGGAGATCTGAGATATTACGTTCTTCTAAAGAAGACGATTGCAATTTTGCAACAAAGAGGAAATTTTGCATCTTTGAAAGCAACTCAAGAGAAACTTAACCTTTCGAAATTGCATCCATTGAAAAGATTAATTTATTTCCATAGCTACTTTGATCAAAACTTGCGAGTCGTGAATGTTAGCTGTTTGCGGGACGGAGTGAAGTTTGTCAGGAATGTTACTTATATGTGTAACATGCCAGCTGCCTCACCCTTCTATTTGCACTACAATCACAGACCAAACGAACATGCGATCTGGTAATACAAGTCTTCCATATGGACGTTTGATCAAGGTTGACCTATTTTAGGAATTGCAACGATGAAATATTCAAGCTCGAGGAGATGCAAAACAGTCATCAACAACAAAACATACAAATTCACGTACGATTCGTAATGGTGACAATAATACATGTTATGTTGACTTTTAATTTTATTGGACAGATACAAATTAAAATATTGATTTACGTGGACCGGAAATAACGTGTATAATTATTATCAAAGCTGTCTATTGGCGATGACTGTATTAGTTGATGAAGCTAGAGGTTATGGGACCGAAGTCGCTTTTAAAGGGGTTCTTTTATTTTAAAAAACACTTCTAAATATTAAAAAGCTGATTCTTTTCTGATAAATATTTGGTATTAATCAGCTAAACAACGAGTTTATAATCTTTAAAATACTGTAATTGTTACGATTTTTATATCTGAAATTCATTAATTATAGCATTTTTAACTATGAACATAAATAACAATAGTAACAATTTCAATATTTGAAAAATTTAAATTAATTGTTTATCTAAATCAAAATCAAATCTTCGGTAAGAATCATTTTTTCAATATCTTTATGCGTTCTCAGGATATCAATACAATACTGCTAAATATTCGCCTAGTTTTATCGCGATAACTGACCTTGCCGTTAAACTGTACAGAACTGTGACCCCGCTTCATTTCCATCTACCTCTATCATATATTCTTCAATATTGATAATAAACAAATGATAAATAACAGAACTGAAACCTTTTGGCAAAACTAATGTGAGAAATCGAGGTTGCGGTTCGAGTTATTGTGTGCTATAGCTGAATTGTGTAGTGGCGTAGCTAACATTTCTCCAAATCGCGTATAAAAATGCAGGTTTACACCTGCATTTTTATACGCGATTTGGAGAAATGTGCTACTATGAAATCAGTTTCTGTGCAAATCATAAGTACATTGGCTTTCACGGCTGTGGATGACATTTGCCCGGTAAGAAGTCTCATTCAAGTTAGAAACATGACAAAGTTGTGAGAGATGTTGTGAAGGAAGGACGCAACATGAATCAGCAGCATCAACCAGTATTTCATCGTACTTCTTACGGTTGCGTTGTGCAAAACAATTAAATCTTTTATTTTCGAATATCGGACAAGTCTCTCTTCAAGGAAAACGAAAAAGTTGCCGGAATTGTCTTGAGCAGAGAAGTGGTCAGCGTCTCCCCTCACTCTTTTGACGTTCGTTGAAAGTGTGAGAATAATTGACTGCGATGGATATGTATCCAAACTGTTCCGAACAGTTTTAGCTACACAAAAGCTAGTCTACTTTCATATGTATATCACTCGAAATTAACGCAATATTTATTTAAATTTAACTGTTTCCGACTCTGTTCAGTTTCTCGGTACCGGTTGATCCAGTCTGTTCAGTCTCGTATATTGACAACAAGTAAACTTTCAGTCGTTATTGCAAGCTTTATTTCCATCCCAGATAAAAGCTGGTTCCTCCCGACAAGCTTATCTTAGCGGCCGCGAAGAACGTAGCAAACCCGACGTCGTAACTAAATAACTTCATCGGATTTCTGCTTGGATCTGGTTAGAATAAATGGCTACAATCTATTCCTGGGGTTTCACGTATAAAGTAAATCCAAAGACGTACTTGGTAAGGATTTCGTGCTGAGTTTGTGGCTAACATCCAAATATGTTTTAAAGCGAGTGTCTTATGTACATAGATCACTATACTTGTTCTGAAGCAACCTTACCGAAGCTGCCGATATTATTGCACTGGTTGTTTTAACTTTAAAGGATGATCTGGAGTGAAACAAAATTGCCCACGATAACTACAAAATGTGGAAGAATTTGGTTTTTGATAAACACATCAGAAATATTGAAAAAGCAGTTAAATACGCCTCAATTATTGGATGAATATACAAACTCGGTACAAAACCTAGATTAACATGTTATACTGACACAAATGTTCAGTATTTTCATATGTTCTTGTTTTTCTGTCATTTTTCATTTTGTCCATTTGGTGCTCCCGGGTACTAAAGTTGTTGGCTAACTTATCATGTTTAGTGACTGTTTACGGTGGGATCACTAACCCCCCTTGAGCACTTACCAGCACTAGCGTATAGCGTAGCACTTAAGAGACATAACAACATATTCCATGCTATAGATAAACGCGACTTTCCTACGTTGACGGCTATTTTTATTCACGAGTTCGTTCAAGATTCCATTCCCACAAAATTCACAGAGATCCGGTTGGGAAAATGGTTTCGCTGTAAAATTTACAAAGCCAATGAAACATTAGGGTTTAAGGCAAGGAAAAAAGATTTTAGAAAATATTTATAAGCCAAATCTCTTTCAAAAAAACATATTTTATATATATTTTTTTAGCTACATTTCTAGATCCTCACAGACGATTGAACATGGGTTCTTGCGTTCTTGGCAGTGGTGTTTGCACAGTTAAGTAACGCCATCTTGGCCTTTGGGCTCTTTAAAAGTTTTAAATAATATATTCTCTTTTGTGTTCGTTTCGTTGCCGCTCGGCGGAAACTTGCCGTTTTTTCTAGACCATTACCATTTCCAGATTGTTTTGCGCGCGTTATTCACAGCTATCGAGCCTCGCTAGTTGTCGCCCCAGCCAACCGGATCCAACACTACGGACACAGGATGCAGGCTATTATGTTCACCAACAGAGTCGATAAAGGAGTTCTCCTGTTCCACTCCCTGAGCTGTTTATACGTTACCCATTAATAGTTCACTCCCACTTTCCACTCCTTAAACCAAATTACCATGTTCATGGCCATATTGTGTACATAATAAATAAAACTGTATTCATTTTCTACTCAGTTTCACGAACTGATGTGGCATCGTTCAATGATTTTTAAAATACACTAGACAAGCGGATTGATGTAAAGACACTTCACGTTTTGGAAGAGTTTCGTAAAGTGTGCACCACACATGCTAGTGCCTCTAAAACGTCAAGAGATAGCGTTGCTAAGCTTTTGAAATATTCAATTGGATGGTTCATTTTGTTGCCACCAGAATGCGCGCAGTCTATACATATAGATCTAGCCTAACGGAGATGCCTATCTATAATTGGCAACAAGTGACGCTAATAGTCCAGCAAACAAGGTTCAACGTGTAAGGGTAGACCTTCAATATGTCCAATATTTACTTCACAGCTGTCAGACATAGGCTTCATATTATAAGTGAAGTAGTTAATACTATATAGCCGATAAAGATGAGTTTTTCTTGACAAATAAGGTCTACGCAAACATTTCGCCCAAAATTATTTGATTTCGAGTGAACAGAAAGTGATTGACAACCAATAAAGTTAAGTGGTTGTTATCCTAAAAAGCTGCCTTTCGTGTACTTACTGGACGATTATTGCAGGGTAGGAATCAGGTGCAAACTTTCAGATCTTTTATGGAGTCAGGTTCATTTTGATTATAATAGTAAATTCTCCTATAGTTGATCGTCAACATTGTTTGGTTTGGTATTTAATATCAACGAATCAACGATAGGTCTATCTGCAACCTTTGTGATGCCGTATCGAAAATTTTGCTTTTAGGACAAAGTATAGGCAAACAATTCCCCCTAGCCCTCAAACTTGACAGAAAGATGATACAGTGGATTATTATTGGAACCAACAACGCCACGTGTTATAGGTTGGCATTATGACGCCCACAGTCAACTTGTCAATCAATGGCGCCACTAACATATGGTGCGCCCACTGTGGCATATTCTGAAGTTAATAACAATAACATTACTCTTTTGTGTGCAAGTGCGTTGTTGCTTGTGGTGAATTATACTGAGTCTGCTGAAAGCAGTGACGTAACGCGACAGTATGTGAGGGATTTTACAAAAGAAAATTGTTGTCCACGGCTCCGTTGAACTTGAACTTGAACTGTTTGTACGCCAATGAATACATTTGAAAATATTTTTGTTATCGAGTGTTAGACACAAGTATAAACACAACAAAACAGAAGTAAATTTTTATGTTAATTTTACAATTTTATATGTCGTTTGGCATTTTTACCAACGCTGTATTTTGTGTTCTGTGTGTTGCTAATGGTTATTTACATATATCGTTTTATTCTCCTAGTGAATAATCACAGATAGCACACAAAGACACACAAAGGTTGTAAAAATAATATCTTAGGAAACCTGAGCAGGGACAATTTATGTGACCTATAACTAAGTAACTAGGTATTGTGATAGTTGGAAAAGAATGTCCGAGGCCTGTTAGTATACTCAATCCCAGCATTCACCTATAGTGACTGAAAAATCATTGTGAAGATTTCCGGTAGCGGGTATCGAACCGGCGATCTCCTGATTTAGAGTCTGAGTGCTACGCACTGAGCCACCTCTATTGCATGGTCAGCACACAAAAGCTTTCACTAGATTATGTCATCAATATAATTCAAACGTTTACCTTTTTTCTTCTAGTAATACATCATACTTATAATATACATCATACATCATACTTAACGCGTCTGTGTTTCTCCTGCGCACCTGCAGTAGCCAGACAGACGTAATTAGAACTGCTGTATAACTTTACTACGCTATTAACAAGTAGCTATTATATCTTTGTCGGGCACATTTTAATGGCTTAGAAAAGTAAGCTGGAAGCTAGGAAATAAAATTAGTAAAATAACTAGTGTATATACAAATACACACACACATAAATGTCATAATAAATTGCTCATGCACTTGCTTATAATTATACCATATTCTTTAGATAATCGCTATTTATGTATAATGTGTGTTCAAAACAAAAAGGTGCCTCGCCCGTGTAACACATAATGTATGTGTGCAAGCGTGATAGATAACTGAATCGAAAAAAAAATCAATTTTTTCATTACAAAACTAGGCACGTCACAGAAATTCTTCTCATAAAACGAGTAAGTAGAAAGTAAGTGTACTTTATGTTCTGTTCTTTGTAGCATTCAGTTTATTGTGCATTTTAAATACTCACTTACGTTTAAACAATGTTTATTTATAAAATAAGTGACTTGAAATAGAAGGGAGCGTAATACCTCGTTTATATTACCCGAGCTAAAGCAACTATAGGGTTTAACGTGAGCTACAATCCTCCGTTTACATTGAACTGTTATTACCGTTGTAAGTTAGTAGTTTGCAACCTTTACGCGTGGAGCGCTGTAGAGTGTAGAGGATTAGAGATACTATACCTTTCCTATAGAGGACATCATCATTTGCATTGCCATTTGCAGCAGCAAACCTAACACTGGGCAGCATGGCATTACATGTGACCGTACAGTACTGCTAGCCCAACTTAACTAGTCTCATTTACCGACTTCAGGTCTGTATCTAATACTGCTCGTTTCATGCACTCTGTATCAACGAAACTTAACAGGTTCCTGGCGTTCTTTCATACATTAATAAGCCGTGTGAGACAACTCCACTTCTGCTTTACTTGGTTCAAGTAGATGAAGTAGATGGAGTAGATGCAGTAGATGGAGTAGATGGAGTAGATCAAGTAAATGAATTGGTTCGGTTCTTGTGATACACGTATCTCGTTTGGTAGTGATGAATTACTTAATGTGCCGACTGCTAAACAAAACTACTTGTGTAACAGAATGGGGACATGAATTGAAGTAGTGAAACGTGAAAAAGATAACTGGGATTAATGATGTCACAGGGAAACAGGGTCAGAGAAATAGAGGACACTTGATGCCAATCACCAACAAGTTCTGTGGGCCTAAATATATGATGGTGTTCCATTTTATTTGAAGTATATTTTCTTGTTGCTTTTGTAATTATTGAAAATCGTTAGTTTTAATTGGCGTTGTTATAAAACGCTATATGGAGTTTCGTTGATAATGATTATTCTGATAATTAAGCTTGTGGTAACTTACACAAATATTTCGATGGGAGAGGTTTGATTTTGAACACCATTTGGACATAACGAGACGACACACACGTCTGAAAATGTGTATCAAATATTGATTTTTACATAGTGAGGTCATTCACTGCATTAGGGGAAAAACGTTTTTTGAACCGAATCCCAAAAGAGGTAAGTGTGAAAAACGTCCGATTCAGAATGTAACGTAGTTCTTATGAAACACAGGTTCATTAACAGCCGCACAAGGTCATTCTGGGAAACTTTTTGACATATCTTATACCAAACTGTGATTTACATTATTTTATTATCGTAGTTTTATGTTCCCTTATATTTCGTATTGTATAAATAGCAAAAATAAATTAGTATTAATGAAACACAACCGTATAACCAGTCAGACAATGCAAATATCGATGTATTTTATAACCATAACAAACCACCAACGGTTCGTATGGACATGTCAGCTGTTTATAGATGTGCTCTCAATTGCTACGTCTCCTGAAATACCATCACACCAACATGCTTGTTGTAATAAAGCTGTTCTCTCATAAATCTGATATTTATGAAATTAGATTTTTTGGATGATTCTCCAAATCTTTTATTGAAATGTTCCTATTGAAATTCAGCCAATTTCGATATGGTAATAATATCGTTCGTCGTCTGTTTATTCGTGCAATGTCAGCAACATGCAAATCTACGATACGAGCATTGCATTACTTAGCAATATTAATAGTATTATTACTATGAGCATTGGTCTCGGGAAAACGGAGTGATTACAAATTGGTTTACACTTAACAACTAACTTGTTTTATCAATCACAAAGTCATATTTATAAATGTTAAAACAAAACAAATTCATGTTTTGTTCAAAACGTATGAACTTTAAACACCGTAATGTATTTAGTCGTATTATTTATCACTTTCCAGTTTCCACTTATATTTATGTTTTTATTAATTTTGCAATGTAATACAGATGTTTATGGGGAAAACATTTATATAATAGTAATGTAATGAGAAAATAATACTGTTATAACGCAAATTTATAAATAGCTTTCAAGTTTTTCCAAAAAGTACACAACAATGTAGTTCATGTTACAAACCACCCGTTTACCCTGTTCATGAGCCAGACAGCGCCACAAAACATAATAGAGACCACGGGAGGTACTGAAACAAACTGCTTGATGATTATTTATCAGCGTTTAGAAACATATATTTCACTTATTCTTAATTTACTGTGTAATGTAATATGTTAAAAGCTATATTGCACTATTAAACGTGACATACATTTATAAACGGAATTTTCCCATAACAAAGTATAATTCTAGCTTCTATTATCCATCTGTTATGATTTAGATTATAATCGTGGCTATATCTTGTGCTAAACAATACCTTTTAAATGTGAACACGCACCTTCACAATGAATTACACAGCGTGCCTGCGCCGTATAGCGAGTAATGTATATTTATGGCAGGTCGGAACTCCCGTCAAATTTCACGTTGCTACAAATAATCGGACCCATGGTGTGAATTTTTAGTGTATCTTAATATTGTATGAATAATGAACAATGACTGATTCAAATTCAAAGAAACGGGATTGTTCATTAGCCTTCAAATATATAAGCACATATTATAAAGACAAGATCGATAGATATAACAGCAGTTAAGGTTAATCACAATATTTTTTTATATATATCGTTTTAATTGAATATTTGATCGAAATTCCAACGAAAGCATATGTAGGTATTTTTGTGACACCTTTTGTGATCCGTTTTTTTAAAGAACTCTCTTTCTTAAATGAAATACATTTCTCAGACGTATATTTTGAAAAAAATATCCCTTGAACATAAAATGAAAATTTCGTTACTTTAAGGCGTTCTTCTAGTGATACAAACACATCGATCCACGGGCTCCAGACACTTCTTTCTTGAATAAAATTCCTGGTTTCCTCAACGTTGCTTTATGTTTCAGTCAACAACCATGACGCTGTATATGTAACACATGTATGTTAAGTTAGTAAATTTAAATGAAAACATGTCCTTTTTGCTCATTTTGAAATGTACATTTCTCGTTCTAAAATCTGCATTTCGTTTGACTTCATCATGCAGTCAAAGCAAGAGTAGAAACATTACAATCCACAACAATAAAAACAGTTGGGCTATCAAAGAATGAAAGGTTTTAGACAAAGTTCCATTGTTGGCTCTATTTAAATATTGACCCATTTACTCATATGTTGATGTTGGATCTATATTATTTTGTATTCCTATTCTATAAACGTCCGACGAGCCTTGCATATTTTATCACTCAAAACATGTTAAATGTGCATTTCCACCTACCATAATACGCATACATTTTATTAATAATAATAATATTATTAATTTACGGTATGTATTGGTTTAATATTTGTACACGTGAAACAACTACTTCACAACTTATACCGCGAAAAGCACACATTTGAAAATACCTATTTCTTTCTCCCTATAAACTTTATTCTTTCATCATCACTTTTGGATATATTTTTGTGCGTAGTTAAAAAATTACGTAGCCTCTTCAAAGAAAACTATAAACTTATAGAATTATTAACCAATGTAGCCAAAATTAATACCCTTACACATAAATTGTACTTAGTTATTTTAATTTGATTCTTTCTTTAAATAATAACAATTAGATTCAAACTTGCTCTGCGTTCACTATTCATATATTTATTTGATTGTTCAATTATAAGTCCCTTGCTTTGCGCTCGTTATGCTTAGTGCTATTAACTTTGTAGAAATAAGTGGAAAACTGTTATAATTAATTTCCCAACATAGTGTATATCTCGAGTTTATTTGAGTTTAAAACTGCCTAAGATTGATTGCCGTCATTTGTATTAATTCACAATGTGGTCCTTGGTAATATAAAGTTCTTTCATACGAAGACTCTGCACAATAGTGTCAATGCGTTGTGACTGCCATCTCAGGTCCAGTCTTACAATGTCCTAATAACTACGTATTAGTCACATAGCTTGTTGTCTCCATGGCAACGACCAATCAAAACCTTTGAAATCCTCCAAATAGCTTAATTGCTACAAATAACTTTCAAATTAGGAGATTGAAAGACCGGCCCTCAGTCTAATATGTGTGGTTGAACTTTACTTCATGTCTTCCGTCCCAATGTACAAGGTAGCTAACTTTCCACATCCTTGTGGTGCTAATTGGCCACTGACCCGAGATCTGAGCTCATCGCAAGCGTAACGTATTGCACTAAGAGTTTATAATGTTGTTACTCTTCCACCATAGAAAACGTTTGAAAAGCAAAGACGTATAATATGATGTAGCCGAGGGCTAAGCGCTAATGTTACACTTTTCGTAACTTCGCAAAGTATTTTTAAACTTAATATAGGAGGCCCTCGAAAATGTAAAAGAGTCGGTAGAAGTGGTTTATAAGTTAGTCACTCCTTGAATAAATCTACACAGAACAAGTGAACCACACTAAACGCGCACTGAGATGCATTCATGCATTTTATTTTATTTTTACAAAACCAATTCAACAAGTCCTACAATGATTTATACATCTACACTTCAATTATGTTCATTTCTTGTTTCCTTACTACAAAACTTTCGCACACTGACATCCAATTATTTTATTCAACTAGAGTTTTCTGGACATTCACAAAACAAACAAGATTGAGATGAAACGCGTCTGTTTCGCATAAACAAACCGAGAAAAAGAAAATACACTACTGGCTATTTATAACTTCTTGTTTGTACGAGTAGGGTGACGAGAGAAGCTAACCACTGAACTCAGTTTGGTCATCCCCCCCCCCCCCCTCCCCCCATACTCAGTAGCCAATCAAGTAGTGTACATAATCATTTTGTGAATGTACAAGTAATCTCATAACAAACAGAAACACGTAAGTATTCGGGAAATTGAAATTTTGGGAGCCATCAACACTATCAATTTCAATAATAGGCTACGTAGATGCCAGACTAGCCTAACAAACTTACATGAAATAATAGAATGTTGGTTTTCACTACGAACGTTTGCAAATCAAATGTGTAGAAACATGAAGTGTATGAATTAACATGTGTACTTACTAAAACTTGTTTCGTTGAACTTATTAATTAATCATACTTTTCACTTCTTTTTTGAAGGTGTAAATAATTTTACCACAAATCAAATGTATTTTAATGTATACAACCAGTCATTGTAGGTTATGGTATTACTCGATGAGTTTGTATCCGTATTCCGTACTCAACTAAACATAGCAGTTACTGACCTAACATGTTTGCATGCGTCTACTCTTCTGGGTGTTGACAAAAAAAAGTTTCAATAAAAACATGTAGGCCTACAATGGAAAATAAAATTTGCTTTTATTAAACTAAAGCATTAGTTTATTTTTCTTCATTGAATAGAATATAGCTTAGTGAAAATGTTACGTGTGCTTTGTTTTTTCCGACCATCAATTTTCATCGGAAATAAAAACAAAATTGTCTATCGAGCTTGATCTGTGATTCTTGATATTACTTTTCGCATTTTAATACCTGAATGTGAAATGAATCGTGTGATAATTGTTATTATTAACCTTTTAATACACGAATATGATATAAGCCTATAACAGCGCCGAGTAAAATGATGTTCCTGTCTCAGAGAATGTTTCACACGAGCAGAGAGAAGGAGTTAACTAACGTTGATTCGTAAACACGTTTCATTCTATACGTTTAAAAATCAACACATTTTCGATTACTTCAATCAAGTACCTTTTTGTACATTTTCATCCATTTCAATACATATTTCCCGTTGAATTTTTGTAAAAAACGACAATATCAAATAGACATCAATCAAAATTCCCTTCGACACTTTATTTACCTTCCTTCCCTAACCGTTTTTCAATTACACCCCCGGCTATGGAGGACATATTTAAATGTAAATAACACGATCCAGTGCGCAATCCTGCCCTCAAAGCCGCCATATCGCGATAGCGTATAATGTCACACAGGACTGGGGGAATATATTGGCAGTTTGATTCGCATCCACGAACGCTCAAAAAGCACGTACGTACGTATATCTAGTGCACACCACTCGCTCAAATAACAGTCAGGTCCCATCACAAACCTTCATACTAGTTTATTTTTCTCTTTTACCACCGACAAAGCCATCCTATTCTCGATGAAATTTAATTACTCGACAAAGAATTAAATATTCATCTGATTTCATTTCAACCAACTCTGTTATACATTTGCACAGTGGCGCACACCCCACGGGAGCAGGGTAGCGGCCGCTCCAGTAGCCAACGGGGGGGGGGGGGGGGGGTCTGCATGGGAAAAAATGTGAAAGAAGAAATGTGAAAGAAGAGATGTGAAAAAAATAAATAAAATAAAAACACACTAGAAAAGAAGAATCCAAACCCTAAAGGAAAGAATGGATGGGTATAACCATTGTGTTTAAAATACCCTTAATGGTATAACCAATGGTATAATGTTATCCCGACATGAATGTATTTCCTTAAAGAAGATAGGTTGCAAACAAGGCTAAGGAGTACGTTATGAGCGACGCTCGTCTTGGGGATCTTATGGTGATCTCAATGGATACTTATTTGTGCCACATCCACGTTTGAGTCACTCATTCATTCATTCATTCATCATTGAGTCTCATCTTCTCTGTTATAAAAACTGATCATCTAATTTCTATCAATAAGAGTGGTGACATTTGTACTCATTTACCACCTGAGTATTAAGTAATAATTGCATTAAAAACAAACACTTAAAACCACGTCAAAAACAAGTATTTTTTTTTTAAATCGCCTGCGGCGCTGTTGTTAGGGGCCATCCCCCCACTCCCCCCATTGTTTCATTTGTCTGGTCCCTTTTCTCTTTGGGTATTTGTCCCAGATTTCCCGATTTGAAATAATATGGTCACTTTAAACAATATATTTTCGCAGTCAGGATTACCAACATTCATCAGCACAGGTAACACATTTTATTTTAAAAAGAACATGTAATTTCGTCAACTAGATCACATATTTTCAAACTGCTTTTCTTAAACGTGCGTATACCCAGCGTAACCGGCGGACACCATCTACTATAGGCCTATATAACAGGATTAAGTTATTGCTTACATTAGCTTGGAAAGTACTCTAAAACTCGTAAAATGACACCAAATGCAATGAGAGGACCAAAAAAATTCCTGGGGCTATGCGCCCGCATAAGCTGGGGGGCGTCCCCCCCCAAACCCCCCATTGTAGTTCCCGGAACTAGGGGGGGGGGGGGGGTCACGAAGAAAGTCGCTCCAGTAGTTCAAAATAGGGTGTGCGCCACTGCATTTGCAATTTCCCACTAGCTTACCACGGTGGGTGGATTTCTGTGTCAACGTTGTTCATTACATACGCGTACCCTGGTGGCTTATAAATCTATTAAAAAGTAATTAGAATTTAAAGTGAAGAGACAATTTGCTCTGGCACTGGTTGCTCAGAATTCTTGTAAGAATATATTTCTCCTCGTGTCTGGAGGAGGCAGAAGTCTTTGTCGCCGTAATTAAGCATTCGCTCACTTTTTAACTAGCTTCTTCACGTCATCCGGACAAGTTCGAGTGTGGTAATGATTACGAAGAGGCCCGAAGGACAGAAACGAATACACTTGCATACCAGACGTTTTCTTCGAGGGCAGTACAAAGATAGCCACTGTTCAACCGTAGTTTATCCAAGGGGACGTTGGCTATTGGCTGAACAATGAATCAATGTGCTGACATTTCCTGTCCACACGCGCAAAACACTGCCTACGTTAGACATGTAGTCATACAACGAATACAAGCTTTTGACAGCTGATCAATTGTTAGTTTTATTCCTTTGTCACCGAATCCATTGGTAAATGTATACCAATTTCACATTCAAATATTATAAATATGATAGTGTGTCTAGATTCAGAATGGATTGGATGACACTTCATAGAAGGGACACTTGTTGGATTTGGGGATTTGTTTTGCATCGTAAATGGAGGGTTAGGATTGATTCTGGAACATGTAAGAATCCATCCAGTAAGAATATTGGAACACCCGAATCACTGTTGGCTCAGTGAATTCTAGAACGCAGCTCAACATTGAATTGAATCAAGTTTTTTAATCATTTGTGATTTTTAACATTAAAAACACTGCTTTTTATACAATTTAAAACTCATCTGCTAAGAACCAATATGGCCGCTGTGACATCACGAGGCCCCTATGGTTGTACCAGGGAGGGACTGCGTCGGCTCATCAGCTCCCACGTCTCAGTATCCAGATGCCCCACTCCTCTCTGCCGTCATCAGCAGATTCTATACGAAAATAGACCTCAAGTTTGCAGACGGTAGACTTCTGTTAATAATTATCCAGAAATGCCATTATCTATTTCTAGACGTAAGTGAGGAATGAACGATTTGCAGATGCCGAAAGAGACACAGGAAAAGTCTTGTCGATAAAAACGTTCGCACTTTCAACCTCGGCCAACTGTCGATGAAATGCGAACGTCTCAGATGGTTTCGTGGCACTTTCGCAGAAGTTTACGTCGGATAATTTCGCTGGTGTTTACTAACACGTCCGCCCCAGAGCCTAGACGCGTCTATAACTCTGACGCACACCCTGGATCAAGTCTATCCGGTCTAAATGTATCGTTTGCAACGCTGAGTTCCAGTTGAAACTCTTTTAAGATTTCTACTGTGGTATCATTTAACATTTTTGTGTTGTATGCAGGATTTATATAAGTCTCGTTCTTTCAACAGTTCTGACAAACAAACTTAATAAATAAATAAATATATTTAATATCTTCATGCAGCATTTCCAAAGATTCCGTTTATAAAATAGGCAACGAAAAGACAAATTATACCGATCAGGCTATCACCATCATTCTACAATACCACTTCAATCGTAGACGAGAACAGCCACAGTTTTTAATATTCGAACAAAGTAAAATGTTTCATATTGAATAACGCTCACCATACAAGTACAGTGTTTGTAGATCACTCACAATAGAAGTTGTATTTATTATGTGCCTCGTTGCCCGCTAAATATTTTTTCCCGAACTAACTTATTTAAAGTAAACCCCCAACCAGAAGCGTTGTTTTCATGGAGAAAACAAGTAAGCCTCGAAATAAATATTTACCGGGCCTTAGGCTTCTAAATTAAATTACACATGTATAAGGCTGCCTATACCAGCCTAATATTGATGTATAGATAAAACAACAAAAGTAAATTTCAGAAGTCAGACCAACCAACCTGGGGACCAGCGAGGTAACCAAGTAACAAGTTAACGATGGAAATGTGAATACTTAAGTTAAGAAAACAATTTTGGCTAAGATAAATATTTGCCTCTTGTTTAATAAAACTTAAAATTCAAGTAATACGTTTCTTTTTCATGATTTAGATTATAGGTCATAGCTCCCTACAAACAAGAACATTATAATGTAATTGTGATTGTATAGTGTGATCTTCTTGTAACAATGCGGCAGACACAATGGTTAATACTGTGTGATGACTTAAGCCCAGACAATTAAGCTTACAATCCCTCTCAGAGAAGGCAGACTGCAGATTTTATGTTTTTCCACAAACGTTTAAACAATGAGATACATTGTTTAGAGATTTTAAGATTAATTCCTTTAAACGTGCCTATTCGTAGGTCAAGAAGAAGTTGTCTGTTTTATGAACCTCAGGCTAGAATTAACTTGTGAAAATGTCTGCCCAGAGTGCAAGACAATGTTAACAACCTACACTATCTCTCATGGATATAACTTAGAAGAGGATGATTTTAATGATAATGTTGATTTTCAAGTAGTGTAATTTGTTGGAATCTTTTACATACTGCAATGCTTCAAAATGCTTTAGTACGCTTAGATAAAACGGCTTACTTACTAAAAAGCCAGGATAACGTGTGATTGTGATTGAACAATGACGACGACATTGAAGGTAAAGTATTGTTATTATGTAATAAGAAGGTAAAAGCACAAGCGTATAAGTAGTTGTATGTGGTAAAAGCGTGGGGAAAAACATGCTGAGCCAGTTATCTCGTCTAGTCACATCGTAACATCGTCACATCAATATAATACGACCGCACTAAAACACAGACAACCAATCATTCAGGCAGTTGAAAACTTGAAATTACTCCATTTCAACTTGATCTCGTTAGAGGTAGACTTACCATATCAAGATACAAACCCTCCGCTTCCACAACGCTCATAATGTGCTATCCTACTGTAAATTACTGTTCGTATTATATGACCTAGTTGTCGAATACGTCATTAAACATCGAATAATAAAAATAGATATATTTTATGTGTTTTATATTACATTATCAACATTATTTGTCGATGAACCCTGGGTCGTTAAGTGTTTGTTTGTTCGTTGTTTGCTTGGTGGGTTAAGTGTGTGTATTATGTATTATTGTCGTTATTATTCCTTACTTTACTACTGTATCCTGTGTATTGTTGTAAATTGTATTGTTTTTGCACTAGTGGGATTTTGATATTCCTGTTTGGAAAAAATAATGTGGACAATGATATATTAAGTAGTTCTAAGTAGATTTTAATAAGGTAAACACATGGAAATACTTGACATTTGTGTCCGTACAACATGTTTATGCCGGTTTTGACCGAGTTTGTATGTATTGCAACAATAAAATAATAATAATAATAATAATAATAATAAATAATAATAGTTATTATTATTATTAAAGCAATTATCAATGAATAGAGTATGTAGATACATTAGGACGCATTTTATATTTTATAAAATAAAATGAAAATAAAATAGCAAATACATTTGGTTCATCTTGTCAACCACAGACCCACTTACCAGGCGAGAAGGCACTCGGCATTCCCAACGACTCAGTTGTCAGAATATACATCAACGATATTTCGCGTTCCTCCAAAAAACCGTTAGTCTGATTGCAGATAAGGATAGAAGACGTAATAACGTCAACTTCCAATGAATCGAAAGAAATTTATTTTGAAAAAATTCTCACATCATGTACTTTTGTACCAGTGTCGAGGATCCGAACGCATCAGTCAATACGCAGAGCAAACGACTACGGAAAGCGCTGTCACGCGTGTGTTAAAATGACAGGAAGCAATAGGGACATTCTAGAATCTAGTCCATGTATATATATGTATATGGTGTTTAATTTTAATATAATTCGGTATTTTAACGACGTGCTCGACAAGTAGGTCACACGACGACGTCGGAGGAGATTGGAGGACGGGGACAAGTACGAGGGAAAACATATTTAAAGGAGACGGAAATTGTAGGACCTCATTTCGTCGCCTCTTACGACTAGCAGAGTCATCTCCCCGGGGCCCAGGCGGGGATGTTATCCAACATTTACATCTGTTATCCTGTTTTGTTAACTTTGTATTGTTATTGTGCGGCAGGTTGTTGTCTGGGAGGACGCTTGGTCGCCATTGCTAACCTTATAACGGGGGGGGGGGGGGTCTTTGCCTACTGGGTCAACATATGTTACCACTCTACAATGTCTTCAGCTAGAATCTAGATATTTCATTGGAGCCGTCATATACTTGCTCCAACGTAAGTATTCGCAAACAGACCTCAGATCCTGATCCATCGCCCCTTTCATGCACCCTAATTCAAAGAAAATCAACGGAGTCCTGGCGTTCTTCCACACATTCGTAAGTGCAGCCCTCCGCTGAGTAGAGTGCACAAGCCTAATTTGTTACACCCATGTATCCTGGTAACCAACAGATGGTATAGTAAATTATCCCTTGCTCCAATTATATGATAGGAACTGTAGAGAATTAAGTTGCTACCACTTTTGGCTGTCTTAAGCAATGATATTCAACAGCTATAGTAGGCTAGATGCGCAGCCTAGGAACCACAATTTGTGGCCATCTTGAAATGGGCAAATAACACAGGCGGGAATAGGAGTTTCTAATGTGACTTTCTACCATTGGCAGCGCTAGCAGTACTAAAAGGTCCAAATTAGCATGTAAATTGCCCATTTCAAAATGGCTTCAAATCGCTACGCTTGCTACTGAGTGGAAGGTTGGGGGACTGGTGATCTAGCCTATACTATAGCTGTTGAATATCATTGGTCTTAAGCATAAGAATACTTACGTTGGGCCTACTTTAGCACGCACACATACATTATATATTTACCAACAAACCAAAAACTAATTCGTGTCAATCGAGTGGACTGACAATGGATATATGGAATTAAGTATTCGTTTCTATGTAAATGTATATCCATAATAAACTCTTATCCATGGTGTTGAGTGTTCTAGTTGTTTACAAAGATACAGGACAACAGTAAGGGAAGCAATTTTATCTACGCAGATTTACAGCTTTCTCATTTCCATTTGGGGTGTTGATATCATCGCATTCTTCCGGCTCCAAGGAGTAAAGCGTGGCGCTAAATGTGCTCGATACAGACACTCACAGAGGCTACGCAAATAAATAATCAGCATTGCAGCAAAGAAATACTAACCTTCTTAGCGATTGCGTTTTGTTTTGTTTATACTCAAAGACATTCAAATAATATATATCATACAGCGCCCAGCTCAACCTGACGAGAATAGACGTATTTAATTCTACTAATTGCTGAAGCACAGTAAGATAATAATAATACAAAAGATAGCCGGGGTTCGGTTCCTGGTTTATAAATTATGTACGTTTTGTGAATATGATATTAGAATACAGATAAATCGTGACAGCTGACATAACAATAAGATCATAATAACATACACTGTGTTATGACCCTCAATGATACCTAGTAAGTTCTTGTATATTATTTGTAGTTTTGAAAAACTAATTAAGCTATTATTACCCACGCGGTTGAAACCTTTTCGTAACTGTCTCCTGCCTTGTGCCTTGTGCAATGTTCCTTGCCACTTAGCAAACGAGCGTCTTAACCCACTGCACTGCGGTAGCTAATTGGTTGACTACGCGTCTGTAGCATAATCCTAATCCTAAATGTTCATTTACATTAGGAAGCGCCTTAGTTGCTAAGGAATTTGCTTTTCTAATGGAAAATATCTTGTATAAAACGATTTCGAGCAACAGTGTTCCCCTTACTAGGGGACACTTCTGCATTCAGGCCTAAGTGTTCACATGTTTTATTGTTATTATCCACCCAATAAAGTTGAATGTGGTTTAGTAGAGCACCATAATACGTGGATACAGAGAGAAAGGATTCAGTATCTCAGGAACTAATAGGGCAGTGAGTGAGATATGGACACCAACGAATTATGTGATTGCTCTCGACCTAAATTGTTGTAATTTCCATTGGAATCCGATTCTATAAACAATGAATGCAGGTATAGAATAGCGATCCTGAACGTTTTCTTTGATATGTCCTGCCAAGAGATCAGAATAATATCATGGTAAGTATTTAGAATTTCGTCTGCTGAAAAATCTTTCTCTCGCGTTCTATGCCTTTGTACTTGAGCTGTTTCGTTTGTACGTCTGCTTTCCTTTCAGGTGAATAGGCCTATCCTATAGCTAGACTATCTTTGACATTTGAGAGTTGTTTTATTTCGTCGTTATCAGTTCATCTTCATCACGACTTCGTTAGTTATATTCTATCCACTTCGATGAGATCCTGTTAATTGCCGGTCCGAACTCGGGGGCGGAGTTGCCTTTCCAACACAATATTTCAATACTCTCTCAATATTATTGAAATGGCTTCTATAAAAAATGAACGTTTCCGGCTTATGCCGTATTAACACTTGGAAATCACGAGTGAAAATACAATTGTTTGAAATAAAAGTAAAAATGAAAACCTCGATGTGGACTTCCCAACTAAGCGACGTGTGCTGTTTTAATACATGTTCAACATGTGCCTGCATGTAATGGTCATCAGCCAGTCCATGGAATCGCGTGCTCATAGTCTGCTGCAGGGTGGATTAAAGCTACCCCCCCCCCCCCCCCCGCCCTCGTGCAAAGTATGCAATCAAACATTGGACAGAATCCAGCATCGCTATCGACCATTCATAAACCACGCGCGGTTCGATTATCGATTCCATCCGGTTCGATCGTTCATCATAGATGGGTCGCGTTTCGTTCTTATCGCACAGTCGAGCGGTCGTCCCCTGATTGTATCTTGATAGGCGATTTGACGCCGAACTGATGAAAATTAACGATATGTCATTATGCGTTTGACTTGATCGAATTGAAAGAAATAGACGGTTATTGAATGGTAGACGGATGTGATACCAGCACATCACACCGTCACAGTGGCTGGATCGAGGGGTTGGTTTGGTTACCATGGCCTCTGCGTTAAGGGGAGTCTTTAATTTTCATATATAAAATAATCGTCATCTTGATTAGCAAAGTTTTCAACCCCGAAACTATGCGGGCGGCCATCTTGGATATGTGTTCGAGTATGTTGACATGGAGCAACATGAAGCCAGTTGTAATTGAAAGATTTCGTTACGATTACGCATGTTTTTGAAATAAATGTATTTGTTTGGATATTTGTGATTTGTATCTGTAATTTGTACTACTTTTTAACTCTAAATACTAATTTTATGAAATTTAATGGTCATTGTGAAGGCAAGTGAAAACTATTAATATTATTGTTAACAAAAACGGATTTGTTAGATAACATACACATTTACTCAGAATATCTGCGATCGACTTTCAGTGGGAATACATTGGCAACAATATATATATAAACACAGTTACAAGAATTATACAAATTTAACATTTAACATTACAAATATTGAACTATTTATTGAATTGTGTACCAAACAATACAATACACATTCTTGCCTCATTATTGATCACAAACCTGAGTTGGTGTTTATAAGAGGTTCCAGAGATTCAAGAGATCCCACACTAAACGAACAGTTCTGCTTCGTTTCAAACGCTCTGCTAAGCTGAACAACACAAATGACAACAGTGAACACAATACTTCCCACAGGCTTTTAAAGTAGTCTTTATCCTGTTCAACCTATGTCACTTCCCTAGCCTCTCTCTCTCTGGAACCGGAAGTTGATTACGTCACCAGGGCTCTGAGATGGAGCGGCTTATCTGTGGTACAAATGCTGCCATAAAGACGGCTACGCGACATCGGTAGTTGGCACCGGTTCAAGCCCCGGTTACGCCAGCGAGAGATAAAGGATGACGCGGGAGAGGAGGGACGCGAAGACAAATGAAGAATTCGACCGGATGACAAAAAGCAGCCACCAGATCTTTTCATTCGTTATGAGAGATTTAGCGCTCCTCATTTTTCCTACCGCGCATCGAGAACGAGTTGAAATTGAAAGAAGAAATTTTCATCAAAGTAAATCAATTTCCCTTTGTCGACGTGAAATTTTCTTGGGTCACTTTTAATTCCGTGAACATCAATTAAAAACACAATTGTTGCCACAAACAAGTTTTTCGCTACTCCAGTCAAAGGAACGGCTATACATTCGAACAGTATATTGAATCGGTTACGTGTGTATATGGAATATTGTACAGAAGAAAACTAACGATTATCACCGATAGCAGTGAAAATATAAGAACATTTTGCACGAGACAAAATACCATCTCCTGTGTTGCGTGCTTTGTATCTAAATTGCAACAAGTGCATTTCGATATGTCTGCTTATTGAATAATTGGTTCGTTTTTACTGTACATACTTGCAAGCATGCTTACCTGGACAAAAACAAATCGTGATAACGTATTCTAAAAAGTGGTATGTGATGGGGTTTGAAGGGTCTTACTTAATTGCAATAGATGATAAAACGCATGACCAACCAGGACTCATTTTGTAGTACCTAACTCCTTTATCTGAATGTATGTTTTTCCAGGTGTGTGTGTTACAGTACAAATATTGGTCTAACCTAAAATTGAAAATTAAAAACTATTTTGGTTTAATTTAATCATCTCAGTGTAAACTGAATGAAGATCACAATGTAGATAAAACATCAAAATCACCGGAGACTGAACTTTACATCTCTCTTACTATTACAATTATAACGTGGTATAAGCCCGAAGAACGAGGTGGAATCACTAACAAATGTTAATGATGTTTATACATTTCTACACGAAGCCATGATTCGTGATTATGAAATTACCACTAGAGAATAATAAAATGTTTTCATTGCGCAAACTAATAGTAAGTTTGATAAGATTGAAGAACAACTGTATTTTGAAATCAGTTATATTGTATTTTTGTATAATACTACATTAAAAATGTTCAAAATACAAGCTAAGTAAACTATATTAACACGGCTTTAATCACATTACAAACGTGTTTTTTTTTTTTAATTCAATGAATAATTATTTGTAAACATAACCTCACATGATTTATTTAACTAGATACATGGTTAAAGAATTCCTATGTGTTCTATTTGTTAACACTTTTATCACCCTGTAACCATTGGCATTGTATAACTGGCATTGTGTAAGGAGCAGTTGTTCATGCACTTTTAATCGCATCTATTATTAATTCACGGTGCAACATGATAATGTATGGTCAAGCAAATGTGATACCAGGTGATCTGACATATAAAAATAAAACACAAGTATTGAACGTTCTCTAGTATTGACATATCGTACTTCTACATGCGGAAGAAAGACGTTGTATGTGCTAGACAGGAAATGTTTCCATCACTTAGTTTCGAGTAAATGAGAAAAAAACTCTGACATAATAGACAATGTAACGTTCATTTTATACCGTATGCGTTGTACAACAGTGTCGATATTTTAAGGTATTCTTCTCATCGCTACGCGCAAAGTGATACCATAGTTTGCAAGTACAGAACGCTCTAGTCCAACACATGAAGCGCCAACAAGTGTATCTGTTCTACTGTGTAGCGATGTCAACACACTTTGTCGTGTGATATTACATATGAATTCCTTTATAGAATCATCTCTTCGTTATTTTCTGTAAGTATACTGAAAATGCTCTTTAGTTCTGCACATCACACAAACCATTGTATGCCTATATTATTTAGTATAATTCTTCGTTTCTAAAAATCCTTTAATTAAAAGGCACTGTATGATTTAACTTTTACATAATACTCATTCTTCAATTATTTCTTCTAGCACTCGCTTATTTATCACTTTGTCAACATGATCAGGTAACTCCACTGCTTGAATTCTACTCTGTATGTTGTTTTCTGACGGAACACGGAATCCTTCATTGTGTCTGTGTTAAAACCAGGTGTCTATGTTAAAACCAGGTATCTGTGTTAAAACCAGGTACTGTGTTAAAACCAGGTATCACGTGAGCCTCGTCAAGATTACTGCACGAAGAAAGGTTTTGGATTTGCTTCCTTAAACCAGGCTCTTGCGCGCTTAACGTGTGTAGATTGCTTTTCGGGGTAGAGCGAATGTTTGCAGCTAAACTAAACGCTGGAGCATCGCGTTGTGGGCGTGGCGCCCTGATAAGGTGGTGGTGTGAAGGCTTAGTTAAGCTATCATACACACAGTCTGTCTTTTACTCGAAGGTTCCTTCTGAATTCTGATAAAACATATAGAAGATGGATTTTCCTATGTCACATGCGGGGAAATTGCTCTACTACAGCAAGTTATGTACACGGTTGGTGGGAAGAAAGATATTTTTAAACAGAGCCTATACTCTGTACTGTGTGTTTCATAGATCGTGATTTTACTCTTTACTCTTTGTCGCACTTCCCTCCTTCACCCCATCCCCTAGAAACCTTCCCCTAGAACCTTCTGTTTTTATTCATATCCAATATACAACCTATCCAGATTATAATATGGTCTACGTATATTCCAGGCTTGATGGGACTCAGCGCAGAGTTCCCTATCATTTCAACCTTAATTTCTTTATTATGTTTTCATGTCTCAAATCTAGAACATTCATATATTATACGTATTAAGAGCAATATTAACTGGCTACTTCGAGATGTGTTCGCGTTTCTATTGTAGCTTCCGCCGAATGGGGCTTCCCCCCAGATCCAATAGTAATGTTGGATGTTCGTGTCAGTAAGTTGTAGGACAGTGAACGGACAGCTCGCAGCTCCTATAGACCAGTGTATACAAATCACCGCCAAATGTGGGGCACACAGCGCATATATACGTCTCGTGTTCTTGCGGAAGGAAACGAGTATCAGATATTGTACACGCAGGAATTTATGTAAATATAAATAAATCGATAATCTTCATCTATCGTGTTTTGTTATGGCTCTGTTTCTCATGCGAGGAACATGGCCGATACCTTCCCGTACTGGAGGAGGGAGGAAGCAAATATTTACGAGGAAATTATGCACCATGTTTGTGAAATAATATAATCAACACCCTCACCATTGTAGCATTTCCTTTCCTCAATACCCCTCTTCCCCTTTTCCACCCCTAGCTTCCCCTCAAATTGTAACACGGAAGCCGCAAGCTACATGTTGTCGTTATTGGGTTTAGATTGCTCAATTCAACATTGCGTAGCTTTACGTTTGAGACAATGCACGATTAAGATAACGAGTGGCAAAATTATAATTCTCGTCTTGGTTTTAGTATGATATTTCTTCAGCTTAAACGTCTGTTTTGAGCAAAACTTTCTTTAAATCATCTTTTTTTTATTATGTTAATTGCGCTTAAAGCGAGAAATGCGTTCTTCGCCTTTTCACATTTTGTACTAAACTTATAACTATTTAATTCACAAAACATGTATCAGAAAGAAAACAAAATAATTATTTTCTCACGCGCTACGAATTCCAAATGCTGGTATAGAAGAGTGGGTTCTCAGACCACAAACCCGGGAGGCTCAGAGATATATAACGCATATATTCTAAAGATGAGCAGGCATGAATAATTCCGCGCCACTTTTTGCTATTCGTTAAGGATGCCTCGCCACTTTGCATTTTGAGAGTAAGCCAGGAGTTAACAGGCGTGAAATCTTACCTCATAAGGAATATGGATCACTTTACATTGAGGAAAAGCTTTAAAGAAGACAGGAAGGAACACGGAAAGCTTTTAATACCTTTGCATTAAGCATTGATATTCCCGCAACCATCTCCTCCTGCTACAACAATCTCGATTTAAGCTAAACGTCTTTCCTCGGGCTGTGTTCAAAGACTTAATTACATTCTAAATAAATGAAAGACAAATTACATGTCTGAGATTCTCTTTGGAGAAAATTTCATTGACATTAACCAGAGGCGTATACGCTGGCTTTGTTTGCCACGTCGTTAACTGGCTCATGGGCCTACATTGGAATACTGGTAATAACCAAATGTATAATATAAATAACATTTATAGTTTCTCTAAGAACATATCCACCAGAAATAAATATAATCCAGAAAAACCTTAGTTGTTGTGAGCTAAAGAGCTGAATGTATCACATGAACCAATAATTTCCTGACTGCCAAAAGGTGTCCTAATGTCTAAAATCTTTTCTTAACGAGTTGAGCTGTAGTCCTTGCTAATAGTAGATTGAAAAGCTAATTGGAAAGAAACAATAAACGAGCACAATCATGTTGTAAAGCAAGCTTTAGAAATATTTTACTACTATAAGTTAATGTATACGTGTTCATGTAAGCCTAACTCCTGAAACTCTTAGAAATAAATATCAAAATGAACAATGAGAATAATTATTATTGTAATTGATGAATATACGAATATAAATACACTGGCAGTGACTATGAAAAGAGGTAAACGAATTACATGTTGCCACTAACCATGATACAATGATATTACTGTGGCCACTAACGTTATATAGGACCATAGGTCGTCCAGAACGCGAGGTAGCCATTGAAAGTCTGTTAAGTTGAAGACACAGCTCACAGAGTGTCTCTGTATTTCCGTTCGTCTTCTACAGTGAATTCGATTTCGTCCGCTTATCAATCAAAGTTACAGTTAGTAATGAAACGAATGAGAGATTGTATTGTGTTCGATCCATCTCAATTTCATTAGACTTAATCTATTTTTCTTGGTAAATTTAAATGTGTTGAGAATGCATTGTTCGTAAAGAGTAGGGCTGGATCCAAGGCAAAAAGAATGATAGATGAATAGAGTGAGGAAA
Source organism: Isoperla grammatica (assembly GCA_945910005.1). Taxonomy (NCBI): domain Eukaryota; kingdom Metazoa; phylum Arthropoda; class Insecta; order Plecoptera; family Perlodidae; genus Isoperla; species Isoperla grammatica. The sequence goes on along the minus strand of OX246739.1, from coordinate 3,399,889 downwards.
TAAGCGAATTACATTTTCGGCGTTCGGTGCCAAATCGCATTCAACCCTTTCGGTTTAATGGACCGTCTATCAATCATATTTTTTTGAATAGGTTTTTTTTTCTACTTTACTTCGAAATTCAAATCAAAATCAATAGGAAATATTAAAGGGACTTCAATATTACAATGTTGTCTTTGGATGCTCATACAATTCTGTCTTTCATTTCTACCGTGATGTTACAATAAGTTCTTTTCTGCGTGTTGACGTCTGTATACAATTTTGTTTTATTTGAACAGTAGACATGTTTGAGTCTTCACTCTTCGGTCCGAGTGTTATAAATACGTCATACAAGTTTAGAACGCGTAATCATGATATTGGCATCAGATTATGACGCCGTGAAAACAAGGAACAACCGACAACTTTGAGTAGTTCTCAGTTTGCTCTTGACATTATTTGAGCTCCAATGTAGATGGCATTGATTTGTTATGCAAACAAAAGCTCGGCAGTGAACGCATACATCTAAAGTCTCGTCTACTGTCACGTTGATGTGTAAGCTTTATGCTAACACGCCGACACGAAGCATCACTCACGTTTGTGAGAATCCATCCTTAGTTCATGTTATAGTTTCATGCGTGGTTCAGCTAAGTTATGTTTATATAACTTGTTAACAGGCTTTATTATACCCTATTCTAAATACTACAATAATATTATTTTTTACGTGACTTAAGAGGAAATTAATTTAAGAAAAACAAATGAAACAACATTCTGAATGTGCAGGATTAAGTTTACGTCCACACTACACTCATTGCCGTATTATTCTGTTATATTATTATCTCGTTTTCACCCCGAGTTTTCACCCGGGTAGAAGGCTCGAATACCCCTACCATCGGAACTCGGCCGGGCGAGGTACGTCAAGGATCTAATTTTTTCAGATATTTTATTTAGAATATAAACCAGAATCTAGGCATAACGTAATTTTGTTTGTGTGAACGTATTACAAAACATGTAGGCCTAACATTGAAATGTATAATTTGTGTGTTTATTAATTTTATGATTATAAAACTACTAATTTTTTTAATTAATCGAGTGTTACGTTTTTAGTTTTGCTATTATTAAATAATATACTTTCAAAAATATATATTAATGTCTATTGTTAATCAATCGGTCCATCTAAATTACCCCCCCCCCCCCCCTTACGAGATTCTTGTATAGCGTCTTATATCATACTGACATACAATTGTCTGCAACAATTCCCAAACAAAGGAACATACAATTATCACTTTGGTAACAAATTTACATAATCGCTGGCTTTTCAGCCATCGTAGGGGTTGCATTAAAGTTTGTGTAGAATTCCTCAAATGAGAAGCGTAAGACAAGACTAAGTCTATATGAATTAGGGATTTTGTGTTCTATCCTCGCTGAGCTATTTTTCACCGGAGACGCGTCCATGTTGCTGTTGGCCAGTGACATGACCTCTCACACTACATCATCCTTCTCTTCGCTTCCTACGCTTCGTTATCAGCCGATCTCTCATGCATGCTGCATGTCCCGAGCTCATCTCTCTTCCACCTCCAACACATTCCGTGAAATATATTTGTAGATCATTACACGGTGAGTGTAGCCACACTGGCGTCACATTTAAATAAACCACCTCAACACCGACTTCGAATGTTTTATCAGGCATGGCGTCTGTATAAACTTATTAAAATACGTTAAGGGTACAGTTAAGAGCAAAAGTAGTGCAACGTACAGTGATCGATGTAATAAGACTTAGTTGTCGACGAAGATGGAGTCTACGTCACTAAGAGTTTCTCACTCAAACGGGCGAATTAATATTAATTACGTCAGCATTATTTTAGTATAATATAACGGAAGTGAAATATGTCTGCTGAAGAGATCAGTTACAACGGGTGCGTTTCTGTTTGTAATACATTAATAATGAACTATCATTGTGTCTACGCACTGACTAACCAAAGAGGCCGTTAACGATGAAAGAGTGGAGCGCAAAACACTTAAGAATTTGTACAAATAATATCAATCATTGACTTTGAAGTTAAAAACATTATGTTCCTTGCGGTTGAAGATCTATTTCCCAAGATTGTGTACTGGGTTCTTATTCCTTATCACAGCATTATAATGAACCAATTGCCAACATTCATTCGAAGAAACATTTTATCATTGGAGCGAGTCACTATGAATCTGATATATTATGACTTTTTAGTTTCTATATAAAAATTACAAGTTAAAATTCTAAAAGTAACAGATTTTAAAATTGTATTACACATATCATGAAATAATTCATCTCTAAGCACATTTATTCCATCAGAGCTTCCGATGATCCCACAAGGGTTTTAAATTGGTACAGAGATTAAAAAATCAGGGACTAAGTTTAATTATTTAGTACAATAAATCTAAGACTCCTACATTTAAAGTAAATACCTAATATGATGACTGACGTTGCCAACATTTTGGGATAACGCAAGTTTCTTTTGATAGGTTGTCTTCAAGCTGCATTTCACGAGAATAGTCTTGTACGTGGTATATATCGGCAATCTACTCTAAGATACCTTTGCTATCACCCTCATAAATAATGGAAAACTATAATAGATAGTTATTTGCATACTGCATAATGACTCGCGAGACGGTGTCTAAAGAACAAGCAGTCCTTCCTGACGCATGCGCCTTGACAATAAACGGTAATTGCTAGATCCTTGATCTTTCTCAGTAATCGGTTCCTACTTCCTAGCGACTGTACTGAATTTATATTAGTAATTACCCTAACTGCAGCTGCACATGATGTTATAGTGGAACTATTGACGGTCATGCAATTTATATCGATTCGTTTCCGAGTAGAGAACAATTTCGGTTGAATATTTTAGTGGAATCGTCGATCGAGAAATTCAATTGAAAACATTTTCGAAGGATTCATGGCAAAACTTAAATTGGCCTCTTTTTGGAAATCAGGATCGAAGGGCTTCCGTGGCAGAGTCGCATGTTAGGGAGCCAAACATGCTCACTACTTGGCTAGCCAGGCTTCCGCTTGCCTCACTTTATAGCAGGGTGGATGACGACACATAAGTCGGCGGACGAAATTTACCCTAATGAAACTCGATTATTTGTTCAAAGTGGGGGTAGCTCAGCTACACAACGTTATATCATTTGAATGTATGGTAATTGTGCATGCATTCCGTGCCGTTGAACACAGGCTTAATTCCCTTGTTAGCTTTATAAATTAGAAAATAGGCTGAATACGTATATGTCCGATATTTAACAGTGTCCTCTATTCAAATTCCTAAATATGGACATTGCAGTAATTCTAGACTTCAAACCCAACGGTCGAAATGATTATAATTATTCAACATGTGCCGTTGAATATTGCTTTTGAAACTCCTTATTAAAGTAGTAATATAATTTAGAACTATGAGTGTGCGATACAAGATCTATGCACGGGGTTCGAGCCCAAGCTAATTGATTCTATGAGTGTGCGATACAAGATCTATGCACGGGGTTCGAGCCCAAGCAAATTGGTTCCATGCGCCCCATCGTCTGTTATGGGTTCCAGTGAGAACGAGGCAAGCGAGGTCTACATTCAAGTAAGGATTGGGTTTGCTATATTTCAAACCCAATGAAGTCAGTGACGCTCGTCCTGTCCACATTCACGTTATGGAATCTTATTGTTTACTAGCAAGAAGCAAGTATGACGGTTCATGCTTGTAATGTTTGCTTGAACACACCTCCGTTTATGTGACGAAGTTGTAAAAAAACGAAATCTTCGGCAGTTTTTTGTATACGAAATTTTTCTTCCGCCGGTAAAAATCAACCGTTTGTATCGGTTCACGAAAAGTTCGTTATTAGTGACGACATAAGTGTCCTGGGCGCATCAACACGTCCATTCCTATTGGTTGTCTACCACATACACTTCTGGGCATGCAAGTAAAGGTAGCTGTGACGTCAGAGGCGTTACAGTCACGTCAGACAAATACTCCAAACAACATGGATGGGTCGTTAGCTTCATCGTTCATACAAGAATAATTGGTGAATCTGCCTCTCGCAACGATGAGGGTTACTCGGTAGTAAACCAGCCTGGTACTCTCATGCGTGATAGGCAAGGAACGTAAAACGCTGACAGTTATTGCTAATTGTAACATTAACCATCTTCAAGTGAGTCCGTACGCCTGATTTGTGGGCGTCCTGTTTAAACGTCGATGCGCGCGTTCAATGGAGTTGAATTTACGCTGCGAGAAGACGAGTTGGTTTACGACTTTTCGGGCCAATAAAACGAGAGTCCTTTGTGCCCACTATATTAGGGGACGTTAATAGATCTTCGGGTGGCTATAATTACAAACTAAATGTGTAGTCTACAAGTGTATAACGGATTCTAATGGCATTCTACCAATACTACAACACACAATTAGATAGATAATAATAATATAAGGGAACATTTTCCAGATTGTTTGCAACCTTTCTATTTTTTGCTTTGTTTTAGAGAAACAAAACAAATATTTAACACATATGTTTAAAAAAATCTAAGTGGCCAAGACAATAGCAACACACGCGAAAAATCTGTAAATACTAACGAGTTGATAGACAAACAAATTAGTAATTACTATGATGTGAGCTATAAATGCCAAAAAGGTTTTTATAGAATTATCAAGGAGTAGGAACATCATAATCATAATTATGGATATTATTTATTAGATGCGTTTGTGTCATTACCTGTAAGGCATTAGCTGACGACCAAGGTCTACTTGATTGCCACGAGAGCCCGACGCTAGCGCGGCGAGCGGCGATCAAGTAAACCTTGGCTGACGACACAACACTGAGCAAGAGGAACACTGATTACATTGATGTATCTACTGGTAAGACAGTTTATTGTCCTAACACACGGAAGTTAGCAACTTACAAGAAGAAAATACCAATCTTTGTTGACTTCTGTTAGAACACGGATACTTTAAAGCAAGTCTTGCACTTATGTTCTTATCTAGGTCGCTGCGAACATACAAATCACAGGCAAGACAAGTAAAGGTTTTTGTGTGTTAGGAAGATTACGAGCAACTCCCGTTCTAGCAGAGCGAACGTTAGAGGCGTGATTGACTCTTGAGCGTCAGAGCATTGGCGACAAAAACTTCCTTGTTTTATAATAATTAATCGTATAAACTTTGGAAAGACGAATTCAATCAGATGTTTTTCCATACATGTATTATAATACAGGGAGCTGCGCGCGCACATTTACCTCTGTACGCAACAACCAGACTTTTTGTGGTCCGGGAGTAGAGATCCCTATATTATCACCTTAATGGAATTTGTGCTCAATTCTGATAGGAATCAAGTACAGCCATTCAACGTGCTTAGGAGTAATATAAGTTACAGTCACTTCAAAGCCAACAAAAAGATAGTTGTTTCATTTGTGGTTGTTGAAAAAGTTTTACATTTGCACGCAATGATGATTTTCATAATGCGGGTTTTAGTTTAATAATGATGGATTGGAAGAACAAGAGTAACTCTTTACAGTAAGACCTGAAGATAGCACCACTCCTTATCACGAGTGATCGTTTGAATACACCACTCTCACACAAACAATAATAAGACGCTCCTCTTTTTGTCAAAGCTACTCTAGTTTTTTATGTTCTGTGAATAATTGTGTCTAGCGTTTGTTTCAAGCTTTTATGTACAGTTTTTTCGGGTTGTTGTGTGAAGTCCATTGAGCAAAAGATTCAGCGGCCTGGAAGAACCAATATCTTACGCGCAGTGTTATAAATAGCAGGGCGCCGTTCGAAACCTCGGGTCAGCCGGCGTCTTGAAGGATATTAATGAAATAGTTTGGAAATAGATGGGTTTCGTCTGGATCAAGCAAGATTTAAGACTCCGTCTGGGCATTCGATTTTTTAAATTTTCTTTATGGATTGCGTAAAACTATGCACGGAAATGCGTAAAACCGGGTGAGACGTTTCTGCCGCTGACAATATGTATTCTGATGGAAACTATCATGATAAACTTTAGTGAAAACAATAAACTCCCTAAGTGAGACATACATTGAAAACCATTGCTCAATTTGAAAAAGGTTTTTAATAAGATATTTGAAATTGATTTAGTCTTAGAAGGAAGAAACATTTATTTGGCAATTAAAAAGTTCTGATCCTACCCTCAACACTTCGCATGAATGGTATGTATAGAAAGGATTAGATTAGAAAGATAAGAACACCGGTTTCATTTCATGGAAGGAAGCGATGTGGATTCGTACCAATATAATAAATGTATGCATTTTGTCGACTCATCGATTACAAAGATCCTATACATAGATAATCGATTTGTGTAACCGCCCTTCAACCGTATAACCTTACAATATCCCCTCGATTATAGACATAACTTAAATAAATACGAACAAACAACAACAAATAATGTGAGGTTTCACGCTGAGCTGTTAGAAAATAGATATTACAATATTTTGGTAAGTCAATTTATAAATGCTTTGGAATTCAAAGTTTGCTCTTTTAAGTTTACTATCCTAAATACAACGTCAAACTGAGTCTGGAAGACGATTGAGTGTAAATAAATACAAGCATCCTCCTACAGTAACTTTTAAAATAAAATTTCTGTGTTGTTTCACTCTCATAGCTGATTCTAACATTAACTCTTGGGCGTGATGTAAATATTGTTTTTCATGAGTCATGACCCATGACCAACGAAAAATATAAAGTGTTTCCTAGTAGGTCGCATAAAGAAATTCCATTACAGAAAAACCCGAAAAGAAAAGAAAATCGCAATTAATATTTCCACGGCGAAAGTAAATTATAAGTAAGTTTTATTTTAATGAGGGAAGTAGAGAAACAAAGGATATAAGATTAATAGCCCGTTGCCTGGGTACCGGTTGTTCTTACACAATACATATAACCAAGGCAAACTAATTCGCTCTTTCAGCGAGCTTAGTTTTCAATGCTAAAAGCGGTGAGGGTGATGGAATTAGGACTGAGTTGGCATTTATACTTACGTTCGTTTTAATACTTTTCCTTTTTTCCCCTAACCTGTCACAAATGGCAGAACTTTCGTTTATCTCCATGAACCATTATATTCACTAGTTTTATAACAATACAGTGAAGAAACAAAATACTCTTTACTGACAAAATATGCGGACACGATAACAGGTCTACATTTACATATTTAATTGCATTTACATTTATTAAATAATTACTGGAACTTTTATAGTAATATCATTGAGTTCGAGTATTCATGCGTTGTGTATATTAGAGTAAGCTTATCAGCGTCACTTTGATACGTGCTCTAGTTGGCATTCATGACCGCACCACGGTGGCCAACCATAGACTGAAGTACTCCATGACAGCGTTATGAATGACATGTAGCGTTGTGAACAATGCTCATGAGTCAATTGTGATTTTTAACAACCCACTTTGGTACGATGATGCTACTTTGTGTAACATTTTAGAATTGAATTATCTTTCATGTGTAATAAATAAGTGCTTTTTTTATGTATTTCAAAAACTCAATCAAGAGAATAATAAATTAAAACATAAAACAGGAATAATTGTAATAGTAAGTTGTAAACACAAATGTAAATACTCAGAAACGTGAATAATATATAAATAATTAATTCATTGTAACTATAAGAGCGGATTGCCCGTGATAAACATTTTATACAATATATTATAATGTTCCATGCTTTTCAGCAGTTACGAAGATATTTTCAATAAACGTTAGAACCAAATTAATTGTTTAAAACACTTGTAAAAATAAAGCAATTTAGTTATATATTATACACTACATAGCATATATATTACATAGCCGTCATTGGCTATTGGGTATGATGTTGAGCTACTGATCATGCTTTCACAGTTTCACAGTTTTCATACGCACTCATTACGAGCAAGACAGTGATTATAAAAGGTGTGTTTTGTGGTTAGGAGCAAGTGAAGTTAAAATTATGAATTACAAATAATAATTCTAAACTGTAAATAAATAATAATAAGTTGCTATTATAGGGTCATCATTATTATATAATTCTTGGTATGTGGTGTGTTGTGTATGTGCCAACTGCCAGTAAGTTGTTTGTAATTGTAATTGTACTAGATTACTTTACTGTTGCAATTTATCACAAAGCAAAGTGGGAATAACAGAAAGGTGAATGCCTGCAATGTTTTTCTTCGCTAATGCTAGTGATAATAACAGTAATGTTTGCGTACAGGTAGTTATGAGTAAAACTAGATAGCGTTATAATCACGTTAGTCTCTGATCATGTTAATAATTATTGTTCTCACTAGTAGCAGCAGAAGCCATGAGGTAAAGCGGAGTAAAGATGCTTCTACCTTCAGGGCCCGGTAAAACATGTTTTGTCATAATAAATATACCTAAACTAGAGTCTAAATCTTATAAATAAGTAACTTATTATATTAACATCCGAAAGCCTCAGAATAACAAACGAGACTCTAATTCAGGATGTTGTGGATTCGATTCTGACCACTGGTTATCCTTACTGGAGATTGTTTCTAGAAGGTTCCTCAATCATTCGGTCATTGGTGAATGCGATACGTTGTTTTAATTTTTTGATACGAGTGTTTTAAAACTTAAGATAAACCTCTTAAAACCTGAGTATTCTTCTGATCAACCGACATAATACAGGCATTCACCTAACATTTTGACCTCATATTTTTAAGTTCAAGGAAGACAATTTTATACTTTGGGTGTTTTATGCAAGGCGGTTATATATAAAAGTTTAATCTGGGATTATTTGCTTTACAATCTGCACGAAGCGTTTTCCACAACGATGTTTATGTCTACCGATTTTAGAAAAATAAGTAATGTACCTGAACTGGTGCAGAAACTTTCCGCCGCCAATTTATCGGTCGATTAAGCCTTGGAGTGAATGTACTCATCTTCTGACCTGGTTTGTTGTAATAGATTGCCAATCTTTGGCATTATCTGAACGAACACTGAGCAGGGACGCCTTAAGGTCTGTTCACCTAGCAGCAATATATTGCGATGGAGATGTGAAAACATTGTAGATAGATACTTAGCCAAGCGGTGTAAGAGAAGATGTTTGAGACACCAAGAACATCCATAAGAACATGATGTATCTCTGGCTTCGTCAAGTGACGTTTCAAGTACTCTACACTCAAGTACAGCACTGATCAAAAAAGTTGCAAGACAAGTTTTAGATTTTACAATTTTAAGTGAAACATTTATCACTTTCTTTGACAAATCTTTTCGTTTTTCAACGGTCACCGTTCTAATGTTAAAATGAAAGACTCAACCGCCAATATTAAAACAAAGTGGTATTATACATCTTAATAATAATTATCTCAGTCATGCTTCATCAAATTGAAAAAGTGAAAACACCGCTTAATTTGTTTGGGTTCGTAAGGCCTAATACTACGAGAAGATATTTGTATTGTTGTTAGTATCGGAAGTTGGTAATTCAAATTTACTGTGAGCCGATTTTCACTTTTTCGATGCGTTATTAAGAGATGATTAAAACAGAAATTTTGCACGATCGTATGTAGATCTACGGTACTTTCATATTATTTTATTAGTTTAAAATAAAAGACACGGGTCAAAATATATGAAAACATATCTGAGTTATTCTGGATTTCTCAAACGTCTAAAATTGGTAATCATAGTCTACTTGTAACGAAATTGAATCGAAAGAAGTTCTTCCAATATGTGAATAAGATTGTTCAATTTACAGTTTTCATTTCAAACTATTTCCTTCGTTCCTCCAAATGTCGAACAAAAATGAAAATTGAAGATTTTATCGGTTAAGTTTGCTGGTGATAAAACGACTGACCCACATTTGAGCATTTTATCTAGATGTTTCTGATATTTGAACATTTATAAACATGTGATTATTCCTTAGGTATTTGTTTATTTGATGCTCATCTATCTATTCCTCTATATAACCGATTTAAAAGGAGAAAATAGTGAACTACATATTTTATACTATGAAACAAAACACACGTGAGGGAGACATTAAAAATGTATCAATAAAAGTACGCTAGAGAGTCATATGCGTTGCGTACGTCATAACGTAACGTTATTATACTTTATAATGTATTTTAATATTTAATAGTTTAGTTGTTAGACTTAAGAAGACATTGAAATATACTATGTGCAAACAACAAATTCTAAAAGAAACTTTAAAAACATTTACAGGAAATCAGTGTAAACTTTTGGTAGTTTATTTGAACAGTAAAAACAACTCACGTTAGCTTCAGATTGTTGATCGAATAGATTGCATGTTGAAAATGCATTTCATAAAATCCATCTAAAACTGGAAACATTCGTGCCCTGTAAAGCGGGGCCTGCACGGGTGGAGACTGGTGTAGGTAGTGTTCTTATAGTCACTAGTTCCTGCTTCTTATTCAGAGACAATCAATAGTTAACACATCTGTTAATACATTGACTGTAGAGCCGCAATCTTCTTTATTTTTAGAATGAAAAGTGGAAAACACTTGTGTGAAACCTGGAAGATTAGGGAAAGTCAATAAACATCGTTATTTCAAAACGTAATGCAACACTTTTAAATAAAAATCTAAATCCCTGATTCGCTCGCTGAATTACTAGTTGACTGTACTCAGTTGAAAATAAGTCTGGAGGCTTTTTATCTGTTGCATGTATGTTTTAGAGAATAACAGACTTTTTCTAGTGGATTCTCTTAATCAAATTTTCAACATTGATGATGGTTTTTTATTGACATTTAACAAATACACGTTACAGCATGAACATTGAGAACAAGTTCTACAAAATATTCCAAAAGTTTTTGATTATTTTTTTAAATATTAATTTTTCGTTTCGAAAGAAAAATATTTAGAAGAAAAACGAACAGTTTTGCAGACCACCGTCGGCCTTCTACTTTCTTTCAGATCACCGTCGGCTTTCTATTTTCTATAACCAAGTGCGCAGTTGGTACTTAAACTGTGGCCAATACCCGATCCCCAACTACACTGGTCTCGCTATGTTAATGTTACACTAACACGTCATAGGTGCTTTTAGACTTGAGTGTTATACACATTACACACCCTTTACAGTGTCGTGAAATAATCATTATTGTTCGTTTAAAGACTGCCTAGGGACGTATTGTCTCTCCACTAGGTTATTTGGCTAGCTGGGGGATAAGTATTTTAGAGCAGTTCTAATTGTCTGCTATATGGTTTAACTTATCACAATACTTGATGATATAATTGGTACTTGGATCTATTGCATTGGCACCGAATACGATTACTGAAGTTACCAATACCTTAACAACCAGAATTTTGGAACATTCTAGCTGCCTAGAATGGGTTTCCGGACACGGAAATGAATCACTGAATGAATTATATTTTTAACATTTACCGTACATTAATTGCCGACGATCGTTAAAGCTGGATTTAAAGGGGAGGGGGTTGTATTGTGGCTCTCCCATTGGCTACGGTTATCTATTCGTTCACTCACGTCGGACTCGTGGGGCAAAGTGAAGGGCGCATCAGTGGCTCCACCATTTCTGCGACAAGAGAGGCAAAACAGCAGAGCCGCCTTTTAGCTGGTGCAGCGTCACGGGGAGAGAGACGGAATGCGGAGAAATGCTCTTGATAAATTAAACAACATACAAAGGGAAATGAAATGAAAAACGATTACAAACAAACGGTTTCATCTAATGTGAGAACAGTTGCTCGTTGCCACTGAGTCACAGTCGGACTGTCATGGCTGCGTTTGTTTCAAAGGAAATGGAAGAATTGCGCTAAATGGGTTTTATTCCTACATATTGTGTTAATGCTGCATGTATGTATGTATATATTATGTTGCAGCTGTGGAATCGTGTTCAATTCAATAGGAATTGTATTCTCATAAGGGAGCTACATTTGTACGGATGAAGCGATATCTAGGTTAAGCAAAAATTTAAACAAGAAACAACGTATTCAATAATGTGACATACTGTGTAAAATGAAAATTTATGAACGTATTGAAACTACGATAGAAATTAACAATACACATATTAAAGTACAAAAGCTGTTGTGTTTGATACATTAAATACAGGATGGTTGTTTTAGAATTTCTCGTTTAAATTATTATATAGATTTCCCTGCTAATTTTAGTACATTTTTAGTAAGTTTTTAGTAGTTAGTTTGTTTTTTAATCTTCGGCTCTATACATGCCGATACTCATGTGACTAGAACCACTAGACTAGGGCCTCATAACAAACACACTTAAGTTGCTATGTTTTTGTCCAACATGTTCATTTTGATCACAATATTATAATCAACCACTTACTCATATACCTAATGTTGGGTTGTGAATTTATATACATTGTCATAAAGCCGGACGTTCTGGGTTTCATTCCCAGATTAGTAAAACTTGTACGACGGTTGTTACCCAATCGTACTAGATCACAAACTTGTATTAAGCTCAAAGCCCCTCACCTGTTTACACGAAAATATCTTTAACATTATTAATTTTGAACGACAGTTCATTTACTGTTTTAATCCAAACCGCGCCCATCCTCAAACTTTTGTTTTCTGTCTTACTTCCATTGGCAATGGACATCCATCACATACCCCCCCCGCCCCCCACCATACCTGCAATCAATAATTATACTATTCCCGTCGATATTTCAATTACATTTGCAGCCACAACGCAATGATTGGAAATAGGCAATCCGCTCTATATGGTTATACATTCAGTAATCAATGCTTGCGGCAACTACAATATTGATTGGAACAATTGAAGGTTAATTATGAGCAAACAAAGTGAAGTGAGCCAGTACCCTATTACACTTGCCTTTGCTCTGTGTGTGTGTTACTGAATTACAGTCCAAGTTAATTGCACTAACATAATATCCATATTATATCCATATAATATCCATATTATGTTGGTTTTCTTGTTGTTGAACATCAAACACGACTTAATTTAGTTTTGTGGAGAGTTTAGAAATTGCGATTATACACACACTATGAACACTATTTTGTGTATAAAGTAGTTTAATTAAATACATAACTTGTAACATACAATCAAGTTTAGTTGAATTTATTCCAAAGTGCATTTTAAGTTTAGGTGGGCGTGGTTTTGATCATACGAACCCTTGTACACAATTAGTAATGAGACAAAAGAATCCACTAATCTACCACTACTTACAACACTGAAGATATCTTGCCAAATAGGTGGATACAATGTATATATATTCATAAAATGACAGTAGTTGGTTATTACGTTTAAAATAGGGAAACACGCAACTTGATGATGTATTTATTATTTAATGTGTACCTATTTGGTTATAAAACTGATTCACGAAGCAAGTCAATGCATTATTGAAAGTGTTTTGATTTCACCGAAATGCGAGAAATGACGCGTCTTGCTCGAATACATCGATATATCGGTTCATATCTATCCACAAATCATTCCACGGTCTTTGTCAAAGATGCCAACCACAAACTGGTATCGGTGGTGAACATTTGAATGTAAATATATGTCAACCGCAGTGATTGGAAATACCTGCGTGAATTATTCGAACAACTCGTACATTGCCTTGTTCGTTCCCTTTACACCAACACTAGTTTGATCTACTGTGAATATAACCGATCTCACAACTTATTTTACTTCCAACGTATTTTTGCTAAAAACGCAACCATCAGAACTCAATGACAGAACTGCAATATACTGTTCAAACAAACTTACATTTCAAAATTATTTTCCTTGCCGTCTCAGTTCTCTTTGAAGACGATTACTTAATATTTCGTAATGTTCCCTCTGTTCTCTGTCTTCTGTCTGTTTTCCAACGAAGGGCATCCCTTTGCAGGAACTTCTTTATTTTCTGTGACTCTGCGTTCTGTCTTAATTAAACATTCTGAAAAGTCAAAATTTAATTTTTAAATTCCTTTGAGAGATGAGCACAGCATAATTCCTAACGCAGTCGAGAAAAAGTAAAAACAAGTTGTTAGAAGATCGTTCTCACTTATTTCATCTATAGAGTCTACATCATTATCTTTGTTTCATCTCTTCAAAATATAGCTTGCAACTATCAAAGAGAAGTAAAGTTTCTCAAGACATAATGTTAATGTGCTTGGTCTCAAGAACACCAAGAAAGACCCTTTAATGAAGACGCTGAACCTTTGTCGTCACACTTCACGTTATAGTCTTTTGACAACACAGCTAGTTAACGCTAGAGACCCAATTGGCATGAAACGAGATTTCGATTGACAAAATTATACTTAAGATTTGTATTAAAATGAAAAAATGAGATATCATACAACGAATACACAAACAAATCAGTTTTAAATGCATTGCAGTGGTGATCTCTTTTGACGATTGCGTTTCTGTTATATTCTTATAATCATTTGCTGTGCACGAAATCAGCAACTGATATGTTACAAGAAAATTATTTCTTAAAACATTTATACCAATATTAGAATTGAATGTTAATACATTCATAGTCTTACGATTATGAGCCGCGCTGGCTACGTCCTCAGAGCGACTGACGTTTCATCTCCACCTGGTTCTCGTCAGTCCTCGTGAGGACGGAAACCTGAGAGGGTCCGAAATGGCGAAATAGAATTCTCATATTTCTTATAATAGTTTTGGAATGTACGTCAGGGTATTAGGACATCTGGCTGATCATTCGACTAACACGTGACGAGATCTCATTCCTCTGGTTTCAAACAATCGCCCCTTCTTGGGTGTAGGTCGCAGCGCAGACCCAATGAACCGTTGTTTCTCAATATTTCGTTCTCTTTTTAGGGCGCGATAGCGGCCTTATAAGTTTGCCCCAGATTTATGTATGTATGTATGTATGTATGTATGTATGTATGTATCCGTTCGCATTTCACGCGCGACAAGAAAGATGTATTTATTTGAAGTAGAAGATATTACCGAATATAAATGAAACTTGTCAATAATGATCTCAGTAGAATGACGTATGTGTTTTGTAAATCTCAATATTTTGAGCCGGGCGTAAGTACCACTAAGTGCGAGTTTTGTAAGACAACAAAATTTGTTACTTTGCACATCGCTACGGTTTTTTAAAAAATGTCTGCTATCAATTTTGCGTTATCATTATGAAACTTAAACTTGACCTGTAGTAATCCTTTGACTTTAGAATGGCGTAACATTTACATTTCTGACATTTGTATTTGAGACGCTACGTGTTACAGAAAATTCATTCAATTTTTAATTGTGTTTTTGGTTTTACACTTTATGGCCAATCTGAAGTAATGTTTATGCATTGTTACGAAAAATACGCATTCATGTTGTAAATCCAGTCGTATGTGATAGAAAAAACAAAATAATACATAAAATATTATCCAGGGGTGACTAAACAGGTCAAGTTTTGGCCCGCATTTTGGGCTCGGTAAGATAAATGAATTTATTTCTGGTTGAAGATAGCAACACATATTACTGATTTTTTGCATGGCATTTGTCACTAAAGGAATGTAATAGTATGTAAATTAGCAATGCTATTGGTTCAAGGATAGATGAATAATTCTAGTTTGAACGATCCACAGCTCAGGCTCGCGCTATAAAGAACGACAAGTGGAATGCTCGTGTTTACGTGTGCGTGGACAAAATGTGGAATGACTGTTGTAGTACACTTACGCAAATGAGTCTTCCATTGTTAGATGCCCAATTACTATTATGACAATGCAAAAACCGAGGATTTGTCCGGTGATACAAAAAGCAGTCTGGCCCAGATCGTATGTCGCCATGCTTCAAAGCCGGATTATATGTTAGTCACTCAACGATACTACCCTTGCAAAATGCATATGGCTGTTATTGAAATAAAACCGTGAAAGTTGTAATACGGAAAACTAAAACATGATATTAATATTACACAGAGCTGTATTTATTTGGTGTAGGCCTACACTGTAAAGTGTAGGCCTATATTACATACTAAGATTTTATTAAGTGTGTACGCAGTGTATCATTTTTTCTTTCTAATATTTGCGGTATGTACCCGAGAGCGCAATTAGCAAGAGATTTGTATGTACGGCCGGAGTTAGAGCAGTTGCAACTTTGTAGTATACTTTCGTATGACACGACAGCGATTATCAAATTGGTTGTATTACTTTGAATATATTTATTCGTATGTATCACTGATTAATATTCGCAAGAAACCATGCACGTACCTCTCGTAACCAGAACATCAAACGACTTGATGATAGTAGAACCTTTATTAACAATATCGGTCTCTACAGCCAAAGCTCTTGCCATTCGACACAGAACAATAACAAAACATTTATAAAAAACAAAAATTGAAATTGAAGCAATTAACACTTAATGTATGTTTTAAAAAGCTAATAAGAAAGTGATGCCTAAAAATAGAAATAGATGAACGTAAAATGCATAAAAAATATCTTCGGTGAAGCTTGCACTCAGCTTGAATAATTTTCGAAACGTTTCGAAAAACAAGGTTCTTGTTCACCTATCAACTATCATAAGACCTATTACTCTGATATCTGTAAGATTGTAATAGGTCGTATATAGTAGGAAATAGTCGAGTTATAGGTATGCTTCTTCATACGGTCCACTTTCTCCGCTTGTTCCATGTGATCCTCAAACCGGACAGTTGGATATAAAATAAACCCTTCCGACTTCCCCCTGTATGTATTTAATTAATTGAAGTTAATTGATATGTTGTGTGACGAAACGTCAGTAAACTGTGGCTTCACTGTAAAAGCACGCTGCCAGCTTATTGGTTAATGGCATCATGTTTAGTGGCAAGTGAATTATGAGGGTCTGTTTCATATCGGGGTCAGACACAGGAGGCGAAGAGGGAGGGGGAATCTTACCATGTGTTTATACAAAAAACGGAACATGCACCTAAATTATCGTATAGCTCGCAGTTTTGACTGTGTCGCCGTGATAGAATTCATTTTGCCTATCTGGACACTGTTCGTCACTATGTTCTAATGCCACAACAGTATGTAGAAACATTATCAGATAATAAATTTCAGCCCTTACATGACATGCATAAAGAAATTAATATATTCATATAGTAGAAATAGCATTCATTCTCCTTTTTGCAAGTCCAATTTACAGGTAAAAAATCATAATCCTAATGATGTCGGGATTGTTTTATGGGAGTTGTGTCTCAGGATTCTAATTATTTTATTTTTAATATTATTGGTTCACCAATAATAATTATTATTTTCATAATTTTGGTATGTAGTACGTGTCTTGCCCAAAAGTCAAAGTATCAAAGCATTACGTTTTACTGAATTCAAATTGTTTTATCGCACTTAGAACAATATCTACGAAATCTGTTATATTTATTGTTTCATGAAGTTTATGATCATTGTGCAATATGATATGTATTGTATGATTTTTTTGATGCACTCGTTAGGCCTACCGATTTCTATGTTTCCTGGTATATCGTTTACGGATTATTGCCATGTCCTAATTTCCCCCATTTGTGTGGAATTTCTTGTGCTGTGAAAACAGATGCCTTGTGGTCCGCGTAATGGTTTGGCCATGCTATAATCGGTGGGGCTGACTGTAAGGATCAAATTTCATCTGGAAAGTGTCACAGAATTTGTGCCTGGCCGTGGCCGTTATGGTTTCCGATATTTATGTGGCGTGAGGGGGGTTGTTTCTTAAAATCAGTATGAGAACAAAATCCGTCCACATATGCAGTAGTCTTCACAGCGAGTGCATGGGTGCGTGTTGACTTGTCCATGTGATTTGTATAATCGACGATCTATGAGTGTGCTATCAACATTAATGAAGTGATTATTGGATATTGCGTTTAAGGTGTTCACTTCACCCTTGTGTGTGTTATATTTATTTGTCTTTGTTTGTGCACGTTGTATGAACACATGTGTATAGGCCGTGTGAATAAATGTTTTAATTAAAAGAATCCACACAAAAACACGTTTTACAAGATTTTTTTTAGATAGTACTTGTGCGACGCTACGTGTTACAGAAAATTCATACAATTTTAGAGTGTGTTTTTGGTTTTACACTTTATGGCCAATCTGAAGTAATGTTTATGCATTGTTACGAAAAATACACATTCATATTGTAAATCCAGTCGTGTGTGATAGAAAAAACTAAATAATACTTACAATTATTATTCAGGGGTGACTAAACGGGGTTTAATAAAAAATTGTTTGTTTTTTTTTTTGATCGCGATAGCGGTCGAACGAAAAGTCCGATCAATTTGAAATTTGGACCATCTACAAGCCTCGATGTGGATTTAACGTCATTAGTTTTGTGGACAAATCTGTTGAAAAGTTACAAAGTTACAATTTAATTATTACAAAGTTATTCCCAAACACAATGGCGGCAAAATGTGAGATAGCCATTTTTTAGTAAATTTCTAGCCGGTCACGAATATACAAATTTCAACGCGATCCGATGAGAATTGTAGGTACAAATTACAATTTTGTATTGCTGAATTGTAGTGAAGTAACAATGACAACGAAACATCCAAGCTATAATTTATATGGACAATCGATCTTTTATTGAACAATGGCAGGAAGTGTAATAACTATAACAGTAAAAACTCAAATCTTTCCACATTTTTGTCACTTTCATTGAACAATGACGATGGCTTTGAGAACTTTTCGCCAGAAAGTTCGTGGACATATGGACGCGCTCGTTTATCAACGCGTCAAACAGAGCGTTTTCCTAGTGTGAGTAGTCCATAAGTGCAGTATGTAGTTGAGACAGGGACTTACAAAGCCTGTCTGGAGGACTGGAGTTATAAGTAGTTCGGTAAATGAAATGGTGTACAATTCAATTTTATCCTTACATTTTGTCAATATGCGTAAACATTTATAATGATTATCTTATCACACTTTTTAGTTTTTATTATTGGTTAAATGGCAATTTAAAATCATAGCAGAAGACCGTTTTAATATTTTAAAATATGATTCATTTTTAAGAAATGATGGGTCCTATTTACGTTTGGGGAAAATGAGCTTCTATTGTTATATACGTTCCAATTCCATTATATATATTTTTTTTAAATTGATCGCGCCCTACAGTAAATGGCATAAGTCCATTTACAGATAAAATCATAATCCTAATGTTGTCGATATAGTGTTGTAAGAGTTGTGTATCACGATTTTAATTAATGTAATCGAATCATCGTATCAGCAGATTATTTTTAATCTCTTGGATGTTCTTTTAGAGCTAATATTACATCACCCTGGTATCTCGGAGGGCGAAATGTGTTTCTTTCAACTATTAATTTTTTAAAATATTTATTTACTTCACGTCGTTTTATAAATTATAACAAGTGACACTGTCAGTATTTGATTAGTTTGTAACATATGCCCCGGAAATGACTGGCGAGGGAACAAGGTCGCGCCAGCGACCTTGTTCCATCTCGAATTTTATCCTATTTAAAACCTTTTCTCTTCCCTTCCTCCAACAACGACATCATTTCCTTGTATTGGTTACGATTTCGGAACATTTGGAACGATTTTATCAGTGTTTTCTGTTTTATTCATAAGGCTTCACCGCCATTCAACCGATATCTGACATTGAACGGTCATCTGGGAGTCTAGTTTGACTAACACTGCTTCGGTCTTTGGACATAATCGCCATCAGGAAGCAAATGCTCGGATAACCTTAAATAACTTAAGCTGAAGGAAGCCTGAGAAGGGTTTGCTTGAGTAACATTCTGTTTGACGGAGTAAGGAAGGGTAACGCTGCAACGCAGGAGAGGAGACTCACGTTATTTAGATTACAATGCGGCAACGCTGCAGTCACATTGTACAGTGTTGACAAAGTGGCTCCTGGTTGGTATATAAAGTATAAGTCGTAACAGTATAGGCGCTATGCCTCAGAATTCTGTAAAAACCTGATTTTATTTGTATACATTTTGGAATATAGGCCTACTGTGAATATAATGGGTTTCCACCAGTAGAGTTTAATATAATGAAAATAATTTTCTCACACTCGGAAACGTCAAGTAAGTATAAAGCAGGTTTTCTCGAATACTTGCCAGGAAGAAATGGGGGATATTGTTTGTAACTGATTTCGCAACTTAGTGTTAGTCGAGGTGTGAGTGTTTTTACGCTGCCATGGAAACGTTGATATTTTCTACTCGTAAACTGTCCGCAGATAACATATTACGATGCTACTGAACTGAAGCATTTGAGAGACTTAAAAACCTCGGCGATATTGCTAATGCTATGTAAAACCTCCGCAAATTTCCATCAGCGTAATAAATTATTAAAAAGTTGTTTGAAGAAGTGTAAGCTAATCTTTTAATGAAACCGTCTTAACCACGCTTCTACAGCGAGCACTTTGGTCAAAGACTACGCGACGTGAAACAGGCTACAAGCGAGCTGGGTGCTTATCATGTCAGTAATAACAACGTTAATTCATTTTTCATCAGTGTTATATTCTTAAATTTAACCAGAGCAGTTTCACTACTAGTATTTCAATTTCCCTCCCATTTCGTCCCCAGAGACCTTTGTTATTTCTCTTCCTTTAAGAAGTGTTACTTTAACCCTGAACTATTCTTGCATCTAAAACAACTTTCAACAACTTTGCGTGAAGTTGGCGTACTTGCGTATTCCATCCTTCATAAAGAGATTGTTTAAAGTGATCCTTCTACCAATTCTGTCCCGCAGATCATCAGAAGGCTCAACGTATCATCTGTGCTCTTGTCACATGAGCTGCCGGGGCTACAATGTCTTGGTTTCATTGCATTACACTGTGCTCATAAAGTTGATGCTGCCATTATTATTATTGGTGTTATTTGACGTTTATTTGTCTTCCCCCCCCCCCCCCCCCACATCCCGTTTTTCCCGTTTTGTCTTTGTGGTCAGAATAGAATGTCCGATGTAGCTAAATAAAATAAATAAATTCACATTTAGAGTCTACCCACTCAGTAACTAAACTGATTTGCTATGTAGCTATGTCTGTCGTAAGAGACGTGAATGGTCTGCATGCCTTCATATGATCTGACCCTGTTGAGTGCGGCGGTATCTGTGAACCTACAATTGTTCATATTTTCGAAAGATGCACAAATAAAGGCAACGATACGTTATAATATGAATATAAAACAACAATTGAAACAAAACAAATTGATTGACAATAACAATTATATTTGAAAAGTTGTATGTGTTAATTAGGCGGCAACAGCAACAGCGCTTTTAGGTCCTGAACTACTAGTTTAGTGCTACTATAATTACTCCTAAACCAGCTTTTCATAACACGGAACTAATAAGTATGTTGAAAACATTTCACTGTTTAAAAAATGCTATGGACGTGAAGTAGTAAGTGAATAGTTATATTTCAGGAAGAGGAAACAGTTTTCTTTCCCATTAATAAAATTCACGGGAAATATTCTTGTCCTAAGACTGAGAAGTTCTCCGCAGGGAATAAATCTCTTGCGTTTGTGGAAACGTTTCCATTAATTTCAAATCCATTAGATGATACGTTCTGCTTCATTACTTTGAATCGATTCAAAGTCAGGAAGTTATGACGTGCGTGACGGTGGGGGGGGGGGGGGGGGGGGGGAGGTGAGAGGGGAGGTTGCAACAGTTGGATATTGCAGTGCGCGTAGGGTAATTTAATTATCCTTATCAAGACTGAAGTAGCTGAGCAATGCGGGAATAAATTACGCGGAAAAGTTGGTGCGGTAAATTTTAGCTTCTGATTGACAGGAAAACATTGGGGTATACGCTTTGTTACTTCTAGGGACGGTTAATTTGAATATATTAATGCGCCTTTGAATCTGAAATTTACATACTCATCTTGGCTGAGAACTGTACAATTACGAAATGAATCATTTATTTTTCAAAGGAACAAACTTGCAAAATATGAGTCTGAGTGAGCTACTTCATCAATCTAATATGAAGTCCCGGACTCTTTGTTTGGAATTTAACGAGCTTCGTTTCAATTTCAATTCTTGTAGAAAACATTTCAGTTGATAAATGTTCCATTTAAATACTTCATTGAGCCCTAAAAGAACTCGAAGTATTTGTATTTGAGTCTCTGTTGAATTCTTTCCCTTTCTTGGCTATTATATTCTAACCGTGCTGTAATTCTCTGTTCTGCTGCACTTCAGTCTAGACCCATGATGCACCGCATGAGAACTATGTTTTGTTAATGCATGCATATGATTTACTAAAGCTTTAGCTTGTTTTAGGTTTAGCTTTACAGAACCACGCGGATTATCAAATGAGTGAATGCGATTCCATGTATGTTAACCACTATACCGCTACTATATTTCTCCTGCCGGCATTATTTAATGAAGCGAATAGCATAATTGCAATAATATGGACGTAATGCAACATGAATCAGCATTAATGGGGTTTTATTTATTATTTCCAAGTATTAATTGCAATACCTGAAAGGGGATTGGTAGAAGAGAACATTGCTCCAAACAATATTTATGACTCAAAAACGATTCCAAAAATAACTATACAAATCTGTGTGCTTTTACTTATTGTACACCAACTGGGCTGTCTGATACATCTCGCAGAGCGGACCTTGACAAGACCAGCATTAAGGCTACCTCGGTTCATATAACTATCATGTTTGGCTTACAACCTTAGTTGTTCACTTTGTAATCCTTTTCTCAAAGAGTTTTTTCCTGTGCACATTCCTTTAATTATGTCCTGCGTATTCTGGTAGTCTCCAACAGCTGGGGCTTAGTACGGTGTGCCCTCAAAGACACAGAGTAGGCCTGCTAGCCAGCAGATTCATGGGAATGTACAGTAAACCACCACGGAAAGCTTTCTTCATACCAGATGTGTTCCCAAGTTTGTATGATCCCAGCAGGTCAGAGCTAATCACTCGAGAGAAAAGTTGCGATACCGACTCGAAACTTAGCGTGAGCCAACGTGAAAGGGAATCAAAGTGAATATGACACAACGTGTAATTAATGAGGAGGAATCTCTCTCTGGAATTTTCTCCAGAACAGAGAAATTCTCAGAGAGAAAAAATTCTCTCAAGCTCCGGAGAGAGCTCTCTCGGAGAGAGAGAAACCAGAGAATTTTCTCAGAGAAAATTCTCTCTGGCTCTAGAGAGAGAGAGCTCCTCGGAGAGAGAATCATGAGAATGTTTCTCTCTCTGGAGAAAAGTTTCTGAATTCTCTTTCAGAGAATTTCTCAAGAATTTCTTCAGAGAATTTTGTCTGAGAAAATTCTCTTTTATTCACCTGAAATCCTTATTGAAGGATTTTCCAACGATTACCACAGTCACTAGGCGAATAATGAGCGTATACATTCCTTCCCAACTACCGCATCATTACCGTGCAGCAGGGATTCATACGAAAAATAATAATTCTCTCTGGACACTTCTATCTTGACAAACATTCTTCACTTCTAGATCGTGTTTAATTACGTTCTGAAAAACAAATTTCCTTAGATAAATCTTTACGATCTAGCTCTTGGCTTAACATCAAATCTCTATAATGCTATGTTTCTCGGTATCTCCTCAGGCACTCTTTAAATGTTTACACACTCACTAAGTTCGCAACTTTATTTTTCTTGATTAAAATTTGGCTACCGGGTTGGCCGCGTCAACTGGAATTCTGTCTTAACTGACGTTTCGGTCTTCATAGACAGACGAGCTGGACTGAGTAGGTTCGTTCTGTGATGACCTCGTCAACTCTTCAAGTGAGTGTTTATACTCGGAAGATGGGCCGCTCAATCATCCCGAAACGTCGACATAGTTTTATTTGACCCGACAGCCATTGTTCAATCAAAACTCCGGCCTCGAAAGTCCACGTCAAAATTTCTTCTTTTTTGATCAATATCATACACTTTCTGTTCTATGCCAATCTCCAGGTCAGTTTTAAAAAAGGTTTATTTCCAAGATCTCTACCGCGAGTAAAGGAATGTGTATAGCTATAGAACTGTACGCTTTTATGTATTGAATGATGTAAGTTTCTCTAGGATTTCTAAAAAAAACCTTTAGAAACACCCACACTTCATCTGTCTGTTTACGTGTATTGGCTACGCTGGGTTTAGTATGAACTGGCCTTCTAGACCAGCTGTGTTATTGGGAAGAACATCTTTATGTGACAAGCGAGCTAATAAAAAAATTTCAATTTGGAGGTATCAATTTATTTCGAGGGAGGCAGAGGGAAATTAAACAATTGATTATGGACTTTGTTTCTTATGGTAAGGGCTGGTCCACACAGATTTTTTAAGCATAACATTTAAGGTTTAACGCGTAGTCGTAAAGTTGGATCATAGGAAACACGTACTGGCGTTCACACAAAGTTTTAGTTTTAAGACATTGTTTTCATTGTTGTTTTTAAAACAACGTCTTAAAACCTTAAATCTTATGCTTAAAAAATGTGTGTGGACCAGCCTTAAGTCCAGAGTAATTGTTTTTGTTTGTATCCTAAAATGACTGCTAAGATACAAGTTATTCCTGGAAGTAGAAAACATGTGTTCAAACTGGTATTGAATCTGGGTCCCTCTTCATCCACATACCATCATAATTATGACTCTAAGCTGACCAACAAAGAAGCTAATTTGGAGTCAAAAGTCGGTGTCCAAAATATTGATAATCCCGCCCGCAATAAAGCGGCCAACGTCTGTTGTGATGACATAATAGTGTATTAGGCTCCTGCTCATGTATGTTTGGCTGTAAATGCCAACACTGGCTGGGGACAACACATGGCACGCAAAGCAAACACACACAAGAGCTAAAGGCCTATATAGCCGCGCCAAACGTTACAGACCATGTTTACCGAGTCTTTGCTTTGTGCACCGTGAAATGTGTGCGCTGTGTGCCTAGGAGCGACGAACACTCGGTCACAGTATTTGACCTACGCTCACTTCACAACGGCTTATATAATGCTTACATGCAAACACTGTATGTGTGTGCGCTAAACCTGAAACAAACCGTGTATTTGCAATAGGGATATACCAAATAGTATTTTTACAACCGCTTAAATGAAGAAATCGGTAGAAACCTAACCGGTTTCAAACCGTTTACCGATTGTTTTATGTAGTCCCTAACTTGGAGTAGTGGCAGACAGACCTGTGCTTACTGCTTATCTCGAAATCTTAATGTCAGCAAGAGATAAACCACAAATATGAGTAGAAGTGCCGTTGTTTACAATTCATAAAAAAAAATAGTAATTCACTATTAGCATATGATGATAGTAAAGATCACTTTGAATAATTTCTTGGTAGTTTTCGTGGATTAAAAGTTAAAACATTCAAGACCTCTGTAATACCGGCTCCAACGAAACTAGCGTCCCGACGTTTCGGCGACGTTTCTGGCGACGCATCAGCTATCTCGTCTCTATATTGCAAACAACTTGAAAAACAAGAACTGATCAAAAACACCTTTTTCTCTAAGAACACGAGCAGCTGTTATTGGCTGTTTATTTATCAACGTTGTAACAGTCTATTTGTCGCTAATCTATAATTAATACTGCAAGCTACTCAAACCGGCTGTTACAGATGCACCATATAACACGTGCCAGTAATAACATTGCTATGGACAAGAATCAGGACTATGTCAAGTAGTTACGGTGAGAGTCCCTCCTCGTGGTGACCGGTGCCCGCAAAGAGGCCTCGCGTGCATATCTTTATCCAACCGTTTGCTCATTGTTCGTGGTTCGTTTTAAAAACATTTTCTTTCTCTCTTCTCAATCTCTGTCATGCCAGACCACTTTGCGACCTAAACGCCCCCCCCCCCCTTCTCCGCCATCCCCCCCCCCTAACTGGACTCCCCTTACGACGACCCTGCGAGGATATGTGATAGATTTGATTCGACCGACTCATATGACCTAGCTGGCGAGTACGTCGCAAAGCAACTAACAATAATAATAATTTAGAATGACGGTAAACTAATACACGTGGGTCTAACGATATATAAACTGACTGCAAATGAAATCCAGTCAAATCCCTTTGACTTGCCTTTAGTGAAATATAGTTTTTTACTTCAAAGTATGTACTCGACAGTCTACAGCATTGTAGTTTAGAGTTCTTTGGCTTCTTCATTGTCCCCTCTACAGCCAATAGCGAGTACTCCAAGTCGTAAAAGATACGACAATATTAAAGGCGACCACTATACAAACGAAATTAGTGCTTTTTGGATGAATGGCCCCATAAATTAAAAAATAAATATAGCATCATTGTTTATACACAAAGATTTTATAGCAGATAAAAGTTTGTCGTCTTCGTCTTCGAACATAAAAGAAATAGGCTTATATTGATTAGAGCGCGGTACTACGAGGTTATACTCAATGATATATTTAGTGTATTGTTAACTAGGTCTATTTCCGGGTACGAATGTTGATACGATTGCAAGATTTCAATTCAGTAGAACGTCGGTTTGATTCAAACACAACTAACAACTTTCGAGGTGTCTGCGGTTAATTGATTGGAAAACTCATTTCCCTCTGGTCTTACTATTTTCCCAACTAACAGCTGGTTCGGAATTTGTTCTCGGAAAATAGTAATGAAAAAACGTATTTTCTAAAGTTAACTTTATAAAACACTTCATAACTCTTTAAGTATACCAAATGACTTGAAATTTATTCTCATTACCGATCCTCCCAGAGGAAACTTTGCCATTCACATTATTTTCATGCAAATTTCTTTTTTTATTAACGATAAAAAATGTCGAATTCTCTCAATTTTGATTAGAAATTACGAGGGCACATTTCCTTGTGAAAAATAGACGTGAGATCAATGATACTCGAGACATTTGTAAATGTTGTTGAAGACGTGAGGGGAGTAGCGATGAATGGAACTAGAGTGTCGTCTTGGCAGGGAGGCGAGCGAGGTGCAGGGAATCGCCTACGTAAGCACGTTAAGCACGTCTCTTACAATCTACTCGACTCGTTCTCAAGAGACAATTAACAAATCCTCACGGCTGTCACTCACTGTGGAGTAATGCCTTGCTCACTGTTTTGTTCTTGATACTGCACCCCCTCTCCGCCTTACTTTAACCCCTCCCCCCCCTCCTCTATACGTGCCGAGTCATTAGGCGCTTAGACTATTTCAGCCGCTTTCATACATTTTTATGCTCAAAAATGGACAAAAAAGTATTTAATAACATGTGTGGTTATCCAAACGCTTACGACATCGCTGTAAAGAAAATATGCCCTGCTGTTTAGAAAACACATCCTGATTGGTACTTGTAGATTAAAAAAAAACTATTAACTTCTAAATATTAATTGATAAGTAATGTTCCCTAGATGACAACGATTGGTACTTACATAGTTAGATCACCTCTGTATGTTGAACAATATTACACATATTAATTATTTCAATTTAAAAACTGACCATACAGTTTACAAATCATTGATGATTGAGCCTTATGATTGTAAAATGATTGAACATTTGCGCCGCGAGCGGACAATGTTGCTGTGTTGTGGTTGGAGGATGGTTATGGTGGTAGTAGAAGTGGTACTCGACTGCATTGTATCGACACCGCAAACGTTCCATTCATAAACCGCCAGCTAATAACCCGCTAAAATAACAGCACTTGAGCACTCTGTATCTCTAGGTTCACTCCGGAGTTCCGTCATGTACTGCTCTCTAGTGAGGAGAATTCAAAGCTCGTGACCGTACGTTTGGCGGTAGTTGAGGTAAAGTAGCGCTAGCGTCGCAGACGGGAGGACGTCGCGACGCTCGTTTTACCGGCTCGTTCACGTGCGGAGACCGCAGCGCATTCTGTTGCGGAGAACCGTAACATATTGTTAGCGCTTTCTTGTGACGTGATTGCCAACTCATTTACATACAACCTGCTCAAGGACTGCTTGCTACCTTATAGTGGCAGGTTTGCGTGATTCGATGATCCCGAGATCTATGCCGACAGAAACGTATGCTTCTGGTAGGGCCACCTTAGCTGGACAGGTCGAGGTGGAGAAGCAAGACGAAATGCAATTTACGTCGTCCCCTTTACGTCCTACTTGTTCTTTCCCTCCAATCACCCCCGACGTCATATGACCTAGTTGTCGAGAATGTAGCTGAACCACAAATAATAATAATTTCACATACAATGCGGTCAATGCCCGAAGAGTCATATGTGAATATCAGAACTCTATTGTAATACTTAGTTTTTTGTTGGTGGGGGTCATTGTTGGGGCGGGGGAGGGGGGTCGCATTTGCTGGTCAGCTCTCGATGGTGATAGCGCTCGATACAATAGCACACAGATGCACAGTACACGCAGTAAACGCCAGGTCAATTTTTGTAGAAGTATCATTTCAGGCAGGGTACAGTTACCACGGAAGTTTGTATGTCTCCGATATTCAGTTCTCATGCCACGTATACAAAGATACAACTTGGAATAATTGATCATTTTTAATAACATGTCACAGTTTGTGCACTGAATCACTGAATCGGTTGAGTGCTTGTTAAAAAAAAATTGTAAATTTAAAATTTCTTTATCCCAGAGAGGCTTGAAAGCCGGTAGGTCAAGTAAATAATGAGCAATAGAATTTCAATTCCCATCATCTTTCAACCTCTCAAATACAATCAATAAGTTAGAAAGCAAGCAAAATAAACATTAATTTCCGGTTCTACCTTTTGAGTAATAGGTGCATTAATTAGATCTGCCGGCCATGTAATCGTAATTAGCTTAAATACGCACGCGTGACGTCATTGAACATAAATGACACAATTAAACTGATTTGCTAATTATAAAACATACGCTTATCATGGCCACATGTTCGGCGAATCGACGTGATTTGACTGATCTGCTGTCCTATAGAAACCAAGAATAAACCTATACTTAGTAGATTTACTATATTTGGTGCTGTGATTGCGGCTGTCATTTTCATACTTGGATGAGCTATTTCTTTATTTCTTTAATTCTCTTTTACATTATTTGTGTGGTTGTTTACACATAATCAACCAAACAGTAGACTGTATACCCGCAAATCGTGTTATGTTGTATTTTAACAACTCGAGGATCGCAAACTTTATTACAATACGATAAGATATAAGAATTATTGTTCCTTAGATACGGTCTCTTTGAATGTTTGCATTTGTAGGAAGTTATAGAGGCAACATCAGAGGTTCTGAAGTTAGAGGCAACACGATTTGAACAAAAACCCATTTCCTATAGCCTACACAACTTAAAACTTAAGCTTATGTTAGTGATAAAGCTAAAGCTTTATACATGGCGACATCAACCATTAACTGTCTTGAATCATGCATGCATGATTAGAGATGTCAAATAAATAGAAGCAGTAGTTGAACTTTCCCATCTATTAGTATCCTGAGTCACTATCAATACTGTCCAAGGCACAGGCTCCCATATTACATAAGTTACTTACCTAGATTTTCAGTTTTTGAAACGAACTTACGCTTAAGTACTGATACGGCGAGTGAATTTGTACCATTGGAAAGTAAAAATCATGTACTTAAATGAATCTAAGATAATCCACTGAATATTGGCGATGTGCAGCTAACTGTACATCTAACATTTTTACATACCTATTTTTATTTGTTTCCAAAAAAGCAACTATCTGTAAAGCGGCTAAAAGTAACAATTTGGGATGTAGGCGTTGCCAAAGAAAATAAGTTTATAAGAATAAGTGTGTAAGAATAAGAAAATAAGCTGGAATAGCTACAAGATTCCTTATAATAATGACACTAGGATCTATTACATTCTGCTTTAATAAATGATACAGGAGGCTTATCGCTAGTATAATAATGAGTGTTTCATTTAATAACCTATAGAACTGTTGTAGCCAGGGTACAAATTAGCCTTCTGTGATTGAGGCTTTGTCCCCTTTCTCTTAACCGAGACCGTTTTGAAAATAACCGTCGAAATAAGTGTCACACTATAATCACAATTAACCAACTACACTGCAACAACGCTAACCGAGAACAGCGCATAATAATAAAAACTGCGCTGGTGTCTGTAAACGTTATGAAGAGCAAAAAACAAAATTGCCTGCATCCAAAGATTTATATAACCACAGTGTTTGACTTGTCGACGTGCGCCGCCGCACGTATACGTGGGAAAAACATGACGCAGTAAAAAACAAGTGAATGATGCAGAGACGCCGCAACGAACTAATGTAATAGGTTATTTAACACGTATCGCAAAAAAATGAAAAAATCGATTAAAAATAACGAGAATATTAAATGACCAACGCAAATATACAGGACCATACCCATACTTTTTTCTGCATTTGATTAAAATGAAAGTTTCTTTCGTGGTCAGTCAAGTGGTAATTCTCATTGTTAGCATTATGTCATCGCTTTCGAGTAATTTCCTTTGGTTTTTTAATTGCTTCGAGTAGTTCATTTACCTTCGTTACCGCGGTGATCTGAAACTGCACGACGAGATTAATGTTACTCAATTCGTCATCGATGAAGAGGAAAATGGTCTATTTTACTCACCACAAAAACACTAAACGAGTTGATTAGAGTCAATTCGCCGAAGTAAATAATACAGTATCGTGACTTTTTTGTACCTCTTTTAATAAACTCTAGTATGGTGTAATATTATTATGTATTCAAGCGATCCGCTACTTTTCCCCTCAATAGCTGTTATCAAATCGCAGTTTTCCCAACTACGTCGAGTGAGTTACGTTCAAGAGTTATAAAAGACTGACAGTGGTTCTGAGTTTCATTTGCAACGAGGCATTCGAAGGAGAACATTGAGCTCATCTGAGCCAGCGGAATAAGTAAGTTGCATTTAAATATAGTTATAAACGTAGTATGGTACTGAGTGGAATAATCATCAGTTGTAACAGTTGTATTAGTTTCTGTCATATATTTCATTTAATACACTCTTTTGTGTGCTGGTTTTACAACATACATTTTGTGGTAACTTCCGTTGCACCGTGTTTAATCCTGTTTATTAAAATGCAGCGTGATTAAATAATTAGTTAACTACATTAACCACAATGGGAATTTTTTACTTGTTAATGCATGGAGAGTACAGAGACATTCACAATTACTTGTACACAGGTGTTATGTTACATTAGACAATGTTGTGTACTTCACATGTAAAGGAAGTACCACTTCAATAATAAGTACAAAACGGTCAGGATAAATATAATAGTAATGTTTTATCTGGGGTTTAGGTCACTTGAAAGGCATTCTTTTCTTATATAAATGAACTGATTGTAATATATTTGAACTACCCGTTTGTGTAGTGAAGTAATCTTTCCTTGAGACTAACCTTACAGGGGGTAATGCTAGTGGTAATTAGTAAGATAATACGAAACTTAAACTTAGTTTTTCGTATCATGTAAGGGGCTGCTTGAGAGTTCAGACCAGACTAGATTATAAAAGTAAAGCGATGAAGCTGGGCAATCATTTGCAAAGGTAAACACGTTTTGCAGCCTCCCTATGGAAAAGAACAAATTGGCTTCTCCAAACGTAATGCAAAGCTGCTTACGCTCGACATTTTGCTCACGAGCTTGAATTTACCTAATTGGCTTAACTTTGATTACTTTTAAAAAAACATCCAAATGATATCCAGACTTTTCATCCTTATCAAGCGCGAGAGTATGTGATTAGCAAGATTAGTGCTATACAGGTTCAAAGCACTTAGTGTTTGCATGGGAGGTAATGCGAAACGTTTATTCCCCAAATGGGACTCGAACACGTAACTTGTTCAGTTGGGACTCGAACCCATAACTTGTTTGTATCATTCGAGCTTTACCGGCTGTTGTGTTCAGGATGAAAGCACAATGTATAACGATTAGAGAGAGAAGAGTCAGTGGAGCCAGAGGGTCTGGGCTCGAGCCTAGGAAGGTACACATTGAACTTTGGTACACATACATTCATGTTTGTTTCTTAACGTTTTTTAATTACGATATTGAGAAAACGCATAATTATAGGCATAACGTTTTTCTGCTGAACGAATGTTATTCATTTTGGGATTACAATTTATGTTCTATGGGGTATTGTTAGCGACGCTGAGAAGATGTTCAATAGATATTTTGAAATGCCCCAGTAACATCTCCATAGGATTAATTTCGTTATCACTCAAATTTGCTCTCACCGACCTATTGCTACATTAAAATATGAACATATAAGAAATATGTTATATAATAATAATTATATATCTCATTATATAACTTTACAAATAGGAAATGTTGAATTAAATTAATTGTGAAATAATCCTCAAACTAAATGAGATATAAGTGACGTATTGTTTGTTTTCTACCTTCTCAGAACTATGGCGAGACGTGTGTGTGCCGCGCTGGTTTGCCTGCTCATGGCAGATTGCGCATTGGCTTTCCCAGTGGGTGAAGACTCTGCGCAGGTTGAGTCCATTACACACGAGGTGAGAGCAATCACGCCCATCTGTAAGGCACACCAAACAACAACAAAATTAGATTAAAATTAAATAAAAAAAACAACAAAATTAAAACAAAATTAATGATTTGGGTAAAAATTTGATATCATGTTTTATTTTGTAATTGTTCTTTATTGAAATTCGAAGTTGTATAAATTAACATGAACTTAAGATTAAACTTTTGTTTAGTTTGTTACGTTAATAAAACAAAGTTCTTAAAATTGCAAAAATCAGTAAGGTGAAGACCCGATGTAAACCCGCATATACAACTATTGATATACACCCACTACGTCATCAACTGACACAATGATGCGCGTTACAGGTGCGCGTCGGCTCCCGGGCGCTGTTTGACCTTGAGGGGGCGGCGACGAACCACGGGTCGAAGTACGACCACGGCGGCGACAGCAACGACGACATCGGCTACCTTAGGACGCACAGCAGCAAGGGGAACGACGGTGAGTTCAGTTCAAGGTCATAGTATACCCTCGAGCGCTCGCTTATCAACGCGTCACACAGCGTTTTCCTTGTTTTTTAAGGGCTGCAGTTTATCTGTTTTCAATTGGCTACGGCTCCAGTTGAACTCAATGGATGGGGACCTTCAATTAACGACACAATGTGGCTAAACGAAATGTACTATAATTTAACTAGACTAAACACTAGACTAAATTTTAGGATAGATTAATATTGACAGAAAAGGTCTATAGAGAAATGCAGTTTACGCACCCACGCCCTGTCTGGTATATTTTGATTAAGACCTTCATGACCATCCCTAGCACACAACCCTTGTCCTGCATTGGGTATATTCTGAAACCTCCTGAAAATGATGGGGTTCCAGCATCAGCTAGCACGTCCCAGCGTCACATTTTGTCAAGTGTTTCGGAACGCCTACAAGCGAAAAGATGGAGGAAATGCGCGCTAAAAATTTGTAATGAAATTAAAAACAATATTCTAATCGTTTCCCAATAATAACAAATACGACTTGAAAGATAATAAAATCCTGCAACGCGTGGTATTAATAACGGTCAAATTATATAAGTCCTGACAATTTGACGAGCTTTTAAATAATTGCATTTTGAAAACTCCACCATGATTTGTGAATGCTGGCAAATGCCCTCGCTCGAACCGGCTGGCGTTTTCATGATGCTGAATATGCTGGCGCAGGAAGTTACGAAACGCCCAGCCTATGATATTCAGGAGGTTACGGAACGGCCTCAGCACGGAAATGGTATACTCAGCTAGTTTCGGAACGTACCCAAAGTGTGATTGCACTCATTCTCTTTACATTGTTGCCACATCGCGCGCATGGAATCCTTGTACACACTCACTGTCTTTACATTGTTGCCACATTGCGCGCATGCAATCCTTGTACGCACTCATTGTCTCTACATTGTTGCCACATCGCGCGCATGCAGGCTACCAACACTTCGACAGCTTCCACAAGAAGGACGGAGACAAGTACGGCGTAGAGACGCACTCTGCGTACGGCAAGGCAGAGGACGCCGGTGAATACGGAGGCTCCCACCACGACAAGGGGTCGTACTCCGAGGAGGACGCCGGCAGTGACGACGGTTACGGGGAGGGTACGACGGTCAACGAGCACTACTCCAGGGCCGACGACGACGACGACAGGTCGGAGGACTTTGACGACCGCAGGGGTCGCGCCAAGGGCAACAAGCAAGCGCGTCAAGGGGCGGGAACTACTGTCAAGGAGCATTACTCCCAAGCCAAGGACGATGGCGAAGAAGATCTAGACAAACAAGGTTGGTTACACGCACTAACATGCACTAACACGCACTGTTTTTCTAAATACACTTTTTAAAATTTGGACAAATACGCAAGGCAAGTATTTTTATTGAAAGCAATGTAGAAGCAAAAATATCCCTAGAGTAGCTAACACAATTACAATTCGTCTACAACTAATATTCAAACGATATGTGCGTAATCAATTTATTGGAGGTTATTAAAACGTTCCGTTGGGATTTAATTCAAAACTCTCGCCTTGGGTCGAATGTTCCATGTCGTGGCTAGACTAAATGTTTCGACTTCATTATTCTATATAAAGATACTAGTTTCTTTATAGACTGCTTTATACATACATTTAGCACAGACTGGACAACGATAGCACTTTTGTGTGCGCATAAATTTCTTTAACTTGTAAATTTAATTCACTTCTGAAGCTCAACCGATACTGTAATTAGAATTGTGCAAAACGGGAAAACATGTACACGGATGTACCTAACTGTCCTGGTAATAGATCCTCTTACTCCTGAGTCCTGACGTAGTAGAACGCTCCCACGTGACTCACTCTGTCTCCAGGCACCGGGGAGTACTCTGACGACGACGGCGGCGATCACTACTCGGGAGGCGGCGGAGGAGAGTTCTACGGGGGAGGGGGTAGCGGAGAGCATTCTTCCGGTGGTGGAGGCTCATACCACGGGGGTGGAGGCGGCAGCTCGTACCACGGGGGCGGCGGTGGTGGCGGCTCGTACCACGGAGGTGGCGCGTCACACAGTGAAGGTAATACGGTGACACTGCCAACTTGACTAGACATATCGTTTTATTTGTTTATCAAGACATGATATATTGAATTTAAAGCTGCGTACACACGGCGGATTTTGGCCTTACGACGATCTCAAGGCGGTCGTACGAATGTCGTGAGGCCAAAATCCGCCGTGTGTACGCAGCTAAAAATACTGACTAGGCAGAGATTGGAACGGATCGTCGTACGATCGCCTCAAGACTGTGCACACGAGAGATTTCCATCCAATTTTCATCCGATCAGTCCATCCGTCCGACCGCCTTGATATCGTCGTGAGGCCAAAATCCACCGTGTGTACGCAGCTTTAGATTCTCCATATAATCGTGAAAGTGACAATCCCGAATAAAGGACATCATACAAGAATAATAGAAATAACCCTCCAGACACAAAAATTCATTACGTTTTTCTTGTGCCACATTGAACTTAGCTTAGTAGGGGCTTGCTAATATTATAAAGGTATATCTCCACTAGAATGGGTTTACTCTGGCCAATGGGTATTCCATACTGTCGGCTCAAGTTGTAGGTTTCTGTATAACCGACCGCTCGTGGAGTTTCTACCGTCTCCCGCCAGATGGCAATAGGAGGTATCAATAGTAGTTACATTATCCGCGACGTTTGAACAACCAAAAATAACCGCAATTATTCGATAGTCTGAAATAGTGACCAACAACTAGTATTGGTTTTTGACACTATGTTTTACTTGACTCCAAAATCTGATACCTAAAATTTAAGAATCAATATCGAAAATCTATACCAAGATCGTTAATAATAAACAATAGGCCTATATAGACGTTTTTTAAGGCTGTGTCCGCCCGCGACATATTGAAATTTTGCATTGAACAACGGAGCCTTACCTCTTGTTGTTTTGGCGTTAAGAAGTAATAATCCATATCTGTTTGGGTGTGCAAAGTTTTTCTACTATTTGCAGATGTCCACTAAGTTTCATCAATATTAGAGAGATTACATTTAGCTCTTATACAGTCTAGCGGGGACAGGAATTACGCGTATCGTGTCAATATCCGCAATAGGGCACTAGCAACGCCGAAAGACAACAATGGAACAAATGAATTGAACTGATGGACAAACCATCAGCTGTCAAAATAACAAAATTTCAAACATAGAAATAAAAACAAGTGTAGCAATAGTTACTGCTCGCCATTTAAAACTTTTAATGATAGACAACGACTAAGTGAAAGTTTTGTATGTGTATTTGTTTGTTTTTTGTTTTGTTTTTCAAAATCAGACGAAATTATTTTTGGCAACTTGTTGTTTGTCCATCGATTCAATTCATTTGTTTAAGAGGACTCAAAACTAACATAGCGCTGCTAAGCAACCTCCTTTCAGCGCCATTGATGAATAATAACAATAAAACAACAATGAAAAGTGACAGCTAGACCACTCCTAATAGAAGTTTATTTTCTTGCCACCAGAATGCATCTAGTCTATTTTGAGTGCTCTATAGAACTCACATCCACATCCAACGCGTCTCCCTTCAGCTGATATAAGAATCATTCGATACTTGGGAACGATCCTTGGCACAATCTTCAGCCAGGGTTGTCGGTGACAGAAACAATATATTCTTCTGTATTAGCAATCCGATACCCATCCCATATCGGGTGTTCACTGAGACACTAGATTATAATTAAATTCCTTTATTTATGAGTATTATACTCCACAGTAGTATCCGCTTACTGGTTTTAATACGGATTAGCGAAGCATATTACAGCGTTTATCTCAGCTTGCTCATTTCTATCTTCAGTTGAATCTGATATGTACGCGTTGTTAAATGAATCACGAAAGAGTCAAATAGCTTTAAACAATTCACTTAACATTTACATTATAGCTTGATCTGTTAAACACAGCTGAAGGTAAATGTATAATTTACTTTTAAAGAAGCATAATTTATGCAATATTATAGTATTGGTTAATATAGTAGAGTAGAATTGTTAATACACAAGTTATACACAGTCATACACAAAAAGATATCTTTATAAAACAAATCAAATTAAGTAGATGTACGAAAGTTTTAACGCATTTTTCATAATTGTTTTCTATATAAGCCTACATTCAAAGTTATGCGTGTAAGAAATATGAAAATATACTTGTAAAAAGATTTTTAATTTCCCTTATATCTGATCCAGCAATTTTCAAATAAGATTATGAGCCCATGGCATGCCAAATTTAATTTTAATTTTGTGCGACCACAAAGAAAAATATTTTGAAATTAAAGCTAATACGTCATGACGGTTGTGAAGTGTATGACGAGGCTAACGGGTTTGAACACATTTCACAGGCGGTGGCGGCGGTGAAGGGGGCGGTGATAAGTCCTACTACACCGAGTACAGCAAGGGAGATAAGGACAACGGCAGCCACGGCAACTCATACGGAGACTCCAGCAGCTACGGAGACGAGTACCACGATTAGTTTCTTAATTAAAACTAATCCCATTGTTGTTAAATTAATTGTTACATTAAACGTGCAATGACACAAAAGTTGGCAGTAACATAATCCTAAGTACCGTCGAAACTGCGCGGACGTCTAGTCTGCACTAAACAACGGGATCAGACAACTTAACACGTGCAATGTTCCTGGTTGAATGCACCAAATGTAAATACATTATTAAAAAGATTGTTAAGAGAATCGTTTTGTTTTAATGATCTCTTCCTGTGGTCTTCACCCTGAAATCCTCTTATCCCCTTTAAAATATTCATGGGATCGTGTTTTGTTTAGCGTTTGGATCTCGTGCGAGGTAAAGGTTCGCTGCACACTTTACTTGTTATGTTGCACTATAACGCGGCAAACAGACTCGGTGCTCGTCGTGACGTGTTGGGGGGGAGGGGGGGGGGGGGGACTTTCATTCACAGCAGTGTTCACACACGTTATTTACCATACATATATTTAATATCATTATTTAGCTTCTAAACGTTCTATTTATTTTATTATTTACATACTTTATTTACTAACCCCATTCGGTAGTTACGTAATTTCAAACAAAGTATCGATTCGTAAGAGAACCTGAGTATATTTATTTAATTTGATTCCTTCCAATTAATACCAAAT
The DNA here is from genome assembly GCA_945910005.1 of Isoperla grammatica. Taxonomy (NCBI): domain Eukaryota; kingdom Metazoa; phylum Arthropoda; class Insecta; order Plecoptera; family Perlodidae; genus Isoperla; species Isoperla grammatica. The sequence goes on along the minus strand of OX246739.1, from coordinate 3,362,129 downwards.
ATACCTGCTATAAGCGTATATAAACAAACCTGCGTGACATACCACAGGTTTTGAGATAATTACAGAAGTTTGATGAGCTGTCATTAGAAAATTACGTTATGTCACACATAGTAGCAATTTGTAACAGAACCTGAGTATATTCATTAAATTTGATTCTTTCTAATTAATCTCAAATGTAGATTATTTAAGCGTATATAAACAAACCTGCGTGACATTTCACTGATTTTGAGATAATTACGGAAGTTTAACGGGCTGTCATTATAAATTACGTAATGTCACACACAGTAGTGATTTGTAACAGAACCTGAGCATATTAATTGAATTTGATTCCATTTAATTAATCTCAAGTACACCTTTATATAAGATTTTATGAACATACCTGCGTGAAATACCACAGATTTTGAGAAAATTACATAAGTTTCAGGGGCTGTCTATCGGGAATTACGTAATTTCAAACAAAGTATCGATTTGTAAGAGAACCTGAGTATATTTACTTAATTTTATTCCTTCCAATTAATTTCAATTACATCTGTTTTAAGTATATATAAACAAACCTGCGTGACATACCACAGATTTTGAGATAATTAAGGAAGTTTGACAAGTTGTCACTATAAATTACGTCAGAGCCTATATTAATGTGCAGTTGGACACATTTTGCGAAGTTGGGAATATCACTTGTGCAGTAGGAAATCTCATTTTGTAAGTTGATAAATGCTTCCAAAGCCCGGATTTAAAATTTGATGTTTTAATTTCAAATGTTATTAACATCTTACCGTATTTGTATGTTTGTCAGCAAACTAAAAATAACACATAAATTTCAATAATTTATGCTAGTTAACAACCATCATCGGATTCGGTATATTTTTAAATTTGCAAGCTATTTTGTGCAGTTGGAAAAAATCCTGAACACAGGCACTGCGTAAAACTGATGTTGTTGCCTGTTTGAGCGGTGTGACGCAATTTGATGCAACACGCCAGAAAAAGCGAAGTGAAATGAAATTTCGAAAAGAGTAAATTTCTGCGCTTCGTTCTAGCGAGGGGCGATTGCTCCAGTGACAGCAATTAGGTTGGCAGCGCGCATGACGCATGACGCACGACGCACCGCACACAAAAGACGCGGGGGTCCTGGGACCGACTCACAATCCCTCTCGTTTGTTCTACTAATATTTAAATGTTTAACGCAGCTCTAACCGCGCTGTGACTTGTGATCCGTGAAATAAAAAGCAACATTAAATTTTCACGTGGTTTGAAACGATGCAAGAGAGACGAAAACTCGGGGTATCGCTGGGGTTTAGAGCCCTTTTAACATACGTACGTAATACTTGGCCTTGTGTGTTCATTATAGCCATACTAATTATGCATGTTATACTAATGTCTCGAATGCTACAGAAAGAAAAGGGTGTAAGAAGAATGAATAGTCGTGCCTATAACAAATTTACAAAAAAGCACAATATGATGTTGGGAAGCAGTTATACAAAATGTGGTGTCTGGGATTCAAACACGGAACCTCCATGCCGGTAGCTATGGCGATCGATGTACCATAACATACATAATAATATCAACAACATATCGCGCGAGTTTGTTGCCACAAGTTAATGGCTCGAACAAGATAATAACTAGAGGCTTACGTGGTAAAAATAAGGGAGGGCATTTGTCAAGGTAGGAGTGCCTGGATGAAGGATGAAGGTGATTCGTGTTTGCTACGCAGCAGCAGCATTGGGCATGAAGGTGTTCTAATGTTATGTTGTATTTTTGATATAATGAAGTAATTATTGAAAACGACCTAAAAATCGTGTTGAAGAAACCCATGTATTCCGCCTCCATTTAAGCAACAGAGAAGTTTCTTAAATGTTCACTTTCACATCGTTAATTATTCGGATTACCAGTGATTTACAAATTCAGTATTGCATTTAGTTTCTCAAATATCATTGTTTGGATCTTTCTCAACGTTACAGATTTACAAGGACAGACGCATAGTTGGGACATTTTCACCTCCACCCTCTCAACCGAGAAAGTTAGATTTCAAAAGAAATACGGTAATCGTATCCCAGGTGATTTGTACCACGTTTTTGTGGCAACATATTTTTAAATAAAAGAAATATTGTTTCAATATTTTATTTCCAATCGTTTTTTTTTCTCCAAGCGCAGGCTACTCTGTTTTCTATCGAAACGTTTTTAAAGTTCCAAGTTATTGTAATACTTTATACGTTTTTCTTTAGAAAGTATAAACGCATGTATAATTGACGTAGACGTAGGAATATGTCGATCTCAATACATTCTTTTGGGATGTTTATTTTAAAATTCACAATAAATTAATTTTAGTTGCCAAAAAGTAACCTCGAGAAAAATATCGACTTCTGGCTGTAAGCACAGTTATCGAGAAACTAAAAATGAAGCTATCATGAAAAGATATATTAACATAAATGTCTCTCTGGATTCATAAGTTTGCTAACACTGAGATAAACACAACTATGTCATACACAGTTCGTTCACACATTTATGATATACACAGTCACAACTAGTACACAATTGCAGTCTACTGTACAATCCATCATTTTGTGTCAACACAGTCATGACTGACATAGGGTCAGATTTACTGGTGGCTACGGTAGTTCAAATGCCAAAATTGCCGGCACGGATGTTCCGGGTTCGAATCCCAGATGGGTATACTATATTTATTGTGTTCCTGCTTTACAATATCACGTCCTTAAATATTATGAACGATGGGAACTTATACAACTCGTAGGCTTTTGTGGCCCGGATTAATGCTAATTAAATTACAAAATTTTAATTTTATTAGCTGGAACTATGTTGAATACCGGGCTAGTCACGACATTATCGCATTACATCGTATCTCAAGCATGTATCATTACATCAGGATACTTAAATATACCTGTGTCACAATGTCTAATTCATCTATTAATGATTGCTATTGGTTCTAGTGCTTTTCACTCGTGACGGATCGAGCAGTAGCTACTGCAAGTGAGCAGTATTAGCATTGAGCAGTTAGTGTTGTGTTTGCACCACGTTTGGATATCTTTACTAAAATCAAATCCCTTGAAGTCGGACGTTTTATTATGCATAAGTTTGAAATTCGGTGTGACCAGTAAGTTCATGTGGCAAGAGATATATCAGGTGGAACCAGAGGTTCTGTGTTTGATCACCAGTTGGGGAATTGTGTTTTAAATTTATATCACATCCGTTCAAACTTGAAACGTTTATCTGTTAGAGCATGTGTTTATTTATCCGTCCGTAAAGTTTCATATGTGAAAGGTTTAGAAATGTGATACAGAGTAAATGCGCAGATTGCTACCTTTGAGCTACCAGACCAACTTAACTTCAATAAACTTAATTTTCAGTTTGAGTTTCAACATAAGGCCATATCACATTAGGTTCCGAACTGGCAATTGCAATCGTAGATTCGAGCTTACGATTGGCGGCGCATGCGCAGTAGCTCAGTTCGGCCAGTCTACGGTTGCAATCTTTTTATAGACCGAGCTCTAAAATAAGATTGGGAATCGTAGATCCGAGTCACGTGAACCAATCAGGAAAGAGAACGGTTAAATACGAATTGAGCACTGTCATAACATAACCTCAAGCAACAACTACTTTAATGGAAACAAAGAGCCAATAAGTTTAATTATATATTTGTTTGTGATTAAGGCTTGTCTTATTAGTTATTATTATTGAATTTATTTCCTAGCTGAACGATTTTAGGATTTACAGCTGGTCAAGTGTGATTGGATAATTGTAGATTGCGATTGCAATTGGCGACTCCAGTCTACGATTCCAATTGTAGTGTGATATGGGCTTATAAGATCTTCAGATTAGATAAACTTTTGGTTTATGTTAAACGTCTTTTGAGTTCGTCTTACATGTTCTCGTGCCCCCCCCCCCCCCCCCCCCCCCCCCCCCACCGCCCAGAGCTCTCAATCCAACTACTGTACGTCAAGTATCCCGGCCTGATACTACCTGAGACTGCTGTTACGCCGAGTACTGCTACAGATACTCTCTTTGCCAAATGACAATATGAAATACGTGTGAATGCAGTTCGCTTTTTGTCGGCGAGGTTTTTTGGAGATTACACAATAGCAGGTAGAGTGATCTAGAAAGAGAAAGTGTGATCGAACACAGATGATTCCTGAGGTTTCTCGCTTTGGTTACAGAGCCAACTGAAGCGAGAACTGACCAGAAAACGATTAGTTGAGTAATACATTTCTTTTTGCCATTAAAAAACCAAACCACAATTCAATTATTGTCTTGCGGAAAAACGTATATGTTGGGAAAATTTTTTTAAGCATGTGATTTTATGTTTCTAGGAATTCCAGTGACGTAATTGGCATAATTAATCTTGTTTTGCTATTATAAAATACAATTCACTAATGTTTTTGATTTATTTAATTATTTTCAAATAAATATTTGAGGTCTACTACGATTTCTCTCTAATGTTCATAAGTAAAACGGTTGGAATTTTGTTATAATACAGTTGTTATAAATGTCACAAGACATTTTAATCAGACCATTCAGTGAGAGAATGTCTGACAATACAGTTTTTGTGGCTTTTTAAATACAGGTAATATATGCCTACTACTAAAAACAGACAAGTTGAATTGATACATTTTAAAATATTCTTAATAATAATGGTCTCTGTAGCCAAAGCTGTTGCCAATCGACACATAATAATGATACAAAATACAGAAAAAACAAAAATGGAAATAATTGCATTGAATATATATAAAAAACAAAATTGGAACACAAATTCCACATAAAATAAAATAGAACACCGTAAAATGCATATAAAAATATTTTTTAGGTGAGGCTTGCACTCAGTTTGAATAGTTTTTGGACATCTCGATATACTCGGGGATTGTACCTCTATTACCTATCATAAGACCTATTAGATGGTATCCTTCAGTTTTTAAGAGGTCTTACAATAGAACTTGTTAATTACATATTTACTTTATTTTGGTCTATGATATTAGCGTTTAATGTGTTCTCTTAAACCTCCAGTTAATTACTTGCACAATTTTATTCGGTTCTCTTTTCCTGTAGACCCGATATATTTCGCCTGGAGCTTGGCCGTGGGAGATTAAAGCAATTGGCCCCTGGGGCTCTGTGTTTGGATAGAAGATGGTCTGTGTTAGAGGGGTTAACTACCAAGTACGGGGTCACTTTGAACGTAGCTCTAGCCTGAGATCTTTTACGGGGTTCTGTGTTTGGATAGAAGATGGTCTGTGTTAGAGGGGTTAACTACCAAGCACGGGGTCACTTTGAACGTAGCTCTAGCCTGAGATCTTTTACGCGCTCTTGCACGTACTCCTCGCATAATTGATTGCGTTGAAGTTTTACCAGAAAGTAATGATAGATACTTCTTTACAGCTTAACAGTTTTAAACTCTCAACTTCTGGAACTCATTTCGTTTAGGTTCAAGCTTTACATTTACGTTTAGTCGACGATTTGCAATACTCACGTATAGTAATGTATACAGTCATGTGTATAGTAAGTCACGCGGGTAAACATGGGCAAACACGTGTGAAGTTGGCAACGAGGAGCATCGACCGGTCACCGGACTTAGGGTTGATAACGGGTACGGTTCGCTCACAGCGGCCAAACCACTTGACAGCTTTACTGCAAAGCGAGGACTGGAATTGTGGCCACTGCTCGGCCCTCGTAAAGTGAATTCATTTTCACCTGGGGAGCCTGGACGCATCACCATTCACCACATCTCTTTGCGTTCACCATCCGCTCGCTCGTCGAGATTCAATCAGTTTACCAGCAGGGTTTATCCACGCTGGGATTTACCTTCCAATTTCTTTAGAATGCGGAAACTAAAGCACTCAACAAACACCGACTAAGTTTCAGTAATACCAACCATAATACGTGGGTACAAGACCAGAATGTCATTTAGATGGAGCTAGAAAGAAGGTAGGGGTGATCTGATGGAAATGTTCACATAGTGCAGTTTATTGAATCAGGTTCGTTCTTCAATTATCTAAAACACCAGGATCGTAAACTTGACCAGCACCACTGCGGACTGCCAGTGTAAAGGGGTTTCGCTCTATATTCTCCTACGCTGACGTCATTGACTAGAGACTCTCAACCGAGCGGGCGCGGCTATTTCAAATATTAAAAGGTGGTTTGCCAATACTTTCTCACGTGTGATGCCAGTATCGTTGATTAGAGAATGGAACCATTATAGTTACTTTTATCCACATTAACACGTACTACGGTGAAGTATAACTAGTGGAAATAATACATAATTCGTAAGGTTCTAATTAGCTTCATGATGAACAGTTATAATTATGTGTACACACAGCAAAGCAAACGTTTTAGTACATAATGCCTTCTAAACACCTTGTATTTTGAATCAGTGTTACAGAGTATCTAAGAATATGCAATTTTTACGCCGGTTTTACACAGCGGGTCGTTAATATCCTAGCTTATTGAACTGCAAGGAGGGATGATGCGTTGCTGGAAATGTCCCAATATGATATTCCGGAAACTCATCTGCCAACATAACGAACACCGGTTGAGGTAGAAGTAATTAGTTTGTGTACTAACACTAACTAGCCTGTCCGGTGAAAATTCAATTCTCATTATGGATATTGGCTAATGAGGTTCGGCCACCACTGGCCAAGTCAATACCTACAAAACATCTGCTAATATTCACATAATAGCAAGCGTTGCTATAAACGGTGAAGCTGTTGAAATTGTTAATGAAATTGTTAGTGAAATTGTTAATGTACGTTGAAATTGAGGGCTAGTTACACACAAGATAAACGTGTTGTATATTGTTATGTCTTTACAAGGTAACATATATGCAACACCTTACGGGATTAAACAGTATGTGGATCAGTAGGAGAAATGTCCTGATAATGCTTAGATCTTTGCAAGCACGTTAACACGTCCGTCTGCTACAGATGTTGAAATAATACGTGTGTGTAGCGATAGGACCTCGGAACTGTACTTGGCATGTAATTATAGATAGCCGATCTATATAGAGAACACAGAGCGTTTAGAATATGTAATTTAGATATTGCCTTCTCATTCTTTCTACAATGTGCAGTTCATATTCGTTTTTAAGCATGATACGATTTACAGTTTCTTTGTAGATGCTTGAACTGGATGGTAATACAGTTATGAAAAATTCATAATTCGATTTGTGTAATCTCAATACTCAGACCAATATTTTATCAAACTAGGAAGTCGTGTGCAGTTTAATATTCGAAATGTGAACTTGAAAAACTCGATGCCACAGTCCTGTTAAAATATTCATAATCATGTAGCTTAGATATTTCCTGAATATGATTTCTGAATCTTTCTCCATCGGATTGTTCTTTTGTTTAAGGTGGCGCGTTACACAGTGTCAAACAAGAACCGTGTTAACTATACTGAAGCGTGTGCGGGACATGTGTAAGGCGCAGAACAGAAGTATCATTGTCTGTTGACAGCAAATACGTTGCGTTCTGGCATATATTATGCCAGGTTTAAAAGTTGGCTACAACACACGTCACTTAATAGTGTGGCAGTTAAAAGTGAAAAGTTTAGAAATGAAATATTATTCACAAGCTTGAGCTGCCTATGAAATGAAGCTAAAAAATGTCAGTACAGTAAAACTGACTTTTGTCGTTTTGGGCGAACAATTGGTGTCAAACAGTGTAAAACACTCATCTACCTCGCCATTCATAGCAATTGCCGACACTACCATATTAATACCTGTATTAATACAATATTAATCTTGTTGTTCGTACAACCATGAGATAGTGAGCGCTGCTACCATCAACTAAGTGACTTAATCGCAATATAAGCAAAACACCTTCGTTACAATCAAACGTTATGTCACAAGAAAAAACTGCTTAGCAATGGAAATAAATATATAAAAGCAATCATTGTAAATTGACATAAAAGTAATTGTTTTAATTTGGATCTGAAATTGCACAAGTTGAGTATTGCGCAGTAAATTTAAGCAGTATAACTAGTATTTGCAATGATCGTTACTGTTTATGTGGTTAACATGCCCGAATGTTCTGAGATGGAATCCTAGTACCTATGTTTTTTTTTGGCTTATTACACTGTCGAGCCAAATTTATGATTGAAGTGAGTGATGAGGACATTAGAAAAACAGTATTGATGACAATCTTTAAGGTGCACCATATCATTGTTTAATATATTGATTTGAGCGATGACGTTAAACGCATAATCTAATTTGATTGTTTGTATTATAATGTTTAAAACAATTTAATTGGACCAAAAGTAAGGCTTTCAAGTGGTACCGTGTCTTAGGTTGGAATTCATAGTCGGCCCCTACACCTACGGGCACCCATTGTTGCTATGGATTTGTTTTGTTTCTGGGAAATAACATGGAAACAACTGTTACCTTGGTAACAATGGGCGCCCCTAGGTGTAGGGGCGGACTATGAATTCCAACCTTAGTAAAATTTCATGCGTTTAACGTGCGTGTGTAGTTTAAATGGCCCTATAACATTATACAAAAAAAAGTTCGTCCAAGTGAAGATAAAAACTCTTAATATTTAAACAGGAATTGATACTTGTACTTAATGCAGAGAAATAAGGTCTAACCCAAACGACCCAGCAAGTGCCGAAGTCACAGGGAAAACTTTCCCCTTAGATAGAAGAAATTTATGGAGAACTTCCAAGTAGTGGAATTGTCGGTCACTTAAATCGCAACTCTTTCTCAACTTAAGACTTGTCTGCGGGAGGGAAGTGGTGTGAGTTAAGGGGGGGAGGGGGCGTCGTCGAGAGAAAGTGAAATGGCAGGGGGTGGGGGGGAGGGGAGGAAAAGAGGAGCAATTAAAACCATCACTGCGTCAGCTCGAACGTCGACACTCCAACTGGGCCGACGCTGTTACTCGTACAAGGTGGAGATGTTGGGTTTAACAGTCTGACCGCGTGGCCGGATACCTACTGGGTTGATATGTACAAGGAGGGGTTGTAGAAACCATCCCTTAACGTGAACATGCTATTGGTGGAGGTGCCAGTCTGAAGCATAACCCCATCGTGATCGAAGAGTGCTTTACACAATGTGCTTACTGTGCAAATCCATGCTTGGTTAAGGTTTCCAGAGTGGATATATACATTATATATTTTTTTCGGAACAATTGCTTGCTGTGTTAAAATGTCAAGTTTGTAAAAATAGCATTTTCAAGTTGGGTATTTAGCCGGTTTAGTATACGTTTATGTTTACTTTAAATGTAGGGTTCTTGGAATTTTACGAACATCTTCAAAGAGTGTAATTTAAACAATAGGATTGGTAAAATGACAGTTTTGAACTGAATTTAAACGTGAAACCCAAAAAACCTTGGACTTTTTCATTCAAAATAATAAATAATTTAGGGTCTTGTGCATGTCAACCGCTGAAATTAATATTTTCAATATATATTCCTGATGCATCACTTCGTGGAACTTTCAATAATCCAAATGCATTTATTTAGCATCACCTATTGGGAAAAGTGATAAATTTACATATCCTTAGCCTTAGACATCTAATTGCATAAACGGGTATGCTATCTAGCTCAGAGCAGAGAAAGTATAGTCATGTTTTGTATGAATTTAAAATGATTGGGGACAGATGAATGTGAGATGAAATTAATGAGTCATGAATGTGGTACAACGAATGGATGTGATGCGTGTGCGTGTGTGCGTGTTTGTGTGAGTGTGCATGTGTGTTTAGGGAGGGGGGGGGGGGGGGGGTTAGTAACACCCCTACTGCGCACGCGCACGTGGCCTATGGTGGAGGTGCCGGGTCAACCAAACGTCTCGAGTGATGCCAATGGGAGTGAAGTTGGATTAAGACTCCGGCTGCCGTAGTAAGGTTATCATTTCGTTGATAGTATTCGTTACACTAAACGGTTCCGGCAGGGTTAATACGATCTCCATAACAACAGCTGCGTTAAGTAATTTGAATCAAAGTTAAATATGGGATGACTGTTAGTTAAAATTGTTGTAGAGATATTAGATTATCGCTACTTAGTCATTATCCACTCTATAAGCTTGCTCTAAGTTTAGCTTGGAATTCACTCAAGGGCGTTGTTCTATAATTAGCAACATTTGAAATATGTTTTAAGGAAAAATGTCTTTAGATGTGTTGTAAGATTTGAAAAGAGAATGTTTCAACGTTTTGATGAAAATACTTTTATCTATCAAATTGAGAAGAGATCCTCTCCATGGTGATAATTTTTATTGCTGTGCGTTTATTTAATTGCAATTGATGAAAGATGAAGATGAATAGTTACAGAACACCCTTGCCGTATGTGGGCCTATAACCCACCTGTACCTTTAGGACCATGAGCCACCGCATCATATTCTCAGTGTTTTCAAGACACACTTTGGTGTGTGAGTTGTGATTTATGGGTAAATCACGTTCCTCTCTCACGAGAACGGAGGACTAGAAGTGTTCACTCCTGAGCATAGACTGGATCACGTGATGTTATATAATGTGTTGGGATACTCTACATAGACGCCTAATGTAAACACTATTCATTGAAATACTCTTACCGTGTTTTAAGTGTGCATAGAAACTAGTTATAGTTGAGGTAGATCAATGAGCTTAACTTGAAACACGAAGACGTGTCCACTTAAGCGTATATTACAGCGCATGCAAACTGTCTGCTAAGTTGCTAAGCTGCGAGGCAGCAAAACGCTTCAGATTGTCTCATTAGGTAGCTATGCACTTGAACGCAGACTGACCACTCACCTTAACAGAAACCAAAGTTTTGATAAACTATTAACCACATGGCTGAAACACTCTATAGCCGGTAAATTACTTACTTATCCATTATATGAGTTTCCTACACAGGTTACCGTGGAACCGTGGTTTCACACCCTTCACGAAAGTTTAACCAAGCATAACGTTAACTTGGCAAACTTCCTTAATACACCAGTACACATTTGTAAATAACTATATTTGAATACGTCCTAAGTATGACGAAACTTCTCCTCATATTATTATTCAAGTTTCCACCACGTTCCACATATTATCCAATCCATTAAGTCAGCGTAGTCTTCTCACAAGAGTGTGAGAACTTATGATCCATTTTGTAAAGTTATATCTCTTGTAATGTAAGTTTTGGCGCGTTTCGGTTCCGTCGTAATACCGGTAGAGTTTACCTAAGACAGAGGGCTCTAAAGTAGATTATTGTGTTAAAAGTAGCTTAGTTACTCATATCTCATCCATCTCTGCACATCTAGCGTTATTTATAACGTTGTCTCAAGAGACCTTCGAATAACCCGATATCTAGAGCAACTTTGAAATATGACAACAGACATAATTCAACAGCCCAACCAACTAGATACGACCGCAGATATTGGATTTGGATCAATTTCACTGGGTTCATATTATTCTGCCGGGGATGTATTCAACTATGACGTCACTGCAAGTGGAGGGTGTAACTATATAGTTCGTTGTCTTATCAGTGTTACAGACGTACCGCACGTGACTGATGCTCGAGAGGTTCTGAGCTCGACTCCTGTCACAAGTTATCCCGGCTGAAGTGCGTGATCCATCAGTCACAAGGAAGATGATGTGAATGGATATCTTTGAATATCTCAACGTGTTGTATGACTGGGGAAGCTAATATAATAACTAAAAGGACGATGACGATGACGCTGATGAAGAAGAAGAAGAAGAAGATGATGATGATGATGATGATGATGATGATGATGATGATTATGGCAAAGGTAGGCGTGTATTTACTGAATATTACCATTCTGAAAGCTTCTAACAATCCTTTCATTCTCATCAGTACCGAAGAGTAACCAAATGAGTGAAAGTCCACTATGGGCGACCGCTAATGTGTGCAAATGCAAGGCTTCGCCATTTTCACGCTCTGTAATTTGGCAAAGCATTAGGATGTGGGTGTGGAAGTCTAGGCTTTCAGGTTACGAGCGCACCCGCGCCCGCACACACAATCCTAATAGCCAGCCAACACCCTGGATAAGATTTCCACTGTCCCATTAAATTGGATTTCATTCGGTAAACTCGACGTTTCGCAATGTGAATCCCTGTGTGCGCGCGCATACATATCCGTCCTTAGGATAGGACGACTACGGAGGGGCACAAAGCGGTGCGTGATTCATTAGAGATATTACTATTTAAATGCGATGTTTACAGAACGAAGCGCCTTTCAAGTGCGCTTTGCCTCGTCGGATTCGCTCCCGACACCGAAATTAAAGATGGAATTAAGGAAACGCTTCACAAAGAGGATTTACGCAAGACCTTCTGCAGTTGGGTTCATTACATGCTTAACTTTATTAATTTGCTAACTGTATTAAAACACAGCTTTGTACAGGGTCTTATGGCGCGTGCTTTATCTTCTCATACTTCAAGTAATAATATACGATGCGAAGAGGTTCTTTGAAAGGAGCTCGGGGTGACACTTAATACACTCATTAACACAGAAGTCGGTGGCAAAACAACATATCGATAGAAATGGAAATTTCCTCATACATATTTTAAGGTGAAAATTATTCACAATTATTCACGTTTTGATAATGAATTCGCTCCAGACGTACTTTTGAAAATTAATTTAAAATATGACATGGAATTGAATTGAATAAAGGAGTAAATGATCAAACGTCGTGTACAAATCAAGACAAATATGAATAATTTTTGCGAGTCACTTTGTTATTATAATGAAGGGTCTGACGACATAACGGAGGCACTTGATCACAATTAACAAACGCAGTCTTTCATCCCTGATGTAATGAACAACTAACGCCAGTTAAATAATGAGTCATGAGTGTTGATGGAGACTTACTTTTGTACTGATGGCTTCAATTATTTTAGTTTAATTATCTTAATTAAGTCAATTGATGAGCATAACATAATTTAAACATTATTTTGTGATCCCTTCTTACTAGAATTGTTCCTAGCTTAGGTTGTAAGAAATGTATTTCAGTTATACCAACCTGATATCATATCTTCTTAACACGATATTTAGGCTTAATATATTTTGTATTGAATACATTTTTTACAAAATGTCTTTTGTCCCGAATCTTGGTTTCGTTTCCCCAACTGTTTTGCTGATACAGCCGAGACTATGGTCATTATTTTGGCTTGCCGGATATCAATAAAAACAAATGCATTTTCTATTTTAACTTATGGTGATAAGCCTTTTGGCTTTTACAGGTGTGCATATTAATGCATATTCACATGTTTGTGTTAAGAAGTGTGATGTAAAACAAATGGGTATTAATTTTCTATCCAATTACAAGCAAGAATTTATTTTCAGAGAAGGACGTAATATAGTCATTTATTATTTGCTTTGTTTGTATGGTGGATATAAGGTAGTGTTTAAATCATGTTTATTGTTGTATTAATTGTGTTTTTGTCAATATCGCACATATGTTGGTTAAAGATTGTTTTTCTTTTCCGGATCATAACTGTGGTAAACTGTCACAGACATGAGTGGTGGGACTCGATTCCGCCCGTCAGCGACGCTTTACGAGCTTTCTATTAATTGAGCTATCATCAAGAAACTAGTTAAAGCTTTCAACTTTGTAGGCTGAAGATTCTGAAAATCCTTTTCCAACTCTCTACTTACAAGAATCGCTTCTCCAACAAAGCAACATTAAGAAGATTAGTTTCTAACGAAGACTTTTCGTAATGCGAGTCGGGAAGTGTGTGCCTCGAAACTTGTAGCCCCATTCAACGGGGCAAGGTATTTATTTGGCGTCGCTAAGTCTTGATGACTTTTTGTGCGGCAAAGTATAGAGACTGGGGGTTGCAATAATTGTCTCTGCTTCATGGACCAAAACCAAAAGCTTTAATTGGCGAAGTAATTTCAAAAGGAAAATGATGCTAACCGTAACGGAATGAGTTTTCACCGCAAATAGTGACACGGACACTTTCAGCTGACGTTGATTGGATGTTATGATACCGCTGTGTAATAGTCTCGCGCTCTAGATGAAGTTCCTCTTCTATATACTTCCGTGACGTCACGGACAGGCGCACCCGAAGCAGCTGGGAAGAGGATTAAACGATTCGTGGAAGAGATTTCTCAAAAAGAAAGATATTACAACAACCGAACCGACAAACTGTAATTGTTCCAATGAGTAATAACTCGGATATCGATTTCGTGAACATTTCCGGTTGAATTGAGTTGACAAAGCGATTGTTGTTGGTGTGTTGGTTGCAGTGGCCGCCGGGGAAAGCGTGACTAAGCGCGGGGCCAAAGCTGGACACGACGCGCTCGGCTGACCGACGCGTACCTGGTCCCGAGATTAATAACAGGACCAGAGGAGATGCCGACCGACACGCTCGCATTTGTATATAAGTAATTGCCGCCCGCATGTGGAGTCAGTTTGAAGCGAACATTCACTTTACCACCATCACACACTCCGTCTAGTAGGAGTGGACAAACACAACATGGCTGGCCTTCTGCGATCGGCATTGGTGTTGGGCTCTCTCTGGCTCGTGTCGGGGTACGATCTGAGCACCTTCGAGGTCATCTCGCGTCCCCGTCCGGAGGAGTCAGACCTTGAGGCGGCCGGCTCGCGGTACCACGTGGTCTACGCGCACGCGCCCTTCGTGGGTGACCTTGAGGGTGCGGCCAGCGGGCACCACCACCACAGCGAGAAGGGGGGCGGCAGCTCCCACCATGCGGACCACCACTCCGGGGGAGGTCACAAGGGTCACAAGGGGTACGAGAGCAAGCACCACCACGGCAAGGGGGACAGTGGTAAGCACGGCAAGGAGGGGCACAGCGGGTACTACTCCGACCACGGGGGCAAGAAGGGGGGGCACCACGACGAGGCTGGTCACTACGGCGAGCATCACAAGGGCGAGAAGGGTCACAAGGCCGGCAAGTTCAGCGAGGGCGGAGGTCACAAGAAGGGACACAAAACTAAGGGCTACCACAACAAATTCCACAAGGACGAATACCACAAGGAACACAAGTTCTACGACGACTTCCACAAAGGCGGCCACCACAGCAAGCACGGAGACTTCCACGGTCACCACTCCAGCAAGGCCGGCGGCCACAAGAAGGGAGGCCACCACAAGGGAGGCCACCACGGCAGCGACTACGGCAAGAAGGGCCACCATAACAAGGGCCACTACCACGACGACCACAAGGGCCACAAGGGCGCGCACGGCCATGAGAGCCATCACAAGCACGGGGAGGACTACGCTAAGAAGGGCGGCAGCTCTGGTGGTTCTGAACACGGATACAGCAGCGGACATGGCCACCATCGCTAGGCGTTCAACCAGGGGTAGACAAGTGCGTGAGTAGCAGCTGCAGGTTCGAACACGTTGGTCAGCGGCGTCGGGGTGAAACAGTCCTAGTTACAGTGGCAGAAGAATTAAATCCTTGATTTGTTATTGTTTAATGTATCAACTTTGCCAAAGTATACAATGTTCCTACATGTATATAACGGCCAGTGGTTGATTGTAGAATTATACTTGCGGGTCTTTGCCCCAATGATGTTAATCGTTCTGAACCGAATCTCTCCACTCCACTCGACGTTTCAGGGTAGAGGATCGGTTCAGAACTGTTATTTGCAAAAGGGCACAAATCCGAACAGACGATTTGTGTAAATTATTTGATAGGTTTGAGTGAATATCACGATACAAAGTAGTGTTCGACAACGTTATATTCGATGGTGCAAGTCAACTATATCGCCATGCTCAGTATACAAGCTGCACCTGTGGCAACAAACAAACGCTGTCGTCTAGCCATGACTTAAGAACGATGACTGACAATGTGTAAATGTATTTTGTACGATGGATAAATGAGCAATCAAGTTGTTAAGCGTACGATACTTATACGGGAATTGATTTTGGAAGAAGTAGGTGCTAATATTAATTCATATAGATAGTTTATTTATTACTGCACGTAGTTGTTAAATATTTAAATGTTTTGTTTATACACTGTTACTGTTACTGTTAGTGTAATTATAATGTTGATTATAATCTGAAACAAGAAAACCAGGATGTGCAAACATCATGCAATAAACATATTACCATTTGAATTAAGTCATTTTGTTCTTGTTATTTTCTTTCCCAGCCTCTTGAATTGCACATTTGAATTATTTGCATCACATACACTTCTTAAGTATTCTTTGAACCACAATTTGTAGTCGAAGTAGGTATTTAAGTGATTTGAGGATTGCATACAACTATGAGAATAATCAAACACTTATTGTTGGTAGGAGGAGAATTTATTTAGTTAACCAATGGAGTATTCTAGGACAACGTAATATATTGTCATCCAGTTATAAAAAAAAGTACAAACGCAATTACTCAACCCCACAACAACAAAGCCCACATAATATGCATAAAACAGAGCTAACACGTCGGAGTTTAATTTGTTTTCAATGTATGTGTGCGCCGGAATTTAATTTAATTACATTCCATTTGTAATACTGAAAATATATACTTTCCACTTTTCCTTTATTAGAATGCTATTTTTTTTATGAATTAATCAGGTTTTTATTAGTATTTTTTTTTTTTTTTTTTTTCATTTTTTTGCATCACGACCGAGAAAAACTGAACAGTGTTGGACTATCGGTGGTGAAAATCGAGGCAACATCTCTTCGACACAAAGGTCATACAGTTCAATTA
This sequence comes from Isoperla grammatica, assembly GCA_945910005.1. Lineage (NCBI taxonomy): Eukaryota > Metazoa > Arthropoda > Insecta > Plecoptera > Perlodidae > Isoperla > Isoperla grammatica. Next base: position 3,345,547 of record OX246739.1, on the reverse strand, counting down.
AGATTTCAGAACATATTTTAGTCATATACTATTCAGCAAGAAGTCATTACGTACATCTTATCTATTTTCCTTATTTATTACTTATTTGATACAATAACAAATAATTTTCATTTCGTTTGCATATCATAATTTAATTATGAACCCAATTATAAACTTTACACCCAAAGAGGATAAAAAAATGTTGTTACTTTTATGGACATGGTTTAATTTTACAACTCAACTTTAAGATATAAAAACTTGGAACCAAAGTTTTCTTGAGCTGTATGCTGAAGCCGATATAGGTAGAGGTAGGCATTACCGATAATCCCGACTAAAGTTTTTTAGCGAAGTTTTCCTCGATCCTAAATGAATGCTGAGATTTAGTCATACTAACAGTCCTCTGACATTCCGTCCCAACTACCCTTACACCCTAACGTACATATTTAGTCACCTGACGAGCGGCACGCCAGGTTATTGTATTGTATTTATTACATTTTACCCGCCAATGTAATACACATAACCCCTCTGTAGCCAGGTACAAGAGTGGACTTATAAACTAGACTAAGGACTAAGTACTAATTAATAACATGAAGTTTCAAAGAGGGAGCAGATCACTACAAGTGCAGATGGCCGTGCCCGAGAAACAAGCGAGATCAATTATATACGTATATATACACCTGTTTTATAAAGCAGGGTTTAATCGTTTTTTTTCACACGATAAAACAGAGTTCATTTATCCACCCTTGGGTCGGGTTGTAAACTTTCCTACCCCATGAGCACAATTGTGACATGTGCGCCCCGTGGGGCTACTTACGCGTGTTACGCTCTCCACTGTAACACTGCCCGGTAGATGGCTACGCTTTTCATTTGTTATACAGATCTTATTTACTGACTTGCGCCAACTGAACGTCCAGCTATTTTATATGTAACCTCACCGAGTGTTTCCGGCACATTTTGATTCAATTATTTAATTAAATACTGAGATATTTCTGTGTTAAACTAAGCTGAAAATGTCGTATTTATCAAATATTGTTTATCATAGTTTTTTTAAATTTTTACCAAAAAGAACACACAATTTCAATGTTATAAAATGAGAACAAAACCCGAAAGAAAATCTGTATCCATCTACTTTTTGTATCTACAATGTATCTTCAAACATGCAGGAAAGTATACGATTTGTTTAGTTGTTATTACATTATTCGCATGTTTCAACCTTTAGTGGCAAAATCTTTTTTAAACGTGTTTGTCCTTATACAAACGTATAAACTTTAAAACAGTTCAATGAAATATTTGTGTCCTAGCGTTTTGTCGAATGTATTCACAACTCTGTACAACTATGGATCAAAGCAGCACGTGAATGTAATTAATAATACAGTATATATGTGTTTTCCTTTATGATAGTCACCAAGTTCACTTTATTTTCCTCTTTAAATCTTTTAAAATGTGTCATAATTATGAAGCTTGATGAATCTTCCCAATTAAAAAAAACATGCCGTCTTTTGGATTAAAAACATATTGGAAAATTTAAACCAACTTGGAATAAACTAGCTCGAAACGCAGTGAGTAGGTAATTAAAAACGCAAGATTGATGATGTCCAATAATGTGCCAGTTAACTCAAAGCGACCAACATAAAATCTGCTCCAAAACATTTCAAAGCTAATTTAGTTTGTTATCAAAAAATTAAAAGTTAGAAAAAATAACGGTGCAAAAAAAAACACTGAAATCCGCCCACAGGTTTAATCAAAATTAATTACGTTCTTGGTATAAGCTTACAACTAACAGTTTGTACAGTTCACATTTAATGATATTTTACGCCGAGTATTTGCCACTAGCCTTGCCATAGCAGCTTGGAGTCAACTGAGAGGTCGTATGCCAACCCAAGGCTTATATACAGATATTGGTGGGTTCATCGATGCGCAGTGGTCGTTATAGTTACCCAGTGATGCGCGTTGCTTTGACGTCACGAAGTACCACGCAACACGTCTGGGATAGACTAAACACTGAGACATTTTATAACGAAGTTCCTTATTTAAAAAAACAAAACAATTTTAGCCTCTTGCATTAAGGGTACACAGAAACTTAGGGTCTCGGGTGAAAGTAATTTCTGTAATGTGACATTCATGAATTTTATAAAGTTGCCATTGAAGGCAAACTAACGTAGCTAAACGAGAACATTGCCAAAAGTAGTAACAAATAAATTGTGACTAAAAGCAAGAACATTTTTAGATTCTCGTTCTCTTGACAAAATCTGTGAGACTTGTTTTTTCTAATGTATAGTAACAATTTTAAAATGTGCATTTAAGCTACCTCCATTTACCAATCATGAAATCTGAAAATATTGTGCGTCTTTCCAAACAACGACACAAAATACATATATTTATGTTTTATTTGCAATTCAGCGTCGCGAGTAAAGCCGAGAATGGTTGACCAATCAGAGGCCGTGTTTCACACGCGCTCGCGTTAAAGACAGCCGTTGATTGGAGAACGCGTCATTGCTTCACTGGCAATGCCAAATTGGACGCATTAATGGCGGTAAGTAATAATTTCAAATTTTAAGTTACATGTTGGTTTCTTCTTCATATTACGGTTGTATTATGGATGATGTTTAATACAATTATACAATTAATACACATATAAAGTTTAGTGCTCTCACTAGAATTCGAATCTGATAAGTAGTAACCTTGACATACAACTAATCGTCCACGACCACTTGCGTGAACGAAGACCACATAGGTCAAACAACATTGCCGATGTTCGTAAAGTAGACTACAAGTGATTTACCTAGTTAGGATGGTAGAAAGTCATTTCTTACGATGATGACATTTGTTGCATATTATTCCAATCATGCTTTTCCAGACGAACATTTCGTACTAGCTCTGCTTACTCTGCATACAAACATAGTTTAGTTTAGCTGAGTTTAGTTTAGTTTAGTTTAGTTTCCTTCCTTTGGTCAGACAAAGGTTTGAAATTGGAAACGTCAAAAGCAGTTAAATACAATAACATCCACTTCAGTACAACAATAGCGATTGCATTGGCAATGTCATTCGAATAGGTGACATTTCGTGTGTTCTGCCCCCTCCCTTCAGCCCTTCTTGTCAGCGTTAAGTTGTGTGGTTAGAGTCCATTAATATTCCCAAGTTCCGAACATGAACCCTTTGCATAACAGATTGATTACGTCACAATTTGTCTCTCCGTTAAAACCCATGGAAATAAACCCAACGTTTGTCTTGAAATAGAAAAACTAAAGAAACTCTAATTGAAGTAAGACATAATATTCTTTACGCCTCACCAGCGGAGCTCTCTTAGAGAAAGGCGGAGGAAAAAAACTACAGACCAAAACTAACGTCTACTTTATCGACAAGATAATTGAGCGATATAAATAGTGAGGAGTGAGTTACCAAAGTATTAGTTGAGTCCTCGTTCTTACAGCAGCAACATCACATTTGGAGGTGTCGTATTCTGTCCATAGACGCGTCAGTTATCTGGACAGCTGCAATGGTGCGACCATGGCGCATGTTGTTACTGTTGGGGGCTGTGTGCCTACTTCAGGCATCTCTGGCTCTGCACATAAGGTAACAAGCAAATAACTAATTAAAATGAAGATAACACAAGAATAAAGCATGGAACTAATCAAAACAAGAAAATGGTCCTCCTTTGCATATTAGTTTTATAAACGAACAGAATTGTGATTGATTTAAGAAAATATAAAAACAATAAAAGATTGATAAATAACTACTATAAAATTAAACTAAAAATAGTCAATACAAATAATTTTAATTGTTAGAAATGTATTTATATTTTAATGTTTAAGTTTTATTTTTCTTAGTTTCGTACCACAAACATTAAATTGGCACAGACGGTTATGTATTAGTCACCGCTAATGATAAGCTTAGGACATATTGAAGCTCTAAATGTCTTCATAATGATTTGTTATTAACGAATGCCCGTCACAGTAAAACTTAGAGCGTTGTTTACAAAATATGTAGCTACCCATAGCATCGTGTATCCTCCCAGCGCATAATACGAATTCACAGTTTAGTTTAGTTTATCTCAAACCAACTTCCAGCGAATTTCATAATATAATAATCAAATACATACAGTAGTTACGATTTATTTCACATGACGTATGTTCACAAAGCTCATTTAATCTGTAAATCGTGTGGAATCATAAACCCAACTTATGGGAAGTGGAAAGTGATAGCTCAAACACAACTGATTGTTGTAAAATAATACACCGCAGAACTATTTAGCTTTCGCAGTATAAATCCAAACATAATAAACATAAATACAAAAAAATATTTGTTAAATATTGTCATAGTATTTAAAATAACCAGAATTCGTCACAAGTCAATATTACATTCGTTTAATAAAATAACTAAAGATGAGTACTAAAATACAATTGTCTTTATACATACGTTTATTTACTCGCTTAGAGGTAAAAACCGTAACTCGTGTTTCATACCTATAATGTACCTCACCGATCAACTCCGATTAAAAATTGCACTGTGACGTCCATTCGTCTACCATTCATAAAGTTAGACCTAATAAAACGAAAAATCTCGTTTCATTGAATCACGTCGAGTTCGGATAAGTAAGACAGCGACAAATGAGTGTCTAACACTTCGAAGACTAATTCGAGAAATTTGGGACACAGATTCAAGAGATTTTGGAATTTTTTTAAAAACGATTTCATTTACAAACGTGGTCACCATATCTAATGCGATTGATGTAACAGAGCAATATATTGAAGATAAATAAATTAAGCTCGACAACATGGAGTGTTAAACTAATGACGCCATTGAATGTCTAGGCCTCAAGAGGAAGACCTTGAGGAGAGTTCAGAGATGATGGCCGCGGGCTCCGAGCTGGTGTCCGTGGGTTCGGACCTCGAGGGGGCGGCCTCGGGCCACGACCACAAGAGCGAGAAGGGGGGCGGCAGCTCCCACCACGGAGACCACCACTCCAGTGGCGGACATAAGGGGGATAAGGGGTACAAGAGCCACCACCACAGTGACAAGGGCAGCGCCGGCAAACACGGCAAGGAGGGACACAGCGGGTGAGTCAAAACACTTAATTTATTATTAATTTTTTCATTGATTTACAATGTGAGTTTTTTTAATTTTTAATTTTGAGCAGAGTTGAACGATTTTTCTTTTTTCCTTTCCAACTAGTATGAAGTAGCAACTAATCCTTTACATAGTACAAATATCCTGAGAGTCACGAGAATAACTTTGGGTGGTGTTGCTTTCATAAATATTGACAGGCGTTTATGCCATGCAAGAACTACTTATCCAGAACTAGTTGGCAATAATAAATGTATTAATTTAGAAAATTACTAAAAATATTAATTCATTCATTAATAACAAAGACTTAATTTTAAACATCTCGTTGGAATTTTACTGTTTAAAGAAAGTAGATGGATGCTTACTCAGTAACATAATTTGTAGTAGCTGTTTCAAACAATTGCAATTTTGTGCAACAAGTTTGTCAATTTGTCTATCAGAGCTTATCACGGAATGTCGTGACCCACCCGACGTATGAATGTTGAATGTATTGTGCAAAGAGACTAATCACGACGACGCTCCCTCAGCTACCACTCCGACCACGGCGGCAAGAAGGGAGGCCACCACGACGAGGCCGGTCACTACGGCTCCCACCACAAGGGCGAGAAGGGTCATAAGGGCGGCAAGTTCAGCGAGGGCGGAGGTCACAAGAAGGGCAGCAAGACCAAGGGATACCACCACAAGGCTAACAAAGATGAATACCACAAGGAACACAAGTTCTACGATGACTTCCACAAGGGCGGACACCACAGCAAGCACGGGGACTTCCACGGCCACCACGGGAGCAAGGGAGGCGGACACAAGAAGGGCGGACACCATAAGGGCGGACATCATGGCAGCGACTTCGGAAAGAAGGTAAGACCTTCGATCAAGTATTAGCTAGGTGTTGATTTGAAGGGGGAAAACAAAACCTATATTTAAACCGAGACTTAGTTTATGACCTTTGAAATTTCTCAATAACGGTTTACAACATTGCCAACATTTTTTTAAACGAAGATTTTACCATTCGGATTGGAATGCAATTAGCATAATATGAATGAAAGAGAAAGAGAGATGGTTAATCTTGGAGGGTCTTCCATCAGTAGGACAACGTTAGATTACCTAAACATGTGATTGAAAGGTTATGATTTGTGTTCTCTTAAACTAGACAGATTAATAAATGTTACCTAATTTTTAAAAGTAATTAATAAAGTTATAATATTAGTGCCCATTTTTCAGATCTACGACATCTTACAGTCATGTTCTTGAGTAACAACTAGAAATAGTTAATTTCGCATAGTTTGTAGTTTGATAATTACCGGTATAGTCTTTATCTCTACCTAATACAACAGTCTGATGATGACGGGTTCGATTCCCACTTTAGGCAATCTCCTTTCATAACCTAAACATAGCGTAAATACTGAAACAACCTTCAAACCACCCCACCAAGTTCGTGCACTTATTTTATTGATGCAATTGTATACTTACCACTAGTCAGTTAATTGACAGAACATAACGAGCCGTAGAAATTAGGAATAAACAGAGGCTTTTAAAAGTCGGCAATAGCGTTATTTATACGCTTTATTTTATAAGTTACAATTCTTCCAAGTTTCCTTGTAATTTAGTTTAACTTCCGTACCCTCCTATTATATTGAAGTTTCCACTGATAATGAAATTAATACATTTTAACAATCAGTGACTGCGATCCGTTAGTGTTCATCACAGCTGAAGAGTAGCCCGAGAGAAAAGAACAAATTAGTTCAATATTAGCTAAACTTTTAAGTCTTGCTTCAACTTTCGTGGTGATGTAACAAATGTTCTGCCATTTAACATGAATTTAACTCAACTTTAAAGGTGGTTTGAGGTTAAAGAGGAGATATTAAGATAGGACGGCGATCGATGTGTCTAACGGATAATACAGACCGAGGGTGGTTGAAGCGGCGGTAGTTACTGTCGGCGACACTAGGCGCGCTGTAGTCGCCTCCCCCTCCCCCTCATCACCAGGTGGAGCCCACAGGAACGTTGTATGATGACAGGACACAACGGGCACTGTTGACAGCTGAGCCCCAACCACAATAATTATCGGCATCGCAATCGTACAGTTTCACATGCTAAATCATTACGAACAGTGCCATAAGAACCATGTAAGGTAATTGTTTTTACGATTTTTGGATTGCGATTGCAATCCCGATACCGACAATTCTGGTTGGGGCTTTAGAAATCAAGTTTCGATACAAGGCAGCTCTAGTTCACTCCATGAAGCGAACAAGTTGTGTAATTAATTATTTAAAGTGTACTTATCGTTTAGAGCCACTCCATAACTCGGGGCTAGTTCCACAAACTATTTTAAGCCCCTCTACTTTAATGGATCAAGGTCGTTGTCAACAAATACAGATCATGTTGATATAGATTGAAGTTACTTAAGTTAAAAACCGGGAGTTGAACACTGGACCTGCTGCATTGGGAGCAATGGTAGTAACACAAGAACAACGCACCGTCAATGAAGCACACGCGTTAAATAAATATGATACTATTCACCTCACATGATGCGTGTTGGTCTATGGTCTTCCATTTTGACGCACACGCACATTAGCTCAATACCAACACACCAGAGACCGTACATAACACACACGTGACATTAATGTTGTACAAAAACAAAGTGATTAAATTGTAGACAAAGGGATCTTTTGGTTGTATGGATTATGTAAAATGTATATTGAGTTTGGATAGCTATTTCAAGTCAGTCTTTGTTTTGATTCACCATGGACATAGAAATGCGAATTAAGCTGTGTAAACATCACTAACACTGCTGAAACAACTGTTGGTGTGTACAGATGCCTCTATTGCTGTGAATGCAATGTGTGTACGGGAAACAATACAACATTGTGTGTATCTCACACACATATTACATCAGTATATTCATATTCACACAAGGCCACCACACGTAAGATGGGACTGTCGTTTATAATGCACACTCTTTCAATTAATTAAATTTCTTTTAAATAATTCTGGCATTAATCCCGCCATCAATAAAGACATTAATCAATCAATCAATCAGAAGCGACCATTCACTGCTTCAGATCAAACATACAGTACGAGTGTACGACCATATAAATATACTGCTATTTTATAACCAGTGAGATGGTTCTATATTAGAAGAACATTACATACGTTTTTAAATAAAACACTTGTAAACAAACCGAGAAAGTTAACAATGCAATATTGAATCTGAGAAAAACGCGAAATCAAATTTGAAATTTATGAGTGAAATGTTTCAAACGTAGCCGAAAATAGTTTTATTATCTTTAGAACCCTATGTATGTGTGTGTTGTTGCTCTTGCTCGCATACTGAGGGCCGCTGTCTTGTCCCCAGGGCCACCACGACAAGGGCCACTACCACGACGACCACAAGGGCCACAAGGGCGCGCACGGCCACGAGAGTCACTCCGGACACGGCGAGGAGTACGGCAAGAAGGGAGGCAGCTCCGGAGGATCCCAGCACGGGTTCAGCAGCGGACACGGAGGCGGCGGGGGCGGCGGAGGCGGACACCATTAAACAGGCAGCAGCGCCGCATTATTATCCATTGTTCTTGTTGATTGTTACACACCATGTTAATTCGTTGATAAAAATATACCGCAAATAAAAAAATACATATCAAATTGTGTTTGATTTATTATGGTTTAAACTTCTTCCTGCAAACCTAAACAACTACGTTACACAATGCTTTGTGTGTTTGATCCTTCTAGTCATAGTCGTAGTAATATAACGAATAAGAAGCCTTGCACGGAAACAACATAGTAATCTCCAAATAAAAAATAACAATATAAATATTTTTTATAATTTACAAGAAATATACATGAACATTCTTTCGTGATAATCCGTTGAGAGCAATAGCTTTTCAAGGCAGTGAAGCTTCGAAAAGATTTAAATATTATTTGGTTGGGTATATGCGAGCTAGTTTTATTTTTATTTTTATTTCTGCTGTCTTCAATCGTAATGTAATCAACATAAAAAGATTTCTAAGATTAATACTGATGACTATAATTATGAAATTTTGAAAATCTTGAAAATATAGTTAGTAAAAGCTTAAATGTTCACGTTGTATAGCATTGAATAGTATTTTTAGAGACATGTTTTTTTAAATTTTATTTTGTTTTTGGTCGTATTTATTACTCATTTGTAATAATTACTATTCTATTTGAGAACTTTCTTTAATAAATGTCGTACACCACACAAATGTGTCCAATCCATACATCCCACTGTTTGATCTGAGAGCAACAGTGCACATACTATAATAAAGAGAACATAGTATGTAATTTGACTGTCGTTGAAAAGTCACTTCTCTCCCTGTGTCTGTGTACTCGTAAGCTTTTAATTAAACTAGTCAAATTTGTCTTGTACTCATACATTATTCTATTTCCGCCGTGTCAGGTCAAAAGGTCACTTCCGGGAAGGTTGGGAGAGCTGAGTTATAAAATTACAATGATGACCCTAACTTAAATCACGTTTCGTAAGAATATTTTCATTCAGAAAGTTATTTCGTCATGATTATATAACACGCTCATACTGTCGGTGTTTTTAATTGGTACACTTGGAGGCTGATGCCCTCCATTTTATGAGCATCGACGTTTTGTTACAATTATTACAGATATTTGATAAAGCATCAATAATTATGTTTCTTTCAACTATTAGGTTATAGTTAATGTTGACCACGTTCCGGGAGGAGCAATAACTGTTGATCCACCACACGTCTGGATGTGTTTTTACTCACTGCTTTGTTGTTTTAACTCACTGCTATGTTGTTTTAACTCACTGCTATGTTGTTTTAACTCACTGCTATGTTGTTTTGTCTCACTGCTATGTTGTTTTAACTCACTGCTATATTGTTTTAACTCACTGCTATGTTGTTTCAACGCTCGTCTCCAACGTTGCTCAAAGTGGAGTTTTAATGCTTACAAGAAACACTCGTGCGAATGTTATTAAGGTACTTGACATGTTTTATTACTCAGATATAACGAACATAAAATATAGTGTAATCTGAATTAAAAGACATACAAAACATATATGTGTTTTAGTTTCTTTGCGAACAAAACATTGGAAACTAGTTTAAAAACATTACAAGAAAGCAAATTATGTGAAATAGAACCACTGCTTTAAAGATATTCAACCGGCAAATGCAAATTTCCGAAGAGAACCATTTTGAGAACGTATCGCTCAAACCATTCTTTGACACATACAAAAACAATGCAAACTATGATTGTATATTTTTGTTTGTCTCCCAGAAAATGGCTGTAATACGCAAATCCAACAACAGTAAAACTAAAACAAATATAAGCAGCTGGATCTTATATAAGACATTGGTATATTTTTTGTCTGATGCTCCAATTAGTTCAATTACTATGATGTGTTTGATGAGTAGGTACAAAGGTATTTTAAAACACTTCATGTTTACTCAATTACGCCTTCTGCTCGTTTCGGATGCTCAAAACTAAGTACATTTCTCATTAGACATCTCACAGTACTCGTGACCACTACAAGGTAACTACCCCGAGCAGTGTTCCAAGCTTTGATGCTTGTGCTCTCTACTTGTAAACCACCGCCCCTCACATCTAGAGCTGGTTGTCTGTACAGGCGAGCATGAACACTACTGAGAGAGATGCACAGTTCATGGTGGAGTTAGCGTCGCACAGAATATCATTATACTGATTGAAGTAAGAATAATCATTATGTGCTAAGTAGATGAGACAACACTGAGCTAGTTATAATACTAGACTCCCATGCAAGCACGTACATCCACGTACAAGTGTCATAACTATCTTCCATCTTCCTTTCTTGCTAACTGTAATGAGGTGACATACAAAACAAATCATTAACAACTAACACATTTTTGTAGTTGCCAATTTTACAATTTACGGATTTTGTCAACTTTCGAAGTGGCTTCTTCTGGTTTTAAAACTTTGCATTTTTAGTCGCCACTTTTAAAATTCATATATCTCGACACCAGTAGTATTTTTATGTTTATATAATCTATGTAATATTATGTTAAACTCTTTATGCTGTGGCGCGTTTAAAAGATCTTGAAAGGGAATAAGAAGAAATTCATACCTTGACTAAATTTGTGTAGGTACTAATATATTGAAAACCAGTAGGCCTCAACCAGTTTGTATGGACCTTCGTAGGCTTTGTTATTGGTGGGTTATACCAACAACGTAATACCATTGTGGGATATCCCAATGTTGATATCTAATTAGCTGAAACGACTTAGAGCACATCGTTGCCTAGGGTAACATATGTAGTACGGCCTATTGGTCTTGGCTGCCACGAACCGCGCTTCATCTGAGTTCAGTCCTAGAGTGAGAGGGCAATAGACACTAGGGAAACAATAATACACTCTTTAAACGTAAAAATTATACAAATTTTCAATCCTAGAACATTGAGACAAACACTACAATAGATAACTTTTAAAACTTTCTTCTATTTTTTTATTATATTATTCATAAAATCCTTTCCGAAAAAGAGTATAATTTTAGTCAAAACAAAAATGAGTCAAATCCATTTAGATCTTTATTTCTCGCTTCTAATTCAGGTAGATGTTTATAGATAATTCCCCTTACTTCCACAATAGCTTCCTGACAGATAACATTAACACAGTTCATTGTGTGTGTCTGTGGTTACAGTATACAGTATTCCCCGCCATCGCTCTGCTCGCTGTATGTATTGACTTCCTATAATCAACCTCTACTAACATAAAACAACATACACAGCATTTATATCCGGGACCTGAGACCAAAACCCTAACTGAAACTTTTATCTACATTTGACGTCATGTTATATATAACCAGAACTAAAACCAATATTCCATCTCGGAAGTACAAAACACTGCACAGAACGAATACCAGTAAAAGTTCCCAAACCACAATAGGCGAGTGAACTTCAATGTACATCCGGTCCTCTGTACTTTCTCGTGGACACCTGTGGAAATGTCATCAAACTCACCAACCAACACTTTCACCGTAATTCTTTGCATTTCGCGGTCGACTATACGTGCGAAATAAAATCACACAATTTTGATTGGGTTAAACAATATTGAAATGTTATAATAATTATGATTGAGGTTTGCTCCGACTTCGAATCAAATCCAGAAACCTCTATTGTAAGTTAGACGTGTAATTTATTGAGAGCCGTTGCGACCTGAGGTTTTAGGGCTATGTAATATTTAGCGAAGAGAGACGAGTGCTAGAATAACCATCTCCGCTGGGACCCGAACCCAGATCTTCTAAGTACATTTCCCTGACAGGTGGGTTACCTGAAAACCAACAAATCTCATGTAATATTTGTTAGTAGGAATGTCTGCTGTGCCCCTGTTCATTTAACTAACGCTGCGGCTGCCCCATGTTCTAGCGAAGAACATTGTTGTGGTTGTATCATGGGCCCAGCCGCTTCACTACAAGTCCTCCGACCCATGATGCACCGCACGACTTAGCCCGTGCACCGATAATGACCTCACAATCGCTATGGAATGTCTCGTCTACTCGGCGACAACTGTCAACTACGGCAACCAACCACAGCGTAATGATCGCGCACACGTGGTTACCCCCAACCTCCCTGCTGATAAAACCAAACCACAGTACAATGTTCCCCGTCTCCTACTTCACCTAAATCCCCTTTCAAGCAGCCTTCCACTCTTCAATTCTTGATCCTATTTACATTAGCAAGGGTTGTAAATATTGTTTTGCTGTAGTTTTGATTGTTTTAACTGCGTAGTTATATGCCTTTTGCTTGGTTTGGTTTGTATCAGGATGGAAAAGGTAATATGATCTATTAATTGAAATAAAATAAATACAATTGAGGGCTATACTAACATCCTTGGACGATTCTTCAGAAAAATCATATTACCAAAGTGGGGAAAATTAGTTAAAGCCAGTGTGTAGGCTACCCTTTAACAGGGACTGTTAGACATGATAAATGTAAATAATGCCAAACATAATACGGTGTCTATAGAATTATTTCATTATACTATAACAAAAAATGTTGGCATAGCTTATAGTCGATGAGGAGTTAGCTTGAATAATGGGGTGGTTTTATAGAACTGAGGTGGGAAATGTGTTAAGATGCCGGCAGACAAGCAAACTTTCCACATAATTGAATTATAACTATATTAATTAGAAACTGTCTAACAAAAGGATCACTGAACAGACGAACAAAAAATATAAAAAGTATGTAAGAGAAATTTGTAAAACGTGCATTATGCAATTAATTAACTTGTAGTAACGAGTTACAAAACTTGGTGGTAAAAAGAGTGACTTAATCTCGAGATGAAACGGTCGAATTGAGGTTTCACGCTCGTCGGGGCGTGCCTGAGTTGACCCCGTTGCACTGTCATAGCCGATATCGCAGGCGTCACGCCTACCATTGGTAGAAGATTCTAAAGGGGAAAGTCTTGGGATGGTACCGACTACTGAATTGAAACAAAACTGTAACAAGCTCGTTATCTCCCTCGTTATCTTGTCTCAATACTCAATCTTCATTTTAATGATACATAATATGAATGATTTTAATGTTTCGTACATCGACTGATGTATTGATTAATGAACATTTAGTCTATTGATCAATATACAAAAACCACCATTATAACAATTAATATTTATGTTGTGATACGCTATGTTAAGCCAAATGCCATCCTTCCTCTGGTTTCTACGTCCAGACGTCCAGATCAATTCTTATCCCCGGCAATGCTCAGTTTCAATGAGATTCCCTTGAGTATAATATGTCTTATAGAGGTAATGAGTTCTAACTAATCATTCGGACAATCCTTCCCAGTGTTCTACGTAATAAAATATTCCTTGGTAACATGAAACGGATCATTATATTCAATAGCAGGTGTTCTACAATGAAAGTACAATGACTACTCTAAGGCCGGTAGGGCATGATACAGACTGAATGCGGTGGTCCACCAATCACACGGGATATAATCTCAAGTAACCCCCTCCTATGGTGACGTAACGCTATGTCGCGTGCATCAGTGATAACACTGCAACCGCTAATTAGTTGCCGAAGCTAATGTGGAAAAAATAATCGCTCGGTGTTTGAAAACGTAGAATTAACAAAAACACGTTGCCTTACAATGAAAACAATCAATATCTAAAAAACACAAACTGTTACACTAATGTGGGTCAAAGTTTTTCTAGTGGTTACGCATGATGGCTGCTCCGAGTCACTAAACTCTTGCATTGAGCTCACCAGTCTGCGCTGCAGTGGGCGTGTCTATTGCAGTGGGCGGGTTTATTGGCAATCTGAAGAAAATTTCATTTTTACGTGTTTTAGAAAATATAATTTACAATGATCAGTGTATTGCGCTTTATGTCGGATTGACCAATAATTGTAGGTTGTTCAGGCCAGAGTGTAGTAATAGGGACTGATACACTGGGTAGAACCGTTGTTCCAGACACCGCTATAGAATATTGGCGATATTGTTTTTGTTTTATGTGGATGATCAACGCTATGAGTGCACTTTAAAGTACAAGCCCACTTAGATATAGTGGTGCGACGTAACGCTATTATGAAGATAATGGGCACACATTGAAATTAAACTTTTAAAGACGTTATAGATCTTTCACAACGTTTGAAAAAGTTAAGTAGTCTATGTGCTTGTGTTTGTTTATGTGTGCCGGAAAATGATAGTTATCCGACTGAAACATATCCAGTAAACCATCTGCATGAGAATAAAACTCGCAAAATTTCAATATACTGTTTCTAAAGGATCTATTTGTTGGAAATGGATGTCTTCTTTTTTATATCCATACTATGTAAATACGTTAATTTTGTTATTTTGTTGCGAAGTTACAATAGTTATTATAAAATACTACATGTCGTCATCTTCATAATTATTAATTCAGGGAATATGCCACTCAAAAATATAGTTTCTACTGTGTGCAACTCTTAGCCATTAAAGCAATTTCCGTTTGAACTAAATACACAGTCTATAAACTAGTGATGTTTTTATTGTACGTGCATGCAAACAGCTCATGAACCAAGTTAGCCCCCTCGTTCTCAAGTATTCTCGTTTGTCTACATAATGTAGTGAGTAGCAACATGGTCATGCTCCTACCGCAACCGAGTCACAACTAAATAAAGTTCTTGAGTTTAGATCTCTTATATTTGGAAGGGGTACGCAGTCATAGTGGAAATACGTCGTCATGTTTATTCTCCTACCAGCGCGTGACTCTTAACCCTCCCTCTATCCCCCCCCTCCTTCACCAACCCGTCTCTGTCTAATTTCGTTCTATTTACTTTTCAAATAATAATTGCCGAATGTAAGACGTTAACGGGGAAGGGTATTCTCATTACTAAAACCCTGCAAACTAACATCTTTGCAATATCTTGAGAACACTCCCCCACAATATTGAAAAGAGGCTAATAACCAACATTTATAGTTTCGTAAGAACTAAGTACAGGATTAAACAAGTTTTAGATATTTTAACCATTACGATAGTTATTTTGGAGATAATGAAAGAATTAGCAATTATTTTTTTTCTAAAATGACAACCATAATGTTTGCTATGTATGAAATACTGTTAATCCAGTTTTACCACTTTAATATTTGTTGCGTTCCTGAGACTTATTACTAATATTTTGATTTTGTCAGGTTTTAATAGTTGAGAATCGTCTTTCCCTTCACGCCCAAATATCAACACCCCCCTAATTTTAGAACAATTCAAATGATCTTTCCAACATATTTTGATATCGTACCATTTAAACCCAAATAAAACGCTAATGAACTGTAGCGCATCGATACAGCCTTGCAGAGCAATTAAAACAAACTTATATTTGCATTCGTTGTCAATTTGTTCGTTTAATTATCTAAGCAAGTCATGCATGTAAACATGTACAAAGCAACATTTATGTTCAAGTTTGTATTGCATGTGATGTGAGTCGTCATCAAAACATCTAGACCCTCCCCCCCCCCTCACCGCACAGATAGCAGCAGATGGACCTAATCGAAGACAATAAAAGGGCTCTGCTACCACCGTCCTCCGATACCCTAACATGAAGAATACGATTTCAGATTAAATTTAAAATATACCGAACCAAAACCTCTCTTATACTTGTACACAACATGCCAAATCCCCTCTATGGAAACCGTGCAGCTAAAATTGTGTATTTTCTACCAACACTCGTAAATTAATGCATTTTGCAATGTTGGAGATGTCAGATATAATTGCTGCCAACATCGGATTGCTTCGTATAAAATGCGATCTCGTTTTAATGGCCAAAAGAACACCGCATGTCACATACACCATAAATGTTAATCATAATTTAAATTATTGAGGTTAACACAGATACAAGTATAATATGGTTTTAACACTGCTTGGCATTGCAAAAAATTATGAAATCTGTATAACCATGCAGTTATGTATTTTAATGGACTTCACGAATAATGTTGGGTATTATTATTAATAATAATAATAACAACTGAACACTATTCCGTGTGGTTGAATACAGACATGAGTTTTTAACAGTTATTATCGAATTGCTATTAAACTACCTTTACACAATTTTGTTGTTTAGTGCGCAATTGTGAAATCGATAAACTAAGCACCCGTGTGTGTGGACACATGACAAAATAACTTTCTGGAGTGTGTATTCTGATTTATTTTATGTATTCATATCTGCATGTCGTCTCGATAAACATAATATAACATGAAATATAATATGACAAAAAAAATCAAGTAATAAAATATGAAATACATATTGAGATGTTGGTGGCAGTTACAGGACTGGTATTCTTGCATTATTAATACGATTGTAAGTATTTATTTGTATATGTTCTTATTATTGTTGTAGTAATTGTAACTATTAAAATGTGTACTAAGCTGGTTTAGATTTTTTACTAATCATTGTTACGTGAACTAAAGCTGAAAGACAATCAATTAACGATGGCAAGTGAGCATATCTGCCAATCATTGCGCTTAAACACCGATTTAGTTAGCTAAGCGGGTGACAACGGGTGAGGCAAATAGTGAAAGCTTCATCGCTTTTTCCCAATACTGTTTAGAAACGAATCAACATGCTACACTTGGTCGGTCATATAAACATAAAATGTTCAATCGCCCGACAAAAAAACGTCGCCAGCGATAGTTGAGATGAAAACTTCTCACCGTGGTGTTGAGAAAAAGCTCTCGAATATAAATAGTCTGGCATGGAGAGGTAAAGTATCATTCACTTGAAGCAAGTCCTCTAGAGATGGTGGGACGCAGATTACCGTTGTTGTTGTTTGGGGCGCTGTGCCTGATTCAGGCACTCAGTTTGGCAAGGGAAATAAGACGCAGGTACGTCAAAGCGTCAACACAAATATTAACAATAACAAATTATCATTATCAATTATCAATTATTACCTATTGAACTACCCCTAAAACAGAGAAGATTAAATATTTTACTATTACATGAAAATATGTTTTTTCGGGTTGATTGTCACTAGAGACATTTTAAATTTTACCCCAAAATACACTTATGTTGATTTGATTTGTTCAATTTCTTATTAAACCAAACATTTGGTATTTGTTAATTAATTAGAACAATATAATTTTGACTGAACTTTAGATTTATTAATATGACCAAGTTTAAACCTTTTAACAACGGGCAATTTATTGCAACTATTTTACCCAGAGCTTACTTTGAACATCTATATATATATATTACATTTGTAAAACCAGATATTATGTTATTTGAACATCTTTGACTAACATTAACATAACAACAAAGATTTTAGAAAGACTTTTATAGAAATGTCAAGGACTAAACAGGAAAACGATGTCCATTAGTGATACCTTTAATTGATATAATTATAATGTAGTCAAGTTTTAACAAGAGTATTTATAACTATTATGGATATCATATATCGTGGACTGTGAGTGTGAGTGGTGTGAGTAAATGAATGCAATGTTTCAGAGATGTGTTCGGCTACGGGGTGACGGATCTGGAGGCCGTGGGGTCAGATCTGGAGGCGGCAGCGTCGGGTCATGGTCACAGCTACAAGAAGGGGGGCGGCAAGAAGCATCACTCAGACCACCACTCAAGCCACGGGTCCAAGGGAGACAAGGGATACAAGGGCCACCACGGCCACGAGAAGGGGGCCAAGGGCAGCCATGACAAGGTAAGGCCACAGCTACAAGAAGGGGGGCGGCAAGAAGCATCACTCAGACCACCACTCTAGCCACGGGTCCAAGGGAGACAAGGGATACAAGGGCCACCACGGCCACGAGAAGGGGGCCAAGGGCAGCCATGACAAGGTAAGGCCACAGCTACAAGAAGGGGGGCGGCAAGAAGCATCACTCAGACCACCACTCTAGCCACGGGTCCAAGGGAGACAAGGGATACAAGGGCCACCACGGCCACGAGAAGGGGGCCAAGGGCAGCCATGACAAGGTAAGGCCACAGCTACAAGAAGGGGGGCGGCAAGAAGCATCACTCAGACCACCACTCTAGCCACGGGTCCAAGGGAGACAAGGGATACAAGGGCCACCACGGCCACGAGAAGGGGGCCAAGGGCAGCCATGACAAGGTAAGGCCACAGCTACAAGAAGGGGGGCGGCAAGAAGCATCACTCAGACCACCACTCTAGCCACGGGTCCAAGGGAGACAAGGGATACAAGGGCCACCACGGCCACGAGAAGGGGGCCAAGGGCAGCCATGACAAGGTAAGGCCACAGCTACAAGAAGGGGGGCGGCAAGAAGCATCACTCAGACCACCACTCTAGCCACGGGTCCAAGGGAGACAAGGGATACAAGGGCCACCACGGCCACGAGAAGGGGGCCAAGGGCAGCCATGACAAGGTAAGGCCACAGCTACAAGAAGGGGGGCGGCAAGAAGCATCACTCAGACCACCACTCTAGCCACGGGTCCAAGGGAGACAAGGGATACAAGGGCCACCACGGCCACGAGAAGGGGGCCAAGGGCAGCCATGACAAGGTAAGGCCACAGCTACAAGAAGGGGGGCGGCAAGAAGCATCACTCAGACCACCACTCTAGCCACGGGTCCAAGGGAGACAAGGGATACAAGGGCCACCACGGCCACGAGAAGGGGGCCAAGGGCAGCCATGACAAGGTAAGGCCACAGCTACAAGAAGGGGGGCGGCAAGAAGCATCACTCAGACCACCACTCTAGCCACGGGTCCAAGGGAGACAAGGGATACAAGGGCCACCACGGCCACGAGAAGGGGGCCAAGGGCAGCCATGACAAGGTAAGGCCATAGCTACAAGAAGGGGGGCGGCAAGAAGCATCACTCAGACCACCACTCTAGCCACGGGTCCAAGGGAGACAAGGGATACAAGGGCCACCACGGCCACGAGAAGGGGGCCAAGGGCAGCCATGACAAGGTAAGGTCACAGCTACAAGAAGGGGGGCGGCAAGAAGCATCACTCAGACCACCACTCAAGTCACGGGTCCAAGGGAGATAAGGGGTACAAGGGCCACCACGGCCACGAGAAGGGGGCCAAGGGCAGCCATGACAAGGTAAGGCCACAGCTACAAGAAGGGGGGCGGCAAGAAGCATCACTCAGACCACCACTCTAGTCACGGGTCCAAGGGAGACAAGGGATACAAGGGCCACCACGGCCACGAGAAGGGGGCCAAGGGCAGCCATGACAAGGTAAGGCCATCGCATAACTACCACAGCTAATAGGCGGCAAGGTCGTGGCACTATAGACACAATCACCAGCTAAGGGTTTACCTGAGATTATAGCTCAAATGACTAAAAGGAAAAAGTAAGGGTGAGTAGGATGGGGTTACTTATGCCAAGTCTAAGGTCATACATGACTCATGACGTGGTTATGACCCAAAGGATCATATGAACAAGATAAGGATATCCAGGGGTTACGTAAATTAAGGGCTAAGGAATGTGATGTAATAGTTGTAAGGACTACAATGAGAAACTAAATGACTTAATTCATTCAAGATCAGCAATGAACCAGTCGTGTAAAGATAAACGAAATAACATGTTCAATTACTGGTACTTGTAGATTATCTTACCCACAGAAGCAATATGTTTAGTATATGCCTTATTTGCCTAAGCGGGATGTAGACGCCATAGGCCGTTTGAACATAAAAGTGCGGAAAGCAGAAAATTGAAAATTTCGAACTAAATTGAAATATGATTCCTTATTATGTATACTAAATTATGTAACTGAAGTTTTAAGGTGAAGATCTATCGATTCATATTGGAAACTCATGCACATTCCTAACTCAGCGAAACACTAATCTGAAGTAGAGCGCTATTCCCATTATGTTCTGTTCATTCTTTATGATTACGAACTTTAAGCACGCTTTGCTCGTACAATAGACGATATTGATTTTGTTTAAGATTTTCAAGTAATAAGTTTCACATAGTGCTGGGGATGGGGGGAAGGGGGGGGGGGAGAGGGGGGGGAGGGTGTCGACAGATATTTCTACGTTTTGCTTTAGCCGAAAAGATATTGGAGATCTGAATTATGGAGAGTACATGTTGCCGTTATTTTCGGCTGTTACAAATTCTCTTACGAATTACGTTTGAACCGAAAGATAAGTGAATCGTTATTATAGAATGGCTGAGTATTTATTATAGCCAAGATTCTATATTAAGCAGTTAAGCTCAAAAATTAAATCTTGTTTATAAATAATAATATAGTTTAAATTGCATTTTTTTGTTATGGTACTTCCTCGTAAGAATACTTATTTGCAAACTCTGTGGTCTGATTTCCACTTGTATGACTGTTAAAAACGACTATCAAATCAATGTAGGGATTTAGTTTGAAGCACTAAGTTCACAGATCAAGCATTTATCATTGGGATATCTGAGTTGTTGTATTGTACAATGTACACACGTGAGAAATCTTTCGTACGTTTTAAATCAACCAACTGTACCTCGTTTGACATCAGAACATTTCTGCGTTCCCAGTGCCAAACGTCTAAACGCCCACGCCATATTACATCTTACATACGGGCTTGGGTCAAACCTTACTTAATTGCATTGTAAGACTCGAGTCGTAGAATCAAGCTCTGCCTATCGTTAGCTACGGCTCAGACGTGATCTTCGTACATCCAACCTTGTGACGTCAGTACACATCTAATCAAGGAATAAGCCGCAAGGAAATTACCTGCTAAGACTTCTCAGAAGCCTATGTAGATTGGTAATGCGCTTCCCCCCCCCCCCCCCCCATCATCCTTGTCTCCCGACGAGAAATCAGCTGCAAACTCTTAATGGTCCATTAGTATGGCAGAGTGAACAGAATTTAGTCAAATAAACTCATTGCATTCTCATACTTCACAATCTCCTTATACTCAATTCATTGAGCAAAACACTGCTCAGTCTCATGAATATTAAAAAGAATGGTTCGAGCTCAACATTTCTACCCTTCATCAAACGTAAATCTATAAGACCTACGGTCACTAATACTTATCTGTCCGCATTTAAAAAACATCGTTATTTTCTTTGGAACGAGTTTGATTCTTATTAGTCATTAATTTTAATTAGTTACGCATCTCCGAGCGAAGGAGACGGCCTCAAAGGGTGTGTTTGTATGTTGGTCACCTGAGACCGCATCTCTCAGCCTCACCCCCCGTGTTATTCCTGCAGGAGGGCCACAGTGGCCACTACAGTGAGGGCGGCGGCAAGAAGGGAGGCCACCACGACGAGGGAGGATACTACGGAGAGCATCACAAGGGAGAGAAGGGACAGAAGGGAAGCAAGTACGGCGAGAAGGGATCCTACAACAAGGGACACAGCACCAAGGGAGCGCACTCAGTACACAAGCTAGACGAATACAAGAAGAACAATGAGTTCTACGACGAGCATCACTCTGGCGGTGAACACGGGAAGCACGGAGGTCAGTATCGCGTTGTGACGTCATGCAGGGCTAGCTCATAGTGAGCCACCTACAGTGACTAGGGAGCGTAACACATGGAAAACTTTGCAATCAAAGACCACTGGTATAAAGCTATATTATATCGTTCTTAGATTTTAGATTGTCGCAATGGTTTTTACCACGAGGCACTTTTTTAAATATTCACTCATTACAACTTAGATCCATACCTAAAGCATAAACAATACTATTGTAATTGTATACTACTTAATTTAAAAATCATAGTTTGTTTTAGGAAATTTAGTTTAAAGATTATTTGATGTAAAACGGCATTTATCTTGAACTTATTTCCTCAATAACACTCAAGATGAATACAGTAATGGTAGTTGGAATGGTTTACAATGATTGTCTACATACATATACTGTAATGGTACCGAGTAGTCTTATTTGTCAACAAAATTCGTTGTTGTGGGCTAAAGATTCAAACTACACATTAAACTAATCACTGACATTAATGATTATCTCCCTAAAATTTATTTGGACCAAAGTTTGTAACAACTGAGTACACAATGCATAGCAAATAGTTCACCATGGTTTGAACTCACGATATCTCACTACGAGCTAAGGTAGCTCATATTAACTCCCCCCCTTGTTCCTCAGGCTACAGCAGCGCCCACGGCCACAAGAAGGGAGGCCACGAGAAGGGAGGCCACCACAAGGGAGGCCACCATAAGAGCGACTACGGCAAGAAGGGAAGCCACGATAAGGGACACTACTTCGACGAGCATAAGGGACACAAGGGAGGCGGGGGACACGACTCTAAGTACGGACACCACGAGGAGCACGGCAAGAAGGGAGGAAGCGACGGACACAAGGTGAGTGACGTCATCGCACTACCACATGACATGATTTCCATTGATATTCTTACTTTGTTAGTGCAAAGTAAACGCCAAGCTTATTAAAACAAAATCCCATTAACATACGCAATTAAAAGTGAGTAGGCTAACTATGCCATGGTAATGTAATGTGTGTTTATCATGTATGATAACTGAAAGTAGGGAGGATGTGTAGCGAGTGATTAAATAGCTTTATTCACTTAAAATCGATAGCTCTGGACGTTGGAGCAAAGTTTGCATGTGCGAAGATACCGATCAAGTAAACAAACATCCAGTCATTCGAGTTGGATCAAAGAATTCACTTTGTTTCAATTTGTTTCCATAAAGTAGCCTACAATTATAAATTCATCATTTTAGATTTGACTACAATATCACCTCCATTGCACAGCGACTGCATCCAGGGACAACAGGTCCCATAAACAATGATCCTGTCTCATGTTTGAAGCTATCATTAATAATACTTGTCCCAGTCTGTTAAACAAGTTATTGAGGCTTGTCATTCTAACCCTTTACTTGCTAACGACATAGGAGTGGTATTCACTCATGGATACTCCAACACTAAGCAATCTCATTATCTGCACCATTGAAGATATTTTAACAATAAAACAACAAACAATTGAGAGCTAAACTCCTCTTCATAATAGTTTATTTTCTCGCTACCAGAATGCATTGCGCGGCCACCTATACTATGACATCGTGTAACATGTGTTGTCTCTCCTCAGAAATGGAGCCACAGCAGCGGTGGAGGCGGCGGTGGCGGCGGTGGACACCACGGCTAAACCAATCACGTCACACACGGCTCAAGGACTATCCTCGATCCTGCAGGACCACAACTGGCCGTATCTCGTGACGTCATTATGCTGGATACGGTTAAATAGTTACAATTGATTCACAAGTTACAGAATACCCCGAGTAAATGACAAAAAGAGACATTAACTTGAACTAACGGTAAATGCCCCTATCCTAAATTCAATAGACGGTTTTATTTTGTAAACATGTTTTATTAGAAACCAACAAGAATGTGAAATTTAAAGAAATTCGTTAAAAATAACAATCTTAAGTTTTAACATTAAACATGAGCATGCACTCAAATAACAATCTAGGCACTTTTATGAGTTATACTCTAATATAAAAAAAACACGTTCCAAATAGCATATTCACAAACTTTAACGTTTTGCAAATTAGTTCTTACTATTGAGTTCATACAGTATCTGGCCTTACTAGTGTCAAGATTGCCTATAACCGTTCTGAGTCTGTAGACAATGCAGGGATAGTCCTCATCCACAGGAAATATATAACAACCAGCGCTTTTTCTACGTCCTGACTTCTGACACTGTACATATGTTTCTTACTGTCACAAGTTATCCTCTTTACGAGACTTTATACACTGATAAATAAAGGTTACAAGAGTCAAGAACCTCACTAAAAACAATACCCATAGGTTGTCTGATAAGTTATGAGTCATATTGTAGTTATCGTTGCTAGCCGGTCAAATTGTTTGTTGTTTTTTGCCGATTAACAATACTCGTTCCTTCAAAGTCAATATTTATTTGTTATACTACAGTGTACTTTATTGCAATTTTACTAGCACAGTAAAATTATGTATTGATTGGTGTTGTTGTTTTAACCTTTTACGTTGTTACCCTGTTGAATACATTTCTGTTGAAGTTTATCAATAAACATTTTATCAATTATAACTATGTTTACCATTGATTAAAAAAAACTATACCTATCCTTGAGTAAGTCACACAGTTTCAAAACACAAACCTTATTGTTAGCTCATAGCTGATTGGTAAGCTATGAGAAAACCACACTCTGAGAAAACACTAAGCAAATGGTTGAGGGACAGAGGGAGAAAAGATAATAGGATTATGTTGATGTTACATGCTCAACTACATGTGCACTATGCTACGCTCCCCCCCCCCACACAAATAGTGTAACATGAAAACATTAGAGAGTAGTTGGTTTTATATTTGTGAAGATAAAAGAAAACAAGAAGTATGACATACAAGGATTCTGGTTAGGACATATATCGAAGAACTTCAAGGTTAATGTGTGAGCTTACACCGAAAACAAGTAATAACAATTATAATTAGTAAATTAAAATGGCAAACATGATTTATATCCACATAAAAGTTTGAATGGAATCCATTATTGCACTCTTAAATTGCATCTTTCATAACTACTTTATTTTTCCGAGGGATAATCTGTAAAATGAAGATACTAAAACTTCAGCGACCGACTCGACCTTTTATACTAAACAGTCAATGCTCCACACGTATAGTGAAATACTTATTTAAAAACCCAATACAAAAACGACATAACTATAGTTCAATAAATACCAGACTCGCAGCAAAAGCACCACTGAGACGTTTACAATAGTTTGACTTTATCGGCAATCATAGCTTCATATTAGATTTACACAAAAACCAATTTTTATAAATTAGGTCTAACAAGGGAAAGTCGATTGCCACGTGTTCCTGTAGTTTATTGAAAATGTCTCTTTTTTTAAAAATAATAATGCAAAACAATTCAGGTCCTTCATATTTCTGTTCACTTTCTTTACCCGGAAGTGGTTGCACTTTCTGTCGGTTGGAAGTACCAAATGTCGTCACGTGTGAGCGCCACTAGACCTACTGCAGGAAACAAAAGCGCATCACGGATATCGGTGTCCAGTCGGTAACCAGATAGAAGTAGTCGACCATAAAACTACGAGAAAGTAAACATTTCCGCAAACGGAAAAGAAAGATACCACAAAGAAAGTGAAAACAATAAAATAATATCCAGCCATGAGTCTTCCGTATTGATTAGCTGATCAGGATAGCAGGAGCGGGTGGTAATTTTAATATAATGTCCAACATCGTTTTGAGCGCGGGAAAAATAATGCCAATTTGTAGCATTGAAATACCCAACATAAAACATATAAAACGATAGAATCAAGCATCCCCCCGGAACCCCCCCCCCCTGCGGAACTTTGAAGATCTATATATTGATGAAAGTGTTGTACGGTTAGTTGTATAAGATTGAAACATCCCTCGAGGTAACCGTTACTTTAACGAGAGATTTAAAACCACCCATTAGTGAAAGTTACCTTCGCTGATCTCTCAAACCCATTGTTTCATCCCTCAAAACAATGTAATTGTTTACCATTGTTTTCTGTTCAAACTGTAGCACGCTTACAGCGTTATAAATATAACACAATACACCCTTCAAATAATTACATTAATTAAACACCAAAACCCGGCTTAGTTTTCATGAAAAGAGCTTTAATAGAAAGGGGGGGCATTCATCAAACAACGCAATTAATCTCCCACACAATAGGCTAATTACGGGCACAAAGCAGTGCAGCGCGCATTGCACATGTTCGATCGTAAGCCGCTCTATATACCGGGACATACCGGGACATACCGGGACATAAGGTGATTGCTGACTTGAACAGAGCCATATCAACACACTTTCCTCAACACACAGCACACCACACCATATTCAGACAACCAACAACAATGATTTATCTGTCGACCACATCATACTTACGCTAGCAATAAGATCTCGCTGGTTTACTTATAAGTTAGTATCATGATATATTGTGTTTAGGTCATAAGTTGGTTTGTGTAGAGGCTTTACAAAAGAGTTGACAACTATTATCCCTTTTATTGTAAAAATATATATCCCCGTAAGCGGTTCCACATTGTAACGTCCACATAATGCGTGTTCCTCTAGTAAATAGCATTTTGACTATTTCTGCTTCAATATGGATAACTTTGAAGCCTACGTACATTTAACTTAAATTATAAAATATGGGGAATTAAATGGTTAATATTGTTTTCTATTGTTTGTATTTAACCTTAAGTCATCTCTTATATTTATTGTTGCATTATTTATGACTATTAACATTGGATAACTTAGTTCAAAGGCAATATTTGACCAAGAGCCAGAATGTTCAGTATTCCTTTGATTATTCTATTTGAGGTAAACCCATAGACGGTGATAAAACAAATATAGTTACTATATCATTCCATTTTAGTTGAATATCACTTGTTTTGGAGATACACTACACGCATTCACATTGTGAAGGTGTTTAATTGCTAGGGGTTACGCAGTTATTTGGATTGTAATTATGCGGTGTACGTAGTTTAGTGGCATGTGCTGCAGGGTGTTTCATATCAACTTTTACACTTGAAACTTCAACAGATTTGTTGAAATTCGATACTCGTCCAATAGAGAGAGTGAATTGTATGATTTAGGCCCTATATAGACCTACACATACAACGATGGATGATGGACAGATAAATGTATTTATTGATGTGGGATTAAAGCCAGTTGACAATGGCATATTAACTGTAGGTTAATATGACTACATTGGATACTGAGTTGTTTTAGTTCGATACATTGAAAGTTAAAATAAATTAATTTTTCACTTGTATTAACGAACATTGTATTACATCTCGAAAAGCCATCAGAGTCAACCTTCTTAGTTTTGATTCGTCTCTCTTTAGTGAAGTATTTTAAAATATACTAATTTTATTGCCAATCATGAAGAACTGATACAATTGAAAGATCGTTTTCGTTTTTGTATCATATTTTGTTAGAGGATGTATAGGTATGTGTTCACGTTAGATGAAATTGTGAAGGTTGTTTAAAAAAACATATTTATAGAGTCTACCCACTCAGTAACAAGACTGATTTACAGTGGGGGACTTTAATTTAAAGCGACTAAACCAATCCTGTT
Source organism: Isoperla grammatica (assembly GCA_945910005.1). Taxonomy (NCBI): domain Eukaryota; kingdom Metazoa; phylum Arthropoda; class Insecta; order Plecoptera; family Perlodidae; genus Isoperla; species Isoperla grammatica. The sequence continues at coordinate 3,318,062 of OX246739.1, read as the reverse complement.
GTCCCCGAAAACCATTTAAAAGTGAGCGATAACCAATCAAAGATATACTTTTAAATAATTCACATGTAAAGAAGAGTGTGATATGCTATAAGATTGCAACCCACCCTTCATGTTCTCCCATGCAGCATATCATCAAACTGAGTGAATGTGATCAAATCAAACGAGCACACTCCTTTCCCTTTCTATTCCCGTCCCGCGTTGCTGCGTACAAGTCATCGCTCGTCTGGTTCTTCATTACTTCGCCCTGAGTAAACCAACCGTCTCAATGCGTATTTGAAACCGCTCGCGTCCTGTTTACCCGACACTTCACACACGTCCGTTGGAGGCTGATGTGCGCCGAGAGATTCAACACAGTTGGTTTAGCAGAAATAGAAACGCAATACCAACCCCGGCAATCGAATACAAACTTTTTAATTGGTTTTCCTTCAGAGACGTCAAAATGTGAAGTATTCTCGATCATTGCAGGCTGGATTAAAAAGGATTCATTTTCAGCTTTTTTCTGGAAAAGAAGGAGACAAGATACAGACTTGTGTTTGCTACTGTTGGTGGGTGCTTATCCACACAAGAAGATGTTTTTTTCTCACCAATCCATTATGACGTGTACTGACATATTAACAATTCAGATATTCTTTACATGCAACTTATGTTTCAAGTTGAAACATAAGTTGCATGTAAAGAATATCTGAATTTTCAACTTGATTATTGATTCAATTTAATGTACATCCTACTAAATCTGTTACTCCAACACTACGATACTCCACCCATTGTAAAATCAGATTGAATATTTATAAATATGTCTCACACGTGTATATAATATATATAGAGTAAATGTATGGCACGATTCTTATTGTACACCTTATCCAAACATGAGAAGGGGCTAACTGAATTTTAGTATTCATCTTACTTACTGTATTTGAAATTTAAATATCAACAACTAAACCCGATTCTAAAGCTGTGGTTCACAAACTCGTTATGAAAATGAAAAACAATGGATGCTCTTATTAACCTGACGTAATTGTAAAATTACACGTATTAGTTTTCAAAATATTAATTTGATTCTAAAATTTGAATAAGCGAAACATTTTGTTATCTTAAAACGACTTCAAGTTGTAAATACTACTTCATATTCCTTCTATTCCAACAATCTTCAACTTTGAATGATGTTTTTTCTTCAGTGCTGTGTGGAGCAGCCTGTGAGCACTAAGTACAGCATTGAAAGTACAAATATCCGTGATACATCAGTGTGACTTACAAATGGTAACACTGAGTAAACAAGATAAAAAGTTTTGGTAAATATCCTAGTTTGTACGTTACAGTTAATCTATTAACACGATGGCGAAAAAGTTTCCACAAAATGCCTATGTAACGTTTGGACAGTATGATAACTTATAAGGATTGCGTGATCATGTTTAAGAGCTAAGATGGTGCCAATTCGTCTGTTAAAAACAAACGCTAATGATAAAAAGTGAATAGCTCCAAGAAAGTTGGATAACTAGGGAGGTCGAGATAATGTTTTTACATTCAACGTAAAATTGCACATTACTCTCAAACCCATTCATACAGTAAAAATAAAACCAAAAACAACAAAATAAGCTTCCTTAAAGTGAACTTGATTTCTGAGTTCTGACTTTAATATTTCTGGCGATGAATTACTTTGATTATGATAACAAAAATAAAGAAAACAAGCAGAACTAATGAGTTAGTTGTAATTAAATAAGTCCGCATATCGGGGTTTCACACACCATAATTTTTATGATGCATCTAGTATTTATTTAAAATATTTATGAAAAGCTATTCTGACTGACATTTTTGTACTTACGGTGTTTTCAATTACGTACGTAGAGGGAAACGGAGCTTATTCTGGCATCACACAGGCACCCTCACAAGACTCCCATTCAACACTAGTGGCTGTCTTGGGATCCATTTATAATTGCATCTTATAGCTAAACCGTGCATCGTAGAAGGAAACGGGGCTTATTCTGGCATCACACAGACACCATCACTAGACTCCCATACAACACTAGTGGCTGCCTTGGGATCAATTTTTAATTGCATCTTACAGCTAAACCGTGCATCGTAGAGGGAAACAGGGCTTATTCTGGCATCACACAGACACCGTCACTTGACTCCCATACAACACTAGTAGCTGCCTTGGGATCAATTTTTAATTGCATCTTACAGCTAAACCGTGCATCGTAGAGGGAAACAGGGCTTATTCTGGCATCACACAGGCACCCTCACTAGACTCCCATACAACACTAGTGGCTGCCTTGGGATCAATTTTTAATTGCATCTTACAGCTAAACCGTGCATCGTAGAGGGAAACGGGGCTTATTCTGGCATCACACAGACACCCTCATTTGACTCCCATACAACACTAGTGGCTGCCTTGGGATCAATTTTTAATTGCATCTTACAGCTAAACCGTGCATCGTAGAGGGAAACGGGGCTTATTCTGGCATCACACAGACACCCTCACTAGACTCCCATACAACACTAGTGGCTGCCTTGGGATCAATTTTTAATTGCATCTTACAGCTAAACCGTGCATCGTAGAGGGAAACGGAGCTTATTCTGGCATCACACGGACACCCTCACTAGACTCCCATACAACACAACTGGCTGCCTTGGGATCAATTTTTAATTGCATCTTACAGCTAAACCGTGCATCGTAGAGGGAAACGGGGCTTATTCTGGCATCACACAGACACCCTCACTTGACTCCCATACAACACTAGTGGCTGCCTTGGGATCAATTTTTAATTGCATTTTACAGCTAAACCCTGCATCGTAGAGGGAAACGGGGCTTATTCTGGCATCACACAGACACCCTCACTAGACTCCCATACAACACTAGTAGCTTCCTTCGGATCCATTTTTAATTGCATTTTACAGCTAAACCGTGCATCGTAGAGGGAAACGGGGCTTATTCTGGCATCACACAGATACTCTCACTAGACTCCTATACAACAGTAGTGGCTGCCTTGGGATCAATTTATAATTGCATTTTACAGCTAAACGGTGCATCGTAGAGTGAAACGGGGCTTATTCTTGCATCACATAGGCACCCTCACTAGACTCCCATTCAACACTAGTGGCTGCCTTGGGATCAATTTTAAATTGCATCTTACAGCTAAACCGTGCATCGTAGAGTAAAACGGGGCTTATTCTAGCATTACACAGGTACCCTCACTAGACTCCCATACAACACTAGTAGCTGCTTTGGTATCCATTTTTAATTGCATTTTACAGCTAAACCATGCATCGTAGAGCGAAACGGGGCTTATTCTGGCATCACACAGGCACCCTCACTTGACTCCAATATAACACTAGTGGCTGCCTTGGGATCAATTTTTAATTGCATTTTACAGCTAAACCCTGCATCGTAGAGGGAAGCGGGGCTTATTCTGGCATCACACAGACACGCTCACTAGACTCCCATTCAACACTAGAAATTTCATTCGGATCCATTTTTAATTGCATTTTAGAGCTAAACCGTGCATCGTAGGCGTTCGCGGACTGGCTAAAGATGCCGGGATGCGATCAAATCCGGGCCCTTTGGCAGCCCGGGCCCCCGGGCTGCTACCAGAAAGTTCCTATGATGTGAATACTTCTCTGTATATTGCTTAAAAAAATCTTAACCCCACTCTATAAGTATTATTTTGAAATTATAATTGTTTTTATTGACATATTTATTGTAAATATTCAATGTAATTAATTTAATATAATGGAAATTATTTTGCTACTGGTAGGGTGGCCTGTGTTAATCGCGCCCTAAAATCGTATTTTAGGTCAATTAATTTAATGCAATTTTACGCCTTTGGCGTATTTGCTTGCGACGGCTGGGGCGTTGCCCCATACCCCAGCTGCGCCATGCTACCTCGTGCGGGGCCCCCCGAAACCGTGATCCCGGGCCTTTTGATCCCAGTCCGCCCCTGTACAAAGGAGACAATTCTGTTACATGGCGTAACATGTATGATGAAAACTAAGTAATTAGTCATTGAAATAAAACCAATCACTAACGTTGTGCAAACGAACGACAGTGGTTTCCGCAGAGACATTCAATGCCAAACTCCGATCCACTTCGTTGTTTCTAAACTTTCGTTAAGACGACCTTTCTGGAAGTTTGGATTTGTCAATCCAGCCATTTCCACTAGTCGAGAAAGTAGATCACTGTAGGTAATTCATTGCCAGCGCCGCCGCTGAGAGTTCGTTGACAACAGAACAGACGATTCGCTGCATTTTAAATGTGTTCTATAATTCATGGGAGTCCCAATGCAGCAATTTCCGCCGCAGCTGCTTAACCAAATCCACGTTCTTACGTATGTCTTCATTTTATTTGTATCAAAATATATTAGACACAATGCAATGACAATTCATGGGTTTTAACGACGATAAGCTTTATTTAGTCTACAATGTATTTCAGATACCCAACTGATTTACAAAGGAGGATAATAAATAAAAATAAATAAACAATAACGATACCAGGAAACCATAAAATATATATCAATGAATCACCCGTAGATCCTCAAAATTATAAAACAACTAACTGCTATACTTAACAATAAACATTTCGAAAATAATTTAAATAAATAAATAGTAACAAAAAATAATACATCATAATAAATTAGAAACATGGGAAATAATGAGGCTCAAAAAACATCTCTCCAGCTTTTCCAACTTTCATAAACAATAATCGCGATTGATTAAACTGTACGCCCATCTAGTCTATGATATTGGAAGCAAACACAGCATCGCATCACACTGATAAACTCACCCCCACCCCCATCCACCCCTCATGTTTGTTTAATACCCCCAACATTCAGCAGTTGCTATCACCAAACACACATGTGTGCTCAGTGTTGATATGTTGGTAATCAACAAGAACATTGTTCTGTGAATCTATGTAGAGCACAGACTGCCCCCCCCCCCCTCCAGCCATCTCAGCCTAGATCTGTACTAGTGTGTGCAATTACCGTGGCCATTGATCACGCTTTGATTGTGGTATTAAACTGTAGGTGTCCCATTCTGATTCCATTGCGGACCAAACCGACATAGCGCGGCGTTGGCTGCAAGGTATGCGAGCCAAACCCCCCTAATGTCTGTAGACGAATATCGTACACACTCACGACATTGATAAATCAAGGGTAGGAAAAATATCTTCTTTAACGAGTCACCGGAAATGGAGTCGTATGCAAAATTTAAAGAATATCGGTATGATAGAAATGGTTTAGAACTCGATTTGCAAAACTTGACGACAGAGGTCCAGAGTTGAATAAAATCATGTAATCATATAAAAAAAGAGGGCGTATAAAATAAGAAAAATATATGAGAATGTATGTATGTTATGATGAGTTTTAAAGCATGTTACTTTTTTAATAAAACCATGTCGTAAACATTAACGGGTATGGGTACCGAACATGCATCTTTGGGTATTTTTAAGCTCCGTGAATCAGCAATACCGAATTGATGGACTTGGTTGAGCGGGAACGGCCTAGTACGGATGCAATATCTACCCACAACGAAACTCACTGAGGGTCAAGTGACAGAATTACGCAATAGAGTTAACCAACTAACCACGCCTACCCTACAATCATTAAGAAATAAGCTATTAGTGCCACGTTTGACAATACCGTTGCCAATTAACAATTAAGTGTTCCATTATACGGACCCGAAACCCGCAATTTCGCTAAAACGTTTTTTCACTCAATTGTTTACCACTATCAAATTTATCCCACACCCACATTAATTATGATTGTTAAAATACCACAGTTGTTCAAAATGTACTTATTACAGAAATTGGTTGCCATTATTGAATTTACCATTTGACAAAAACTTTGAATGAAATTTCGTGGTGTGGAATAAGGTTAGCAATTCAAATACCTATTCAACAATTGGCATCACCGTAACATATTTCAGCTTACTGCCCTCAGAATGCAAACCGTCTCTTTTTATTCCCATATAATAAATTTCAAATTTGTTCAGGTGTTGTTGTGTTGCAGTTTAATTATCAGTGTTAAAAATCACGAAATCTATACAGGAATGCACGTTTTTGCAATCTCTCGTAACAATTTCTTTACTAGGAAGTAAAATCATTTGCTTGACATTCTCATATACTTGTGTCACCACACCTCTGATATCCGCATTTCAATTATAAGATTGTAGACATAACAAAACTATGTTTTTATCAGTTTAACTATAACTAACGTCATGACATAAGTAACACTATCTGTTACATCAGTCTGTAATATTTGTGAATGCATTTTCTAGATTGTTGGTTAGCAACCAGCAATGGTTTGTATCACCAATCATGTTCAAGACAAGCAGGCGATATAACAGCGTCACTAGTTGCGACGTTACAAGAGAGTATATATTATTATTATTATTATTACAACCACGTACGCTGGCGGTGTTCGTAAAACGTATTATTTTCGCGTAAACATTATAATTCAATTATATCTGAAACTAAGAAATGAGCAATCGCCAATTATTGAGATAAAGCAAAACCACTACTGTCCAATTATTAGCACGTGTGTAACATATATTGTATATAATATTTATTATATAAATAACATTGCAGAAACAGCAAATTAATTGTGTGATTTGGTAAGCTATCCATTTTCCTAAGTTTTATTGGGTTGGCATATTTCTTGCATAGCAATGTTGTAATCTTGTTTAGCAGATCGGGCTTTTCCAGTGGCTTTACACGATAAAAAGTGGACCAGTAAGCTCCACTTAGTGTAAATAAAATCATCTTTATGAGCCATCATCGTCTCGAATAGGATGATTACAATATAATAGAAGCGTAAAATAGCAACTGAAGTAACTGGCTACTTAAATACAGACATATTGATTTTAAAATTATGTAGGCCTATTATATCATGTGCTTTACTTGTGGTTCTCATAATAATAATTCAAAGAATTAATACAAACACAATTTTAAAATTAGACGTGGTATACAGATTAATTGTACGAATCAATAGAACATACGTGTTGAAAATAGTAAAACACAAATTAGCAAATATTGAATCGGTTCTACTGTGACACAAATTGTACATACAATACGTAACGTATACTCTTCTCGTCAGAAGCGACTGTGACGTGAACTAAACCAGCAGCCTCCCGTATCCTAGCCACTGTTACTGTAGGTGGTAATGCTGAGACCAGTGGCTGCTTGGAGAGTCTAACGCTGGAGTAGGACGGTGTCTTGGCGCTCTGACGCAACTACCCCTCACAACGGTGACGTCACAGCCGCAGGGGACGCGCGCGGAGACTCTGACGCTGGAGTAGGACGGGGTCTTGGCGCTCTGACGCAACTACCCCTCACAACGGTGACGTCACAGCCGCAGGGGACGCGCGCGGAGAGTCTGACGCTGGAGTAGGACGGGGTCTTGGCGCTCTGACGCAACTACCCCTCACAGCAGTGACGTCACAGCCGCAGGGGACGCGCGCGGAGACTCTGACGCTGGAGTAGGACGGGGTCTTGGCGCTCTGACGCAACTACCCCTCACAACGGTGACGTCACAGCCGCAGGGGACGCGCGCGGAGAGTCTGACGCTGGAGTAGGACGGGGTCTTGGCGCTCTGACGCAACTACCCCTCACAGCAGTGACGTCACAGCCGCGCGCCACTGCACACCAGATACACAAGTACAATCGTGTAATTAAAATACTTGACGCTTTCTTTCCGGTTCAAAAGTTTTCTAAGGTGTCAATAATTACGTTGCCATTCAGTTTTGTCTACTTGTTATGTGTTTAATCGTGCATTGTGTAAGTTCATTGGGAATTCGCAATGGTTTTGTTTCGGTGTTAATTGGCCTTGGGTTCAGGGTGACACGATACGAAATAGTTCAGAATGTGGTCATTTTACCATTGAAAAAAGTGGAAATTACCATGTTGTTGTATGCAACTGTGGTGTGCAACTACGACCGATATATAAAGTCACCAGTCTCCAAACATCATCAGTACCTCAACAACTCAGAAATCAGCAACATTGTTCTAAAAAGTGTTCCAGTATTTAAACAGTTCCTTTAAAATATCGTGGTGTTAGCAAACATGCTCGGGCTAAGGTGTCTGGCAGTTTTGTGCCTAGCGGCCGCGGCTTTGGCCAAAGAAGATCCGAGTTCTTTGACGGGTGAAGTTTCACCCGACCAGAAGATAAAGAATGACATCCACGGTAGGATGTTCATGAGAAGATTAGCGTCTTCGGACCTGGAGTCCTCGGCAACTGGATACATGTACAGCAGTGTGAACGGCGCTCCACCCACATACGTGAAGCTTGGCGACAACTCTGGGGACGCGACCAGCTACCACGGATACCAACAATACTCGGGCGGTCTAGGAGGACTTGGGTACCAGGGAGGCGACGGGGCGGTCTACGAGGGCGCGGGCGCGGGGGATGACTACGGCGCTGACTCCTACGAGGGTGGAGAATATCTAGGGAAATACGTTACCGGAGGAGAGGGAATAGGAGGCGACGAGGGGTACTACGACGGTGGAGATATTGGGGGTGGAGCTCAATCGGGCAAGTATGTCAGCGGGTTTGGGATCGGAGCCGGCATTGGAGGCGGCATCGGAGGTGGAAAATATAACAATGGAGCAGGAAGGGGGATCATCGCCGGTGCTGGCATTGGGGCTGGAATTGGCGGTGGTAGATTCAACGGTGGGGTTAGTATTGGAGGTGGGGTTGGTATTGGAGGAGGACTGGGAGGTGGACTAGGGGGTGGGCTAGGGGGTGGGCTAGGGGGTGGGCTAGGGGGTGGACTAGGAGGTGGGCTAGGGGGTGGGCTAGGGGGTGGACTAGGAGGGCCGCTTGGTGCCGGACGTTACGCCGGAGGGGGAGTTGGACTTGGTGCCGGTATTGGGGCAGGAGTCGGTGTCGGTAAGTTCAACGGAGGACTGGGCTACAGGGGGGGAGTGAACGGTCTGGGTCTCAACGGCGGCCTCGGAGGAGGTAAGTATTACGGCAACGGTGGCCTCTCAGGATTGGGCTACGGTGACGCGGGTTATGGGGGCGGAGCCAGCAGCTACAACACCGGCGGGCTTCGCACGGCCGTGGGTGAAAACTACGGGGGACAGAACTTCGTGAAGGGCGGCGGGGAGAACTTCAATGCCGGCCACCACAACGCTGAAGGTCAAAAGGGCGAGAAGGGCTACAAGACTCAGGAAGAGTTTGACAAGGGAGAGAAGGGGAACTTCGACAACGCGGCGGAGAAGGGACACTACAGCGTCAATGGCGGAGCGACTAAGGGACACAACAGCGAGGGGGGACAGTATGGGGAGTCACACCAAGCCAATCAGGGAGCGCAGGGTGGCAGCTTCGGGGAGAAGAGTGGACACAAGAAGGGACAGAAGACTACCGGCTTCCACAATGTCTACCACAAGGATGAGTTCAAGAAGGTAAGAACTAAAACACATTTAACTTAGTTTGTTTGAAAAAAAAGCATGTTTATACTTTTGCAGAATCTATTTTTAATAAAATGCTGGGTTATGGTTATGGACGTATAGAAACACTTGATTACATTTCAGCTACAATTAAGCAAACATCATCTTCGTTAGAGCCGAGAGCTGTTACCCCTAAAAGTCATAATATAGCACAAAGGCATATGGTGTAATTTAGGGGAGTGGTGAAATATCCCTCTCACCCCCCCCCCCCCCCCCCCCCCTGTTAACCCACGTCGCCTGTACCTCACAGGAACACACCTTCTACGATGACGCGCACAAGGAGGGCCACGAGAGCAAGTTCGGTGACGCGCAGGAGAGCCACGGGGCCACCAAGGGGGGCTACGTCCCTCTCAACCCCCCTGTTAACCCCCCCTGTTAACCCTTGTCGCCCGTACCTCACAGGAACACACCTTCTACGATGACGCCCACAAAGAGGGCCACGAGAGCAAGTTCGGTGACGCGCAGGAGAGCCACGGGGCCACCAAGGGGGGCTACGTGAAGGGGGGCCACAAGGACGCGGCCTTCCAGGAGAGTGAGGCCGGCAAGAAGGGAGAGTTCGACAAGGGCCGCCACCACGACGTGCAACAAGGGCACAAGGGCGCAGAGGGTCAAGACTCCTACTACGACAACAACGAGGTATGACGTCATTATCCTACTTCTCTTGCAACATTGATAAACAAAAAGAATATTCATATTTTACCGAAGTTGCCTGGTTTGTTTTGTAGCTTGTGTGTTCGCTTGATTGTGTAACTGTGATGTAGTTCGATAAACTTTCTTGTCAACTTGAGTCGAAAATGAACTGATTTGTTCTAAACCATTCGTTGTCTTGTGATAAATGTATGATAAGGTCCAGCAAATTAGAAAGGCAGGCAAATAATGGTAATGACGAGGACTAGGTGCATTTATGATGTGGTTAGGGTTGTAAGGACCTGACCATGGGCAATCGTAATATGTTTGAAGTGAAAATACTTCATTTTGTTTGAGTTTAATTGGAGAAAATAGAAATAAATTAAGTTTTCAGAAGATTCGTGCAATGCATTACGGTTGTATAATTAAAATGGAACGAAGTGTTATTATTTTCTTTAATCAAGACGACACATTTTCCGTCTTTTCGCAACATAGTTCGTATACTCAAAGCAGTGCAGTTGGTTATAGCTAATGAGGCTGCAGTGTTTTCTTCATGATGTAAATGAAACAGTTCATATTATATATCTACGTATGACATCGTTAAAAACATCATTGTGCAATCATCACATCCCTTCAATTATAACACAGCACAGCGTTAATATAACGTTATTACCAATGATTGTATTGCATACTAACAAGCAGTGATTGCAACGTAGCAACAGTTTCATTCAAGGACCAACCTTCAAGGAATTAATTACCCAAATTTCAAAGCGTGAAAAGGAGAATGACCGTGGACAAGGTTCAATAGTTAACAACTGCATGGCTTATTGAACCGGCCGTAAGAACTTTCACAGGATGTCCCCCTTTATCAACAGCCAAACACAGTAGCCACTTGCTTCATTAGATTCAATGACAATAATGATCAAAATATGAAACAAGTATGTTGTAAATGTAGAAATAAATATGATACAAGAATAAGAAAACAAAAGTAATTTGTAAAGAAAGAAAAAAGAATAATTCAAATGGAGTTATAAGAAAAAACGTGGAATAGTAAGTTGACATATAAAAAATCCGCACAAGTGTTAGTTGAAGTGAAATGTCTTCACTTGTATTGTTGTTGGCGGGAAGAACTTGGGGTCGGAAGTCATTAATCTGCTCTGGAATACACTTAACGGTTGATAGGAGGTTTTATCATTCCATGGTTGTGTGAAAGCCATGCATGATATACAAACCCCTCGTCGTAAACTACAAGGAATTCTCTTAAAAACAAATCTAAGTTATTGTTTCTCAAATCACAGCTCTAGAAAATGCATAATTTAATCTTTTATTCATACCCAGTGAGGAATAAGATGATTTATTAACATGTCAGTGACCTATGACCTATGTCAGAACAAGCAGCGTAGAATGCCAAGTGACGTAAAAAATGCATAATTAATTTTAGAAGACAGCCAATTTAAAAATTCTTACAGTCTGTATTACCATAATGCGTCGACATTATGTATTTCTTTACATTTTCATTAAAACTGGATACAGATTCTCTTTCATATTTTCAGTTTTAGTGATTCTTGTGATGCACATAAAACCAACAAGGATACAAACTTAAAAACAGAATATTTAAAATACAGTAGTCGTGTTCAGTTCTGCAAACAGTTCTCCGACATTTCTTCCCAACTACACAAACGCACGATTGTACCTAGTTAGTCATCTAACGATCACATATGGTTCAGCTATGGTGTTCTTCCTATAGCAGAGGTTCCTATGAACATTGATAATTCTTACAAATCAAGGAGAGAGGACTACATTTCTAAATTACATCATGCTCGAATCTGCTGCTAAACTTGCAGAGTAATTTCCCTACATGCATAGTCTTGAGTCTTGAATAGGGTAATAGTCAATTTACATTCCTTAAAACTTTGAAGACTAAGACAACTTTCCAACATAAAATATACATTTTATATCTGCAAGTTTCCAACTTTGTGGAAAATAAAACATTGCTTATTGCAAGATGTAACTTGTAAGGAGCACTTACGCTGATAAAAACTTTTAGGTTGGTTGTAAAGCAAGATTTGTATTGTAAGAGAACACATCATCTGGCTTTAGGCTCACAAGATGTTTGCAATGGTTCATACACGGGGGTAGATCCTAAATGTATTGAGTCACGTGATCACACATCAGCATAATGAGTGTGATTGTTCATCTTCAACCCCCCATCCTCTCATCAACAACTCTAAATATAATTCATGTTTCGAGCACTGTTACGGACATGCTTGGCAAAATTGATAACCATACCAACTTCATAATGGCTTGGAGTAATGAAATGCTACAAAATATCAAATTACAACTTCTATCTACGGCTAATTCATAGAATCCCCTACGATGCAGCTGTGTTCAACTAAACTAATCTACTTATTGTTCATGTGCGCATGCGTAGCTAACAGGTTTAGCCGGGAGATAATATAGCAGTCATCATAATAACACAATCAATATCCATTACTACTATCAGTACTTTACTTCGGGCAATCATATACATTAGTTATCTTCGTGTTTGGTGTCTTCCTTTCTTCTGTACAGAGCCCCCCTATATTCAAATCTATTAGATATTAAAAGCGGTCGTTGAAACAGATAAATGACATAACCACGGTCGAATAACTCAAGTGAACCACGTCTATCAATGGAGTACGGGTTTATTGTACCTAATAATGATAAATCTTCTGTTCTGCTATTCAGCCAGATAGTCGTAATGGAGGTTTATTGGCCGAGTTTCTTGGATGGAACTACATTAGCAGTAATTAAAAAAACAATCGAGTTACTCGTTGACAACTGTTAAAGTTCAGAACTATCGTCAGCACACTCTAGAAAATTAAAACGTCGTCTGCAATGAATGGCTAGTTTCACGTTTCAGTTGGCAATACTCAAGTCAAACATATCAAAGTGAATTACTTCCTTATTTACGTACACTGGACTGGACATTTTCTATTTTCACCTGTGAACAACCTATACCAATTTAAATGTGAATTTTCCTACAATGTTAATATTTTTGATACTTTTCCTTCATTCTTAAGTTATTATACATCTGTGTTGTTCTAATATTTAAAAAACCATTGCCACGTTTACAATACAGACCCCACTGGGAGAATATAGTCGAATAGTTGGATAAAGACTCACCGAAGATTGTATTGAGGTTGTTATATGCGTTTTACGTTAGTCTATTTTCATTTGTACTCAATGTTGATTTTGTTTCAATTGTTGTCTTTATGTGTTTTATGTTATTATTCTGTGTTTATTGGCAACAGCTTTAGCTGCAGAGACCGACATTGTATATACAAGTGACCAAACTTATAATGTTTTTTCTGGCTCCTCAGAACTACGGCAAGAAGGGCGGATCATCCGCGGGGCAACAGTTCGGTCAGAGCAGCTCGGCTGGGAAGGGGGGAGAGTTTGGAGGAGGCTCCAGTTACCAGGACGGTCTTTACGGACAATACCACTAAGCACATGTCTGACTGGCATCCCACACAGACAACCGAACACGTGTTGAACAGACATTATCGAATTAGCTAACAATTCCCAAACTGATCCATTGAAAGAACGTGTCATACTGATATTGAACAATGCACTCATGAAATAGTTTAAAGATTGGTTTCTACTGTGATATCACTTATGCTATATTTGCCTTCTAAGATGCCAATTGTTTCAAAGCGTGAACATAACCGTAAATGTCCTGTATTGACTTGTATTGATAGGTAAGCAGAATGCCTGAACTATATCACGTGACACTAAATTAAATGCACCTCATTTCTGGAATGCATAATGTACTTAGTATTACTTAGTGTAGTTGCTATGGAACTGTTTTATACATGCTACTTTCTATAAGTAAAACAAATCCCGTGCAGATTCTATGTTTAATTCGACTGTGCATTGGCCCTTACTGTAACGAATGATTTACTAATATTCTGTAGCTTACAAGTGAATATCTCTTCCTAACAACACTAAAATAGTCAGAACACTCCTACATCTAAGATCAACACGAAGAAATGTGTCATAATTATTTAAGCTTAGATGAAGGGAATGTTATTTGTGTAAAGATGTGTTGTTAATATTATAATGTGTATCCCAAATATGTAATACATTGAGTGAAACAGTGAACAACTTTTCATTTACTTAACTGTATACTCCTTTCCTTTTAACACAAAATACTTGTTGTATAGTTGGTGTATTCTTTGGCTTATTATACTAAACATGTTGTATGATATAGTTGTCCCGAAACAACCTTACGGTTCGCCATACAAATGTGACATAGTGAATGATCCTAACCTCGACGCACTAGAAAGAGAAACCAACCAAAACTACGATAATAAAACAACGTGAAGAACATCGCTCCTAGCGCTCGTGTGGCGGAACACTTAACGAATAACAACAACGAGGTTACCGTTGTTTTCACGCAAAGTTTCATCAATCTACCGCCAAACAGCGCTGCGATTTCCAACCTGTCGTTGCTAATCCATCAACTCAAGACACTTTCAGCTATTTGCAATTTTCTCATCGACTCTCAAACACATAGTAAACACGTGTGTGATGGATGACGCACAGGGAAGCCCCCCCTGGCCGGGGCCTGAATATTACTTCAAATTCAATGTCAAAATATGGATATAAAACTTTGAGTAAACAAATTTTTGGAAGAAAATTGTGTGGGCTGCTTGAGGATCATGTCAGAAGCGCATTTCAATCTTCAAGTTTGACGGATCTCGTCAAAGTTATTTCCAATCGTACCCGTTGGGTTATCAACTTGAGACAGTACGGATAAATGAAAACATGATAAAATGAAATGAAAATAAAAGAAAACAAACCCTCAGCTAGCTCAACTTTGGGTTGTTGGTAGAGCACAAAAAATATATGAAAAGTTGTTGTTGCTTAAATAAAATATGAGATTATGGTTGTAGGATAATAGGAATTAAAAAATAGAATAGTATAAAATATAAATCTTAATGTTTAATTAATAACACAAATGACACAAAAGATACACAAAAATGAAAATGAAATACATAATTAAACAAAATGAATGAATGAAAACAAAAGTCTGAAATAAATATCGTTAATACTAATCTACCTCCCTATGGCCATAGTATAGGTAAAAAAAGTAGTAACGATACCTGTTGTAGCGCTGGCTGGAGATGGCTTGATGTACGGATGGCGATGGTGATATTGATGATGTTGACGATTAGGTTGATGCAGCCGGAGAGCGTGGGTGTTTATAACTGTCTATGGGTTGGAGTTGTGGTGGTCTCTTGTTGTTGTATTGTTATTATTGTGTCCCGTTCGTTGGCTCATACGTTGTTACTTAATACTTATTAATTTATATTTACTGATTACTTATTATGATGATTACTTAGTACTAAAAACTACACTTCACTCACACCCGACCACGTTCGGCCAACCCGGCCATTGTCTCTCCTTACACCTTGGCCCGCGGCCGTCGTACGCCTAAAAAACCGACCTATTCGGCCAAAGGCCGTCTTTGTTCTGCCCTCACGTCCCTCAGGACCCCGGCTACAAACTTGCCCCTGTGTTCTTAGGGTGACCAATCAGAAGGCTCATAATTAGTGACGTCATGGAAGATTTTGAATTTGGTTTACCCTAACAAAGAGGGGTGTAGTGGCCTAAAAATGGACTAGCCTGGTACTTAGCCTTGAAGTGGAAGCTCTCACCCTCGGCGTGGTAAGAAACTCTGACCTCCCCTCCAAGACAAATACCAGACCGTCGTTAAAAATGTCAAATAATTTAGAAAACTGATATCCTTCTGAGAGGTTTCCCTTGACTTGGAGCACATGTGGCTCTAAGAACACCCAAGCCGTGTGGGACAAGCATGTACCGTCTCAATACCCCTCGAATATAATTAAATACCACTACGTGTAATTAATTATATTCCATTTAAGTGGAAAATCTTAAAAATTACAAAAAATTTAAGTTAAAATTAATACATATCGATTACAAGTTAATTATGAATTAATACAAAGATGATTCTTAAAATTATTATAATATTTGCAATATTGCATAATGCTAAGTAGGATTACAAATTAAAAGTTGGAGCTGCAAACTCCTTACCACGATCACACTATACATCTAGCTCTTTAAACGGCACGTGGCTGTTCGGACAGGGTTGTCGTAAAATGCTAACATCCATCCCTCGTCTAGACCCTACCTTTTTTTTTTGTTCTCACACCCAAAATCTCTTCCACATTCTTCTTACATCTGTTTTTCAACACTTGACCAAATTATTTCCACATGTTACAACAGTTTGAAACCCTCTTGTATGAACAACAAATAAATGAATGGCTCAGGCAATAATCGTTCCAGTTTACAACATGACTCCACAACAAAGTTACTTATTTACCACTGCTCTGAGTACACTATGATAGCACCTGTTAGCGGTACCCACGAAGAAAAACACCACCAAACGTACGCTATTCCAATTAATTAATTACGACACAACAGATTGTTCATAAAAACTAAATCTCAGTACGGCCTCTCTACCGGTGAGTGCAAGAAAAGAATCTGTTGGCACAAAAATAAAAAACGCACGCTATACTAACCACCACTCAACAGTCTACCCATAGTTACCCACGAACAGTCAAAAACAATTACAACACTTACTCGCAGACTTGACGTTAAATGAACACAACTCAACTACCACCAATTAAAACTGAAATGACCTTCACAACTATCACCCTAACTCATCCGCCAATTTATTTATATTTCGCACAAAACGAATTCATTTAATTTTTTAAATTACTTTTATTGAATTGAAATGAAAACTACCCCTCACTTCACGATTAACCAAAATAAAACTCGAAACCTGTTGAAAATTAAACTTCCATTAATAAAACTTCATTCTACCTCATCCATCCCTCATAAACCTTATCGCACATCCGAAATGAACTCCTCCTCTTAAAACAATGAAACCTTACAAACGAAACCTTTCACTTCTCTCAAAATACCTACCTACTTAAACGACTTCCAAATTAACAAAACTTCCATAAGACACTTTTTAAAACCCAATTCTTAGCGCGAACGTACTCTACATTCTTAATTCCTTCAAACACGTCCTACCTCCCCCCTCGTGACAGAAACCGAACCACCAACACACAAAAAAAACATCTGTTTGCGAGCTGAAGGCTCTGACCTTGTACGACCCCTCCTAATGACCGACCCCCCGAAACCAAGCTCACTGCCCGCTGTTTACAAAACATCTTACATAACACAAAATACGTAAACTAAAATTAACAAAATTACCAACGTTATTCTACCTATTGTTAATCGGCCTAAACTCTAATTGATCGCTACTTTCGTCATAATAACTCGCTCGTCTCTTATGGAGCACATCCTCGCAAATTATTTAATTGTTACATCCGGGATTTTATTTATTTTACGTACCACCTTGGAAAGTTAACGGGTTAAATTTCATCTTACTCCGACAAATAGACACACTCTCACTACTCCTTTCCCGCCTTTCCTTACTCCTTTTTACCTCTACTTTCTTGAATTTAACCCTTCTCTTCTTTAGCTCTCTCTTACTACTACTTTGCTTACTTGATCCGCACTTCTTTAACTTACGCAATTTCTTACCTTTCATCAACCTCTTTACTTTCCTTAAACTGAAGTTACTTTTCTTTCCCTTATCTACGTTTACTTTCTTCCCCCACACATTAACACTTGAATCTACTTCGCTTATCTTTGACTCTAATTCGCAACTCACTATCTCAACACTTTTATTTTTACCTTCCTTACTTCCATAGATTACCTCATGCATCTCATTCTTACACTCTACTATTATTTCTTTTAACTCTTCCTTAAACTTCTTCCTATCGTTTCTTAACTCCTCAATGAATTGTTTCATATCTTTGTTTACCTGTTCTGCGTTGTCATTCATATCCTTCATATCTTTCTTTAACTGTTCTGTGTTGTCATTCATATCCTTCATATCTTTCTTTAACTGTTCTGTGTTGTCATTTATATCCTTCATATCTTTCTTTAACTGTTCTGTGTTG
This sequence comes from Isoperla grammatica, assembly GCA_945910005.1. Classification (NCBI taxonomy): domain Eukaryota; kingdom Metazoa; phylum Arthropoda; class Insecta; order Plecoptera; family Perlodidae; genus Isoperla; species Isoperla grammatica. The sequence goes on along the minus strand of OX246739.1, from coordinate 3,299,951 downwards.
TCATTTATATTCTTTAACTGTTCTGCGTTGTCATCCCCCTTACTTTCTAACCTTTGCGTGTTATCCTTCATATCCTTCCTTAACTGTTCCATATCATTCCTTAACTCCTCCTTTAATTCCTTTAACAGCACCAACAGCTCTTTATTTTCCATTGCCATTGTTTCAAATTATCTTTACTTAGTATAAAAAAAATCAATTATTAAACTACAGTTACTTATTCAATCGTTACCAACTTATATGACAAAGACATTCCAAGGCTCGTTAAATACAATTATTAATCTTAACACAATCACAATTCGTTACAATATTTATGTTTAATATATCGCTACAACCTTTTTATAAAAATACATAGCAACAACAAATTAGAAAATTTACAAAATAACAAAACTCTTGGGCGGTGAATCGGACCCCATACGTTTTTACGATTCACGCCACACGTTGCAAGGCGCCATTTGAGACAGTACGGATAAATGAAAACATGATAAAATGAAATGAAAATAAAAGAAAACAAACCCTCAGCTAGCTCAACTTTGGGTTGTTGGTAGAGCACAAAAAATATATGAAAAGTTGTTGTTGCTTAAATAAAATATGAGATTATGGTTGTAGGATAATAGGAATTAAAAAATAGAATAGTATAAAATATAAATCTTAATGTTTAATTAATAACACAAATGACACAAAAGATACACAAAAATGAAAATGAAATACATAATTAAACAAAATGAATGAATGAAAACAAAAGTCTGAAATAAATATCGTTAATACTAATCTACCTCCCTATGGCCATAGTATAGGTAAAAAAAGTAGTAACGATACCTGTTGTAGCGCTGGCTGGAGATGGCTTGATGTACGGATGGCGATGGTGATATTGATGATGTTGACGATTAGGTTGATGCAGCCGGAGAGCGTGGGTGTTTATAACTGTCTATGGGTTGGAGTTGTGGTGGTCTCTTGTTGTTGTATTGTTATTATTGTGTCCCGTTCGTTGGCTCATACGTTGTTACTTAATACTTATTAATTTATATTTACTGATTACTTATTATGATGATTACTTAGTACTAAAAACTACACTTCACTCACACCCGACCACGTTCGGCCAACCCGGCCATTGTCTCTCCTTACACCTTGGCCCGCGGCCGTCGTACGCCTAAAAAACCGACCTATTCGGCCAAAGGCCGTCTTTGTTCTGCCCTCACGTCCCTCAGGACCCCGGCTACAAACTTGCCCCTGTGTTCTTAGGGTGACCAATCAGAAGGCTCATAATTAGTGACGTCATGGAAGATTTTGAATTTGGTTTACCCTAACAAAGAGGGGTGTAGTGGCCTAAAAATGGACTAGCCTGGTACTTAGCCTTGAAGTGGAAGCTCTCACCCTCGGCGTGGTAAGAAACTCTGACCTCCCCTCCAAGACAAATACCAGACCGTCGTTAAAAATGTCAAATAATTTAGAAAACTGATATCCTTCTGAGAGGTTTCCCTTGACTTGGAGCACATGTGGCTCTAAGAACACCCAAGCCGTGTGGGACAAGCATGTACCGTCTCAAACTTATCCAATATATTGTAGACTCGAATCAAGCTTCCACGATGTATCTCAATAAACACTCTAGAACATGTTCAACTTGTCCGCTCATATTTATCAGCAGAGTTCTAAAACATTGCGATCCCATATCTGTTCTGTATGTATCGGCGTCGAAACAATAACTGAAAACTCTTTATACATTCATGAAAAGAAATATTTGGTTTCCATTTTAACAAATCCAGTCTTCACAGCACAGCAAAGGAAACAGCCAAGTTGTTTGTGTCTTTGGTTTTCAATCAACCGTGACCAGTAGTTACGTCACTAGCTAATAGATACACGACAACCACTGGACTGTGTCTAGCGACCGTGCATCAGGTCAGCTGCCTAATACACTTAGTAACGTACGAATCCTCACAATGTTTAAAATAGCATATATAGGTTCTTAATATCTAATAACAGACAACACTAGTATTTGTAATTATTGTCCGTATGTGTGTTAGTGTGGCTTTTGAAATGATTGGGTTTATTACTACTGCTTCAAATGCAGAAGGTCCAGGGATCGAATCCCGGTTCAGGCTGTTTGTTTAAGTTTGACATTGACTAAAATCATGATACTGACGTACATGTAAACGTTGACTTTGGAGCCGTCATAGCAACAAAGCACATAATACGATATGTAATTTTCGACCCTTTGAGAAAAATCAGTTCCGAGCAAGTAAAAAATAAGTAGAAATGTATTTCTTTATTTCATATAATTTCTACAATAATTTTCACACATTGCAAGCCACAATAAGTGTTTGAACATTGTGCTCGTTCTTTTCGAGCCGCTATTTTATGTTATTTTTACTTACCACGATAATATTGGGTATGCGGTCGTCATGTATAGGTTGTACGATAAATATAGACTTGTATTGGAAGTATTAAGATTCTATCTACCAGACATGAGAAGTCGGTTCAAATTTAATACTGCCATTGTGATACATGTTCATACATGTTTCGTGACCAAATAGCTGATTAAAAAAAGTGGTTTTGTTACGTCAATTTAATCTATCTGCAATATATTAATACAAGATGTGTATTGCACTGAAAAATCGTTATTAGAATGAGCGAATACGTTGAACTGTGGTGGGACGTGGTTAATTTCACTTTCGTCCGCCTTCAGACATCGCTTGTACGTGAAGCCTGTATCTCAGCCGTCACGTATCACGTACCAGACAGTGCACGCTACCGCATCACGTGACGAGGCTACGTGCCTGTACGTGAAGCCTGTATCACAGCCGTCACGTATCACGTACCAGACAGTGCACGCTACCGCATCACGTGGTGAGGCTACGTGCTTTTGTACACATCTCTGATGTATTGACACATCTGCAAGTCAATCTCACATTAAGTCGCGATCTTAGTCTTACAAATCTATGTTCACCCACAAAATATGGTAACGTGCGTTTGACGTAACTTCTGTCCGAGGAAGATGAACTATTTTACTAAATTTTCTAAGCCATTCGAATTTTAACCGAAGGTTTAAAGTATTCTGTTCAATTCACCCATATATAAACATACGTAAACTGTGCGCGCAACTTCTTCAATTCGATATTGAATTTCACCTATAGATTATTAATTGACATTTTGTATGAAACATTTAAAATCCAAAAATATAAAATCTGTATTTGAACACGTCAATAATGCTACTTTCAGATTGCTCATCGTAAGCAATGTTGTTTTGATTTTCAATTCAATTATTGTAACAATACATCACCATCAAAGCAGATTTCAGTTGAAACAATTGCATTGTTATAGATCCAGGGAAACTTCAACTCACTTGGCCATGAGTATTTCGCAATATGAACACAATCATACTTAAATTCTAAAATAAAAGTGCAATGTTTCGCCAAAACAAAATTGTTCTACCTCTTTTTCTTAAAGCTCAGACACTCTTACAACCCAATCTTCTTTTCAGTACCAAAAAACCTCAGAAAAAGAGGAGATCGTGCGAGGAGCCTTTATGTACAGACAACATACGTAATGTGCAACCCACAAAAGGTGTTAAACGAAAGGTAAGCATCACCACATTTACCGTTAGGCAGTACCACATTTACCGTTAGATTACCGTCCAACGAGAGAGATAAAGAATAGTTTTGCTTGAGGTCCGGCCTTCAAAATATAACACGCTCATCTTGAAAGCTTCCACCCCACCTGGGCCCGGAGTAGAATAGCACTGCCGGTCGTACGAGACGACTCAAAGAGCCGACGCTTCATAACTTAACAGTTCCGTGAGTCGTAAACAACAAAATCTTCTGTGTTGACTTTTCCTCTAATAAGGCTTAAAAAAATGTTAACATAATAAATATTCTTACGAAAATGTTTTCTGAAAAAAACTTAAAGAAAAGATAAGACGTAATTGGTATATTGAAGATTTGATTATTCTCCCTTATGTCAACCCTCCTTGAACCTTAAGGCATCAACCCACACGCCCAATGCCCTCCACCCTATACCCCGTACCCCCCAACATGATTTGACCCCCATGATTACAGCCCCAGCGTTGTGCAATGTATCTGATTGAGCTGTCGAGTACGCCGTATAAAAATATGCACACATGAAAAGTGCCCTATATTAACGGATATGAATCAAATATGAACATGACAATATAGATCAAATTACAGACAGCTACACTCTTATCCTCATTTGTTATTGTACATACGCCATATGTACGTTATCTAAATTAGAATTTTGTTCGAAGCCCACTTTGGAATATTTGTTTCCTATTTATTTATGTATTTATTTAAATAGCGCTTCGGTAGATACATAGTGGTGTACAAGACACCTGTATATTTACCTTGTCAACTCTCAAATGAACAATAAATTTAAAAATTTGGTCTGGTCATTGTATGACTTTTCCGTTTAAAGCATTCCACGTTGTTTTTGTTTTATTATCTCTTTGACGTGATTGAGTGCTGCAATCGTAGTAATATTGTCGACTGCGATAAATAGTTTTGTCAGTGTGAACCTAACGGACCGTGAATGCGAGACCGGGTCCACCAATCAGAACTGTGCATAGTCTGACTGACATTATTCACTAGGGCTGCTCCAATAAAGTCGGAATATCCTCACTGCAATGATCATATTCATCCTATTGAACGATACGATCATTATAAACTGCAATATTCTATTTTATTTTATTGGAAATAATACTCTACTTTTGAACCTAAACTATTTTGTTCTTTTGTAAAGTGTCACGTGTGCCTTTTAAATTCAACGCAAAAGGATATGACGACTTAAGTGTCACGTTATAGTGAGAAATGAACCGACGTTTTGAAATGACAAAGCGTCATGTTCTGTTCATACTTCATACGATGTAAAATAAACGTGAACGGTGACGGTAAACGAAGATGTATGTAATTATTATACATATATAATTAAGAGAGCGATGCGTCCTATGTCCATTGCCTTTAGTGTGTAGGGATAGGGTGGTAGTTGAGAATATAATATACAAAGTGTCAAAACAAGGTTTATACCTAGGCTATTCTACCGGGTAGTGCGGCCGGAGTATATCCACCCTCCACCCTCCACTCTTCTAGCTACCCACTACCCACCTGCAGGAGCCATGTCTGTGTCAGGGCAAGTGCCACCTTTCAGTATCACGACCTTGACTGTCGCAAGGCTATTCTACCGGGCAGTGTGGCCGGAGTATATCAACCCTCTACCCTCCACCCTCCAAGCCACCCTCCACCCACCTGTCTGCGTTAGTCCTCCCTGTGTGCAGGCTCCACCCTCCAACCTCCAAGCTACCCCCTACCCACCTGCCTGCGTGAAACCTTCCTGTGTCTGTGCAGTCGCCGTCCTTCAGTATCTCGACCCTATCACTCGCTGACCGGAAGAAGGTGTTGGACTTCCTCCGAGTGTCGTTCTTCGTGGACGAGCCGATGATGCAGGCGCTGGGCACGAGCGGCTCCGAGGAGTTGGAGCATCACTGCCTTGAGCCTCTTAACGAGGGCATCTCTCTCCTCGCCGCGGACCCCAACTCGCGACCCCTCGCGCTCGCGGTCAACGGTAACGGGGGGACATTATTAGTACTTACAACACACTAACATAATAATACGAACTACAACAATACTCCAATCATCATCATCATCATCATCCTCTGTTGCCACGTCCAACTCCGCGTTGGGTCGACATTGAAGATAAGCCTCTCCATCTTCTTCTATCCTGCCACCACTCTTCCCCCTCAACTACATTCCAGTCCCTTCCAATACAACACAAAATATAATGTAACAAAAAAGAAATGTATCAAACATATTTAATTAGTGCAATGACGATATTTTTACGAGATAATATTGCCGCTGGGACATTGTGTGAAAAGTAGCAACATTAACTATTTTGTTTTTTTATTGTGGTGGAGTATTTTTCTCTTTTACTAAATTCTACATTTCTACTTAGTTTTTCATGGTGGATTATTTGTTTTGTTTTACTAAATTCTATATTTCTACTTAGATGTTATACAGTTTATCAATATTGTTCGGTATTAGTGGGAAAACGTTACGTTATGCGACGTAGTCAAATCAAAGTAGATGAGGACACGTAACGTCCTGTTGCAACTCTTCAGCACTCCAATGTGGTTAGTTTTCTGATCCTTATATTATGTCGTAACCGTTTGTTGCCTATTAATTATTCGTAAGTTTTATTGCGCCAAAACATAATAAGGTGAGTGCAGGAGAGTGATTATAGTGTAAGACATGTTCTGGCGAGTGTACACGCTCGCATGTGGTTGATTTCAGCAACGACTATTCCGGGGGATGGAGAACGGTTGTTGAAGGTGGCCCTAGCTTGCAAGTGCCAGAAAGCGAAAGCGCTTCTCAAGTTTTGGGCTGACATGGAAATACAGTCTATGATTTGGCAGAGACTGGATGTTTCTCATATGTGGGAAGTAAGAATCCTTGCTACCAGTTTCTCTGCCAGAAGCTATGGACTCGCAAAGATGTTACTCGAACGGTTGGTGCTAATGTTAATTATTGTAAGAAGGGAAAACAATTCATTTGTCTTCTACATGCAATGATTTAAATACGTACCTATTGAAAACCATTTTATTAATAGACTATAATTAAATGAAACTAAGAACAGAACTCAAAGTTTAATTATGAAAATCACTTCTTGTAACTGAGAGGGTAGAACACGCTTATTTTGTATTATTGAAAATATTCATTCACTCATGTAGGTATTGTTTACGTCTCACTGCTCTGTCTCACACGAGCATGTTCTTTACGTCTCCCTGCTCTGTCTCACTCAAGCATGTTCTTTACGTCTCACTGCTGTCTCACACAAGCGTGTTCTTTACGTCTCACTGCTCTGTCTCACACACGCGTGTTCTTTACGTCTCACTGCTCTGTCTCACCCAAGCGTGTTCTTAATGTCTCACTGCTCTGTCTCACACAAGCGTGTTCCTGCAGGAGTGTCAATATGGCGCGTGAGCAAGGGTACCCTCTAGTCCGCGTGGACTGTACAAGCGACTACAGCGCGAAGGCAGCAGAGAACTACGACTTCTACTGTCTACACCAGATGAACTACAAAGACTACATAGGACCCAACGGAACGCCGGTGTTTCCCACGTCAGGACCGCATCAAGCACACAAGATCTATGTTCTACCCTTGATTGACACCAGGGATGCTTTTGTAAACGCGACAAATAGTAAAACGAACCTTTCTCATAAATGATTTGTGTCTCATAAACCAAATTATAACCGTCGTAAATAAATGAAAAAATGTAAAGGCCGTAGTTGAAAATAAAACATTTAATACAAATAGTTTGAATTATACAATTACATAATATAGACTATGCAAGAATTGTTGTTGTACTAATAGTTTTGTATGACCATATTCATCCAATATTATTCCTTTCAAGAACAATCTTAAATAGTATTAATAGTGAACTTATGATTGTGGTTATCTGTGTTGTCTACATTAATACAATTGTTCCCGATTGTGGGAGTTTTTAATCCAACTCCAACTTAATGGTCAATGTGTGGAGAGTAGATAGCACAATTATGTTTGGGTTCGTTTTCGAGTTTTGGTAAAGGTTCAATTTCGTTCGTGACTGAACTTCTCCTCTTTCAAACTTTCAAATGATGGTTATTTAAATATAGGAAAATTATATAAAAGTGCTGTTACAATTCTTGTTTGGTTGCCCACTTATTATTATTATGTTATAATATGTTAGCTTGATGTTGTGTTCTCGTATTGATTTTGTTTTTCTTTCTTGATGAAACCTATACAACTTAGCATTAGACTATGGAGAATAATCGTATTCAACTTCAAATTTACATAATTGTCTTACAATCAGTATGCTTAGGCCAAAATTATACCACAAATGATTGTCTTTACTTGTTTCTTGTTCAAAATCAAAAGGACTATTCCATTGATTTGTGCGGCCATCGCCTGACTTAGGTCAGGATTTCCGCTGTCACAGCTTCACTAATTCAAGTGACGTTGAGCACTTCAGTGATTTGATCTATTTCGTCGTGAGTTCAATCTCGTCCTCAAAGGCGCTATAAATAATCAATAAACTGACCTACGTGTTTTTCGTTTCGTTTACTTAAGCGGCCAACATCAAATAGCAGTAGAAAGGAGTCTGAGTCCCGTTGAGAATACGTTATCGGGCAATAATTGCTCTGACGTTAAATATTGACACTGTGCTGCCGATCGTGGATGGAATAGCCAATCAGAGTGCTCGCTGAATCTAGGGATATACCTCACTGGTGATTTGATTGAAACAAAGACCATCCAACGTCTTTTGTAATTAAAGTTGTGAACCGCTCCCCACTTTCATCGTTCTCTTTTCAAATACTTCCCCCATAAGTGGAACTTTTATACTGTTTGATCGAGTGTAAACTGCCGAATGCTCACTGGGTAAAACGAAGAAAGAATGCGTTAAAGATGAAATTGAATCACGAGAAAGCTAGAATATCTACCTCATGAAATAATATAAACAACCTCTTGGATCTTTATAACTTGATTTCAGGTTTGATTTTGCTTGATTGATCTGTATAAAACATTTTTAAAATACTAATACATAATTATAATAGTATGTGCATATAAATTAAATGATTAAAATTAAAATTACAATAGAAAGATACCAAAGCTCAGTGGCTATGGTCGATTAGAGATTGGTCTGGTAAACTAAGGTTCCTGCGTTCCAAGTTCGAATCCTAGCTTGGGCATGGATGTGTGTAGTACTAGTACTCCTAGTAATCGCATAGGTTAGCATCGTTGTCAAAATATTACACGTTCAATCCAAATGCCGTCGTCTTTGTTGGAATGTGTCTATAAAGTTCCACAGATGGACAATTCTTCAATATCAGGTTCTGCAGTATATCTTGCAAGCACACATTTCTACCGTCACAATTCCAATAATGGACGATGGAATGTTATGTGTTACGACCTGATAAAAGTAACTGATATTTGTTTCATTTAACCAGCGTTCCTGGACGCGACACACGAGTGATCTCTGCAGGTATTGGATCTCACTAGGAGACGCTAGTGAAAGCGTTATCACTTCTCACAACAATAGGCGTGATCCTCTTTGGTCTGGGAGATGAGGAAATGGCTTCGGATCCGGTCAATGCATTAAGCAACGACATCTTAGGGGTCTTATTCCTCACGAGTGGATTTGATCTTAGTGAGTTTCCACAGCCAGAGTCTCTACCACTTTGCCTTGACTACGACGGTACTTTATAAATAATTTGGAACATTATCTAGGACAGTGTTAACATAAATCTTCCAAGTTGTTAAAGGGCATATTCGTATTTCGTTTAAAATGAATTCACATCGAAACACGCTCGTCTTCTCCTTCTTCTGCTTCTTAATAACAATAATCAACGCTAATGTTGAGCTTTGTATTTTGAGAAAGTTCAGCGCGACAAAAACTCGGAACGTTTCAGCTGACTGAAAGTTAATGGGCAGTAATTTCCGTCCTTATACATTAGTAGTTTCTTCTGTTTGGAATCAAATGACATCTGCAGAACATTAATCATACAGGCAAGAAAACGCAGTCATTTGCCTGCCAACAACAAAGTCGGGAGCGGAGACATTTTGTTTTTTTGTGAAATATTGTAAGTTCTTAGCGCGCCGGTATTGGAGGGAAGATAAGCACTCTAGTTCTAATTGGATGCAAATCACAGTTGTGACGCTAGCGCCGTCTTCGGTCGTATAATGAAGCTACTGACAGCGACGATGTATGTAGGGCTACAGCTGCAAGAACTGGGAGCGACGATTATCTTCGCATCTTAAATCATTTCTTACTTCATTTCAAACCTGATAACCGATGCTTTTATCTCAACACGAACGAGTTTCAGTGTCTACTGTTTGTTGTTGAACGTGTTCAAAGTTTAGTAATAATTGCAAGGCAATTAATCTGAAGGCAGTTATAGACAGAAGAAAGTAGTGAATTGAGCTAGTTGGTGTAGCGAGAATAAAGATCTATCTACTCAACATTAAAGCGTCGATAAATGGAATTGGGAGAAAATTGACAGCTGATGACTTTAAATTGCCGTACTTTCATACTACTACTAACTTGCATCACGTATGGTGGAAAACTAAGATGTTTGTATCATCGTATCTTGATAACCAATGCAAAGTCATAATGCAATTATTAATTTACGTTATCAAATGTGTCAAGTGATTTAAAATACTTTAGTTCTATGTAATTAAAATTTGGGTGTTAATATTTATTATTTAAAATAACGTAACGTTTTTTTTGTATAACACACTTATTTCCTCTTTGGCAGCCTATTGACTATATGGGAACCAAAATTATATACGCATACAAAGTGTTTCGTGAACTAAATTTATGTTTATACTATTTTGTAACGCCAGTCCACATAACTATATTTAGTAACTATATCCACTTATTAAATATAATAAACACATTTAGCATTTATTACTTTGATATTCAATCAAAAGGGTTATGGTCTGGATATGGGATGAATCCCTCGCGAAGAGCATTGGTCGTAAAATAGGTTCACCAGATGTATCTGGAAATTAGTGCTGGTTTTTGTGCCCGTTACAACGGATAATTGCAGAGCATGAGTTAGACCAACCTTAAATTGGCCGTTAAACCATAGAGAGATTGGATAATAAATTACTTAGAAAGATATTAGATTAAACCACATAAAAATGTTCCAAATAAGATGAAACGAACCACCAACAGTAATTTCTAGAACAATTAAAAAATGATGCCCTAAAATAAAAATAGCCGTAGATTTACAACTCGGCATGAAAAATGTGTTTTCAGAGGTCAGTTCGAATAGTTACTATATGAGGATAAAAGAACCCCATTTTGGTACGAAGCCATGAGAGTTGAACAAGGTTCTGGGGATTCTGCAAATGTCATATTTTCAAACCATTGGTGGTTCCTCTAACGTCCATTGTCTAAAAGTTGTGATTGTCTAATGCTTTGATCACTGGCAGAATGTCATGCATTGTCAGCTGTCATACGAAAACTAAGATTCCATTAATGAAAATTAATGAAAATGTTTGGTGCGGATGAGTTTTTTTCATCGTCGGCAGTCAGTATTTAGCACTTAGTAAATAAAGAACATTTAAACCTGTAACACAAGAACAAAGATGTACTAGACTAACCCCTAATAACCCGTACATAGCCAACTACGTCGTCAGTGGAACGATATCGGAAGGGCAGTAAAGTAATTTGTAATCATATTAAACCAAACAGTGTAATTGTATTTCTGAAACGCTTAGCTGAGAACTTTGTCAGGTTTACTGCGAGTGACAGTAATAAAACGCGGACTTAATAATATAATCATGAAGTATGTGTGAGTGAGTTGGGGGGTTATCAAACATGTGATTTATAATGTTTACGAAAGATCTAAGTAGGATAATATATTACTCTCAACTGAATCATTTCATATTTGTATAATGGATGTTGAAATAATGAAAGTACTCATGAAGGTTACTAATCCTCGCCATGTTAATAATCTTGAACACAATTATTATTGTTGAACCTAGATGACATCCGTGAACAATGTTCTGTCACTTGATAAAATAAGTCTCGGGGGGACTGGTAAGAAATGATATCGCGTACAAGAATATGGAACACATTGTTGCATTAATTAATTAAAATTATTGAATCAAACACGTTAACGAGACACTTGCATATCAAGTTGGTTTAGTCGCATTCCATTATGAATAATTCGGTGCCATATAATTTCAAAGAGAGGGTTGGTTTTCTACGGTTGTATCCGAGAGTTATTATTTAATTTTCTAAGAAACTTTTTGTCTGTAAGTACAATTCCCGATATTGTTTGGTTGCGATGGATCATCTTGTCGGGGAATGAAATGCTGTTACAAATTAGATTCATTCTTCGCCATGTTGTGCTATGCTTTACTAACATTCTTAGATTTAGATGAGTTCCTTCCTTCTATTTTGGGGAAGTAATAAAAGATGAGAGAAAAGACACTTAATTAAATATTGACAGAAATAAATTTGACCGTCGTATATTTTTTTTATTTGATAAATGAGTTTCGGTATTCCAAAGATCTCGGGAAATTTACTGCTCATTTCATTCTTTGCGCACTTCAGATGGAACGGGTTGATGAATCTACGAGATATCCAAGAGATCCCTAAAGAAGATTTTTGGTTGAAAAGAATGAAAAACTGGAATAAGAAATTCCAGTTATGGCGACACAGCAAAATATTCCTTAATGACGACACAGAGTGGCTGAAAGACAGCTTACTCGACCGAATACTCTGAATGCAGAATACGACTTATATTGGAATTTATAATTTAATATACATAATTACTAATTAGTTATACCCCGGTCATATAGAAGCTGAAATAGGCTTGACCCGGAATTAATTGGTACAGAATTTTTTTTTATCAGAAGTTGTTTGCTATGTATACCTACATATTCCGAAGAAAGTTTACCGCCGTCCGACCCCCCTAATTAACGTTATTAATTAAATTGCTAAAATTAATTAATGCTTATATAATCGTTATTTTCAAAGATTTTTCTGATATTGTATATTAAATACATTAAGTAAGGCCTTTTGTAATACGAACAACATTTAAAACCTGTATATAGATATTTCGGCAAGCATTAATTAATTTATATCAATATAATAACATTTTTAATAAAATGGTTCCCGTTTATAATTTGTATAATGGAATATAAAGTTGATAGTTGTAAATACATAAGTAAACACATATGAAACTACTGTAGAAAGTTTACCGAAATAAAAGTAATATTCGTTTGATAAATCAGCATAATTAATGAATACATTAATTACCGATTGTTTAAAAGGAATACATATTTGAATGTATGCATTATGGGTATCAAAAGAAAGCTGCCGATCCGTGGGTTTTAATATCGGTATCTCCGGGTGAATTAAAAACAAAAAAACTTAATTTTTCTTTTGGAGGGGGGGGGGGGGGGGGGGGGGGAGGCAGATATTTCGTCAAACGTATAAAATAAAAGCTAATTCCTTGTTTTTAGGAAAAGTACCTTAACAGCACGATTAAAAAAATGTACCCTAGTGCTTGGCCTATATATTGAGGAGGAGGGCGGTTGGGGGTGGCGGAGGGTAAATAAAACAGGCGCTTTATGAACCCATTTTAGATGTGATCTAACCAATGATGAAAGTGTGCCGCAGCGCCGTACTGGTACTTATTTGAATACCAGTTCTTACTTACTGTTTATGTATATACATCACATTCTAGCAATAACTAACTTGTTTCGTATGTTCTAAAATACCAGATATAAATAACATTTCAAAATATAGTCAAATAGACCCGATGTGAAATAAACTCAAATGTAGCTAAACGAACAAGTATCACTGACATACTTACACAACAGAACAGTAATTTTCGTTAAATCAGTACTATAATAAGAAGAAAAACAAGATTACTACGTCCATGGAAAACTTGTTTAGTATAACTTAATTTTAATAAAAGTCTTTAAAATGTTTGCTGAACACTAAAAATTTGACCTTATTGTCTCTTTAAACCTCTTGTAATTGGGTGAAAGGTGGAGGGGAAAAGATCATTGAGCTTTCTTACCACTTGCATCACTGGATCTGGCACCAATTGATGTGACGTCATAAATATGAGGTCCTGTTTCTCCGATACAAAACTTATGGCCCGTCTACCAAGATTTAACTAAATTTGTAATGTCGTTCATTTGTGGAAACACAATAAAGTCGATCCTTTGTTGATTTTCCAACGACTCTCGTGCGTCTTTCGAGAGTCATCAGAGGCAACACTAACTTCAGATTTTTTTACTATTTGAGTGTTCCAAGGCAAGATCAAAATTTTTCTCTTGTGTATACTGTTTGGAATATAAAGCCCCAACCGCAATTATCGGTATCGGGATCGCAATCGCAATTAAGAAATCATAGAAGAGTTAGCCGACATGGTTCTTTTGGCGCTGTTCACAATGAAATCTTTATGTCGTAATGATTTAGCATAAGAAAATGTACGGTAACGATCCATCCCGACCCCGATAACGATCACGAATATGAATATAAATACGAGAATATGGAATATGAAAAAATAAATAACAATTGCTTTGTATTTTATGGAGGGATTTGACTGAATCGTTTATACATTGATCTGGAGACAAATCTTATGAAGAGCTGATATGCAATATGCATGCTTAGTACATCAAAAGCAAATTCTAAAATACCACTGTAGTAGTTGATGGTGATTATAATGGGCTATCAATAACAGCAAAATTAAAATAAAAACATTTTAAACGGAGTGGCATGGTAATAAACGCACTACAATCCCGTTGAGCCAAACATGACTGTTGCTTGAGCAGCAAAAATAATTTTCTCACCAACCCAATCAAGTGGCCATATTATTGGTGTGTAATTAACAAATCAAGATTCACTAAGCTTCCTACATCGGGTCAAGACAATAACCTATCATAACAGTACTTCAAGCAAAAGATGATGCCGCACGTAGAGTCAGCTAACCATGAGAATTCTACCATCATTGCCTGGTGAATCACTGCAAAGTGAATCTTGGTAGACGGGCCTAGAAGTTTGTATCGGATTATATTATTCGACCCCTTAGGTCATATGACGTCTTCCGAATCAGGTCCATCTACATCGCGAGGTCGTCAATCGTCATAAAAGGAGTCCAGCAAGGGAGGGCAGGGACAAGTGGGAGAATAAATCATCAGTGGGATAGTGGGATAGTGGGGGTGAGGGAATATCACTGGGTCTCCTTTCGTCACCTCTTACGACCAGCAGGGTCACTCTGGGCTTATTCTAACCCAAGCCGTGACGGGTCTTTTGTATCGGAGTAATCGAACCTCATATCTATGAAGTCACATCAATTAAATTGGGTAAACATTAAAATTGAGTTAACAAGGCGCTCTTTTACTTAACCCCCCCCCCCCCCTTCCTCACCAATATACTAGCCAAGTACTAGGGTACATTTTTTTTTATCGCCTTGTTAAAGTACTTTTCCTAAAAACGACGTATTAATATCTTTCGATTGATACGTTTAACGAAACATCTGCATTTCCCCCCCCCCCCCCCCCCCCCCTCCTTCCCCTAGGAAAATATTTTTTTTTTACTTCGTGCGGAGATACCGATATTAAAACCCACGTATCGGCAGCTTTCTTTTGATACC
The DNA here is from genome assembly GCA_945910005.1 of Isoperla grammatica. Lineage (NCBI taxonomy): Eukaryota > Metazoa > Arthropoda > Insecta > Plecoptera > Perlodidae > Isoperla > Isoperla grammatica. The sequence goes on along the minus strand of OX246739.1, from coordinate 3,284,790 downwards.
CATAATGCATACATTCAAATATGTATTCCTTTTAAACATCGGTAATAAATGTATTAATTAATTATGCTGATTTATCATATGAATATTACTTTTATTTCGGTAAACTTTCTACAGTAGTTACATATGTTAATACTTATGTATTTGCAACTATCAACTATATATTTCATTATACCAATTATACACGGGAACCATTTTATTAAAAATGTTATTATATTGATATTAATTAATTAATGCTTGCCGAAATATCTATATACAGGTTTTAAATGTTGTTCTTATTACAAAAGGCCTTACTTAATGTATTTAATATACAATATCAGAAAAATCTTTGAAAATAACGATTATATTAGCATTAATTAATTTTAGCAATTTAATTAATTACGTTAATTAGGGGGGTCGGACGGCGGTAAACTTTCTTCGGAATATGAAGGTATACATAGCAAACAACTTCTGATAAAAAAAAATTCTGTACCAATTAATTCCGGGTAAAATTGCTATTTGACCGGGGTATTATATAATTCTATTGATAAGAATTTGTGTTTGGTGTTCGAAATGTTTCATTAATTGATAGATTACATTAGAAATAAATAAATACATTGTACCATTGAATATAGCACTGTTAAACCGTCATATACTATGCTTATAGGGTTCTCGTGTAACTCCTACGGCCACGGTGGGTTATTGCGTCTCATGTAGGCCATGATAGGCCTGATAGGTGAGTCAGGCCTACTGTTGTGTTCTAAGAAGGAGAAGACGATCACGATACGGACTTCCAAGTTGTTTTGATGAGGTTCAGTTTTTCTCATGCACGAGATAAACCGATCGAGAGGATCGTAAAAGCACAACACGTTCATGTATTTTACAACCAGAATGTCTTTTTAAGACCTGATGAGCGGCGCCGATGAAAGATTGTGGTTATTGTTCATCTACTATTATATATTTTATAGTTTCCATATTGCCGGTGTGAATGGCTCGCCATATAAAATGAATATTTAAAAGGGACGAGAATGTTGTTTATTTTCTGAATTATGCGGCCAGTGCTTGATTCACTGCCAAGCGGCGGGTTTACTACCCAATGGCATCAGATCCAGCCAGGCTGTTCATAGTTCAACAATCAAAGTATAGCTGGTATTGTGTATCTAAATGAACTCAGTGTAACGCACAATTCTACGGAGTGATATAAGATATATTCTAAATAAAGTGAACAAATCTTTAAAACAAAAATAAAACATTTTCCAGGATCTATACAACAACCTTACAAAATGACATGATTGAATAGTCAAGACTTCTTGAATCATGTTTATTTGCTTAGATTTAGACTGTGGAAACACTAAAAAAAACTTACTCATTATTTCAGGCAGTTTTTAGGGCGCGACAGCGGCCTTATAAGTTTGCACCAGATTTATGTATGTATGTATGTATGTATGTATGTATGTATGTATGTATCCGTTCGCATTTCACGCGCGACAAGAAAGATGTATTTATTTGAAGTAGAAGATATTAACGAATATAAATGAAACTTGTCAATAATGATCTCAGTAGAATGACGTATGTGTTTTGTAAATCTCAATATTTTGAGCCGGGCGTAAGTACCACTAAGTGCAAGTTTTGTAAGACAACAAAATTTGTTACTTTGCACATCGCTACGGTTTTTTAAAAAATGTCTGCTATCAATTTTGCGTTATCATTATGAAACTCAAACTTGACCTGTAGTAATCCTTTGACTTTAGAATGGCGTAACATTTACATTTCTGACATTTGTATTTGAGACGCTACGTGTTACAGAAAATTCATTCAATTTTAAATTGTGTTTTTGGTTTTACACTTTATGGCCAATCTGAAGTAATGTTTATGCATTGTTACGAAAAATACGCATTCATGTTGTAAATCCAGTCGTATGTGATAGAAAAAAACAAAATAATACATAAAATATTATCCAAGGGTGACTAAACAGGTCAATTTTTGGCCCGCATTTTGGGCTCGGCAAGATAAATGAATTTATTTCTGGTTGAAGATTGCAACCCATATTACTGATTTTTTGCATGGCATTTGTCACTAAAGGAATGTAATAGTATGTAAATTAGCAATGCTATTGGTTGAAGGATAGATGAATAATTCTAGTTTGAACGATCCTCAGCTCAGCCTCGCGCTATAAAGAACGACAAGTGGAATGCTCGTGTTTACGTGTGCGTGGACAAAATGTGGAATGACTGTTGTAGTACACTTACGCAAATGAGTCTTCCATTGTTAGATGCCCAATTACTATTATGGCAATGCAAAAACCGAGGATTTGTCCGGTGATACAAAAAGCAGTCTGGCCCAGATCGTATGTCGCCATGCTTCAAAGCCGGATTATATGTTAGTCACTCAACGATACTACCCTTGCAAAATGCATATGGCTGTTATTGAAATAAAACCGTGAAAGTTGTAATACGGAAAACTAAAACATGATATTAATATTACACAGAGCTGTATTTATTTGGTGTAGGCCTACACTGTAAAGTGTAGGCCTATATTACATACTAAGATTTTATTAAGTGTGTACAGTGTATCATTTTTTCTTTCTAATATTTGCGGTATGTACCCGATAGCGCAATTAGCAAGAGATTTGTATGTACGGCCGGAGTTAGAGCAGTTGCAACTTTGTAGTATACTTTCGTATGACACGACAGCGATTATCAAATTGGTTGTATTACTTTGAATATATTTATTCGTATGTATCACTGATTAATATTCGCAAGAAACCATGCACGTACCTCTCGTAACCAGGACATCAAACGACTTGATGATAGTAGAACCTTTATTAACAATATCGGTCTCTACAGCCAAAGCTCTTGCCATTCGACACAGAACAATAACAAAACATTTATTAAAAACAAAAATTGAAATTGAAGCAATTAACACTTAATGTATGTTTTTAAAAGCTAATAAGAAAGTGATGCCTAAAAATAGAAATAGATGAACGTAAAATGCATAAAAAATATCTTCGGTGAAGCTTGCACTCAGCTTGAATAATTTTCGAAACGTCTCGAAAAACAAGGTTCTTGTTCACCTATCAGCTATCATAAGACCTATTACTCTGATATCTGTAAGATTGTAATAGGTCGTATAGTAGGAAATAGTCGAGTTATAGGTATGCTTCTTCATACGGTCCACTTTCTCCGCTTGTTCCATGTGATCCTCAAACCGGACAGTTGGATATAAAATAAACCCTTCCGACTTCCCCCTGTATGTATTTAATTAATTGAAGTTAATTGATATGTTGTGTGACGAAACGTCAGTAAACGGTGGCTTCACTGTAAAAGCACGCTGCCAGCTTATCGGTTAATGGCATCATGTTTAGTGACAAGTGAATTATGAGGGTCTGTTTCATATCGGGGTCAGACACAGGAGGCGAAGAGGGAGGGGGAATCTTACCATGTGTTTATACAAAAAACGGAACATGCACCTAAATTATCGTATAGCTCGCAGTTTTGACTGTGTCGCCGTGATAGAATTCATTTTGCCTATCTGTACACTGTTCGTCACTATGTTCTAATGCCACAACAGTATGTAGAAACATTATCAGATTATAAATTTCAGCCCTAACATGACATGCATAAAGAAATTAATACATTTATATAGTAGAAATAGCATTCATTCTCCTTTTTGCAAGTCCAATTTACAGGTAAAAAATCATAATCCTAATGATGTCGGGATTGTTTTATGGGAGTTGTGTCTCAGGATTCTAATTATTTTATTTTTAATATTATTGGTTCACCAATAATAATTATTATTTTCATAATTTTGGTATGTAGTACGTGTCTTGCCCAAAAGTCAAAGTATCAAAGCATTACGTTTTACTGAATTTAAATTGTTTTATCGCACTTAGAACAATATCTACGAAATCTGTTATATTTATTGTTTCATGAAGTTTATGATCATTGTGCAATATGATATGTATTGTATGATTTTTTTGATGCACTCGTTAGGCCTACCGATTTCTATGTTTCCTGGTATATCGTTTACGGATTATTGCCATGTCCTTATTTCCCCCATTTGTGTGGAATTTCTTGTGCTGTGAAAACAGATGCCTTGTGGTCCGCGTAATGGTTTGGTCATGTTATAATCGGTGGGGCTGACTGTAAGGATCAAATTTCATCTGGAAAGTGTCACATAATTTGTGCCTGGCCGTGGCCGTTATGGTTTCCGATATTTATGTGGCGTGAGGGGGGTTGTTTCTTAAAATCAGTATGAGAACAAAATCCGTCCACATATGCAGTAGTCTTCACAGCGAGTGCATGGGTGCGTGTTGACTTGTCCATGTGATTTGTATAATCGACGATCTATGAGTGTGCTATCAACATTAATGAAGTGATTATTGGATATTGCGTTTAAGGTGTTCACTTCACCCTTGTGTGTGTTATATTTATTTGTCTTTGTTTGTGCACGTTGTATGAACACATGTGTAGGCCGTGTGATCGTACTTGTGCGACGCTACGTGTTACAGAAAATTCATACAATTTTAGAGTGTGTTTTTGGTTTTACACTTTATGGCCAATCTGAAGTAATGTTTATGCATTGTTACGAAAAATACACATTCATATTGTAAATCCAGTCGTGTGTGATAGAAAAAACTAAATAATACGTACAGTTATTATTCAGGGGTGACTAAACGGGGTTTAAAAAAAATTGTTTGTTTTTTTTTTGATCGCGATAGCGGTCGAACGAAAAGTCCGATCAATTTGAAATTTGGACCATCTACAAGCCTCGATGTGGATTTAACGTCATTAGTTTTGTGGACAAATCTGTTGAAAAGTTACAAAGTTACAATTTAATTATTACAAAGTTATTCCCAAACACAATGGCGGCAAAATGTGAGATAGCCATTTTTTAGTAAATTTCTAGCCGGTCACGAATATACAAATTTCAACGCGATCCGATGAGAATTGTAGGTACAAATTACAATTTTGTATTGCTGAATTGTAGTGAAGTAACTATGACAACGAAACATCCAAGCTATAATTTATATGGACAATCGATCTTTTATTGAACAATGGCAGGAAGTGTAATAACTATAAAGGCCCGTCTACATCCACTTAGCGTACGTAACTTCCAGAAATTAGCGAGTTGGCCATATTGAATTTACATGTAACCATGCACATTGAAATTAGGAAAATTACCGTACGTGTCACGACGCGAAAAGTTGATTCAACTCCAACTTTTTCCAATTTCTAGAATTTGGTTAATTGGCGCATGCGCAATAGAGAGCAAAATTACCAACAGCTGTTTACATTGTTTCTTTATCGAAGTGTCAAACCAAACCACATCACAACATTTCTATACATTTCTATTTTGAAAATAAATCTTCAAAACAAACAAGAAACATTCAAAACTCTCACAACTTGGTTGCCCATAATTAAAAGTTTTAACTGGTGCGCAGTTAAACTATCGCTATACCTCGTTTTCTTCATAATGTTACAATTTTATTATTTTGACAGCTCCTTATTGTTTGTTTATCAGTTTGATTCATTTGTTGGCTCTGAAGCCAGTTGCAAGTTCGCTATTGGTGGGAAATTCGTGAGCTCTGATTGGTTTTCGTTTACTTAAGAAAATTATCAACATTCGATGGGAACGGCTACCGTAATTTCTATAATTTTCTATAATTTTCACACGTACGCAAAGTGGATGTACACGAGCCTTAACAGTAAAAACTCAAATCTTTCCACATTTTTGTCACTTTCATTGAACAATGACGATGGCTTTGAGAACTTTTCGCCAGAAAGTTCGTGGACATATGGACGCGCTCGTTTATCAACGCGTCAAACAGAGCGTTTTCCTAGTGTGAGTAGTCCATAAGTGCAGTATGTAGTTGAGACAGGGACTTACAAAGCCTGTCTGGAGGACTGGAGTTATAAGTAGTTCGGTAAATGAAATGGTGTACAATTCAATTTTATCCTTACATTTTGTCAATATGCGTAAACATTTATAATGATTATCTTATCACACTTTTTAGTTTTTATTATTGGTTAAATGGCAATTTAAAATCATAGCAGAAGACCGTTTTAATATTTTAAAATATGATTCATTTTTAAGAAATGATGGGTCCTATTTACGTTTGGGGAAAATGAGCTTCTATTGTTATATACGTTCCAATTCCATTATATATATTTTTTTTAAATTGATCGCGCCCTACAGTAAATGGCATAAGTCCATTTACAGATAAAATCATAATCCTAATGTTGTCGATATAGTGTTGTAAGAGTTGTGTATCACGATTTTAATTAATGTAATCGAATCATCGTATCAGCAGATTATTTTTTATCTCGTGGATGTTCTTTTAGAGCTAATATTACATCACCCTGGTATCTCGGAGGGCGAAATGTGTTTCTTTCAACTATTAATTTTTTAAAATATTTATTTACTTCACGTCGTTTTATAAATTATAACAAGTGACACTGTCGGTATTTGATTAGTTTGTAACATATGCCCCGGAAATGACTGGCGAGGGAACAAGGTCGCGCCAGCGACCTTGTTTGTGATAAAATCGGTTGTATGCATAGTATGTATATAATAATAATTTTCGTTGGAATATCTGTTATAGGGTACGCACTAGCTTTATCTGATAAGACGCTTTTCAGGTGACTAAATATGTATGTTAGAGTAGTCGTTATAAGGAGTGTTAGAGGCCTGGTAGTAGGAGTTAATCCCATCATTCTCCTTTACGACTGAGAAAAACCTCGTTAAGTCAAGATTGCCTTGGTGGCCAAAATGGAACCGGTGCCCTCCCGGATTAGAGTCTCGCGTCTTACTGCTGAGCTACCTCTATCGGTCCAGCCATATAATATTTACACTCATGTTGGTACAGTAATTAAGGTAGAACAAAGGTAAACGTCAGAATTGGTGTCAAGAAACTGTCTAGTATGTAATATGTACACGTCTAAGTTTATACCTTATAACACGTTTATTTCGTGTTGCCTTGGATGACATATATCTTAAATTATAGTTGCCCTGTGCAAGTCAGATTACGATTGTCAACAACTATTTGTGGATTTCAGTGGTATATATTATAATCTAGTTGAAGTTTGGAATGAGGAAATCTCTTCAAAGTTATATTACGTCCTGGACGAAGTTTCCAATTATTGTTCGGGTACTTTGTTTTGCTTGGAAACATAATGTTGCTAGGACGTAAAGGATTTATTTATGAATATATAATTATACGAACGAGACATGAAAATATTTTAAATGTCTACGAGTTTCTATATACAAGTATCTGTTGACATTCTTTTCTAAACATGTAATATAGAGCGGTAAAAACCTCTATGGGTTCCGACGAATAGCATGAACTAAAAATCGACAGAATCAGGGGTCTTTATTGGGATCAAAGTGCATCCTTTACTTACCATTTTAACTTTGAGTTTTATTAAATTTGAATTTCTTTTAGTACAACAGAAGGCAGATCAGTAGGCTTGATTTCGATCATTTAAGTTTATAGTCCAGCATCAAAATGTCGAAAATCATAGTCCTGTGCAATTTCAAGCAAAGAGTATAGCACCATATACTAATGTGTTCATAAGGTTTCACAGTATTTAGCGCACTTTGGTGCCAGAGCGATATCCGCGACTGGGGGCGGGGGCAGTGCCCCCAATTTTGACTACGCATTGCATTGAATATCGCTCAATTACGGCCAAACGGTTGGTCTGACAACGAAAATGATGATTATAAAATATATTTGTGTGTAATTGATAAATATTTCCTTGTCACAATTATTCATGTACGGTACATAGTGCGAAAGTTATCGTCAATTAAGTATAAAATTAATATATTCTCAATATATAAAACCATGGGACAACCATATATTATCAAAACATTACAAACACATTCATACACGTACAGAAATGTCAGAGTGTTGCCATATCGGTGATTTTTTTTCATAATTTTATCTTCAAGCGATTGGTATTAGTGAAGTATTAAAGACAAGAATGCGTGGGGCTTTTGTGCGCCCGCTAAACACAGGTGTAATGCATAGAAGCATTGGCAATCATAATATTGTACTATTTCGAAAGAAAAGTACACTTATATCTTTGTTTTAGCTTGTAAAATAATAATTTGGATGGTGCCAAGCTCCAAAATTAGGCGTTGACAAGTTATACATAAAAAACAAAATGGCCGACTCGCATGAGGTTTTGCCTATTTATCTTCACAATCGTGCATTTTTTGGCAAAACTTAATATGACAAAAATTGTTTCTAGTAAAATTCTACACACATATGATACTTGGATATTTGCATAGGAAGTACTACTTACGTACAAATTTAATTTTTGTATGTGTGCATCTGAACTCAAATGTACAAAACTTGGCTCCCGTTCGCTTCTTGATGAAGCAACTTTGACCTACGGGAGTGTTCTTAATATCTTCTTTTAAGCTCATCAAATAATAATATTGATGGTGCCAAGCTCCAATGATAGGCGTTTACGTGTTGCATGTGAAAAACAAAATGGCTGTCACTTCAGGTGGTTTTGGCAATTTATCTTCATAACCGTACTATTTATGACAAAATCTAAAATGACAAAAAATATTCCTTGTAAAATTCTACATACAATTCATATTCAGGTATTTTCATATGATTTACCATTTACCTACAAATTTAGATTTGTGTATGTTAATCTGTACTCAAATGTACAAGCATTGGCTCCCCTGGGCTACTTGATGAAGCAAGTATGGACTATGAGAGTGGGCTAAATCTCTTCCTTTTAGCTTGTAGAATAATAATTTTGATGGTGCGAAACTCAAGTACTAGGCGTTCAAGAGAAACACGCAAAAAACAAAATGCCCGCTAATAGGGTGTATTCAGATGTACATTCGTCGGTTGTTTGATGAAGCAAGTATAGGAGTGGGCTCAGTCTCTTCTTTATAGCTTATAAAGTAATAATTGTGATGGTGCCTACCTTAAATATGGGGCATTATCGAGTTACACGTAAAATACAAAATGGCCACCACTAAAGGTTGTTTTTCCAATTTACCGACATAACCGTACGTTTTATGACAAAATGTAATATGACAAAAATTATTTCTTGTAAAATTGTACACACAAATGATATTTACATATTTTTATAGGACTTACCATTAACCTAAAAATTAAATTTCTTTATGTTAATTAGTACTCAAATGTTTTTTTTTTTTTTTACGTGTTTCTCTTGAACGCCTAGTACTTGAGTTTCGCACCATCAAAATTATTGTTCTATAAGCTAAAAGGAAGAGATTTAGCCCACTCTCATAGTCCATACTTGCTTCATCAAGTAGCCCAGGGGAGCCAATGCTTGTACATTTGAGTACAGATTAACATACACAAATCTAAATTTGTAGGTAAATGGTAAATCATATGAAAATACCTGAATATGAATTGTATGTAGAATTTTACAAGGAATATTTTTTGTCATGTTAGATTTTGTCATAAATAGTACGGTTATGAAGATAAATTGCAAAAACCACCTGAAGTGACAGCCATTTTGTTTTTCACATGCAACACGTAAACGCCTATCATTGGAGCTTGGCACCATCAATATTATTATTTGATGAGCTTAAAAGAAGATATTAAGAACACTCCCGTAGGTCACAGTCGCTTCATCAATAAGCGAACGGGAGCCAAGTTTTGTACATTTGTGTTCAGATGCACACATACAAAAATTAAATTGGTACGTAAGTAGTACTTCCTATGAAAATATCCAAGTATTATATGTGTGTAGAATTTTACTAGAAACAATTTTTGTCATATTAAGTTTTGCCAAAAAATGCACGATTGTGAAGATAAATAGGCAAAACCTCATGCGAGTCGGCCATTTTGTTTTTAATGTATAACTTGTAAACGCCTAATTTTGGAGCTTGGCACCATCCAAATTATTATTTTACAAGCTAAAACGAAGATATAAGTGTACTTTTCTTTCGGAATAGTACAATATTATGATTGCCAATGCTTCTATGCATTACACCTGTGTTTAGCGGGCGCACAAAAGCCCCACGCATTCTTGTCTTTAATACTTCACTAATACCAATCGCTTGAAGATAAAATTATGAAAAAAAATCACCGATATGGCAACACTCTGACATTTCTATACGTGTATGAATGTGTTTGTAATGTTTTGAAAATATATGGTTGTCCCATGGTTTTATATATTGAGAATATATTAATTTTATACTTAATTGACGATAACTTTCGCACTATGTACCGTACATGAATAATTGTGACAAGGAAATATTTATCAATGACACACAAATATATTTTATAATCATAATTTTCGTTGTCAGACCAACTGTTTGGCCGTAATTGAGCGATATTCAACGCAATGCGTAGTCAAAATTGGGGGCACCGCCCCCGCCCCCAGTCGCGGATATCGCTCTGGCACCAAAGTGCGCTAAATACTGTAAAACCTTATGAACACATTGGTATATGGTGCTATACTCTTTCCTCGAAATTGCACAGGATTCCATTTGATGCTGGACTAGTTTTGAAAATGTTTTCCAAGTTCTACGTACATTTTGTGTTGGCTCTTTTTTAAAACAATTTAGTATCACTTTTTATTAAACAATATGTTGGTCATTATATGACTAAGTTGTTACTTGTGCCCGTGAAATTTTTTTGTTTTTACTAGTGATATACTTAATAATAATGCTATTGATACTAGTTTCACTTGGAGACCGAGTAGATGCAATTCTGGAGTCTGACAGCATGAGTCACGGGTTTTGATGGTGACTGTACCTCCCTTGTCTGCGGTTGTGTAGCAAGAGCTACTCTTCGATCAAATATTAATAAAGCGATAGTTGCTTTCGGCGAGCAAGATGGCTTCCGAGTTCCTGCGAGTTCTACCAACCTTGGAAACAAAAACGCAGAACATTACCGAGAATCCCATTGGGGGACGAGCGGATGCAGTTTTTGATCAGTAGAGTGCGCAAAGAACCGGCATTCACATCAACTGTAGGTCTTAAGGCGCTGTGCACTACTTTATACATACTTTGACTTTGATGGACATACGGCAATAAATCATTCTAAAATATGTATGTTAAAACTACAAAAGACAAGGTTAACAATTTCTGGTCAAGTGTTTTGTCTTGTCTTGTTTCACAACATCTAAAAATGTAAGTTAAAATGTGAAACGAATTTTATTTGTTTTTTTGTGAGGAAAATTTGAATAACAACCTGTTTCCAGAATCAGAAGTATCCAAGTTTCAAGATCAGGGAATCAAAACATGGAATTTTGGTAAGTACATGTTTTGTGTAAGCTCATCATGAACGAACTGACATAATTGTATTTGCTATAAAATGGGAGGTGGTTATTTTAGTTATTGTTTCAACGTATTCTCATTTAACGACAGTATTATTATTTATGAACGTAGTTTTATTCAGCAGTCCCCAGAGCTTCTGTGTAAGTGACATGTTTTGTGTGGTGTGAATACACAGGGGAAGGAACGTTATTTGCACAACATGAGAAAATTCCATCTTAGTACATTATTGCCGGAGACCGTATATATTGTAACTGTTACAATTGCATTATTTACTTCTCACAAGTGTCGACAAAGAATTGTTTGGGGATGCAAGATACCGTAGAATGTAAATATAAAAGTTGTGCTGCTAAATTATTTCTCGAGTTTTAGACAACTTGACATTTTACCGCCGAAAACAATTCAACGGTACCATTTTATGCTCAAGGGAGTATAAAACATTTGTGTTCGATTATCATATAAGAGCGTAATTCACTATATACACAAAGCGACAATACTAAACTTCAGAGGTACTTATTCTTACACTTACAACAAAGTGTATAAAAGCGTTCATTTATTGTTGTTGAATGTTTAAAAACATGTCATAGGTGGATCACAGAATGAAACTTCTCGGTCGGTCAGTGTAGAAGACACTGCAACAAGGCTTCGACACAATATGTTTGGGTTGACATTCTAAGACGGGATGGACCGAATAGGTTCATTCTGTGGTTGAACTCGAACGTCAGAAATTTGATTTGAATGGACGTGGCGATATCCGACTACCAAATTTTATTCCGTGAATTCATATTTTTCAACCAATGTTGAAAATTCATTCATAAACAACGTTGTTTGCCTCATGACGACGTCACAAAACATTTCATTTCAGTGGAAAAGAAAAAAATTACAATTTGAAGTAGATGAGAAATTAAACGATTTAGATTACGAAATATTTGGGTTCCTGGGATGTGTAAATAAATGTTTTTCTATTTTACATACTAAAGCACCAGTATAGAAAATAAGAGAGACACGACGTCGTGCGGACATGCCATGGGCGGTGTTGTTGGTAACACATAGTGACATAATAGAGTTGATTCAAGATGATGCTACTTCTCGACTAGCCTGCCCTGATTTATGTGGAAGTACCTCGCGACCCCAGAGCCTTATGAGAGTTGTTCAATGCGACCCATAAAGACACCCGATTTGTTTTCTTTCTCTCTTGTCCCGCGTTATATTGATATCGAATAACGTGTCTAGCGCGATGTCAACTCAACGTCTGACGTCATCTAGGGAGACGGGACAACGTGAGCCAAGGGATGGTGCAGAGACCCAACCCTTCAAGTTGACCAAGTAACCGGCTGAAGGGTTGTTAAAAATTCAACTCTCGCGGAAAACCAATAAAACATGTACGGCCCCAAAACCTACTCGAGTTGGTGTTCGGAAATAAATTGTTGTGTTCTCCACTAGAATGGAAATTGTGTTTGATTATGTCTGGCTCTATTGGCACTTCATCTGCAGACTATCAGCTTCCCGGCTGTTAAACTGCACTTTTGGGTCCAACAACGACTTTGCAATCTACTTTAACTACCATACAATAACAATGTAATATTTATGTGGTAAAATATCGCTTATTTATGGCAGAATACTTATTTAAATGAATTGGATTTTACTAAAAGGAAGCGCATACACTGCTAAATAATACGAATTGCAAATCATTCTTAGTGAGCGGCTATATGTTGCGATAACTCCAGACAGTAAATGAATAGTGCAAACATGTCCTAGATTTCACATGCGAGCTCAGATACACGGAAATGAGTTTATAAGCTTTTCGAAACGTCTTTCAAGAATCCGATCATGCGAGAAGACCTCAGTACGAAAGAGGGCGTATAGCATAACACACACGAACACCTTCCACATGCCAGCATGGAACACGATTATTAACAACATTGGCAGCTGAGAGAATGCTTTCGTTACATCCAGCTGATAAGTAATGGACATCATCACACATTATGGTTTTAGCCATAAGAAGGAACGACTTTATGTTTTGTGAATACAATTATAATTTCTGTAAAAGTTTAGACTGGTTATGAATGTATTTTTTGTAAACAGATTCAAGTTTCATAATGTATGCAAAACTTAGAACATGTTTAATAAAATGCACTTAGTTATTATTTCGTTTTTCCGCACAACAAATAGTAGTTTTAAAATGCACATCTACCCTTTACTGAGCGTAAAGGGTAGATGTGCATTTTAAAACTACTATTTGTTGTGCGGAAAAACGAAATAATAACTAAGTGCACAGACTTATGTAAGATACAGGAGAAATAATATAAGCAGCAGTTAAAACAATTCTGCAGTGGTAATAATATTCCTTTTATATCTTGGATACAAGTTTGTGAATCTTTGCCAAATAAATACGGTACTTAAAAAGTTCGTTCTTGGTGCATAAATCTGTTGATAGTTTATTTTTTAAACAACATCCATCCTTATATTTTAAAAAGCAAAGAACAATATTGGTTGGAGGGAACTGGATGTTAGTTGAATAGATTTCACCTAAAATACAAATTTATCGTTTGCTATGGAAATCTAATTTCTATTGGTCCCTCCTTAGATATGTTGGAGCGGTTTTAGTACCAATTGGTTTGGACATGAGAGGCGTGGCATTGTTAATATATGATAGGTATTAAAGTACGGCTAATCGAGTACACGCGGATGAGTTGTGGTTTACAAGGAAGGGAGTAGATGATAGTTTTACTTGTCTTACCGCTGAGCTACCCCTATCGCTGAACACACATTGAGGCAATAAGGAATACTCCGGATCATAAGGGAAGGGCAAGTGGGAAGTAGTCAGATCAATATTGGAAAACGTGCTATGAATATCCATAGAAATTAAAATACTGGAATAAAATATACAAGAAGGAAGAATGCTCCTCTTTGCTCAATCCACGGATTAATAAAAAAAGAGGCATAATGTAAGTATATCTTTCTATGAACTTTGAGGAGTTATGAAGAATAATATTAAATGAGAGGTTCTAATAACATTACATCCCTATGTCTTTGTCGTACGGGGACGCAACTTTTAACATCTCATTTTATACAAGGCAGTAATGGAAAAACAGTGATTATATTCAATGTAGATGTGCGAACCCACTCAGTAGGTCTCACATTCACACTATACTTAGTCCTAAGTCCACTACCACTCTTGTACATGGTTATACAGAGGGCTATTTGTGCCCTACATTGGCCTTTCCATTAAAATGCAATACAATACAATATTATGCATACACAACACAGCCACGGCAAATCAGACCAGCACATTGGCAATCGGCAGCCGTTATAATACAGACGTCGGAGATTACAAAGAACTTAGACATAAAGAGCCGCGCAGATTTGTCTAGTTCAACCTTATCAACATTATAATTTAGTGTACTCGTTATCTAGATCCCAATTAGTCGTGTGTAGGGCCTACTCACTTGGTATTTCTGAAAGGTTAATACCTGCTGTTGCTCATCCATACAACACTGTCTACCTTGCCTACTTGTTCTTCGTTTGAAGTTTAATTTATGTACAAGCATGTGCTAGCTTCTCATGAGAAAATTAGCCGATAATTGGTATGATCTAAATAGATAAGGCAAATAAATATTATCACGCCAAAAATGAATTATTACAAACGAATTGTTTTGTGTTTGCGAATCAAGCTTAAGTGCGCAATATCTTGGTTATCAACTCAGTCGTAATCATGTTATAGAAATTGTTGTGCTACAGTAGTAATTAAGCGGCACGATATCGATAGAAGTAGATATGCAGACGTCAATACACATTATTATACAAATCATACAGATTTAATATAAAGAACATTAGTAATATAGAAAAAAACTATTATTTAGACTTTGTGGTTTTATAAAAGTAGGTATAATTACTAGCTTGTTAGTAAATTACTTTGTTTTAATGGGTTTTGGGGGAAACAAGCTGTGTATCACAAGATCTGCAATGTAACCTTAAATTCGTGAATTCAAAATTCCAGCCCGCCCGCCCCCCCCCCCCTCCCCCCTCCCTGGGGCCCTAAACTTTATTACAAAACATATAGGTGGCGGTATTAGTTAATTAGGGGTAACCCTACCCCCCTCTCCCGGTAATTTGATCTTGATTAATCAGAAGGCGTGACTTCGACACTGGTAGTCAAATGACGAAAACTGATTTACCATTAGTTAATTTCGTAGTGTAGAGGAGGCAATAGGCAGTAAGATAACAAAATAAACACCGCGTAGTTGCTAGGTTCACACAACCACGAACTAATCCGAACAGGTGTAGATAAAGTAGATTCCTTCACTCCCCTTGATGTATGTGTATCAGCCCAACCAGTAGGTGTACCATATACAGTGAACACATTTTAAGGCAGTACACTTATTGTGCGTTAATCTAAGATAAACCAATACCCATCGCGTATCAGTTTATGTATATAGTAGATACTATGAAACTAAGTTATAAGTTATAGTTGTCATGAAAGAGAAATTACTTTTTGTTGAGCTGAAAGTAGTTAAGAAAGGAATGCATATTATAATGAAAACTGCATGGAACTTATAAAGTTTAGAAACTTAAATTGTTCCCAGCGGTGATTTTGTGTTCTCTTTTAAAGACAATTAGAAATATTTAATTCCTTATATAACAATGTAACAAAGAACGCTGCCAGCGCTGAAAGTAAACGATGTGGAATAACAAATAGAATAAGAGAGGAACAAAAAATATATGAATGTAAATGCATATAAAAATAAACTAATATGAAGTCAAATTATGAATTGACTTAACTAACTGCATCTCAAGTTTCTCAGAGTTCTTTGCCAATAACGTGTAAGGAATTTATTTACAATACAGAAGGGAGCTTAAACTAATGATGCAAGTTTCGAGCTTGCAATTATTACTTTGGCGGTTTTTTGTATTTTTTTTTACGAAAAAATCCCAAAAGAAATATGTGCTAAGTTTTTCAAGTAAGCAACGTTATAGCATTGTTTTTCTTCCAAACAACCAACTAGGCAACACACATATTTCTTTAAAACTTTTATCTCGGAGTGCATTGTATATTGCACGCCCTAAGGTTTTATTCTTGAAGTTATATTTCAGGGTCCAAACTTAGAAATGAGGAGGTGAGTTGTAATCACAAAAACCTGAAATCGTGTGTGTGTGTCGTCATTATTTAAGAAAAAGCACGAAAGGCAATACCGCTTTATATTTTAAACGTTTTCAAGATTTGTTTTTACGAAAGTTATGATTTGACATTGACTACCCAAAGATAGCTCTTTAAACAATACTTTTAAAACTTCGGATAACAGGTTTTCAACGAATCGATTACCAATTGGAGACTTTCAAATCTTATTTTAACTTTAATGGACACATAAAAGTTACCTGAAAAATCTTGTGACGAATGTCTGTAGATAATCAAGTCAAAACACATCGAACAGGAAGATATTATGGGTTTAAGATCAAGAAAGAAGTAGTTCTATTAGAGGCGCAAGAAAAGTATCATAAAACACGGAACCTCGTACACATGTTATTTAGATAATATTGACAAATGTATACTATAATGTGTTGAATCGATCATTACGGTACACAAGTTATTATTATTTCCATACACAAATTTGTCAAAATGATTGTTGAAGTGTTTCAGATGGGTTTGGTTGAAGTTCAACTCTCTGCAACATTAGTTTGCCATTACTGTGAGAAACCCAGCACAAAGAAACTCTTATCTTGACTACTTTTTTTGTGGTTTACAACGGCACAAATCGTGATTTCAGAAGACTTTGTTAGGGGATATACTTGTCACAAGTCTCATTTCCTGCACAGCATATTTGTCTTCTGTTGACAGCCGAAATGTCAGCACACAGTTTGCCCTCCAATATAGCCGTAGTGACGTCATCAATACGAGTGTAGCAAGTGTATCACAGCGTGTGACAGGAACCCACGAGAACACAAAAGATATGGAGGAGAAATGGTTGAGTGCGTGAAGCCATGTTAGATGCGCTTCACTCGACTAGTTCCCGATTTGTCCACCTCCCTTTGGAGCGCTGTTCGACGTCCAATGCAGAAACAGCGTCGTTCTTCACAGAGATAAATCTTACTTTAACTACCCTCAGTTTCAGAGTATCTTGATCAGAAGCCAATTGAATCCAATGACTTATTGCCATGCTGGAAACATCAGTTCGTGTTTTATCGCCACAACTCAACGATATTGGTATCGGTCAAACTGAACTCGAGCGGGGACCCACGGCATGTTTGCAAGGACGTAACATACATTTAGCGTGTGATAACACATTTATACATTATATGTGGCTCGTGGGTGAGTGGGTTTATTCCTGCTTGCAATGCTAAAGATCCAGGGTTCGGGTTCCAGTTCGGGCTGATATTGTTCATGGTACTGGTGTATATGCAAACGGAGACTTTAGAGCCGTCATATAAACGAAGCACATAATAAATTGCATACAATGACATCTCCTGTAAATAAGTTCTTGTAACTTAGTGGGTAGACTATAAATACACATTTTGTTTTGTATTTATTTATCCGTTTAATGGCATACGTTGTATTTGAAAGATGTGTGATCTCTTTTATATGAAGTAGGTTAACTGGGTTAGTTCTATGACAGCTCGCAAAGATGAACGAAGTGAGGTTGGTCGCATCAGAACTCATAGTGTGATAGTAATTGTGTCAGTTTATTTGTTGCCTGTACATTATTTTAATATTTTACTATAATAATACAGTTAAATTGATTGGTAAACTAATTCAACTCCTGTTTTGATGAGTAATGAATTATCCTCCTCTAAAGTAACACTTATTACCTGCTTGCGATGTTGTATGTCTGCTGCAACCTTTTTTATTATTGAAATAAGGCAAACTGGCTACCAATTAACTTAAGTGATTAACCACAAGCCATTATTTAGCAGTTTTTACAAATATGTGTGAGATTTATTTACACGCTCGTGCACAACCTCAGCGTGGCACACGATGAAAAATATCACGACCCACTTCCAGAAGTGATTTGAGCGAATATCTATTCATTCGTCTTTTGGCTCTACTGTGTGGAGACGTCAGTGAATAGACATTAACAACCGACTTGGAATATATTTCTCTAACAAGATTAATTTTCATTGCATCAACCGCAGCAGCTGTTGTTGCCAAGTTTGTTTAGGGTAAATAGTGGTTCAGCCAGCTTTGCCATGATTCAGCTGGAGGTTATTTACGTTAAGTAAACTAATTTGCTAACACTAAATTTAAAAAGTAGTTTCATAGTTACATCCGTTTGTTAGTATTTGTTTTGTTAGTGTACTCAGATAAATTATTTCCATCAAATTTGCCAATTTAGGGGAATTTGTAAACAATGCACACGAGAATAAAAAAAGTGTATATAGAAATCAAACAAATGAGACGTTTATTTCAATTTATCTCGCCTGTTATGTAAATAAGTTTATCATTGAAGTTTTGAAAACCAAATAGAGTTTTTGTAATGTGAACAGAATTGTTCGTTATAATAGTTGATGTAGATAGAAACACAATCTGTCTTGGTTAATATAGCCACATTTTGTGTCTGTATTGAATCATAGCCATGGATACAAAATGCTCTTCTTTAAACTTCTACATAATATACACATAAGTTGTATTGAGTTGTACATAATATTCGTTCGTTAGATATGCACTTAGAATAAGTTGAATCAAGTTGATCTGACCGGGATAGATTATTCTTATTCTTTACTAATGAAACTTATAGTTTAATTCTAGTATTATTCGTATATAAGGAGGGTCTTAATATCACTTTTATCATAATTGAAATAAGTAAAAACAATTTATAAAAATAAAAATAATAATTAAATAAATTAACACCTGGTCGACATTATAGTAAATGTTACATGAAAGATATTTGTAAATAATAAAGGTAATTGCACACCATTGTATTGGTGGTTTCCACAGTGAACACAAGTTTTTCGAATAAAATACGTTATCGGTTTATGTTGTTTACACATCTAAAAAATAATGCGTTTAATATCTGATAGCTTAGTAGGAATATTGAACAAACATGTCGAACACTTCAAAAGTTTGAAACATACTTATAAATGAAGCAGCCACCATTCATATCAACATTTGAGTAGGAGTCATTAGGGAATTCTTTGTGCAAATCTTATCGTTTCCATGCCAAATGTACTCGACTGCAAGCTAGCCTATTTATATAGATATAGGTACGGAGCTAAAAGACTTACTATCAGGATATCTTGAATGCGATATCAACTTCGTCTGTAGAAAATGTCAGATTTCTATGTAGAGTGTCTAAGTCTGAGAGATCCACCTTGTTTGAGCTGGCGCGGTGTGATTTAAGCTTATTACGTCTCGTCTGTGATGCAGAATGCCGCAAAGCTCGCCTGAGATTCTTTAGTTCAGTCATTCGACGCTACGTCTTAACGATAACGGAGTCTGAGATATCTTTGCTGATTGATGCGGGACCTCAAGCTACAACACAAAAACCTGTCGAAGGATTCATGTTGAAATGGGATTGAACTAGACTCGAGTTAATTCGCAATTACACCAGGGACAGTTTAAGATTGATTCATTAATGAAATCTGATCAATGTTTTAGCAATATCTTAACAAATCGCAATAACCGTAATTTACTTTGCACTAAATAAGTGTGAGCAATGAGCATAACCCACGTAATATATTACCGCTTGCACAACTTTCAACTTGGCACCTCCACCAAACCCATGATTTTCAAGATAAGTTGCCTAATGCCGGTCGGGTGTGCAAATATTTTTTAATCTGTTTAGGTTATTCATGTTTAATATGTAAAACGTCATGCCTAATCAACGTTTCATTATTAATTAGATTAATCATAACTTATTAACAGAATGATGGAATATACCCGAACGTATTTATGTGTTAAGAGATAAGTAATGGCCAAATGACTCTATACTGTAGTTGAATAGAAACAATTTTCGCACTTTGAGAAAGAACAAATTTAAACACACAACTTATTTAACGTGCTCTGAAATAACATTTTACTTTTGTTTTTAAGAAACATTAGTTTAGTTTTTGAGAGAATATTCGAAAAATATGTTTTCGCTTTTGCCGGTGAAAACAATAACAGTACACTAAGTATTATGACAAAGAAATAAGACATTGTTTCGTATACGAAAGACAGAATTACTTTATTATGTTGAAGATAGCTGGAATATTCTACGACTAAATTTAAATAATTGAATTATTTACCGGTTGACTCCTCAAAAAAGATGCACTAGTTCAGCCCGCGGGCATTGCACATGGCTTTACTCTCTCTACTCAATTACCTCACCCAAAACTTTGAAACTAATATTGTTTTAGTTAAACTAAATTCACAATTAAGGTATGGATGCAGTGAACCAATATTATTTAAACCATCTATGCAGAAAGTGAAGTGTGAAATGTTGTTCTACGATGTTGCTATATTCTCTAACAGAAGCTCTTAGGTCAATAGTTCATGTGCATGGATAAGATTATGTTTTCCATCTGAAAAGAATGTCGAGAAAATAGTTAGAATTGTAGACCCCATTAGAATTATTATATTTATGTATGTTTTAAGGATCAGTAATACTTGTTGCTAAACTGACAGATGTGCACTGGATATCTAAGAAATCTAGTTTTCGGATTTAAAGTTAGAGTAACAACATATCTATTTGAGAAATGTTTGATCTTGAACAAGCATTACTACAATGTTATTTATTTCCACCAACATTACAAACACGTGCATAGTTTCTAAGCTGATGAATTCTCAGAACGGAGCTCTTCTAAGGTCTAAGCATATTAGTAACTTCACATATGTAAACCATTTCAATGCCATTATTCCCAAGACATGCAAATTCCTGGGATTTCTCACGAGAATTTGCTTTCTACATTTCAGTGCGAGAGGTTGTTTGACGTGTTTCCACCCAACCGTTTGACCCGAACTGGATTATTCAAGCAGTGTGCGAGATCCAGCAGAGAAATTGAACAAACAGACCCGCAATTGCAGACAAGTTTCATGAAACTTCCTGTCCCCCAGGGACAAAGCGCTGTGCTTAGGAAGAATATCACTAATGCATCTGTGCTATGTCTCCTTATTTGTCTTATAAGCTGTAAGCATTGATTTGCTGCAGCGCATATTGTCAAGAGACAAGTAGGGAAGGTGATAGTTTTACCTTAATTATCATATTCTCTCAACGAAACTTATGTGATGTTGAATGTATTATAAAGGCGAGGAGAGGTTCTGCAGTTGTGGGCAGTAGCTTTATATAATAAGCAATAATCAAATTATATTGCAAACATAAACGCACATTCCAATAAAGCGGGCCTTCAGAAGACAATATTTAGAAATATGCTCACAAAAGGTAATAGATCTCGTTTGCATCAGAATATGCTCGATATATATTACCACTTTTACCACAATTATACCACCACTATTACCACATAAATAACGTTGTCGGTATATAAACTAATTGCGCAATCATACATAAGGGTGAATAAAGTCACGCCTACGGTATCATTGACTACACTCATTGCGTAAGAGCCAGTTATAATTTAGTCCTACTGAGTTCTGCATAATGTTGTTCGGTGAACAAGTAAACAATACGATGCAATGGAAGGTAGTTATACTACCAATACTTCCTACGTATAGCGGAGGATTGAAACCATTAAAGCTAAACGCACACGATAACACTGCTATCAATTTACTAAATATTTCCATGCATATTTATCACATTATTTTACGGGTTAAAGCCACGTTTATATTATATAAAGTTTGAATTATTTACCCAACGTTTATAAAAATATTAAAAAATATAATATAAACGTGGTTTTGAACCGTAACATAATTTAATACATAAAAATGGACGCCAATATATTATTCTGTGCTTTGGGCTATAAGTCCATGTGTTAAGATAAAGTTTTTAACACATTATGTTAAGAAGTTTTGCTGACAAAACATCCGGCGCAATTTTAAGAAACATGTCCTGGCTCCAACTGCAGTTCCTAGCGTGAAGAGGCACTTGGCATATTCCGCCGACCTTACACAGCATAGCAGACTACGACAAAACGAATACCACAACTAAGATAGATAATAACACGGCAAAGACCAGTGACACAATTGGGACACAGAAACACTGATGAGACAATTCCAGACAAGATCACTGGCTGAAGTACAGATGCAGTAGAAAGACCTTCTTAGGCAGCCGCCACAATCACACCTTTACACCAGCTGAAGGGTGTGTAAAGGTGTGATGCACCAGGAACACCTTCTTAGGCAGCCGCCACAATCACACCTTTACACCAGCTGAAGGGTGTGTAAAGGTGTGATGCACCAGGAACACCTTCTTAGGCAGCCGCCACAATCACACCTTTACACCAGCTGAAGGGTGTGTAAAGGTGTGATGCACCAGGAACACCTTCTCAGGCAGCGAGTAGAGTGAGACTGCTCCATGTATGTGTTAATGATTGTGAGACGAAGGCGAGATACAGAAGGAGTGAGCCGTGTGCGTTGTCACAGAAAAGCGTTGTGCATGAGAAATAAAGTTACGAACAAAGAATATTGATCACCATGAAAAGGTTGATATACTCTGTGCGGGCAACGGTCACCATTGGTAGATTAAACACTAACATCTGTAATAGTAGAACTGGTCTCTTGTGTTTCAAATGTTTTCAGCAAACTTCTTACGTATAACATTCCTTGTAAAACTATAGCACTAGTTGGTTAATTCAATACAAAAAGTGTGCAATTAATTCGAACCTCAGATACACAGATAAATGGTTGCTCGCGGCTTCTTGCCTGAACGTTGGGTTTTGTTCGCTTTGCGCAAAGCTTTATCCCCGTTTTTCGCCAATTAAATGGTACGAACAAACCCATTGCCCTATATAATACCTTATAAATAACTTTTCAAATTGCTCGCTTGAGCAACGCTACTTCCTTTATTCGCCGTCCCGTCACTATCGTCGATATTCGCTACATTACTTTCTGCTTATACAGTACTTCCCATGCAGTGATGATAGAACCATTTCAAGTGAATTCAACCGAATGCTGAATCAGCTTGTATGAAACTCAAATTGCATAGCATTTTTATATTTATTATCTCCTATTAAACACAAATGATGATACTGTGTAATTTACCAGAGTGGTGCTTTACTATTTTGAAAATGTTAGGAATTTTAATGTAGCAGATAGCCGGTGCGTATATCATTGTTATGGGTGGCCATTTAATACATATTTTAATTCAAGGGGCTGGAATTTATTGTTGCAGCGAATGCTCATGTTAAAGCGACACAGTCGGCATTGTGTGCAATATGTACATTTCCAAAACAATCAAAACCCACACCACTCACATGCCATTCTGTCCCTACTTTATTGTAACATTTTTTGTTACATCCTCAACAAAGTGATATATATCCGGATGGTGAATTTGAAAGCGCTAACACGTGTTCTCATTCCACGGAGAAATTTATGCGGCTTCGAATGTGAGAGATTGCTTGCGTAACACCGGACACTGGGACTGGTCAGATTCCGGGGCCGCCCAATGGAAATATCTTGGATTCATTTTTCCATTTTTCATTTCCTTACACATACGGGAGTAACGTGGAGGGCTTCTGCCTTCCAACCCAGTGACCGCTGTGCCCGCCCAACATCTGCGAGGTTTCTACTCCTTTACATGGATGTATTCACAAAACATAACAAATGGAAAATGAAAATTGAAATGGAAATTCTTTGCTGTGTGATACGGCCGAGCAGAGCGAAGCGTTTTTTCGTCGATGTTGAGCGGTAAATACGATTAACTCAGTTGCCCAAGGAGACGTGCGTTCAACTACGCGTTACCTCGACCCACGTTTCATGAAAAATGCTTGTTTGAGCGGAGGCAAGCAGTTAAAATAACGCTGATTAAAACTAACGCCCCACAAGTCGCTGGGTCGTTGCCAATATTTCACCACCGCTTTATGCCTAGGGAGGCCTAGAGAAGACAGAGGACGGATGGTTCTGCAACTAGTTACAGCATTTAGCTGGCGGTGAACCTGCGCTAGTTTAGTGCATGCAACACCTATTATCAAAGAAGACACACAATTATCATTCAAGACTTTCGAGACCAGGATATACGAATACAAATATATCGTTAACCGTACACATCTTATAGGGTACAAATATTATGAATGCAGTATTGCTTATAATAATACTACAGATATGAATAATACAAATAAAAGTAACTAGTTAACACGCTACCGCGCCGCAAATACTGTGCTAGTGTAGTGCATTTTAAACTTGCCTTAATTCTTGTAGCAACACTGAGCATGGTTAGGTTGGTCTGGCCTAGAAACAAGGACCATTAATCACTAAAGTTAAATATTGTAAATGCTTGACTTCACTAAAACAAGACCATGTACGTGATTTAAAACAGGTTTCCGGACAAATTCATTCTTATAAGATATTATTGTCGCGTTCCGAAGACTAATATGCTATTGTGGGAGGTTTGCCAACAAGCAATGTTACAACAATCACAGCCCTATTTCACGGAGTTCATTCTCATCTTTACTTTATTTCTTAGTGTTTTAAAATACCCCGTGGAATTGAAATGAAATGTACAAAACTTTCCGCGCTGTAAAATAACAAATATCCCCAATTCATCTAGAACATCCCCCCCCTCCCCCCCCCCCCCTCCTTGTTCTAAGCCGGCAACGGAGACGGAGACGAAGACGAACCCAAGAATGGGGAATTGACATCTCACTTCGTTATCATCGTAAAACTGCTGGAGCGACTTTTCACCCATCTTTGTTAT
This sequence comes from Isoperla grammatica, assembly GCA_945910005.1. Taxonomy (NCBI): domain Eukaryota; kingdom Metazoa; phylum Arthropoda; class Insecta; order Plecoptera; family Perlodidae; genus Isoperla; species Isoperla grammatica. The sequence goes on along the minus strand of OX246739.1, from coordinate 3,259,762 downwards.
TTCCCCGTGGAATCTTACTTGAAACCCATTACCGTGAGAACAAGGACACAATGTTGCGCCGGAACAACTTTCGAACGACTGTTTCTTGGGCAAATCGGCAAAATATTGGATGTTAGTCCGAGCAGAGAAGATGCCTGACAGCGTTCGTGTGTTTCCTCTAGTAGCGGGAGCTGACACATGACTCGTGTGGCGCCACCGGAGAAGACAATGTGGGTTATAGTTAATTGCATATTGGAAGTAACACACCATGCTTAAATCTATTATTATTATTATTATTATTATTATTATACAATTATTCCACCTACAAAATAAAAAGGAACGATAGAATTGGATTAAAATCTCCAAGATACCGTACATTAATATTACAAAGATTGGCAGATACCCGGAATCATTAACGAGATGTTTATTCTCTTTGTTGTGGGTAGGGATTTGAATTAAGATAGACATAGATATGATAAGAATATGCATTTGTTAGCTTCTTTCAGCTTACGTTTACACAGATTATAATTATATAAAGATATAACAGACAATTTTTACACTCATAAATGTTTGAGAAATTCACATCCATAGATACCGGGTTGAAAACATAATGTCTGCATGATAATATGTAGGCGGCTCCAGTGATCACTGATGACGCTCTTTCAATGCAGCTCGTATTTGTGACATTCATCACTCTTGGATATAGAGAACCCATCACAGGATCCGTGATTTGTGTAGAAACGACATAATCGATGTCGCTAGCAAAGTCATTGGCGCAAAGGAAATCGTTAGGAGAGTGATCGAGGAAGGAGAACCGCGCTTTTATCGCCACGATACGTTATCTTGGTTTACTCTCTTTCGCGCGCCTGTGAATACACAAGACACTCTTGTGTCCTGAAACAAAGGCAGCATGTTTAACAACGCGTGCACGCTTGAGCATTTCCCTAAGTATGTTTCCGCTGTTCACGCGGGTGCGAGCCAGTTGATATTTGATAGATGTTGTTTTGTTCAATGGTTTATGCTCGAATATTTCATTTCATCGATATACACGTCTAGCGGAAATACGAATCAATTTATTAACATTTTCCAATTTAACTGAACATGTAGATTAATTAAATCCATCAACGTCAAAATAAAAACAGGGTTCCATCATTTTATGCCATAAAATAACACAAGAGTTGCAGAAATAACAAATGGCTGATTCTTGAACGGCTGCCGGGCATAAGCGTTTCTAAAGAATGAAGAAAATTTACTCATTTCCTTTCTGGATAAAACGAAATGAAATAAAAACAGTCTTTGTATTTTACACAAACGTACTTATGAAAACATTCCTTCAAAGCAATGGGGCTTTCTTTATTGATAAATGACACAACAGAGATGGGGTCATTTCAGAATGGATCTTATAATGTTTTCTCTGTAATACATACATTCATAGTCGAAGACCTTACCTATGTAAATACTAAATATTGTGAACTTTACGAGCAACATAAACATTGTTAATGGCAGATATAACAAAAACGCGTCTTATATCTGTCAATGATATGTTTAGTGTAATGCAATGCCGTATTTCTGGATATAGAAACTTAATACCTTATATCTTTACGAAGGTACTAAAAATAAACAATACGATTACAAAATATAACAATTATTGTTGTATGTTGTAGAGGGTGAATTTAAATTACACCAACCACCAACCAGTATGTTTGACTGTATGAGTTCCTCCTAAAAGGTGCTCGTATACTTTATCGAGAATAAACCTGCTGTGAATCTAACGTCCACCCTCTCTGAAATGGCTTTAAATCCTGCAACCTATCCAAATTCAGCTTAAGTGTAATCTATGTCATTATAAATCTAACTGTGTTTTGAACAGATTCTCACTAACTCTAAAGGACGTGCGGTAATCCTGGCTTCCATTCGTTTTCACCAACCTGTTTGTAGGTCTAATCCCTGGCTCCCCACCTGTGTGATTCAGAGCGGACATTATAGCCTGCCTGCGTTTTAAGAGTCATTAGCAGCTACTTCTTGCTTGGTACATTACATTACAACGAACATAAATTATACTTACATGTATTCTGAACTTCGTGCAATCAATCTTTCATATATTTGAAGCATTCGCATTGAAAGAGTCATTTGGTCATTAAGTGAGTACATGATGGAAATATTTTATATTACGGGATGACAGTGTATGAACAAATGCTGACGAAGGAATTGTTTAATTGTTTCAATATAAAGTGAGTATATCTGTAAATGTAAATCATGGTTCTGAAAAAAATCGTTAACATAATTAATACCATCCACGCCCCATTATAATCAAAATATGCTACTTGTAGGAGATATCTCACTTCATGAAGTAGGCTAGTCCAGCACTTCATTGATGATATTTGGTCTCAAGGGTTTGTTATAGAAGTTGTGAATACATTATGTAATGATAAAAGTCATTGATTGGCACTGAATATAAGATAGGATTCACTGTAAACCAGCAAGATTTAGAAAAATATTTTGACACATTATAATTATAGTATAATTAAGACTAACTGAACAATAACGTAACTGTAAATCAGCAAGATTTTGAAAAATAATAGTGACACATTTTGAGATAAAATGTATCATTAAGATAAGACTAATTGAACAATTAAGTAGCAGTAAATAAGCAAGGTAACTTGTTGCATGTGAAAATAAAAACGTAACAGGCGTGCATAAAATTTGAAACAGTGAACCTCATCGTAAATAACCCTTTCGACTTGAGAGTATCGGGGCGATGAGAGCTTAGTTCAGCTCGTTCACGTGAGAGGGCGAATAAATCGTTGTACTTTGTAATGAAATGGGTTTCCATGCAGCAGTCGATTGAGTAAGGGGGAGAATAGGCCTTCTACCCATCTAATCTGTCTCCGTGCATGGAACAGTGTGTGACTACGCTATAGGCCACGTGATTGATGAGTGCTCAAGGATCTAAACCACGTGCATCATATGGCAATACATTCGGTTGTGATTAAACACGGATTAGCCGAGCTTTGAATGATGGAGACGGGGTTGGGTAAACTATGCACACTAGTGTGCTAGGTTTTACATTGTTGCCATTTTAATTGTCACAATCACAAAACGTCAATGTGCAGTTTACCATTTTTCTTTGCCACCATTTTACCGTCGCAAACCAATGGGAATTTTTCTTAAAGTGTAGTTAAATAATATGTAATGGTTTTCATAAGGGGGAAAATTGCATTTCAATAATTATAACGATGACAATGATAATGTTTGAATATTTTAAGCTTTGTAATAAACTTTAAAAATGAAAGCTGTCATGTAATAAATTAGTTAAAAGATAATAAATATTTGTGTATTTACACAAGCCATCGCTCAAATGATTGCTCTTTTTGGTCTCATTGAATAAAGTTAAGTAACTAATAGCATAATAATAATAATAATAATAAAGCCTTTATTACAACAGAGTATTTAAACTCCACAAGTGTAAATGTAATATAACCTGAAAATAACACAAAATTTGTAAGGATCACAATTCACAATAAATGTACATAGATATACATAGTCAACTCATTGTTTACATCAACCCTATCTCATATTATTGAACACATTCATTATTTATATTTATTATTCATATTTTTCCTTATCCCTATATTAAGCAATGTGTAAGTCCCATTCGTTAGGGGTAAGTTATGATATTGCGATACATACGGGAAGACATCAACTGAACTGAACAAACATGTCTCCTACAAATTCGAGTACATTCCACTGTCAATCATTTTTATGAAGGATCGCGTCATAAATTCAGAAACGTGTGTTTTATCGACAATTGTCCTGCTAGCAGCTTTAACAAAACGAAAGGAAACTGTTCCACATAAAGTAATATCATTGTCAAGCTGGTATACATATATATGTGCTATACATATACAATACATCCTTATTAATGCTGGAATTGAGTCCTATTAACAGCCCTCGAACATTCTTTCACATTGGCCAATATAATTAAAAAATGAGGACATCTGGACATTTCATATAAAACTGGAACAGACCTGAAAGTCACGATATTCTAAAAGTGTGGGCCCTGAAAAGACTTGCTTGAGTATTCTAGGGGGTGACTGAGACAGCCAGGTGTGAGGTATGCAGGCCCGCACGTAAGCCTACCTTTCTAAGCCGTAGCTCTCCAGCACGACAGGGTTTTATGAGGTTTAGCTAGATAGACGAGTAGGCTCGTCTGGTTAACATAGTTCCGTATATTGTGCCATCGTAGCTTGTGTTTCTAATAAACATATTATGTACATATAATATATAATTATATATTTCGCCCTAGTTTCTCCTCACGTAATTTGTTTCCCCTTCGAGTACAATAGCGTGTAAATTAAACTTCCTTTACACCTAAGTGCTTCACATCTTTGAGAACGGATGTAATTTCATTTAGCTACGTGGAATAATGTTGTGTGAAGGGCTCTATACCTACTCGTTTGGTCAAGCATTCTTGATCCCAGCTGTTACGTAATCAACGGCTCTTGTTGCCGGAGTTCTGAGGTAACTCGCTATATCCGAGTCCATTCAGCCCACGAAGGCGTAAAGGTTTTGTTCTCCGTGTGTTTATAGAACCTGGTCGAGGGTGACATTTGACTGTACATTTCATTACATAAACTACATCAACTTCTGAACTTGAGCTTCGAAATATTAACGATGTACAAAATGAGCTTAGTAATAATAATAATAATAATAATAATAATAATAATAATAATAATAATAATAATAATAATAATAATAATAATAATAATAATAATAATAATAATAATAATAATGTCTTTATTTCATGGAAGAAATAGGCAAATTTAAGCCGCAATGGCTTTTCTTACAATTTACCCCAAAAACTACCCTTACATATAATCTAACTAAACCTAGAGAATGATCACTGCTAACAATTTTTATATGGGCTTGAACCGTTGAGAAGATTCAAGGACCAACACATCTATTTCGTTTGCGTTTGTATACCTAAAAGTTACACATTTAGCCTAAAAGGTACACATTATGTGTACCTTATGAGTATGACATGCGTCAAGTGACTCAAGTCATATCCTACTCGGCACCTCCACCAAAGCTGATCATTAACATATTCATCTATCATTTGAAGATTTTGTGACTTGAAACCGACGTCAATACCACTAAAATTATGCACTCCGTAATACTAATGTAATAATAATAATAATAATAATAATACAGTACCGTAATAATAATAATACATAATATCAGTACAATAATGTGGCTTCCTTGTAGTAGCAACCAGTAAAAGACGTACGAGTATGTCAAACATTTCGCAGAGCGGTTGCAATGTTCTTGAATGTGAAATGAGACAGGCTATAAACTTAACTGGCCTCTTCTGAACAAAGGAAGTCTCAATTGCCTCTTTGTGAAAATATACCTCAAAATGAGATGTCAAACCAAAGAGTGTAAAGGGCTCGATGAACAATAGTCCTGTTTGTCTGTCCTGTCATCGTGGTTCAATACGCCGCCTTGGGACCTTTCACATCCGCTTCGTGGGGCATTGTCAACCAACACAACGCCCACAATTATCATGTGAAATGAAAGCCACTACGCCTTCACTCGAAGCAATAATAACGTTTGCGATGCCGTACAAAGACACTTGGCCTATTGTGAAGGGGTCTCAATGATTTGAATGTATTTACTCCGTTTTCTGCAATGTATTTTACATACAAACGTAGACATCGCATTGTTCGGGTTTTTACGTTATTTTAAATGAGTTTAGTTTTGATTGAATATTGTCATCCAAACTACATGAACCGCGCTCTCGTCAATCTATTGAACACACCCAAATATCAAAAATAATTTGATGTATATTTATGATATTTATAATGTTAGAATGGAATTGAAAAATATTTTCAATTTGTATAAATCAGTAAAATACGGTACAATCAATTTCAACATAAATTATTTATAATCATACTGACGCAGTGTGATGTGTTGGGGGACAACAATTCCATGAAGTGACTCGTCAATATTTTATTTTAGTATATATCCCATCAGCATTAATTATGCACCTACTCAGAAGGTGACTTTAAACTTTTAATGGCAATTTCCTGTGGTCAAAATCTAACCGGAGGTCTCTCGGATTGAAGCCTCGTGTGTTAGCACTGAGTCAGCTTTATCGCCAACTCGTTGTTGTCATGTACCTCAGAAACTACTGTGGGAACTACTCTGTCTTCAGCCAAACAGTTTCACACCCCTGATATGTAGCTTATCGCTAATGCCAGACAGTTTTCACACCCCTGATATGTAGCTGATCGCTAATGCCAGACAGTTTCCACACCCCTGATATGTAGCTGATCGCTAATGCCAAACAGTTTTCACACCCCTGATATGTAGCTGATCGCTAATGCCAAACAGTTTCACACCCCTGATATGTAGCTGATCGCTAATGCCAGACAGTTTTCACACCCCTGATATGTAGCTGATCGCTAATGCCAGACAGTTTTCACACCCCTGATATGTAGCTGATCGCTAATGCCAGACAGTTTTCACACCCCTGATATGTAGCTGATCGCTAATGCCAGACAGTTTTCACACCCCTGATATGTAGCTGATCGCTAATGCCAGACAGTTTTCACACCCCTGATATGTAGCTGATCGCTAATGCCAGACAGTTTTCACACCCCTGATATGTAGCTGATCGCTAATGCCAGACAGTTTTCACACCCCTGATATGTAGCTGATCGCTAATGCCAGAAAGTTTTCACACCCCTAATATGTAGCTGTATTGCTAAGCCCGGCTACAATGCTAACTACGGGCCAGACAGTTTCCACACCCCTGATCTGTAGCTGTATCGCTAAGCCCGACTACAATGCTAACTACGGGCCAGACAGTTTCCACACCCCTGATCTGTAGCTGTATCGCTAAGCCCGACTACAATGCTAACTACGGGCCAGACAGTTTCCACACCCCTGATCTGTAGCTGTATCGCTAAGCCCGGCTACAATGCTAACTACAGGCCAGACAGTTTCCACACCCCTGGTCTGTAGCTGTATCGCTAAGCCCGACTACAATGCTAACTACGGGCCAGACAGTTTTCACACCCCTGATCTGTAGCTGTATCGCTAAGCCCGACTACAATGCTAACTACGGGCCAGACAGTTTCCACACCCCTGATCTGTAGCTGTATCGCTAAGCCCGACTACAATGCTGACTACGGGCCAGACAGTTTCCACACCCCTGATCTGTAGCTGTATCGCTAAGCCCGACTACAATGCTAACTACGGCGTATCAGCGGGCCAGACAGTTTCCACACCCCTGATCTGTAGCTGTATCGCTAAGCCCGACTACAATGCTAACTACGGCGTATCTGCGGGCCAGACAGTTTCCACACCCCTGATCTGTAGCTGTATCGCTAAGCCCGACTACAATGCTGACTACGGCGTATCAGCGCAGACCAGACAGTTTCCACACCCCTGATCTGTAGCTGTATCGCTAAGCCCGACTACAATGCTGACTACGGCGTATCAGCGCAGACCAGACAGTTTCCACACCCCTGATCTGTAGCTGTATCGCTAAGCCCGACTACAATGCTAACTACGGCGTATCAGCGGGCCAGACAGTTTCCACACCCCTGATCTGTAGCTGTATCGCTAAGCCCGACTACAATGCTAACTACGGGCCAGACAGTTTCCACACCCCTGATCTGTAGCTGTATCGCTAAGCCCGACTACAATGCTGACTACGGGCCAGACAGTTTCCACACCCCTGATCTGTAGCTGTATCGCTAAGCCCGACTACAATGCTAACTACGGCGTATCTGCGGGCCAGACAGTTTCCACACCCCTGATCTGTAGCTGTATCGCTAAGCCCGACTACAATGCTAACTACGGCGTATCTGCGGGCCAGACAGTTTCCACACCCCTGATCTGTAGCTGTATCGCTAAGCCCGACTACAATGCTAACTACGGCGTATCTGCGGGCCAGACAGTTTCCACACCCCTGATCTGTAGCTGTATCGCTAAGCCCGGCTAAATGCTAACTACGGCGTATCTGCGGGCCAGACAGTTTCCACACCCCTGATCTGTAGCTGTATCGCTAAGCCCGACTACAATGCTAACTACGGGCCAGACAGTTTCCACACCCCTGATCTGTAGCTGTATCGCTAAGCCCGACTACAATGCTAACTACGGGCCAGACAGTTTCCACACCCCTGGTCTGTAGCTGTATCGCTAAGCCCGACTACAATGCTAACTACGGCGTATCAGCGGGCCAGACAGTTTCCACACCCCTGATCTGTAGCTGTATCACTAAGCCCGACTACAATGGTAACTACGGGCCAGACAGTTTCCACACCCCTGGTCTGTAGCTGTATCGCTAAGCCCGACTACAATGCTAACTACGGGCCAGACAGTTTCCACACCCCTGGTCTGTAGCTGTATCGCTAAGCCCGACTACAATGGTAACTACGGGCCAGACAGTTTCCACACCCCTGATCTGTAGCTGTATCGCTAAGCCCGACTACAATGCTAACTACGGGCCAGACAGTTTCCACACCCCTGATCTGTAGCTGTATCGCTAAGCCCGACTACAATGCTAACTACGGGCCAGACAGTTTCCACACCCCTGATCTGTAGCTGTATCGCTAAGCCCGACTACAATGCTAACTACGGGCCAGACAGTTTCCACACCCCTGGTCTGTAGCTGTATCGCTAAGCCCGACTACAATGCTAACTACGGCGTATCAGCGGGCCAGACAGTTTCCACACCCCTGATCTGTAGCTGTATCACTAAGCCCGACTACAATGGTAACTACGGGCCAGACAGTTTCCACACCCCTGGTCTGTAGCTGTATCGCTAAGCCCGACTACAATGCTAACTACGGGCCAGACAGTTTCCACACCCCTGGTCTGTAGCTGTATCGCTGAGCCCGACTACAATGCTAACTACGGGCCAGACAGTTTCCACACCCCTGATCTGTAGCTGTATCGCTAAGCCCGACTACAATGGTAACTACGGGCCAGACAGTTTCCACACCCCTGATCTGTAGCTGTATCGCTAAGCCCGACTACAATGCTAACTACGGGCCAGACAGTTTCCACACCCCTGATCTGTAGCTGTATCGCTAAGCCCGACTACAATGCTAACTACGGGCCAGACAGTTTCCACACCCCTGATCTGTAGCTGTATCGCTAAGCCCGACTACAATGCTAACTACGGGCCAGACAGTTTCCACACCCCTGGTCTGTAGCTGTATCGCTAAGCCCGACTACAATGCTAACTACGGGCCAGACAGTTTCCACACCCCTGGTCTGTAGCTGTATCGCTAAGCCCGACTACAATGCTAACTACGGGCCAGACAGTTTCCACACCCCTGGTCTGTAGCTGTATCGCTAAGCCCGACTACAATGCTAACTACGGGCCAGACAGTTTCCACACCCCTGATCTGTAGCTGTATCGCTAAGCCCGACTACAATGCTAACTACGGGCCAGACAGTTTCCACACCCCTGATCTGTAGCTGTATCGCTAAGCCCGACTACAATGCTAACTACGGGCCAGACAGTTTCCACACCCCTGATCTGTAGCTGTATCGCTAAGCCCGACTACAATGCTAACTACGGGCCAGACAGTTTCCACACCCCTGGTCTGTAGCTGTATCGCTAAGCCCGACTACAATGCTAACTACGGGCCAGACAGTTTCCACACCCCTGATCTGTAGCTGTATCGCTAAGCCCGACTACAATGCTAACTACGGGCCAGACAGTTTCCACACCCCTGATCTGTAGCTGTATCGCTAAGCCCGACACATTGCAACACTCATTACGAAATGGTTATAATTGCCTTCAGCTGCCAGGCTTATTTCCCACCCAGGCAGCTCCAATGGCTGCACACCCAACCAAGAGGACGAGCTCTCAGGAAAATTGCGCCATGTAGGACCCACCACGCAAAGTATTACGCTAAATTAATGGCGATCCTACGCTCCATTTGCTATTCTATGAATTAGGTGTACAAATTAATTAACAGTTGAGCGAACTAATGCAATACAGCTATACAAATGTACCAAACACATTTATATATACATTTAACAAACTTTGTTAATGATTCGTGCAGAATATTCATTGATGTAGTCATTATAGCTTCATGCAATTCAGTTATGGAATCGATTAGTAATGCAGGGCGGTATAAATGCATCGCATGTAGTTATTTTAAATGTGTTACGAAATTACACGATCATAATTACAATGAGCTTGATGTTATTATGTGCATATGTTTTCTTCTAGTGCAGAAGTTTGCGTGTTCGAACGTGTTCAATTACTACCGGATAAAACATAACATTGCTTACTTCTTGAAAGTAAGTGTTCTGTTTTATATCTTTACAACAAAGAAATACTGAATAATCATCTTTAACTCACAGATAGGCTGAGTCATTAAGGAGTGAGGAAGAAACAAGTACAATTCTGACGATCAAACTTTGATTTTAATTGTTCTCAAACATTACATTGCTTCTATAATATAAGGGCCCAACAATTTAAATACCAAAGTTTACATATGATTAATTTAATAATAACCAAGCATTTGAATAGACTAAATATATTGATAATTTAGTTTCTTATTGTTCCGTATTATTCCAAAAGATCCTGATATACAACTGTGATATTTGATTTTTCATTGCGCAAGATATCTCACAGTTAATATGAGTTCTGGGTGAATATGTGGACGCCAAAGAAGTCGAATAGGTGACACATTATGTTGAAGCCATGCTGGTAGTCAGTGATGACAGCGGATGTCAGTGTATGCGGGAGAGATGTTAGGGTTGCACAGAGATGTGACAAGTTATGATATAATAATATATTGAAAATCATAATATATTGAAAAATCATTTTGAAAAATTGTAACACATTTCGGTGTTATTCTTATATAGTAGACTACTACAAAAACTCAAGTTTGTAATAGCAATAGTTATCAACATGTTGTGGATTGGAGCTTATGGATCGCTAGTGGCCCGCAAGCACATTGCTAGCAGCTGGATGTGTGCCATAAGCCTATATGGATCACATTTGTCGCAGTTTGCCATCATAAGTGGCCAACATATCGTGCTACTTAGGTTAGACACGTTCATGATGCTACAAATAATGCATCCCACCAGGTAAGGAAAAGAAGCAGTGAATCCGTGAATTCAAAATAATTGTTAAATGCAAAACATAAACTAAGTTTAGCTATGTACAAAGATATTATAACATTATGTGGTAAGTAATCTTGTAAGTAATCATATTATTCATTATTCAAGCTTCGAAAATATTAACTTTACATGTTTGGCTTATCTTTAAGACTGTGAGCTTTTACTGCAACGTAGAACTTGCCTTAAACAAAACATGGTCATAATAAAACTCGGTCTTCCACAGAAGCAGGTTGGTATTGAAACATACATTGCTTCCTTGCTTCGTTTAAAACATGACAGATAATAAGAAAAATAATAAGGGCTACATTGAAGATATGGGCATCAGTTGGAATAAACTATTAAGATTCGTACTAGCGAAAGAGTTCCATCTCGAGTTCTTATATCGCATTAGGGACATCTGGGTTAGAACCCTCGAGACAGTCAAAGTCATAAGTCAGACTTCTGTGATTTCTTCTGTCAAATTAAAATCTCGTCGCCGAAGAAAATGAGGTCAGAGGTTTTCCACTTGACACGTCAGAACAAGCCGCGTCCCTTCTCTGTGACGACATTTAGGATACTAGACATTTAATAATATCTTTTAACATCACAAGTTTTACGGCCTCAATTTACTTTACTACCTTTCAGACGTGTAATTGAAGCTATTTCGTCCAATATATATGAAGTGAAGAAAAAATGGGAAACGTTTTCCCTTGTCTCTACCACTCCAATATATATTATATTTTATTGATTTTCCTCGTGGAAAGTTTAAAAGGTTTCATGCCCACGGCATAACATTTTTATTTAAAACTTTATGGGTTAAGCCCATTTTATTATTATCAATAGCTTCGATTTTACTGATAATGTTTTTAAAAATGTTTGTAAAGTTGTGTAATTTCCTAGTTTTAGTTGTCTTTTTACAATAACCTTTATTCGTTAATAGACATTTAAAAAATGTACGTTATTTTATTGTATTGACGTTACAATATTTACCGTAACGAACCAGATTTGCAATTGTTTGTCAAAAGGACAGTTAATGTTCAGTTGTTAAGTTTTGAGCACAAATAAATAATGGTTACTAAATATTACAACTATGTGTATTATATATTAAATTCGTAATGAATGAATGAGCATTGAAATTGTGGTACATAATAAAAATAATCAAAGCAAGCAAATGCTCCTAATGAGGTACTGTGGTCATTAAAATGAGCGATGCGTGCAATAAGCTCATTCTGTAGTTGCATTGAACAATCCAATGCGCTCAAACTATGACAAGGTTGCGAATATTAAATAGAAAATAGTTATACTATTCTCTGGCATCCTTGTGTTTAGTACGTTTTACAAAAATATCATACAAAAAAAATAGGCTACGTAAGTTCAGATGCGAATTGAAAAATTAAAAAGAGAACTCATGACCATTGAGACGAAAACTGAGTTGCAACTGAGCTTTATTTAAAAGGAGTTCCATTCATTGAATTCGAGTACTATACATCTCCGTTTCTTAGTATGCAAGGAATAAAGAATAGTTCTGATTGTAGAGAGCACTGGAGTGAGCTTCCTCCTTCTGTCTTCACTTCACTTCACTTGGTTGTGTATGAAGTGAGCGAAGAGGATCCTCGCTCTCATTTCAATGGGCATTCGTCTCCACTTCCCAGAGCACTACTTTGTTTTGTTTTACGGAGTGAAAGGTTTTTATCAATGATTTGAGAAGCTTTTCAAATGGCAAGCAGAGCTGAAGAAACAATTGCGGTTTGGATTTAAAGAACGTTATTAAACTTTGAAGAAGCTTTTACATACTTGTCAACGTAAGAATGAGCGTTTCGCAGTGACAGTAGTGCCAGTTGTTATTATCTGAAATTAAATTCAAAGTAACAAATGTAGCCGAATAATGTAAAATGACAGAAAGTGTCCACAAAATTTGATTACATTGTTATTAAGAAACGAAATTCATTTAGTTTAATTAAGAGAGAAGTAATATGCAAATCTTTGTTTACCGTGAAAGGCATACAAAAACAAATTTGAGATATTCTCGCTTTCTTAGTATTTAAAAAAGTAACTAATTATATTGGTAGGCCTTGGAGATTCACGTCTAATATAAACTCTAAAGGGCCATGATAGATGGGCTAAGAGGTAAATGGCGGTATTGAAGGAAAGTGAATAAAGCCACAAGCTAGGTTATAGACCCAGTCAAGTCGACTCAATAATCCCGACATGATGATATTAAAATGTGTCTCAAACGAAGTAAAACGCGAAAAGAGAGTCATTATTAGAACATCCGAATAGTGGGGGCCAAAGAAATATTGTCAACGTCTTAAATGTGAAACTAAAATAACCAATGTTAAAACTTTATTTATGATATATTTATGATAAATGTAAATACGTGTAAAAGGATTTTAACTCTGTTGTCTCACAATTGTGATACATTTAAAGATGGAACAACAACCGATAATAACCGTCCTACGATCATCAGTCATATTTAATCATCACATTATAAAGTAATGAACCCTACGAGTGTTTACTTGAAGCCTGAATCAGGCTTCCCTCTTCGTTCAGCAGCCACGTCCATATCGATATCTGAGCACGTGACATTCTTACAGTCATGCCCGCCAGCAGCCTCGGCCTCGCAGAGATCTGTGAATGATGAACGGCCGTAACTGTTAACGCATTTGCTCCAAGACAGGCGTTTATTCTTGCGAGCACTTTCGCACAGCTTTTTAGAAAACTCTTCTTCCAAATGTCTTCTACCGGAGGAAACATGGGACATTTATCAGTAGTCAGCAGTCATAACTCATTAACACAATTATAATATTGGATAATTTCATGTTAATTAAATATTGGTCACAACGTTTTGTGTTGTATGATTTTAAAGATTAGTTCTGATGTTTACGCTGAAAAGTTTAAAAATAAGCAACATACACAACTTCTACAACGTAACTACTTTTGTGCGAACCCTCAAACATGTCTTTTTCCTTTTTCAATTGCCCCCATACGTTTCAAGTACAGACACGTGTCCTGCTGAGTTAGATTGTGTTCAGGTGATAAATTAACAAGTTAAATAATTGGTTATGGAGTTAATATGAAATCTTTAGTAACGATTAGCCGAGACTTGAAAGCAATCTACGAGCTACGTGTTGTATATAGTTGGAGGAAGAAGCTCTCTCAATAATCTACAGTTTCAGCGTTGTTTTGCAACATATCTTCCCATTGCTGTAAACGAGAATCTCTTTGTACGATAGAACCATTTATCAACAACCCTCCCACCCCTAACATTGAGAACATTGTACAATACACCCGCATAGCGATACAAGGACAATGGCAACTCTTCATTCACATCTCGTAGTCGTTAGCCGTGACGCAGGCCGTGACGCAGGCCGTGACGCAGACCTAACAACTCGTCCTTACTCACGGTTGAGCAAACGGTCAACATATCCGTGGACTTTCATTTGTTAAAAACAGTTGTTTAAAATGAAAGTTACTTTAGCGTACGACACACAAACATGAAACCGTCACATTATATCGCGTTTTAGAGAGGCTACTGAGAGGAAAGCCCCAAGAAGAAGGCTAAGCCAAAGCCAGAATAAAAATTAAAATAAAATGCTGCTGTATTATAATTTAGGAAGACAATGTTTGTACTCTGTGCAGAGGGAGGGTTGGAAAATACACTCGCTTCAGCAGCAGTGCCCCATGTACACTATAAGGCTGGAGGTTTGAGCCATACTGAAGCAGAGGGGTGTTTGAATCCTCTGTAAGGACGGATCGCCGAGACCCTCGGATGATCACGTTAAATGCATGAATGCGTTTAATATACTTCAAAAAGTAAAATAAAACTGTCACATAACAAACTCACGATTTACTTTGACTCTGTTGCGATCACAATTCAGTTCATCCCGTTTATTCAGAAAGATTATATTGGTTTATTTATCCAAGTGACCATCTTTAGTGACCTAGAGTTAAACGTGTTTACACTTGCCTGTTGTGCTAACCAGCAGCTTAAACTGTTCAACCCTTAGAACTACATTTTAATACTGATTTAACTCATGTGCTGAACTATGTGTATAACGTTATGATAAATGGCAATATTGCTGTTTAACACAAATAATATTTCGCAGGTTGATGTATATATATTTGAATGGCATCCGTGATCTCAAATGCCGCGATTCAAGTACTGATCAAGTTGTGTGGTATTGAATGATGCAACAAAACAATTGCTATCATTGATGAGATCTTCACAATTGAACACATCAAGAGTACCTGAGAGGTGGGGTACCTGGAATCTACTGTCTAGCATCAATTATAAGCACCATGCAGTCATACGACCAATGAGACTGGATCTAATCTAGTGGAATTATAAAGTGCTTCAGTGTCTGTGAGTGACGCTACCCAACCACACATTCCAACACTGAGACAATTAGTGTTGGATTACTCAGCCCGGTGATCGAACGGCTGCCCGCAATGCAGAAGACCTGGCTTCGAGTTTCAGCGGGGAACTGATTATGTAACATTCGTCCTTCTATTCTTCACAGGTAAGCTGTCTGACAACCAACATCTCTCAATTTACATGAAGCATCTAATTCTGATCCCAATAGCAATGTTTTCTTTGCTTTTTTAATTTTGTTTAATCTGTGCTATGTTCTAAACATCGTTATCTGCATATATTTCGCAATTTTTGCGCATTGAATTGTGTTCCTACTAAAAAATTATTTCGCCTTAATTAAAAATGAGAATGTTAACGTCCCACGCAAAAAACTCACCCACCACATTTTCATGCTGTTAGCAACGACAAAGTCCGAAACATACTGGGACACGCAGTATTCGTGGTATGCCTCGACTTCCGTAAAATACAAAATAACAATTTTGGTGGTTTTTTGTTTTATATACACAGCCAGGTTTAATTCCGTTCTCTAAAAGTTTTTTTACGCGTATTTTAGAAAACGTAAAAACCTTGTGGAACCACCACGCTCAATAAAACGAACAAAACAACAACAGGGTATAAACTGAACCAAGTCCAGCTGAGCCCGAGAGACAATGTACAGGGAAAACATGAAACCAGACTTGGCCGTGGTGACATAAGTCTGTATGTACCGTAGCGTGAGACACTTGGCAACCATGGTTTAAGCGATGTGTGTCTCAATGACGTCATAAGCACATGTCACGTGACGCCGTTGAGTCAAGAGATGTTCATGGCAACGTTGCTAACGCTGACGGGAATAAAATATAAGATTAACATCTTTGCAACTGCTATTTATTTGAAATAAAGTGATTTAACCGATCACGGTTGAAGTTATTAGAAAATATACGAGCTGTTTATTGGTGTAATGAAACAAAATTTAAAAAAAACGTCCAAGTTTCGAAGAAAAAGCACTACCAGTTCAAAGTACCATCGTATAGATAATTTATTTACAACTTCACATGCAATTAGTGTTATGTTTGTGTTTGGTATGTAAGTTACCAAAGTTTACGTTCAAGTTACTGTATATATGTTTAATATGTTCTACATAATATATAGATAGACTTTATGTAGACGTTTTTTATTATAAAGCTTTAAACTGAAAACTCAAGCAGGTCGGTGAAGACGACTGAGAAATAACCATAGGCAACAACTGTTTCCATTGCTGAAATATGTCGCCATATTTTCACAATAAGGCAGTGTCATGACGTGTTTACAAGTCAGCAGGTTTATGAAAAGAAGAAAAAGAAGAGGGAGAAGACTTTCTTCTTGGTAACACAGGTCTTTTTTTAGTAACGTCATATATACACGAACTGCGTGTCTCATATTTCACGATGACAAAATTACCGACCCATCATACAAGACTCTTCTGGGAAACAGTCAACCCTAACTTGTGAACAATAAAACGTTATTAATCACGGAAAAGTCACGACGAAATACGTTGTGTACCAAGTCCAGAAAATCGAATTGATAAAGAACATAATATGAAGATTATTCATATCAAAACTGTCGATTATTCATTCTACACAACACACATTAATTTGTGACAAATTGGTTGATTTTATTGTTGTGTTCTTACAAGTTTAAGGAAATAGCGTGTTTCTTTTACAATGCACTACGGTTTCCAAGTTAACTGATTATCATCTGGATCCCTTCTAAAATGCGATTGTTTTTCAATGCATATTTTTATAACAAAACAATTGTGTATAATAATATTATTGGAGGGACATAATCAAAGCCCTCTAAGCGCAAATGAGAAGACCACTAACAACGGTTTGGACATGATTTGCGATGCAATTCCAACTAACGCACGTTCAATAATGAAGTCATTAAAATGTGTGGTCCAAATTGTCATTCCAATGAGTTGTCATAGAGAATTATCGTGCCTATCACCGCTACCGGATTACTCAAAAGTAAAAAAGTTTTTGTAATCCATGACTAATTGATTTTAATTACGTTTATAACCGATCGAATGAACTAATTAGTGTTGCATTCTACTTCACTATTTAGAGGCATATGCGTGATCAAATCAAGTAATTACAATCATTGGTAAAATGAGCGGCCCAAACATAATGTAAACTTCGCATGATAGAGCTAATTAGCAGCAATGCAGTCAAACAAAGTGACCACAAACGCCGGAGACTGACGGGCACAGTTGCACGTTATACAACTCAACGGGATCAAACTTTCGTTGTGATATGTTATTAGTGAACTATTATTACGTGAATACATGCAGGGAACACGATATAGCTTCACCTTATGGTCAGAATAATGTAATCCAACGCTTCAAGAGTTATTACGTTTGACCATCGAAGTAAAGTGACATATACATCGAAATAAAACATTCAAAGTCATGTCGCAATGTCGAACCTCCTTTGATACCGGATAAAAGATGAATTAATCGACATTGAAAAATAAATATTCATTTACCAATGTAAAACGAAGCAAGTAATTAGTGTTTAATATCTTTTCTTCGTAAACATGTAAGTAAAAGCATGTATGTAAGTAAAAGCATGTATGCTAGTAAAAGCAATAGTGTTGTATTATTGTCTACGGGTGAAACTGGGAGAGCTGTCTGTATCCACTGCGGGCGTTTTAAGTTAGAAGTCGACAGTTGACTGCCCACTATGCCCTGCAAAGCACTTTCAATTTTAAAAATAAAAACCCATGTCGATGAGCTTGCTTAGTTATAATGCTGCTTCCTGGAAAAGAACTTGTACTACCTATATTGTGTGCTCGATGACACATATAGGGAACAAGTAGCAAGAAATACACAATGATTATACGAGATCGCACATTTTTTCATCAACGTTACGTTTTTTATAAAACACTTTTTTAACACTTTGGGAGCTGTGTTTTGTGTGCATTCTCTACACGTAAATAGCACGAGGGAGAAAGAACTTACATGTAGCGGTAACCGCTAAGCTTAGGAGGACACAAATGTGCGCATTGTACGTCTCACTAAACAGTTTTTAAGACCTAAGTACACGGAACTAATGAAAGCAACAGCAATGAGTATGGCGCCTGCAAGCCGTGAAGAGTGGGGCTTGTGGTGAATGGCAGATTAAAGGGAGAGTTAACTGAACGCTAGAGGCAAATCATCTCGGTGGTACGAGTTTTTTTTTTATAAGAAATATTCGTTAAAGTGAATACAGAGGAGGCTGAAGGCAGACAAGGCAAACGAACCCCCTAAACAGGGAAGAATCCGCGGAGGGGGAGAAATTAGTTTCTTTGAGAGAGATCTACCCCCCCCCCTCTCCCCTCCCTGAAAGATTAACTTAGATAAATATAATTTAATCAAGGAAGGCAACCTTTGTATTTGGAGAGCGGTGAAGAAAAAGAACATTGCCGTAGCCGGGGGCTGATCGTTGATTATTGTTACAGAGAGGGCCTAGGGGGCTCCTGACTAGTTTCCATTATAGAGATCAGCCGAGAAGTATTCAAAGGCATATGAACAGTTTTGTAAGTCTTTCTTACATCACTCGGCATAAAAAAAACATTTTCTGTTTTTTACAGAAATATTTTCTATTAACGGACTAGGTAATGTAAGCAAACATGTGAAAATTTATTATTGAAACGTTTTTCCCGCTCACTTCTGAAAGTAAGACCAATGAAACTTTTAAAACAACATTCTCATTTAAATCTAAGCACCGCAGTTGAGCCAGAATCTATTTATTGTTTTACTGTAGGCATTTTATCAGTACAGCCACTTCCATTTGCCTGTTGTTGCCTAATGAAGATTTATACGTAACTCCGAGGCAGCGACAGGAATCTTTTTTAAATGAATGATATATTTCCTGACAGACATATTTTCACTCTCACTTTGTAATTTTTGCCACGCCTCGGCAGTGCACGCACACTCGGAACATAGACGTATTAAATGCTCTCGCAATCTCCTGAAATATCTACGGTACTTCGTCAAAACTCAAATACGAGTATACTTGAAAACAATTCGAGCACACTTTCATTTCAAATAATAAAACTGTGACGGATTTAATGTAAACAGTTAACATTTGTCAGTCAAAATTATATTTTAAGTTTTTTTGTGAATTTTCTTATGATAACTGTTTGGAAATATTTATTTTTCTAACGTACGGTGCATATTTGTGTGAAGTATATTTGACAATTTAACCTTTCACATTCCGTACCTCAACCATGTACAACAATAAAATAATGTATGATTTTAAAATATTTAACTTTAGATATTGGGGATGCCTATAACAAGAGAAATGGAAACGTGTAGAGTTTGACGTAAAGGAAGATAAGGTTTGATTGATTAGTGTGAAGGGCGATATCGGATGTTGACGACGACTTCAGACATTCGATATGTGTGAAGAAGAAATAAACCACATGCATCAGGTTGGATCTTATCACTTCGGGGTTGAATTATTTTAGTCAATTATATATTTATACTAGACATATTCTATTTCGTTAAAGAGTAGATTGAAAAATAACTCAATTAAATTTTGTATCAAAATATCTACAAAGGAACGAGAATGTTTAAAAGCTCTTTTTTCTTATTTCATTAAACGGTTGATTCAAAAAAATAATTATTTATATGTTGATATGTCACGGAAATTTACAATGCATATCAGTTGTAATAAATTTCGCCCGACTGGGGATCGAACCATGATCCTGTCATCCAGTCGGAATAAACTGTTTTTACAATTGCAGACTGCTGTATCTTCATACATTACCCACAAAGCTGGGTATTGTCATAAATAACATATTTAATAGTTTGTTAATTTTAAGCAGAATTTGTGTCACCAACTTCGATTATTAGCATTATGAACATAATTAAAAATTTCAATAATTGTAGATATTTCCAATGTTGTGCGTTCATCCGTCAATGCGATCTAAGTAAATAAGTTAACTCCTGGTGAAATGACTCTTGCTTGTTGATTAATGCTGTGATCAACGGCCTCGGGCAATTATGTTCGAGGACGTTTTGGCCGACATTTAGAAGCAGATCCCGTCTCCAACTCCATTCGTGTGTTACGTGACTTCGTTAACAGAAACGTCTCCCAGCAAATTTGTCACTACGAACATCTTTTCATTTTTGCATTTCAATGTATATTTTAAGAAAATGTTCACGCAATTTGTCATCTACCCTCCTCTAGATTTGTTGAGCCAGGATGTTCGGTGACAGTGGGTACCTCCCAGAAACCGGAAGGCAGCACTTAATTTACATAAGAAAGCGTGCGTCTAAACCTTATATTTCAGGACGGTTTTTACAGTTTAAGATGTGTCTCGTTTATACGTCATATAAATCAATGTGTATGACTGCTAAAGTCAGACAGTGTAACAATGTATGGCTCCTAGTCACGCGAAGAAGAATGTTTATGTCAGTGGTGGCCAAAGCTGTAACTTCTCTTTTAACAAATGTATGTCTTGCATTCAGTTTAACATGTTGCCAAATAGCGCCTTAGGGTGTGATTTTTATTCTAAGCTAAAATTGAGTTGGATTTGGAGCCACATAATGCAAGAGTAACGTCAACTACCAGATACAAGTTTGTGGCAGAATAAACGTGCTGGAGAATCCTGGACGACAGCATAAAATACGAAGTGGGTTAGAAATAAAATATACGGTCTTCTTACCCTCATTTTTCTTTTGGTAGAAGAATTTATCGACACATCAGTTTTTAGTTTAACCGGAATAACAATTACTGTTTTCAAAAAAAGCCAAATTTACCATCTGGTATCGGAGAACAAAAATTGTTTGAAGTTTTCGTTTGATAAGTTAAGTGAAATGACTGCAACCGACATTTGAATCGATTCCCCTGAATAGCATGTCACCTGCTTTCCTGCATACAAATTTCACTTTGTTTGTTTTAGTTTCCGTTGATAAAGCTCATTTGACTGTGTCCCACAATCGTGAATTGGACCGACGAACTTGTCGAAAGCTCTCGACGGAATTAACGAGTTCGTTCCGACTGTCACAGCCAGACTGCGCTAGTATCGCGCACATGGTTATGGAAAGACGCGAAGACTAGTAATGGATAGAAGGCTGCAATTTTATTCTAGAATTAAACAAAACAAGAAAATAAATCCACGGAATTGATCTAATTTCTTTCGCGCTCAAATAGAGATGATGTCAAAAGCACATCTAATTTTAAACACGTTCTGTCACATTGACGTTGAAATAATGTAGTGTTAGTATTGTACTAGCTGATCGCTAAAGCAACTGTCACTGTAGCTTACGAGCTGATCCAGCCAATACACTGAACATGACACTATAAGAGTAACGGTGAAGTGTTAATTCAATTGTTTAAAACATACTCTCAACATGTTGGATTCTTCAACATATCCGATAAGAGTAATAATAATGAGTAATTACGTCATTAATCAAACCTTTAAAGCTGTAATCTTAAAACAACATGCTACATGTTAAAACATGCGTTTCGATTTGAATGGTAGCATAATACTGCTACGTCCCCCTTCTTATGAGTACTGTGCAAGTGCAATCCAATTCAGTGAATACTTCGTATTCTGTGTAGTGTGATAAAAAGTATACCTGAGGATGGGAATGCGCTGTAAAAGAATCTAAAAATATAGTCTAATTTTAACCAATCTAAACACACCGCATAAATACAAGTTACGCATAAAGCAATAACTAACGTCTTTTAATTTTAATAATTACTTTTATTTCAGATATGTCACTCTATATGTCTGTGTTTTAATCAGAGTGGCAAAACCCCCAATTTATGTTTCTATATTTTTTCTTTTAGTATCACAATTGTCAAGCTCAACCATTTACCCATAGTGTACGTGCTCACAGGAAGAACATCATTTTACAGAATGCAATTTAAAAGTCCTGGATGGGTTAGAGTTATAACTACGGTAAAGTACCAATTTGTACTACATTAGTACAAATCTAATTTTTCAAAGATTTGTTTACTGTTGAAGTGTTCGTTTATTCCCACTGTTTGATCAATCTGCAGTCCAAGTCAAATATAAGTAGACACCAGGAACATGTATTTAATTTTAAACCCAGTCATCAAGTTAAGTTTGCCCTTTACACCTGAGACCACGAGTGCATTAGGCGCCCACAGATAACATTAGGTCAGGGGTGCCAACATTAACGACGTGGCGGAGAATCAGTCACGCGTGACCGCTAATTTACTGGAATTATACACTTTTAGCGTGTATGCGATATGGAAATTCAACTTTGCATAGACTACGGCAAATTTTAATGTTTTTAGCCATTATATTTTGGTTTACGTGATGTGTAATTAGGCTTAACATATACAATAATAACATTAGAAAAAACGCAATTTTGCAAAATAACATAATCAGTATATTTTTAAGTGATGTAGATTGTGGGGTGTATAATAACAACAAGTGCTCAATGAGGCAAAACTCTTACTCGCCACTATAGTGCAATGCGAAGGGAGCATACAAAATACACCGCTCCCCTAATCGTCACTACACGTTCAGGTAGATATCCTGCAAACCGAGTAGTCAGGTTATATTTTTTTCTTTAAATAAACGTCGTAACTTGTCATTACTATTGTTAGGATGTTGGGCACAAAGTTGATTACACAAAGACAACTGAATTCACTTGCGTTTATTAATAATATTTGATAAAAAAGATGACAATTACACATTTGAGGACAAAAGCCGCCAACCACCATTACAGTTCCTCTCCACACCGCCTCCTGAGCGCATCACAACAATTACCAAGCCCACACCTTTCACCGCCCTCCATATAGTTCACGGCAATTCAATAATGCAGTCGTTGTTGTTGTTGTTATATCTTACACTATGTTCTCCAAAAGTGTGAAGGATAAAAATAAAAAAAGAATTGCTTTCTTTAGATGGGGATAGTTTTCCGACCACATAATTCCTGTAAAACTATTTTGTAAATACAGAAAGATGCTTATAAATCTAAAAAGAGGCTTAAAAGAACGAAACTAAGAATAATACTAATAATAATGAAAACTAATAATACATAAACTAGTTAATACAACTAAACAATAAATAATTATCCATATTATGGTGAAATTCTAACTGGAGTAGAGAAAACATTACATTCACGTGGTAATTTTACAGATTGGAACAAAATACTTGATTGTTTGCGTCGTGCCTATCCTTAATAATTGTGCAGTTAGAATCAGTTCCTAAACGGCGCCGCCACAGCTGGACATTGGACAACAAACGGACTAGCCGCGTGCAGTGTCCTCTATCGTGAACCTCCGCAACTAACGTGCTGCGTGCTTGACGCAACAGGACTGGCCGCGTGCAGTGTCCTCTATCGTGAACCTCCGCAACTAACGTGCTGCGCGCTTGACGCAACAGGACTGGCCGCGTGCAGTGTCCTCTATCGTGAACCCCCGCAACTAATGTGCTGCGTGCTTGACGCAACAGGACTGGCAGCGTGCAGTGTCCTCTATCGTGAACCTCCGCAACTAATGTACTGCGTGCTTGACGCAACAGGACTGGCCGCGTGCAGTGTCCTCTATCGTGAACCTCCGCAACTAACGTGCTGCGTGCTTGACGCAACAGGACTGGCAGCGTGCAGTGTCCTCTATCGTGAACCCCCGCAACTAACGTGCTGCGTGCTGGACGCAACAGGACTGGCCGCGTGCAGTGTCCTCTATCGTGAACCTCCGCAACTAATGTACTGCGTGCTGGACGCAACAGGACTGGCCGCGTGCAGTGTCCTCTATCGTGAACCTCCGCAACTAATGTACTGCGTGCTGGACGCAACAGGACTGGCCGCGTGCAGTGTCCTCTATCGTGAACCTCCGCAACTAATGTGCTGCGTGCTGGACGCAACAGGACTGACCGCGTGCAGTGTCCTCTATCGTGAACCTCCGCAACTAATGTGCTGCGTGCTGGACGCAACAGGACTGGCAGCGTGCAGTGTCCTCTATCGTGAACCTCCGCAACTAACGTGCTGCGTGCTGGACGCAACAGGACTGGCCGCGTGCAGTGTCCTCTATCGTGAACCTCCGCAACTAATGTACTGCGTGCTTGACGCAACAGGACTGGCCGCGTGCAGTGTCCTCTATCGTGAACCTCCGCAACTAACGTGCTGCGTGCTTGACGCAACAGGACTGGCCGCGTGCAGTGTCCTCTATCGTGAACCTCCGCAACTAATGTGCTGCGTGCTGGACGCAACAGGACTGGCCGCGTGCAGTGTCCTCTATCGTGAACCTCCGCAACTACTGTGCAGCGTGCTTGACGCAACAGGACTGGCCGCGTGCAGTGTCCTCTATCGTGAACCTCCGCAACTAGCGTGCTGCGTGCTGGACGCAACAGGACTGGCCGCGTGCAGTGTCCTCTATCGTGAACCTCCGCAACTAACGTGCTGCGTGCTCGACGCAACAGGACTGGCCGCGTGCAGTGTCCTCTATCGTGAACCTCCGCAACTAACGTGCTGCGTGCTTGACGCAACAGGACTGGCCGCGTGCAGTGTCCTCTATCGTGAACCTCCGCAACTAACGTGCTGCGTGCTGGACGCAACAGGACTGGCCGCGTGCAGTGTCCTCTATCGTGAACCTCCGCAACTAATGTGCTGCGTGTTTGACGCAACAGGACTGGCCGCGTGCAGTGCCCTCTATCGTGAACCTCCGCAACTAACGTGCTGCGCGCTTGACGCAACAGGACTGGCCGCGTGCAGTGTCCTCTATCGTGAACCTCCGCAACTAATGTGATGCGTGTTTGACGCAACAGGACTGGCCGCGTGCAGTGTCCTCTATCGTGAACCTCCGCAACTAATGTGCTGCGTGTTTGACGCAACAGGACTGGCCGCGTGCAGTGTCCTCTATCGTGAACCTCCGCAACTAATGTGCTGCGTGTTTGACGCAACAATGGCCTCGAACGTCAATAAGAACTCGGGCGTGCTAAGGGTCCGTTTGTTTTAGGACGAATGTATTGTGGAACTGTCACCAAGTAGTAATAAGTTGTTTGCGCTTGGTCGCAGAGAGCGGCACAATGAGAATGACGGAAATCAAAAGGGGAGGAAAACATGTCAGACGCTGGGAATGAGTGATTGAGAAAATTACTTCTAAGGTGAGTCCCATTGCCATTATTGTGTTGTAATTAAAACTCCGTACAACGTTTATTGATAGAAGCGTATTTGTAAGCAAGGCAGGACTTTTGACTCTATACTAAAGTATACAGCTAGCTTGGTTGAATGTGTTCTTGTGTGCATGAAACATATTTACCAACCCGTAAAGTAGTACCTATTTCCAGTCGTTTTGCACAAGCGTTAAGACGGTAATCTAAAACCTCGGTGATCGAACCCACGCCCCTCTACACGGGGGCAGTATGAAGCTCGGTCCACGCGGACAAGAGCGCGAAATGAGACTGTGCGTAGAACTAGGTACGTAATGGAACATCATCGCGGAGCCGTAGAAGTCTAGCCTGGTATCCACACCACATCGCATCGCATACCCCCTACCCGTAATGAGGGTCTTTAATCATAGTACGCGCTGCGGTGCGCATGCGCGGTCGTTCATCACCCGAGATTCACCTGCCTGGCGGGAAGGGGAGTCACGTGATTCACTGGGGCATTATTCAATTATAATCCCCTCACTTAGGGCAGACTCGCCGTGTGTGAGGAGACTAAGCTAGGCTCTTATTAGACCAATGTCCCTCGCGTACATAACGCATCATCAAGTGGCCATAGCTTCTGATTTCCTTTTATTAACTTGTTTAATTAACTAGGAATGGAACCTGATGAACGTTTAAACGTTTTTTGGTCGGTTAAGCAGTTATTTAAAATCACATTAAGATTAGTTTGTTTCAAGGGAAACGAAAGTCGTTTACAATATCGCATATTTTATATATATATTTATTTATTTATTATATAATATTTTGAATCATACAATGAATCATTCAGAAGACCCCTTTAGTCCAATAAATACAAGCAAATTCCTTCAAAAGCATGACATAATAATCATGTAAAACAACATTGTTTGAACATTACTTATTTACATCCAAATACTGTAGTTTTCGTTTAATGTAAGACTAATTAATTTGCATTGAATCCATTACCAGGAAGAATTGAGATTAATGGTTTTTCTAAGAAATTATTGCCCAAAGGCCCGGTAGTACTAGTAACTATTTATTCGTCAAACAACTTCTTCACATCAGGCAAAAGCTTTGAAAACTAATGCATAGTTTATTTGGAACAAACATAACGTTATTATTTGTGAAAGTAATACTGGTCCTTCGCTACAAAGGTAGTTGTATTGCAAAGGCAGTATCCGTACACGGGATAGTTCTAGAACGGCAAACGACTACAAGGTGTTGAATAAGTGAACGTGTTGCATAGATCCTACTAATACAATTACCTTATGCGCTTAATATTAACGACCGGTCGTTATGTAAATTACATTACCTTAGAGTTCAGATGGACGTGCTTTTGGAGTAAGGTTAAGCTCGCGTTGGAATTAAAACACATGCAAATATAGCTACGGATTTGTGTTGGCTACGAATATGATCACTGGAAATGATGTTGCTCGCGAATTACAGTGATAATCGTAATGATTTGCTTACAAAACCAAAACTAATGTGAGCTTCAAAATTGATAACGTTTTGACCATATTGTGAACATGTTCAACTAAACTAATATTGCAATTCCAGAGTAATTACCTCAACTAGGTATAATACATCACTGAAATCTTTTTCCAAGTGGTTGTAACCAAACCAACTTAAAAGTTAGTAAACAAGGTATTATCCATTAAACGAAATAACTTATTTGTCAACTTTAATCGTCTCTACCTATCATAAGATAGCAAGGTATGAGTATCTAGTTCGTAACATTTCGAAGTTCCTTCAAGAATGCGAGTGCTATATTCGTGGGGTTTCAAAATGATGAGAAAACAAAACTTTGTTCTGGACTCAAGAGTTTTGTAAGAACGAACGCACGTTTTATTAAAACGTGCTTCTAAACTGTTAGTTCATACAACGTCTGGTTAATTGAGTAGACTTTAGTGTCGCTAACGAAACTCACTTACCAGCTCTACTGACAGCAATAGAGAGCAGAAATCGTTATGAATTGAAGATATATGAAACACAGAGTGGTTTAGCGGAGTATTTCGATGTCAGTGATCTCGTATTAATACTGCATCTGGCATTTAGTTTCATATCCGACCTGCAGTGTATAGATTAGAACCAATTCTCTATGGATGGAGTTCTATCACCATATTCGATGAGCTTTATTGGGTAGAAGCTTTGATTAAAAGCCAGGGAGGATCAGAATACTATTGTTATATGCAAAGCTTCGAAAAGTGACCATGTAAAGAGTTAAAAATCAGGCTTATGTGAGATAAAATGAACATGTACGGTTGGAGCATAGAATGATAACTATATCAGGTCCGTTATTCATCAGGGTTGAGCTCTTTTGACTATTCAAAGTTACCCTTGAAATAAATAAAACGCTAAAATAACACCATACATTTTTGATACGCGTTTTCATCATAAATTCGCTACGATTTTTTTTTATTAAAATTGAAACAGTATCTACTAATACAGCATAAAGTCCGGGATGGCAGATTTACCAGATCCGGGTTTGAAATCGAAGTGCAAGTATATACAATGCTATGTATTATAAAGGTGGTAAGATGAATGTGCTGCATATCAATTCGCGTGCGATAGCGCGGCCAGCTATTTCAGAGTGGCTTCAATGCGCCAAAATGAAAAATGTTTTATTTAGAACTTTCTTGCGTAAGGATCCTCAATGCGGTTTATAACTTCGATTGAAGAGTTGGAGTCCTTGTGTCAAGATATTTAGGTTCTTATGTTTTTATCTGTTGTAATGAGGGTTGTTATGTAATGTATGACTTTTCACTAGTTCCCACCACTATTGCCAGGTCCCTCTCACTATATGTTACCTACGTAAGAGTCACTCGATTGAGTCGCCTGTGGCCCGTTCAACCAGCATCGTTAGTTATGTCAAAACATCCAAAAGCCGACCATCTTATTTTGTCTTAAGTTAATACCAAGAAGTAAAATTAGATGCAAAAGCCACAGAATATAGAAAATATTAAGGTTTTTTATAGTACAACAAATTTAAGGTGCACGTTTTATATTTAATGTTTTTTAAATTTTGTTCATTTTCGAGATTCCTATCGAAGTTTTGCAAATGACAGCACACGAAAAAAAAAATCGTATAATACTTTCCATAATAACTTAAGACCAGAAAACACAGCAGTTAATACTATCGGAGCTTAGGGAGACTGAACAACTCCATCAACACATTGTTATAAACATGTATAAATATAATATACCCGATCTTAAGAGCTGATTTATTTGATGTTTTAAAGGGGGTAAAATATAAAATAATTCTCAACATATAACATTGAATGCTCACTAGTCACTAATGCATTGCTTAGTTAGAGATAATTAAAACGTACCTGCACGTGATGTATATCATGGACTACAACGGAGAGAGAGAGAGAGAGAGAGAGAGAGAGAGAGAGAGAGAGAGAGAGAGAGAGAGAGAGAGAGAGAGAGAGAGAGAGAGAGAGAGAGAGAGAGAGAGAGAGAGAGAGAGAGAGAGAGAGAATCCACTTTTCATGGAAATGAGTTTGCTCTCGTTAAACGGTCAATTCACCCAAAGCACGCTTGCTCGCGGTTTATCCTGTTCCGAAATCTGCCAAATTACAACCAAAACGCTGCAAACAATCGAATGATTTGTTGCTACGTTGTAATTCCATTTCATAATGTGGTCTCGAGTCCCAGTGATATGAGTGACGTCAGAATAAACATTACGTTCGTCTAGACATAAATAAGATACGAATCCTACTACCGCATAGGACAAGATCTCGTTGGTTTATTCCTGCGTCCAATGCAGGAGGTTCAGAATTAGATCTATGTGTGAGAAAACGGTGATTATGGAGCCATCATAACAACAAAGGCACATACATAAATTGTGTAATCCCCAGTTGGGCCCTGGGTAGAATTTAACCCAGGGTATGTATACCTCTGCCGATCGTAAGAGGCGAGAAAACAAGCCGTCTCTCCTCCCCTGTAACACACTTATCTACACTTTATGTATTAGGAAATTAATTTAAATAGTTTTAACAGTCGTCTTCCACGTTTCTATAAATAAAAATAAAATAAATTCACATTAAGAGTCTACCCACTCAGTAATTAAACTGATTTGCAGTGGGGGACTTTAATTTAAAGTGGCTAAACCAACCCTGTAGGCTTCGAACACCATCGACGAGTGAGCGATAACCAATCAAAGATCGATATTTCAAATACGAAACATATGAATCAGTGATTGGACAGTGCGAACACCTGCGGACAAATGCCAGAATCAACAAGGCCGATTCAGAACAACTTTGAATTTATTGAGTGCTTCGTTGCTAGGACGGCTCCAAAGTCACCGTTTACTTATTCCTAAGCCAAGAAGTAATGGAATTGAATCCACATTAGATAAAAAACTTCTGCCTGAAGCGGGATTTGAACCCGGGACCTTCTGCATTGGAAGCAGGGATGCTAACCACTGGACCAACGAGCCACCTAAATAATCGAGCCACTGTGAAAAAGTGACGGCTCGGTACTTCATTTCCTCACTCCCTCACACTTCACTTCCTCACTCACATATATTTTCACAAAAATTTAACTTACTATGTTAATTATAAACTCAATGAAGAAAAATACTTTCGGATAATTTAAAGAGGAAATTTGTAGACACATAATAATATGCATTTTGTGCAAAGTCATGTTCCGAAAGAACTTTGTTTGTTCGAGACACACGGAAACCTCAAGAAAATGAATAATTGCGTATGTGTCTCGACGACAGCAACAACGCTCGTGCATTAATACAACACCCATTTAAGTTACTTTGGAAACACATTCCAGTGAAACCAATAATAGGCGTACTTATTCACTATGAGAGGTACAAACACGTAATACAGGTATAACGTTTTCATTTACTTCGTTGAGCTACTATAGGACCAACGTAATCCACCAATCTGCACACTCAACACTTTTTGAACACCCTTCAATTCATCTGTGTATGTCACAGTGTCATTGTTCACACATTTTTCACACCCCTTCCTGTCAGATACAATCTAATCTATTAAGTAACAGTTGTTTTCTGTCTACCCCTTCGAGCACTCATTTTTCCCGTCATGCATTTTTGTCGGCCTCACCACAATATGTTGTCTTTCCATTTAGATGCGGGGAGATTTGTGTATGTTTCTCGAAAAACACTTATTGCTTTTTTTTTGTTTACAGATGCTTTTGACAAATTGTGCAAAATATGGAGAGAAAAAAAATACAAATCAATAAGTTTACACAATCCTCTTCCTCTCTTGTAATGTAATTGCAAAGCCCAAACCACACTACTTCTGCATCTTCATTCAAACAAAGCAGACGAAAAAATGTATGCAATTTAAAAATGTGTTTGGTTTCACACTCCAATTAAAAAGGTAATCAACGTTAATAATAAATAATTGTTTTAGTTATTTAATTTTTGTTTTGCCACTTTTTTTTGTATAAAACAAAGTTAAACAAAGTTGTTACTGACTTTAGACTTAAGAGCACTCTAGGAACTCACTTTACACTGGTTATTATAAAACTTTGGCCTTATTAGTAAAAGATAATACAGTATATTTACTTATGTTTACGCTCAATCTATTATCAAATCGATCTGCGAAGTCAACGGGTTTTACGTCAATAATGTGAGCAATCTTCAGTTGAAGCTCTGTTCCCAAACTACAAAATAAGATTATGTAGTTACTAGGTCTTATCTTGAGACAATACATACACACATTAGTGAGATTACCCAATTCCACAGAATTTTCAAACACAATGAGGAATCCATATATGTTTATAACATTACATTTTTCACTTTAATTACTGACCAGTATGAGGAGATTAGATTGGTCCACCCTATAGCCTCTAACAAGTAGCTTTGTGTATCCTTAAACCATTATTATAGACGTCTACTGTAAAATGCTTTGTTCAAATTTCTCAAGAAAACGGTTATTGAGAAAAGCGTTGTTCATGGGTGGCGTTATTTTGTATTTTCCCGGAGGGCAGTAAAACCCCGTTTGTTCGTGCTTTCTAACCACATTTCAGTCTTAACCCCAAAATAATACATAAAGTACATCGCCGCTTTCGTAGCTTGGAGCGTCTGTTCTCCCGCAGTCTGCCCCACGTCTCACTAACAATAGTAATAAAATATCACTTGCCTTCGTTGAGGGTTTCAAAGAAGTATGCGCTGTAATTAACACTAGCGGCACAATGAATAATAGAAATATTGTAATGACTATTTGTTATATTCTGGTGTCGATTTTGTCCGTTTTCCTTAGTCCGAACTCACTGTGAATGAATGCGTGAATTGGGCGTGAATGATCTAGCAAGGTTATTGTTGTTATCTATGACGTAACACAAAGTTTGTAAAATTATTTCCAGCTACAGAATACAGTGAATAATACATTTCCATCTCCTCTGTGTGTTAACCTTCGCACCTCTCGTCAGCAGGCGCATCATTTTATTTACTAGCTCACATAACATTTACAATGAATCAAAACTCAGAGAGTCTTTCTTTTGCGATCCGCTTTGATATAATTGAGTGTATAAAAACTGACTTTATACCATTTTATTTAGAAAGAAGTCCATAAGTTGTGCTACCGCGCCCGAGTACGCGTGACCGTGTAGGCCTGAGGTACCTTGACTCTTACGAGCCAGTACGCCCCGGGTTATTTTATTGCTCGCCAAACTTGCCTTAGCTCCCAGAACCGGCCAAGTTACGTTCTACTTTCCTGTTAGTCGAAGTTACGACCAAGAAGAAGTTAGTTTTGACTTTTCTTTACCGAGAGAGAAAGAAGTAACCAAAAGAAAGAGCAACAAAAATAAATGAAGGAAAAGAGTTAAAAAAGAACGAGCCACACATCGGGTGTACGTCGTGATTTTCTCGCCTAGACGACATCTGCCGGCAGAGTCATGCACTATTGTTAGGGTGACACGGAGGCTCCGCGACACCAATTTCTAGACGTGCTTAGGGACGATGCCAGGAAAATACAATACGGGAGAAAAGAAGGAGTAACAAATAGCTGTTGGAATTGCAATGCGGGAGGGATTGAAGCATAGAGCCCACCTGTGCAGCGAGAGATGTAATATTGTCACCTCACCTCCGCTTTAATCCCCAAATTTTAAATTGCACGAACGCAGCTTCTAGCAAATCTCGTACAAAGAAAATGTGAAATACTTTACAACTTCATTTGAAAGATTTTACGGCGCGGATATTTCATTTGCACAGCTGTCAAATTGTCGCACGGTTGCAGAGTTACAGCAAGCAACGCAGACAACTTTCGTTCGACAAGTGCTGAAGTAGGACGTACAGCCACGATTCAAAGAGGATATTTAAAATAAAATACAAACCAGCGACGACCTAAAATAATTGATATTTGGATTAATGTTTTTAAAATCAATCGTTAGATTTGATGTATAGTGAACTTATCGAGTCGGAATTTAAAACGTATTGGTTTTCATAAAACGTATAGTGGAAGACAAAATAAAATTCGCAACCTAATTTGTTTCAAAGTTTCCTTTCCCAATTATTTATTTTTTCTGAAATTGGCATTGCAAGACTCTAAAGACAAAGATGCTGGGGAAATAACTGCAGTGAATTAAATGCAAGAGAAACGTGAACAGCTTTCAATGCAGATGCGAACTTGGGATTGCAACTTGTGGAAATTAATTCCACTTAAATTCCCGGTCTTACTACTTCCGAGTTAATTAAATTTCATTTTTAAATCTGCTCCATTTCCCCCTTCAAGAAGTCTTTTATTACACTTTTACCGAGTAAAAAAATCAATTACACGCTTTCAAACATTTGAATGGTCTCGTAAGATATTAAATTAAGCTTTTTTAATTAATTACCTTCTTGATGAAGTATTTTATTAAATACCATTTAAACAAGTCGAATATGATTTTCAGGAATTTAATAACATGCTACGGATGAGCCGAAGGAAGGGGATCAGATGTTCCAAAATTGTTTTCTGCACAAGGAAATTATGGGTAAATGAGAACATTCCTGATATAAGACCATTTATATAGTTTGTAAAGCGATTTTAATGCAGAATACCGATCTAGAACACAAGTTATGGGAGACGCTGTAAGTTGTTTGGTTTCAAGCTAGAGGTTTAAGCACTTTGCATAATATAACTAGCATTAGCTTATAACTATGCTTATAGGATACACATTTGAGCATTTAAACGCTTACAAGGGAAGTATGTGGGAATATTTACGCTGTACTTTAGGCCAAGCAACATCATGTTGGCATTTACTATAAACCGATCCATCAGTGTATACATCATCTTGTATTCCATTGCTTCTATATCCGCCAGAACATGCGGTATTGGTCAAAATAATAATACGATACAACGCAAACAATTGTATAGGAAACATTGACAAAAACACAATGATTAATTTGTAAAAAAGTAAAAAAAAAAAAGAAAAAGAAAAAATACCCTAAATAAATTCTTCATAACTTATTCTTACAACTCCACTTCATGGAAACAACCTCGACTGCGTTTTACGTTTGGAAAAGTAATAAAGTGGTCCGAGATTCGTTTTTGTGTGAAATTAGACGGAACCTGTATGCAGGAGGTTTAATAGTCACGGCCATTTGGGCAGATTTCAGTGAAACAAAGCTCGCGGGGCAGAGGCTTCACTTTTAATGAGGCGGAACTTACCATCAACTTCGCATTTGCATTTCAAAACGAATTACGGAAATGGGCCAACCGAACCCAGTGAATATAAAAGAAAGTGGCAAAGACTATGAAAATGCGATGAATATAATTAGTTGGGAGAGAATGTGATGATGAGAATTAAGAGAGAGGGAGAGAGAGAGAGAGAGACGATTACGGACGTTTGAGAGGGAAACTAATGTCAGCGATAGAAGAATTATACACACTTTAAAAATAGATACACTAGGCAAAGTGTAATCTTAAAATAATATTTACATACCTGCTTGAAGCGACTTTTTTGAATTGGGAACCACTTAATGATAAGATCGTAATGATATTATTACTTATTCCTAGGATGATTATGAAACAACAACCAGTGTCGCCAACTGAACCAAAGTCAAAGCAACATATATACTGGTCTCCGCTACTAAATGAGTCGTGCTATAGCTGACTCACTGCATGGGGATCTACCTGGCTGCCTAAACGGGGAGTAACGACTTTAGAGTCTACATTAGAAACATATTTGATTTTGACTTTACTCCGGCCTATGATAAACGTATCAAGTTGTTAATTTTGATGTTATTGGACACCTAACTATTATGTAATGCCCCGTTTAACCACCACAACGATGTATGAAATTATCAGCAAGATGTTTTGTATGAAATCTGTTTCTAGAGTTTAAAATAAATCTATGTTTGTATTCAGAACGTCACTATTTA
Source organism: Isoperla grammatica (assembly GCA_945910005.1). Taxonomy (NCBI): domain Eukaryota; kingdom Metazoa; phylum Arthropoda; class Insecta; order Plecoptera; family Perlodidae; genus Isoperla; species Isoperla grammatica. The sequence continues at coordinate 3,224,822 of OX246739.1, read as the reverse complement.
TTCAGCAGAATAACAAATAAAAACGATGAGTGTTCCCTATTTTGAATAAATTCTAGTAATTTGCTTCTCTCAATAAATATAAACTCGAAACTCATTATTATGGAAATTTCAAAATGTCTAATTACACGAATAGTCATCAAACTAAATATTTTCCGTGTTCTTTGAAAGAGACCGCTGAGTATGTTGAAGTATTGAACGTTTAGACTTAGTATTCGCAATCATTCTGTTCAGAAGTCGAACCAACACAGTTCGCGACCAAGTCGGATGAGAATCTCAATTTGACTATGAATAGCAATTCAGTAGCGCACGAGAAAATCAGCCTGGAATGATCATAATTTGAATCTCTGGCATATAAATCTTTGTTTATTACACGATCAATCCGCTCTGCTATTTAGGGCAGAACATAAACGTGGTAATCAATGCTAAACAGAAATTCTCTTCTATTGAATAAATTATTCATGCCGTTCATTCTCTTGGCACGTTGTAGGCATTTTCCGTCCAACTCGGTTTCGTTAATTCTGCGAAATTCCTTCTGTGTGCAGTATAGTTTTGAATCATCCATTCTACATTGGTATGTGCATAAAATACAATGATTTGTGTGGATAAATGTCATCCACCCAGGGCGGTACATAAAGTGTGTTGGCAACATTTTATCGTCTCGATAAATGTGGACACTCTTGTTACCATGCACTGATTTATCAAACACAACGGTTCAAACAATGTGTGTCAAACTGTGTGGATCGTGTGCTGTGTTGTGAGAACTAACATCCTTTTCAATACGATGAGTGATGTGATTGGTTTCAAGAGAATGGTGAAGTGTTGAAATGTACAACCCGAGTTGGTAGATAATGGATTGCGAAGATGATGGTAAGACGGTGTCACAAGGAATACAAGCTTGAGAGTTTCAGAGTATGTTCGTACGACGGAAGAAGTAGAACAACTAACGTGTGGACTGGACTACTCAGTTTGAAGTAAAGCTTATTGTTGGGAATATGATGTAATGCTGACGGTGTTGATGGTTTGTAACTGTACAAAGCGAAACTGTACAAAGTTTTTAAATACTTCTCAGTAAAGGAGCTCTTAATATAATATTTTTAATATTTTGAACCGGCAATAAATTTCAGACATGCATTTTTCTTTGAGATATAAATATTGGATTTACAGCAAACACAGCGAACACTTTTTGTATTAATAATACAATTGTGTAATGTTGTATGTTCCGTAACAATCACAATCTAGATTTATGCTTTAATTTGATCTGTAATTAGTCTGCAATTTCAATTAAAGAACATAATTATGTTTTATATCTGTAGTATTCTGTTCAAATCTAATTGGCTTCAGATATAGCGGAATGTTTCTCATTAGTGGAGAAATCCAATACCCTCACACTACTTTCTTTGTGTTTCTATCTTTATGAAAGCATCTATATCTATCTATAAGATACCCCAGCTTTCGTTCAGCGCAGAGCAAATTCCCCTTTACGTAATTCAGCCATCGCTGCAATGTTTCATCTAGAAATTTTTAATCTCTTTCATTACAATTCTCGTGGCGTTTTTCATTAAAAGTTTCCATCGAAAACACAATGTACTAATAAAGCGAAAATATGCGCATGGGGTTATTTATGATGTTTTGGATCCATAGGTTCGTCTCTGTTATGAGAACAACCGGCCAGCTCGGTTAGAATTAAGGTTATAATCCAGCGTTGATAGATGTTGTTTCCATTACGTTTCATTTTTCATTCTACCAATTAAGCGCTATACTGAAGTTGGTGTAAAATACTAAAAACTGCTAAAATATGTTTGTGTGGTCATTATTGTTTAATAATATGCCCGTGAGCTACTAATTTTGAAAAGTAGTTTACCATGCCGGTTATATCTAGTTAAATTATTAAATCATATATTGTTATTTCATTACAAATTCCTATTGATACATAATGAATAGGGGTTGTCAAACACAGGGTGTGAGGGTGTGACATATTATTCAATGTTTTAACTGTAAACGTCTCCTATGTTATTAAAAAGAACGTGGTTTGTGATTACTTGATGCTGCATTTTAAACATTTTATTTTAATTTTAATTTATTTTAAAGTATTGTTCCTTTTCATTTAATCGTTAAATAACAATATATCACCTCGAAATTGACCACTATGTATACTATACAAAGTGAAATTTGTTTGTTAAAAAGACGAGAATGAAAGCTAGAAATGTTAAACAAAATTTTAACCCACTCTGAAATGTTCCAAAAAAATAAGTTAACTACTTAGTAATTTTGTTTGCCTTAAGATCCGACGTGAGCCATTAAATATTTACTTTTTTACGCATCTCACAAGTTTTGAGTTGGATTTTCTTGAAGCGGTTCAGATTACAACCTTCTCAATGTCTTATCCCATAAGAGAGATGACTTATGTACAGCGGCGAGGTTTTGGCGGGTCAAATAAATCTCTCACGGCATAGGGCAGCCTGGCCAGTGCAGTGAGCGCAGGGGATGGAACCAGTTGTGGTCGAGGGGAGTATTTTAAAGAAATAGCCTGACGCCATGTTGGGATTCTATTTCATACTAAAGCAGACACTGCATTGTAGTTGGGGAACATTCAAATGGGTCGATATTGTTGTAAGTATCCAACGTTTGTTCAAAGCGTCGACCAATGTTACTGGTGGTGGAATTTAGTGCCGTAGTTTAATACATCGTCAAAGAATATAACCTGTATCCTAACAGACGATGTATTATAGTCATTACGTTAGGATGCATCGCATGACTAGATTAAATTGACTTGATAAAACTCTCTTATCACCATTGGCTTCTAGAAAAGAATGTTGCAACAAATAGGTTACCGCACTCTGATCTCATGATACACATGTAGATTGCACGGATAAGCATATTGATTCACACTTAACATAAATGTACAGGATCTATATTATAACATATTCATGGGAAAGTACTAGATGATGTTTTCCAATTTGTTCAGATACTAGTTGTTTTATTCATGAATAACTTTTGATCATGATTTACCTTTCTCTCGCCAGGACAACTGTTTAAAGTATTCGATATAGGTGACAGAAATACCTGAAAAGAAGGTCCCATATCACTTTCATAACATTGTTTAACAGAGGTGGACTGTTGCGACACAATTAAATTACAACTGATCCTCTATTGTCATTATTTCATCAGTGTTTTGTATTATTATTACAAGTGTTGTAATTACAATAATTATCATTTTCAACCAAGCCTCATTAGTGGTTAACATTGTTTAATTACATCATTCATGGACTAACTAGCCAACGCTGTTGTGCATGTGTGAGCTGGCTCACGTAGAGGTTGGAAGTAATTAATACGCCCTTTGTACATCAGCTATTACCTCACTTGCTACTTGTTGTAAGCGTGGTGTAACCTGGGGCACACAACCACGCTCCGTCCTGTTGACTTCTGCTTCGCCTCCGATTCCTAGTTTTGATTAGTTCGCGAACCTGGCGGCAGATCTCCTCCCTATACTACGCACGCACGGCACAGCGCAGGGAGTCCCGCATTACCGAACCATGAGCCCACGCCGTAGCGACCGGGCGTGGGTACAATCAATTATGTATCAATGCGGGTAGACCTGTCGAGCGTTGCAGGAAGGAGAGAGAGAGAGAGAGACAGCTGATATTTTTATAGGTTACAACAAGCCTAAAAATGCACGAATATTATCGTGTGAATGAAAATTTCAAGACTTTTCTTATTTTATTGGTAAACGTGTTTTCATATCGTTGATAATGTTTGAAAGTTATCCGAAAATATGCGTATCATTGGAATTTTCCAAACATAGGTCAAGGCTAATTCAGTACAAAGGGGAAGGCAACGCTTGTAGTCTTGTTTTACTATCCAATAGATCTACTGGAATACACTAAATGCGAAATTGTGTCCAATATCCGTTATTTTAGCGGTTTTTGTCTTAGGCAGTACAATTCTACGTAAAGCAGTAACATTGAGGTTTATGACCCTAGGATTTACGACGGTTGGACATTATACTATCGAGTGGAACAGAGGTGAGGTAAGCTATATATCTACTCAAGTCGAAAGAACAGTTGGCCGTGAAGCTCGTGTTCGAATATTCTTTATTTGAGGCCATAGAGAACCGACCAAAAACACAGGTGTGGCGTGTTTTAAAATTCATTCAATGCTGGCTATTTTTTTTAAATAAAAAAACAATGACACACATTATTTATTATTTATGAATATAGAAAAACATAACTCGCTTTTAAATGTATGCTATTGTCTATGGAATGAAGCAACGAGAGAAAAAAGAAAGGTTCAGGGTTTTTATTTCAAAACAATATTAAAATGGCTTGTCATTTTTGCGAGACTTTTTAGGTATGCAATCACTTCCTGGTTCAATTACGTTAGTACTCAATAAGTTAATCTCTTGTTAAATCACTCGGCTTAATGGGCTTGGGTCACAAATGTACAAACACCCATGACATTCCTGCGTAAGTAGGTCAATATTTATAATAATCAACGATTAGTTAAGAGTAATTAGTGAACGGCCAATACACATGTAAAACTCTTACTTATGAAAAACCACGTCTTGCAATGAGGTAGGACGACCAATGGTTACTCACGTTGTAGATAAAATGGCGGATACAAATATCTCCCCGTACTGAAAAGTGTTGACTTCAATATATTCTGATATCCCACATAATATGGGACGTGACAAAAACACTGCCTCACAACATAGGATAACACATGGGCGCAGAATGGCAAAAGTCCTCTGGGTATACTTCGTCATTGTTTGCTACAATATGTAGTGCTGTCTCACTGTCTAGAGAAACAAATGTACACAAAATAAAGGAAATAAGTATTTAGGATCAATAAACAAAACTTTGTATACGTTTTGTAGGTTAAAACTTATACAAAGTACTATTTGCTTGTTTTATCTTCTTATTCGTGAGAATAGGATCACAAATCTTCTATTTTCTTCAAGCACGAGTTTATGGAAATCTATAGAGAGCAGTGCCCTGTTTTGTTCGGTACTACGTCATGGAGTACACCAGTCACATGTGTGAACGACAAACATGTGACACGGAGCAAAACCACTGAACAATTCTACCAGACGAAACTGACGACACGAAAAAGCAAGAGTTCGATCTCTGGTCTTGACAACGTTTTTTGAACTAATTTATTTTGAACATGTGAAGCTGAAATTTACTATTTCGAACAACACTAACGGCGCAAGAAGGTGTTATTCGGATCTAAACCTTCTTTGCTTTTCTCTATCTCTCCTCGACAATGCTATTATAATATGCCCGACCCTCGTAACCTTTGTGTAGGGTATTCATATCTGATCTCTAGATACATAATGCGAACATTTATCAAATTAGTTCGATACATGTGTTGTTAATGGGTGCGACTGGCAACACATTAGACGCACACAGGTCAGTTCCAATTGAAATCTAGTGCTTATTTTAATACTGACCAAATAATGATCTCGAATTCAACCATTTTGTTCTGGACAGCACAATTCGGTCGATTCACGTCACATTGATAAAACTCAAATAATTTATAAATCATTGATAAACTGAACTAACATGTATTGTTACAAGTCACCATACTTTGGTTCGTAAAGTTCCAGGCAACTAACATTATCTTATCCCAGTCTTGCGCAGGGATCACAGATACAATCATTGTGCATACTCTGTTTACCGATATTCTGTCTTTCTGTCTTTATAACTTATCAATTGATGCGAAATGAGGAAATCTAGATCCAGCCAATCTTGGCCGTCAGTGTCTGTGATGTCACAAGGGCTAATATCGAATACAACGAAGAGCAAACCTCACCACGAGTCCAGTTCATCATCTCTTCTTGTTGGAGTGATTCCAAAGAGATGTGAGACGTTGAAGATATCTCTCCTCTCTCTCTTCTATCGTCGTTTGCGATTGTTCTCGGACATCGCGAGAGTCCGTCCGGGTTGGAGGGTTGGAGCGGACCCAGCGCTGCGTGAGACGTCGATTGTCTCTCCCCCCCCTCACATAGCTTGATCTCAACGCATTGGCCACCGTAATGTCTCTCACACGCACTGTCGCGTATCAATCTGGGCTTCATACAGTCGTGTGCAATATCACTACTCCCCCTTGATGAAGGCTGTTTGAAAGATCGTCGCATTCCTTTGATATAATGTGGAAAATGCTTTCATATTCAAGTGTTTTGACGCATATGACTCATACGACAATGGATTGAATTAAAATCATGAATAAAAGGTTTCATGTACGTTGGACTATTGGACCAAGACATATGCGAGAAAAGTTTTAACGCAGTACAGATATGATCATAAATGTAGATATCAAAGGAAACTTGTAATGGTAAATACATATAAACATTCCATATAGAAAAATGCTATTTATTTCTTTGTGAAAAACTCGGAAGGTTTTCAATAAATAAACAATTATACGATAGCGGATTATATTTTAAATTTTGACTGTTGCAAATTATCAAAACAAAATAAAGGTATTCAGGAACCAACTCTAGAAAATTGTTATATATAGAATGCTGGTTGTGATACCTCGCCATGTTCCTACCCTTCACTTCTGAACAAGAACATCCCTTCCTAACGTAAATAGGAGTGATGCTACAATGTCGTAACATATACATTTCGCTTTCTGTTGTATACACGCATACGGGTACCGCTCAAGGCTGTAAGCTTTCGGGCTTGTTTTCACAACAAAGTGCGCTTTGATAACTAAGTGATTATTGACGTGTTTTTGGCTTTTAAATTTATGAAAAAATATCTTTGAATTTACATACTATTGCGTGGCACGTAAAATGCAGCGGTTTACCGCGAGCTGTGCTATGTGATGTGGGGAGTGTTTTGTACAAAGCTATTTTTCACTCTTCCGCCCCGTTAAACGTCAAAAATAAATCTAGTGCAATCAATGTGCATACGATCAGTGAGCATCAATGCAAGCGGTCATGTAACGTAGGCCAGTCACTCACACATGTTAGCCACTGCTGCGCTCAATTCACTTAGTTTCTAATCCCGGTATTTGATACTTTAGACCGTTGGTCTGGTGCTCGTGCGTCCAAAGCAGAAGGTCTACGGTTCGATTCCTGGTTTGCGCTGGGTTGCTTTTTATGTATTACTTTATTTAATCTTAATGATACTGGTATACGTAAACCGTAACATTGGAGACGAGACGTCATAACAACGAAGCACATATTAGTTGTTTACATATCCAAAGTCAGTTTTTCTGAGTGGGTAGACAATTACAGATGTATCTATTTATTGTATAAGAAACATGGTTTTCAATCATACTACACAACTGTATGGGTTCCTCGTCGCCAGCCCCGGTGCCGCATGCGGTTAGGGCGGGGTTCTAAGCGTAATGTCACCTATGGTAGGGACATGAGCTCGAATCCCACATAACGCATGACTTTTTTGTAATTATATTGAATTTCATCTATCACCCCTCATCGTCTGGATAGCACGACTGCAATAATACTAATAGAGACGTTAAAGGGGTTCTCACCCGCTAGATTTAATTTTTACCATATGATCTACTCCACCACACCAATCGATAATGAACCATTACACATCGTGAGTTGAAACCTGTGAATTGTTATTAATTAATGAAATTTCTCGTTAACTGCCGCGGCGACTGTTGGTGTCAGCCGGCTTTTGGTGCGAGTGTACTCGAAGCGATATATCAAGACGGCCTTGGTGTACTCCATTCGACACCGCATAACAGACCGCGTTCATTGTGCATGCGTTGACTATTTCCCCTCCCAATACTACTCTCTCTCTCTCTCTCTCTCTCTCTCTCTCTCTCTCTCTCTCTCTCTCTCTCTCTCTCTCTCTCTCTCTCTCTCTCGCTTGGCTTACTTGACACCAACTCGACAGTCGACACCCGCCGACTCGACGTGCACAGCAACGCTCAAAACGAAATGGAGCACCTGATTACACATCTTTATTTTGTACCTGGACGGAAGCTCCGATTACAAAACCAAAATAAACGAAATACGCAGAAAAGAAAGATGCAGCGAAAAGTATTACATCATTTTTTTTTTGGAGCAGAATCCTCCAAGGTCCCAAGGCATACAGGTCGTCCCAATGCTATTTCTTATGGGAGATTTTCGCCGATGGGACCTAGCTCGAAAATCACTAACTTTGATATTTTTTTCCCGGGTTATGGTGAACCCGATTTTTTGTCTTTTAGTCGCTAATTTCATAGCTAATTAGCCTTAGTTAAACATATTTTTTTGGTGTAGCGGGTGAGAACCCCTTTAAGCAACAAGAATCTTCATCATTGTTCACTCGTATTGCAAAGGTAATAAATAATCAGCGGATAAACTGTGCGTTCACGTTTCATGTATTAGTTGCTCAATACAGAAACGCGCATTTATTTGATAATATAACCAATTATTCAAAACTGTATTCATCATTAAGTAATACAAAAAACGACAAAATACACAGCAAATTCTAAGCAGCACTTTTGTTTGCTATTATTTTCCTTGTGCTCAATGCTAGCCGTAGTAGCTGCTGATCAAGAACACTTTATCATCGCGAGGAGCTCCTTCCAGTGAGTGACTTGGCCGAAGTGGCCTCTTATGTCAGAACTCCAGCCGCAATGTCGCGTATAAATCTATAAACATGAAGTGAGCGTTCAGGTAGACAGCGGGGCAGCACGATACCTCTTAGTTAACTTTCATCCATCGCTGACCCTCCCCCCTCCCTCCCCCCCTCTCCCCTCCCTCGACTCTTGACCCACAATAGCAAAAAGAAATTGGGCGATCACTTCTCTGGCATTTTTCTCACTTTCGTTCTCCTCCTAATACATTAATCTCGCGTTTCCCCTGCTTGAGCCCCCGTGGAGTTATAGGGTAGACAGGGGGTGGCCGGGTAGTAACGACGGGCAAGATAAGGGGACCACCCCGAGAACTACTTCGTTCTTACATAGAAAACAAAATCATTTAGTTTTCCTCCTCGGGTTCTTATTAACTAGGAGGCGACAGGATACTATGGCATACGTAATGTTATTGATTCACGAACTATACCTAATATATACAGCGTCGCTTCAGACAAGCCCCCTTATTGGCTGCGAGATTACGTTATGAAGGGTTTGGATAGAACGGCTTGTACACGTATTCACTACATCGTTCTCTGAGAGCACCCTGTAGAATAAAGTGGTTAGTAATTTAATTGTATTTGTTTTAGAAATTATTGTAACGTTAGGAGGTAAGTGCAAAGTCAGGACCTACTTGCGAGCAAAGTGCAGGAGTTTTTACCAAAGCTGTTTAGTGACATCAGACGGAGATACCAATATGGGATTAAATTATGCCAGCGTCTTTTTACGTTGTTTCAATTAGTAAACTAAAAACATTTATTCTGATAGAATCTCTCATAATAATGGTGTAGATATACATTTTGTAAAACCCAGCCTTATTTGCAACATCACTTCATGTAATCATACTTAAAATGCAGTGCACTATATTTTCTACGTTACCAATATTATATTTATAATATGTAAATGAATGCCATTACGTTTCAAATAAACCATGATTTTTCCTTTTCTTTGCGAGGGAGTAAGAGAGATGGAGGTAGAGAGAAAAAGAATGAAGAGAGAGAGAGAGAGAGGGAGAGAAAGAGCTAGAACGAGAGAATGTACTTTTTTGATGAAAAACGATGCCCCAATGGTTGGACATAATTTGCATGTATGATGCAATTCCAATGTTTTCCGCTAGACCTTTGTTTTCTTATGACTGAGTATTCATGTTGTGTTGTTTTAACAATGGGAAACAGAAGGTTTGGTGTATAGTATACTTCGATTGTGGTGGAGGAACAAAAGGTTTAATACTATATAAAACGTTCAACATGTAGGTACAAACATCAGATTCGTACACTTCTACGCTCTACTGGATACTCCGCAACTAAACGAAAAACACCGTATTTTACGATGAAATATATCAAAACATGTCGACACGAATACACGTGGTTTCGTACACCATTAGACAGTAAACAATTTTACTAGATTTATAATTACTTTATTTGTGGTTTAAATTCAAGATAAAGTATCTGAAAATACTTATACTTTTGAAAATTAGGTTAGGAAAAAAACAAGGCAAAGTAAAACATAAACACGATTGAACTGATAGAACTCATATACGTTTGTTTTTACTGCATAGAGGTTCTCTTTTCTTACAACACTCGTTTTTCGCCTACTTGTTTATCCAAACTAAAATTTCGATTATTAAATTATTTCATTTGGCCACAAGATCCATTGATGACTTTCTTTGAAGAATCCTCATGCAACGACAATATCTACAGTTTGAATGGATGGGGCCTACTTTGCATTCAGCAAGGCGTATACTTCTCCGCTTCTCTCGGGCGCTGACAACGACTTGTCCCATGTCCAAGAATTGGACACGAGCCCAATAATTGTAGTTTGTGTCATTACTCTCAACCTTATCTCTCTCCATCCCTTTCTGCCTCTCTCTCTCTTCCTTTCCCTTCTTCCTCCCTTTCCAACAAGACAAATTGTCACTTCCTCGGATGTTGTTAGTATATGTCAACACATGCATGAGAGAATAATGATTTATTTATAATTATAGAATACGTTAATACAGCCACAACCCATGTATAAATGTACAGCCATAAATGGGAATTGATCTTGAGTTTTGGTGTAGTTTGACTGGACTGAATGCAGGTTGTACAGATTATAGAGCCGAATGGATAGGGGAAGTAATGTGATCAAGGGACAAACGTATCACATGAATGAGTGTGATTGATATAAGCTTTACTTCTGTAAGGCAACGTAAAGAGAATACCTGAGTGGAACCTGTCAACAAGGGTATTGCTGACTAGGTTGAAGGAGGTAAGTGATAGCTTGAGGACGAAGAGAGAAACAGACGCTGTATGAAGGTGTAAATAAGACAGGTGCGCTGAGATACAATAGAGGAGGAATTTTAGGTTTTAACCCGGACAAAATTAGGAGAAAGCTGATTTTTTCAGGGTCGCTTTCAAATTTTATTTTATATAACATACTTCGGGTCCGCCAAAATCCGCCTTGTGCGTTAGCCGCCATCTTGGAAAATGTCGGCGATAACAGTATTCCATTAAATCACTTGTTGTGAGTGCTCTATGTAATATAAAATTACGTGAGTGGTGTCAAATGAAAGATAATATAATGATTAATAACAATAATGTATGGAATTTTAGTTATGTATCATATTACAATAGAAGGAAGTAATTAAGTGATCCACCGCATAAGTGGATATTTGTATTTTGATGATTTGCGATAAAATTAATAACGTATCCATAACTTGTGTTCCTACAAAACATCAAGCTTATTCTGTCTAGAACACACGTGCCAAGTCTTATTTGCATAACTTTAAAAATGTTTGAGATACGAGCTATTGTATATCTGCATGTGTGTGTGGCCGCCATCGCCCAGGACAGAGCAAAACTCATTACCTAGCTTAGCCCATCGGTCAGTAACAAGTAACAACACATTAAAAGAAACTTGTTTTTACATGATGACTTAAGAGTTTAATTGAGCTTCACTTAGACCAAAGTCACATATGTGCTTTAGTCGCCATTTTGAAAAATGGCGACGGTTACAGTTTTGTCTTCAAACATGCTTTGTGAAGGCTACATATAACATAAAATAACATAAAGAATCTTAATTGAAAGATATGTTTGGGAACTTGTATAAACAGGGGAAAAATTGTAAGTAATTAGATGAGCGTAGCGAATGTATTAATCAATTCAAATGGTTAATTCTCTCCATGCGCGAATTGTGTTCGTCACACACCGGTCAAATGGTTCGACGGATTTGACCAAAATTTTAAACCAACACTCTTTAATACTCAAATTGACGATGTCAAGATGAACATTAAAATCCGTCAAGATGACAACCTACAAAAAAATAAATTACCGAAAACATTTAAGTTTTAATTTCTGTTAATTTTACGGACGGATTTAAGTAATGTTTTGGGTTCGTGGTAGAATGGCCCATTCTAAGTAACCCATGGTAAGTCTGAAAAAAGAGACCCTGCCCCCCCCCCTTCTCCCCTGTCTCACTTAAGATTCCTTCTTCTGCAATTTGCCCTTCTTCTGCTGGACTCCCCTTATGACGACCCCCATGATGATAAACAGTCAAATGCGATAGAGCAACTCTTGTCTGTTATCCATCACCATCACTATTTGATGATAACGGTATGTTAAGTAGAACGAAACATTTTGAACGGGCTATTGCATCAATCAACGGTTACTTGCACCCACGAAGTGAGATATGCAAAGAGTATACCAACATAATAGTTGGGGGGGTTGGTCCTTCTCCATCGCGTACATGGCCTCGACCACCTCACACGAAATTGTCTTTGGAGATTCGCTCATGCATTGCATATTACTAGGCGTACTAAGCTTACGTCAGCGGCCGCATTCCTGGGAATTGGCAGAATAAAGCCTGGCTTATTTAAAAGTTTTCCAATCGGTTAATGTTTCAAGATATAAACATTGTCAATGCAAAAACTGCTGCATGCACTCTAATAGTGGGGACAACATTAAACTTGGCAGACAGTGGTCCCCCAGTTGCAGAAGTTGGTAATGATACAGATTACTAGTTATCTTAATTGGTCAAAATTCTCAAGACGTTGTCATTTTAATGGTATCGCCAGGATCTGCCAACACAGTCAATAAAGGAAATAATATTTCTGGGTTTCAGAGCAAGCTAGCAGAAATTGAAAAATTGCAGTGGGCTGTTTATGTACTGACATGATGTGAGTGACGCGACTAGTGCTTGTTTTAAAGAAGGAAATAAAACGGGTCATAATAATCATCATTAACAATCGTGAACTTCCCCATCCTCTCACGATGACTAAAGACAATCCACAACAAGTAAACGGTGTAGGGGGAAATGTTAACTGGCTCTTTATGGAGCTAAAATACATCATTGGATGGAGAGTGATTCTATTCATTCAACAAAAGACTGCTAGCCACAGTGTTGGAGCAATGTTCGATTTGTATAATTGGACACCTAAACAAGTCGAGTGATAGACAACATTTACTATGTGAATAATTATAAGTGCGGCAGTGTTTGGGAACATTGCCGTAAATATTAACTAAAAATGCGCTTACAAAATGACGGTAACAGTTACAACGTTAAACTAACTTTCGCCAAGACAGTGGCAATACCTTTGTTGTGGATATAAATAAATATAAAACATTGTTATTATTTGGCATTTAGTGAACTACGCGACAGCTTAGGCCACATGGCGTCTTCCGAATCAGATCCATTTTTCTTATATCGTGGAGGAGAGTCCAGAAGCTAGGAAGGGCAGGGCAAATTGCAGAAGAAGGAATCTCAAGTGGGACAGGTGAGAAGGGGGGGGGGGGGGAGAACAGGGTCTCATTTTTCAGACTTACCATGGGCCCATTCTACCACGAGCTCAAAACATTACTTACATCCGTCCGCAAGTTTCAATTAACAGAAATTAAAACTTAAATGTTTTCGGTAATTTATTTTTTGTAGGTTGTCATCTTGACGGATTTTTCTGTTCATCTTGACATCGTCAATTTGAGTGTTAAAGAGTGTTGGTTTAAAATTTTGGTCAAATCCGTCGAACCGTTTGACCGGTGTGCGACGAACAAAATTCACGCATTTAGAGAATGAACCACATGAATTGACTGATACATTCGCTACGCTCATCTAATTACTTACAATTTTTCCCCTGTTTATAGAAGTTCCTAATTGTATCTTCAATTAATATTCTTCATGTTATTTTATGTTATATGTAGCCTTCACAAAGCATGTTTGAAGACAAAACTGTAACCGTCGCCATTTTTCAAAATGGCGACTAAAGCACATATGTGACTTTGGTCTAAGTGAAGCTCAATTACATTCTTTAGTCATCATGTAAAAAAAAAGTTTCTTTTAATGTGTTTTTACTGACCGATGGGCTAAGGTAATGAGTTTTGCTCTGTCCGGGGCGATGGCGGCCACGACACATGCAGATATACAATAGCTCGTATCTCAAACATTTTTAAAGTTTTGTAAATAAAACGTGGCACGTGTGTTCTAGACAGAATACGCTTTATGTTTTGTATGAACACAAGTTATGGATACGTTATTACTTTTATTGCAAATCATCAAAATACAAATATCCACTTATGCGGTGGATCACTTAATTACTTCCTTCTATTGTAATATGATAAATAAATATAATTCCATACATTATTATTATTTATCATAATATTTTCTTTCATTTGACACCACTCACGTAATTTTATGTTACATAGAGCACTCACAACAAGTGATTTAGTGTAATACCGTAATCGCCGACATTTTTCAAGATGGCGGCTAACGCACAAGGCGGATTTTGGCGGACCCGAAGTATGTTATACAATATGATATTTGTAAGCGACCCTGAAAAAATCAGCTTTCTCCTAATTTTGTCCGGGTCGGTATAGGAAATTGGGCTAAAGTAACCCCACTACAAGTCCCACGGTGTGAATTAAGTCATACTTTTGTTTTTTTATTTCCGTTATAACGACCTCCATTAAGAAGGTTTGATTCATTGGTTATTAGATCACAGACGTTAAGTGACGTTTGGTTGGAACGTAAGATCGTTCTGATTTATATGGGAATTTATAAATTATGGAGAGTTCGTTAAAAGCAAGATAAAAAAATAACTAGGTAAATCAAATAAGAAACAAGTGCTGTCGCGCCTCGCGTCGACATATAGCCATATTTACTGAAATAAATACGGTATTATAAATCATGAATCTTTAATAGTTCAAAAACTAACATTGCCTGGACCAAAGATATTATAATATTTGGCCTGGACCATTCCAAAACAAAAGAGACTAACAATCACAACAATAAATAGTTGCTAGGCAACCATCTGATCCATTCACAGTGATCACCGCCACCTCAGCCTCCCTGTCTCCTTGCCAAGGTCAGTTGTATTTGAGGGGCCGTGATCACTGTGAATGGATCATATGCTTGTGGAAATGGGAGACCGTATGACAGCAGCGCTGTGAGCGTTCACACCAACACAAATGTCAGTGTGCCCCTCACTTGACGCATGCAATAATGATGTCGTGGAAATACGGATGGCTGTGGGACGGCTTAACCTTACCCGCACGCGAAGAGTGTTGTAGACTGTGTTATTCCGTCAACCATTGTACTAGATTTCACTTGTTTTCTGGATTCTTCGGCTGATTGTTATTTTAATTACATAACACGCATTAATAATTCAGTTTTAAGTGCTTAAGTATGTCAATAATAAAACTTACTGTAAATAATATATTAGGCGTATAAGATTTGGAGCATTTAACTAAAGCTAAGCTAGATATAATAGGTAAACTGAACGTCATTGCTCACAGCGCACTTTACCTGTCATACGGTCTCCCATGACAAGTGCGTTCTACCGTATAATTTTAAATGAATGTATAAAACATAATTGCGAAATAAGTAAAAAATATAATTTAATTGCCTATATTCTCAACTAGAAACTATAAAGCTGATTCTCAAGTCTAGATCGTTGCACTGAGTTGTGTCTTGTTAGTAAGAGTGAAGAAGGTTCAAAGACTTGTGGCTAGATGGGCTTTAGGGCTCAAAGCAGAGTAGTTCCTTGGTAAGGATGACATAACAAGAGCTCTCCATTACAATTGTATGAAACAAGAACACCCCCTTAGCGGGTCTAGATACAACTACTTAAGGCATTACGAAACAAAAATGAAGTACTTTTTGGTTACAAGCAGACATAACAAGAGCGAGAAACTGCAATCTACGACATTCTTTGATGACGGATATGTCTTGTACACTGGTTTGCTGGGACGCCTTCCCGGGGCCTGTGACGTAGTTGTGACGTAGATGGGGGGCAACGGCCTTGGCGACGATATGAGATTCATATACAAGTCAACAATCCTGTCAGTCTACTTGAATGATAGCGATTTGTTGCGTGTTTGTTAAAAAAGACAATAACAATAAACTACCGATTGTATGTAATAATTGAGAGATGTGTAATATTCTAAATGCTTAGTAATCCTGCAGTTTATTTAAATATATACTTTATAAATAAGGCATAACTATTACTTTTATTTTGCAAATAATAATTATTGAACAGCAAGAATGAAAATAAAAAAGACAAATAGAATTATTTTTAAATCAGTGCATAGTAAGCATCGCATAGTCGATTACAGTCTGCACCTCTTCAATAAAAGTCCACCATGCTCTCGTTTTATGGCTAAACCCACAAACCTCACGTACAAGCTCACAGGCAATCGCTCGCACTGAACGTCGGAACATTCGCAGGCACACGGCTCAATTTCAAGCCACGAGCCCCATTTTGTTCTCCGTGCCTAGAGCATTAACAGATTTAACGACATCCGCGATTTTGTAATTGCAACATCATTTGTCACTTACCTTCTAAATTCCCCCAAAAAAGGGAATGCGCTGGTCCTGCCCTGATGTGTTGGGTGAGCTACCTTCATAGAACCTCCTGACTCAATGGGTGGACACTGCTTGCTTATTATTGCAGTGCAGCACTTCTGTGTTGATATAGGAGTACACTGAAAAGTGAAGGAAAACAAAAATGTAATCTATTCTTTAAGTAGCAATTTACATGGTTTCATTTCAAAATTATCTACTTTAATACGTTTTTTCCGCGATTTGAAATATAAATACAATCAATGTAAGTTTATATAAAATGTCGTCTACGTCTTTAGAATCGTCGTTAAAACTGTCTTGTTTTCGACAATACCTAAATTTCGTACTTGAGGGCCCTGGTTTTAATGTAAATTAATGTAAGTACTTGAATTCTGATGCGAATTGTATTAACTGTCGCTCTTACTTTTACTGTCTCAGTATGTTACTCAGTGACGTACAAGACGGCTACAGTCGTCTTTCTCTCTCTCTCTCTCTCTCTCTCTCTTGCTCTTTGTCTCTTTCTCTTGCAGTTTGGTGTTGTCAGGATGATAGTTCTATAAAGGCCAAAATAGCCTCTCATAGAGTTAGAGGAGAGAATAAAGCTACAATCACAACACTGGTTATTTATTTACTGTACATTTTAAATAAATGCGTAAATTATGTTGTGAACTTAAATTCCATCTCGTTTTGTACAAAACAAATCGTAACATGCGAATGTTTACTTAAAACGTGCTCGTTTATGTCACAACAAAGCAAGTGCACTCATGAATGCAGGGGAGTGCACCATTTGCATTACTGAAAAATTATGTTTCCAGGTGTTTCTACATTCGCTTTGTTTTTATGAACTTCTAGAAAATGTGGAACCACTCCGGCACCGCAACATTATGAAACGTTGAAATTATTTATCCTGTCTCATGGTTCGCGAAGTAAACACGCACGGTTCGAGGTTATTTCGCCTCGTAACGAGCTACATTCGTGTTCCTCGAGACTGTTCTTGTCCTCAGCGCTTCCTCTAAGACGACGGGTTCGTCTCAACTAATGATTCTATTGTAACAACAACGTTACAATAAGTACCGACCTCATATCTTATCTACTGCCTCTTTCATGCACTCTGTTTCAACGACAAATTAACAGATTTCTGACTTTCTTCCACACATTAGTAAAACCAGCTTGTGCTTAGTAGAGTGCACAGGACTCATTAGTTACGTAGGAATGCATTTGCATTTTCGTAGGCATGAGACTGTCTTAACGTTCTGGCAACTTTAATATAGTAGGCTAAATTGCTTTTCAAAGAGACCCAACCATTAATACATCATTGGCAATGGGCTTATATGCTGCGGCTAGTGTCTGTGTTGTGTAAAACAATATGAAGTGCGATATGAATGAAAGGTTGAACCGGTAAGGATACCAAGCAGAGAGAATGGGTAAACTCAGAGAAAGTTTGTTGAACCCACAGTCTGGATAAAAGATGTATGACATGGACACTGCAAGGTAATGGAACATGGTGCATGGTGATAGCCAGTTGAATGAACGAAACTGTTTGCCCCGGAGACAGTTCACCAAGAAGTTGAGATGTTGAAGAAGTTGATGTGGTTGTGCGAGGCCTGGCCAGCCGACGGCGAATACGTCATTTCGAATAGAGCAACGCTGCTCCCCAAACTGGTGCTAACTTTGATAGGTGCTGGATATGCATAGAATTACATTTACACACATTGGTATCGTCAGCAGTCACAAAGGGCTGAGATTAAAATTGTTATTAATTCTTTATCAGTGAGCGAGTTATTTGAATGTACGGAAAGCTGTGCAACTTAATTATGACTGTCGACCGGTCATTACTCGTGAGACTCGCACACAAAGCTGTCTGGCTTGTGAAGTTCAGCTATCCCAGGAGGGTTGCTTGATTTCCTAGAGGACCTGTCGAATTGAGGCCACACTCACTGTTTGCTACATTATGTAAGTAATGTTTGATTCAATTTTCATGTGTTAACTTCATTTTGGGATTTAGCGAAACACGACGTCCATTGTGGTTGAAATGTTCCGTCTACGAGCATTAGAAAGGCAAGCACCATTGTGAGTTGTAATGGCCATTACTAATTGCAAACCCAGAACGTCTGGAACTACTAAATAAAATATAGATTACTTAATGAATTGGGATCGTCTATACTCTATACTAATGAGTTCCATATCTAGTACAAAATTCAGGCGAAATAAAGTTTAATAGTTTTTTCGCACTGATAAAATATTGTAATGTGTAGATTTTTGTGTACCAATAACGCAGATTCTCTTTTTAATTTCACAAACAAAACGGTATTCTCCAATCCACCAAAGAATAGAAAAATCTCTATTATGTATCGTTCAAAAGCCCACGTTCGACTCCACTCAGATCCGGTTGTTTGTACTAGTTAAAAAAGTGCATTTGCACACGTTGTGACCAGTTTACGTACATTGAACGACTGTGTGTCAGAGATAAATGCTATTTTAATTACTGTATTTACAAGGTGATGTGCATGTTATGTGTTGAGCTAGGTAGGTACATCAGTGGTCATGATTTGTACCGTAACCGTGAATAGCACGATTGACCTGTATGATCGGAATAAGGTCAACAAGAGTTTCAAGAGTAGTACTTCCAGCATGCTTCTTTGAGGGCCTTGTTATTGCAGTTTGATTCTTGATTCTTTGGAGAAGCTACTTGAACCATTTCTCCGATATGCTATAGGTAGGCCTACTACCAAATGACGCTCCAATTTGGAGGGTTGCCGATTCAATTTCCGCTATCGTCAATCATGACCACAGTCATAGTACGAATATTGGGATTGAGTCTAAATAATAAATTCTAGAAAATTCATTCCCTGCGTCTTATCATACCGATAGAGGTAGCTCAGTGATAGGACGCGAGACTCTTATTCGGGAGGTCGCCGGTTGGATTCTGCCCACCGTCAATCCAAACTTAATGTTTTTATCGAGGTTTTCCTCAGTCGTAACTTGGAATGAGTTCTAATACCAGCCCTCGGACAATCCTTCTCAACTATCCAAACACCCTAATATACCTAGTTAGTCACAACAGGTAAAGCTCCAGTTTGCTTCACCCTATAATTAAGTCCTACTAGCAATTACTATTATTATTATTCCAATATTTACAAATATCTTAGTATCCGTATGAAAAGAAAGAAACGTTTCATGGGTTGGTTTCCCGCGATACCTAAGCTATATTGAACACACTGAACTACCATATGATGTAGTAGTGACGTCGTAAGTGGAAAGTGGTAACTTCAACTTCACTACAAGTGAACAGAAGAAAGACGAAAGGAGAGTTACCAAAAATGCAAACGTGTGGGATCTATTAGATTCTCCTTTCCACTTATTTCTTTGCCAGGTCCATTTTGTCTCCCATGACACAAAAGAGTAACTACCACCAATTTAATAAACCACATTTTGTGTCACACATAAAACGCATTGCGAGGAACATTCTCTAGAAAGCAAACTAAGGCCGTACAATAAATATATTCCACATATCTTGTTAAGTCTTTGCATAACTTAACAAGGGAAGATCAGCTCGTTTCTATGCAGTACACGAGAAATTATACAATTTATTATGATAACTTTTTTCTTTCTCTTATATTCACGAAAAAAGTCGAGCTGCAATTTCCAAGCGAAACAAAACATCTCGACTCTCGAATTTCCATAATCCACTTTTAGAATATGTATCGTTTCAAGTGTATGTATAGTAGTTTTGTAATACGAGCGTACAATATACATCTCCCATTAACCTACATCAAGTGAAGTAGAGCTACAGCGTGGGACAGAGCAGCTTCTAAACTGCAATTCGCTTACTTTCACGGTCCCTATTGGAAAAGAGATTGAAGCCTGGGGGGATAAGTGATACAACGCCCGTCATGCTTTAGGCTCAGAGAGACATCGTATGTACTACGCTTAACGCTTAAACAGTGAAAATAGTCTGTAATCATAGCCCAGAGTAGTTCAACAAGGAATTAAGCCCTTCAAGTACACCCACCGACATACACAATTCCGTAATTATCCCAAAATCTGTGGTTCGTCACCAGGTATGTTTATATATCCTTAAATTAGATGTAATTGGGATTAATTAGAAGGGATCAAATTAAACGAATAAGCGAATTTCCGAAAGACAGTCGCTTATACTTACGTCATTATCTCAAAATCAGTGGAACGTCACGCAGATATGTTCCTATATGCTTAAAGTAGGTGTATTTGAAATTAATTATAAGGAATCAAATTCAATGAATATACTTAGGTTGTCTTACAAATCACTGCTATGTGTTGCATTACGTAATTTTCGAATGACAGCTCGTCAAATGTCCATAATTATCTCAAAGTCTGTTATATGTAAGGCAGATTTGCTTATATATTCTTAAAGTAGATGCAATTGGTATTATTTGGAAGGAATCAAATTAAATGATATGCTCCCGTTCTCTAAGAAATAGATACTTTCTTTTTTCAACTACGTAATTTCCGAATGACAGCAACTGAAACTGAAACTTACGTTATCATCCCAAAATCTGTTCTCTATAAACGTGTTTACTATAAACCTATATCGAGGTGTTTATCATTTCAACAGTCCGTAGAGATAAGACTGATTGATCTTCAACAATATTCACTATTTAAACGCAACACAAGACTAAACAAAAGGGGAAGTCAAACTCGGAGTACGTTCCAACAAAAAGTCCGTAACGAATGTGTTCTCGACCTCGCTTTACAGCGCGCAATGATGCATTGGATTAGAAGGACAAAAACGACCGTAATGTAGAACATGTAATAAATAGGTCACGCAACTTGGCAAAAAGAAACACGCTTACATGAGTGTTGGCATGTATTTTTATAGCTTTTATTCTTTGATCAAGGGAGAAAAAGTGCTGGAACCAACGGTTGGCTGTGGCTACATCATTTCCGACTGAGTTAGTTATGTATAGTGGGTATCAGTTAAGATGAACGACCCGTTGACCGTGTTCATTACAATAACATAGATAACAGTGTTGCGCTCAGTGTAAGTTTTTAAATGTTTGTTTTGCATTATACGCTGACCGATGCGTTTGTAGTTGACCAACACATGGGAAAAACATTTAAAATAAAAAATAAAAACGTTTTTATAAAAAGCTGAATGTTTCAGTTCATGCAAATAGTTTTAAAAATACATTATTTTCTACAACAACAAATCGTCACATTAAATGTATTAGGGCGTACATGGAAATGCAAACGTTGCACTTAACATCCCTAGTTTTAAAGCCTATATTTCATTAGTTTATCTTCGGACACGTCAGTACTATAATGAAATAATGTTCTGTGAAATTAATAAATTAAGAACCAACCTCGACTGGGAATCGCACCCAGGTCTTCCACTTGCCGGGTGGGCTCCTTGACCCCTAGACCACCGGGACTGGCAATGTAATATTTGGATTGCGCACTTTGACATCAGCAAGTCCCAGTAGTTTAGGATTTAAGGCACCCACATGGCAAGTGGGAGACCTTGGTTCAATTCCCAATCGGATTGGTTTTGTAATTTCTGGATTTCACAACAATTCCATCCATGAGGTTTCTCCAATAAATATACATTTCAAATGTTGTGTATTCAGAAAGAATGAGTCTATGTCAAACGAGGGAAGTGTTCGTTCATTATTTCACGTAGGTGTTTTATTCAGATTAAGTTTTATCAGGGATTTATGCGCCTGACAGGGAAATCAGCAACTGACAGCTGCACAAGAAGGAAATATAGTGGAAATATGACAGAAATATAATAATGTTTTATCGGTGTACGTTATGACCTCGTCCTCAGCTGTGTACGATATTTCCCTCGACGTGTTGTGTGATACTAATATATTTATACGACGGGCAAATACGTGACATACGATTGAGTTCGGATGGTGATAAATGAGTGGTGAACACACTTTCATGCCCGGCTAACAAACAGTCAGTGGTGCTTTGCAGATGAGTGAAGTCACGTCACGGATGGAACAATATATTATTTTAAATAGTTTGATGGTTGCCTAGACTGTAACAATAACCACACGGCAACAGATTCACAACATGAGTGTAGAGTGTAGAGTGTAGAGTGTAGAGTGTAGAGTGTAGAGTGTAGAGTGTAGAGTGTAGAGTGTAGAGTGTAGAGTGTAGAGTGTAGAGTGTAGAGTGTAGAGTGTAGAGTGTAGAGTGTAGAGTGTAGAGTGTAGAGTGTAGAGTGTAAAGTGTAGAGTGTAGAGTGTAGAGTGTAGAGTGTAGAGTGTAGAGTGTAGAGTGTAGAGTGTAGAGTGTAGAGTGTAGAGTGTAGAGTGTAGAGTGTAGAGTAGAGTGAGAAGGATACTGAGATAGAGTTGCTTGCAAACACTCGTTTCACGACATACACGTTTGCGTCGTTGCAAACATGTCATAAAGTTTTTATATTTCATGATCATATTTTTATTTTCAGAAAACCAATGAATTATAAATATTGCATTTTTTTTAACTGTGACAAATTCCGTTTTATTAAACCCCCGCCCGCCCCGCAACCGCAAAGTGATCAACTCTCAAATCTCATGCGTATATGCAGGTCTCTATATATTTGTATCAAACATGTTTGAACTTCAATGCCTCCACTTTTCTGCCCAATTGACGAGGACGATTTATCTGTCGCATCACTGTTTCACCATCGCTTAACACTGTTCTGTGCCCTCCTATGCCCCTTTGTTCTATCCTGTCAGGGTGTGAGGAACGTGGCGTTGTTGCCAGTGTATCGTAAATGTTACCTCAGTGACGGGGTTTTTGTTGAATCAAATAACGCCTGTCCGCAACATTGATCGACAGCTTATTCACACGTTATTTTCAAAAACGCCAAAAACAGTGAAAATTTACTACATAGTGGTTTAAACAGCATGTTCGTTTGATATGCTTTACTCACAAAGGGCGATGAAAACGATCGTTTGTGTCTACCCTGTGTATTGTACAAGACCAAGGGCCCCGCCTACAATACAAAGATTGATTACGTTCAATTGAACAAGCTAAAGTCCGCCCCAGATCAAAGAACACACCGGCAAAATGCAAACACAAAAACATTGTGTTAGTATTGTTGAAGACCATAAACGTCAATTATTCCCTATCTTCAGACAAAAACTGTTACTTTCTCCCAAAGTCTAAAAATATCTAAATCACATTAACTTTCAACGACTGTACTTCAAGTTTAGAAATGTTACATGTTGTAATCCAGCTAGCTTATTATAATTGTCACTTGTCACTGATGTGTCACACCACACTTATTGACATTGATACTCATTATGAGTATCAGTTGTGTGTATACCTCCCTAGAGGATACACGGGACTGAGAGCGAGAGAGACAGAAAGACAGAGAGAAGAGAGAGAGAGAGAGAGAGAAACTATAACGACTCTACTGTGTAGTAAGTATGGCACCTGATATCGGAGTGATAAGAGCCTCTCAGAACCAATTTATATGTATTGATTTAAATTGGGTGATATTCCTTCTCAATGTCGCCAAGCCAATCGTATCCATGGTGTGCTGGAATATATGAAGCACTTATAGCCAAACATACTAGGATGATCCTACACTGCCACCTGGGAACAAGCCTATGCTGGCCTTGGACAGCCACAGTAGAGCGTTTTAGCCACGTCGCATGCTACACGTTGAGGTAGAAACATTACAATACTATAGGAAATAAGGGTTTGGATTTTGTTGTTGTGAGAAGACGTTGTTTATGATGAAGAAGAGTAGAAGGAAAGGGGTAAACGATAAAAGTTAAGTAAGTAGAGAGAGTATACGAATATCGTGGCCCTCGCACGGGAAACGACCACGTGACTCAAGCACTCACTGACACTAACGCATCCTTACTGTAGACCTTGATAGAGGTCAAGACAGGACGCTGGGCTCTTTATGAGAGACACATCTGTGGAGGCGACCCTAGCGGTGCGGCTCTAATCTCAGTCGGCTGTGGCAGCGTCAAACAGTTTATCCACCAAGGAGAAAATTCTGTATTGAGTCTGGCTGTATTTTCAGACACGGCTATGTCGGGGATAGTATTTAAAAAGATGTGAAGAAAATAAAAACTAGAGCCGCTCTGCGTTTCAGCGCTGGTTCATATCGCTGCCACTATAATCATACCACAGATAACAAAACGTAGTGAATTTGTTATATGTGATCGTACATACTCACAGTTTCCTGTCCGCTATGAAGGTATTTGCCTTCACACCCATTAACACTGGTCGCCACTGCGTCCCACTTTTGAAGCTTAGATCAAGGGACTGCTCCTACATTTACAAGTAATCACCGTAATTTGGTTGGTATATTATGTCTTTTAGTGAACAATTTATTTGCATCTAACAAAAAATTTGAAAAGTATTACTATTTTAATGTTATGCATATTAAACGAAACTGCTATAAGGACATCATTCATTCCAAATAGACGCTAAAAGACAGCCTTGCGTGGTCATAGAGTCATACACAAATCTCTCTCTCTCTCTTTCTCTCTCTCTTACACACACGCACACATCCACGCACACATACACACATATGTTTGCCTCCAAAATGGTTTAGACTTCAATTTGGAATCCTATCTACAAGATGATACAGTTTCTTTAGTGCCCGTCATTGTCACTAACGTGACTGTCTACTAAAACCGAGATGCCAAAATATCCGATTTTCTCAACATTTTGACAAGTACACGCGTGACATCTTCAGCAGTCGATGTGAAGTCGATTGACGTTCATCCCCTCCCTCCCCCCTCCCCCCCCCCCAACAGCCACAGCACGACACCGAGGAAGCTACATCATCATCACACATAATATTATGTTTCTGGAATAAATCACGGAGTGATGAAGAAAAGCATTGACGCTTTGAGCAGACAAATCATATAATGTGTGTATAAAACTCAACCTCATAATTCGCAACAAAAAATGTCGTAAAAAATATTAAACCGTACCGGTAATTAATGGAACATTGCCGGTATGCCCAAAAGCAGCAACAAAACAAGAGACATAATTGAAGATGATTTTTCATTGTGGCAAATTAAATGTATGATTCAACGTTTGGTAAATAAACAATTATTTTCATCATGAATGATAGCGGATGATGATGAGTGTACAGCATGTGAATGTTCTGCTCAAGTCGGGTGCCCTGTAGCACAGTAGCGGGTGGATCTGTGTGGCAGACGTTCAGCTGCGCTGTTGTAATAGCAAATGGTTTTGTTCTTCTTGGTTGAGGGATGTTGTTTGTTGCTCTAGTCGTCGGGGCTTGTTTACTTTTCATTCTCGTTTCCGAGCCGTCTCCGTATAACCCAGGGGCTCTGACGCGTCAGCGGAGAACCGCGACACTAGGGTTGTCACAACCGTTGCCACGATGCATTCACATACAAAACAAGTCATGATTGTGGCCATATATGGCAAACAAAATTGAAAATTATTAAATGAGAATGTAACAAATTCAAATTAAAACACCTTGAAAAATTGTAACAGTCCTGCATCTGGATTTTAGAATTCAAATTTGACTTTAACAATTACAATTAGAAGGATAAAAAAAGCCAGCTATAATATAGACACTATAAATACCAATACAACAATTTTAATATATGTAACTATTTTAACCCCTTTCTTTAGTTTTCAATAAATGACGAATCATCATTCATCTATTCAATATTATTGGACACATTTCCAAGATAATAATTGCTAAACAAACTTGAATGCCGCTCGACTTGAATACTGGGACTAAACCTCAATCGTAACATTCAGAATGATAACTAGTTCCCGTAGAATTGATCCACATGTGCGATGCACACTGACATTGCTCCCTATTATAATGCGTATCGTGTTACAGGACTGAATATGGACGACTCGTCTCAGTGAGTCAACGGAATATTGTAGCTGGAGATGAATTCCTCCTACTCCGAGCTTGAGGGTAACACCTAAGATGTTCGCTTGTCACCTCGACACTTGTTGTGTGAACATGAGTTACTTAGGGCTGCTCCCAACAAGACGTGTGACAGTTATGTACACACACATAGCATGATGCCTTCAAGGTTACATGGAGCTGTGAATGCTGCGGCGTTTTAATAACAGCACAGTATAGGAATGTATACAGCATTGGGGTAGGGGCACAGGGCTGTGAAAGTCCCCTCCACCCTCTGCATATGGCGTTCTCTCAGCTTGAATGCAAAACAAGCAAATATTACAATTTCAGTCAAAAGACAAATGATCGTCATAGTATAATATTGTCAACAAAACGAATGCACTTGTCCCAACTGTACTGACCCGGCGCAATGGACTAAACCTCAACTCGTTATACTTTCACATGAATGCAAATTTGCTTTTGTTGTTTATAATTTTAATTTTGAAATTAACATTTTAGGTTGTTGCTTTGCTGTGTAAAACACGGTTGTTTCAATAATAATGTCTTAAATGGTGGAGGTGCCGGGTAGAAAAAAGAAAAAATATAAATTCAAGAACACAAGTACCGTATGGGTATAAGCAATTTCTTCCAAAATGAAATAATAATTAAAAAAAAAAATCAATTTATATAAAAACTAAAATGTTTTACACAAATTGATAAACATTAGGATTTGTGGTGATTTTCAATTATATAAACATATATACCAAAATTCGTTGATGTAAACGAAAAGTTAGCTAAAACTAACTGTTTAGTATATAATGAGTTAAATTATAAAACCATTACCAATCCTAACATGAAGTAGGGTGGTTTAAGTTGTCCCTTACTATCATATTATGGTGCTGTTTAATCTCATGCAGTATTGTTTTGTTTTACATTATGTGAGCCAGAGTAATAAAATACACCTGCTACGTTCATTTAATTTAAGTAACAATATTATTATTCTAATTCCCTCCATCAGACATAGAGACGTGGAAGCTGCTTTAGGGTCCGTGTGCACAATGCAAGATATATTCACAACATCCATGACAACACACTGAGGGCGTAGACTGTTGCAAGCTCTTCACTTAAAGCTGCTTACCTAAAAAATCAACCACATGAAACTGTTGAAACAAACAAAGAAGCGTATATTCGAATATTTGAATAACAACAATTTATCAAGCATATTCTAACAAACAATGCACACTCTGTTATTTGTACTTTTTCTGTCTGCTCAGTACAGTTGGTATTATATTTCAAATGGTGAATTTATATTAGACATCTTTGCGTGTGTACATTGTTTGTGCCACGTACGTTTATTTTAGTTTGTTTTATCGTAAATGAATTCTCCAAACGTAGCTGCAGGCTTTACACATGAATGGGTTATGAATTGTCTGGTAATGAACATTCATACAATTGAAAATATGAACTATAATAACTTTCTACAATCTCTTGTGTCAACGAACTTTAGCTTTGGTTTTTGGTTCATTATATTATGAGACCTTCAGTAAGTTGAACATTGGCCGAGTGGACGTTCAGTGTTGTCATTATACTAGGGCGACCCTAACGAGATCGCTTTGTACTTCGGTCCTGAAACACAAAACTCTCTAGACTAAAATAAGCAATGTTAATAACTGATGTAAACGTAAACTTATAGAGAATTGCTGTTACACAAGCTTTCAAAACCCAATACCTGTTCTACCAACGGTAACTAGTGTTTCGGTGGTGAACGGTCACCCTATTTCCTCCTGTCCTAGCCTTATGGTGCTTAACTTTGGTGTTCGAGTGAGAACCCGCTAAGTGTCCGTGGCTGAACTGTAGGCTCGACTAACTTAGTCTAGGTGTAGGATTATTAATTTTTATTTTCTTAAAGTAGATGATTTTAACACCCATTGTTCATTTAAGCTTTTCCTCAGTTCCTAAGACAAATTCCGTGACTCTTGACTTAGAATTTCGTGTATTTGATTCCCCCTCTGACAAGCCTGACATGTGTTTCCGGTATGTGTGAGGCAGAAACAAATGCTGAGAAGGATCTAAATGGACCCCTTGGCATATCAACACAAGTACATTATTTCCACTTGTAACATCTAATATGTAGGAAAGAAAAGTAGAAACTAAACTGTACATCCATGGACCACCAATCAAACTTATTGTACAGGCGTGATTTTATGAAATTGTGCGCAAATAAACTCCTTTACACACTGGAAAGGCCATAAACTGGAATTAATGACGTTACGCAAGGATTAAAATTTGTCTAGGGCGTTGCTGCCCAATCAAATTGTTATTGCTTTCTGGAAATCATAGGTATTAAAAATTCAGTGCAGAATAATTTGTGGGCAAGATAAAATTAAATAAGTTCCAAATACAAGAAGTGATTCAAGTCATAATGCCTAGTGGGTGTAATCGGTGTTTTAAATACAACTATGATCAAATTGCTAATAGTTAAATATATAGTATTATAAAACACCTCACCGAATGTTAGAAATCCAAAGTAGTAAATGAAATGTTTACCATTGGATACATCAATTCAACCGAAAACATACCGTACATGTTTGTTTATTGATATTTTGAGTAGATATAGTAACAGAAAGTTGAACGTTAAGATGTTCTATTTACTTGCTTTGCGGTGCAGCTTCATATTTACACAGATAACTGGGGTGAACTAGTCGAGACTAGTGCCAACTAGTTAAATCACTTTACGCAGTCCACCCACATAGAGAATACATAGATCACCATTCATCAGATACAATTTTCCTCTAAATTGGGTAAACAAAACATCGTTGGAAAATGTAAATGTGTCAATTAATGATTTGGACGAATTGGACAGCCCTGAGTTTGTCTCTAATCCCTGACGAGGTTCATTAATGAAGTGACTGTTCCGGTCTTGAGGTGAACATTCTACGTCCGCTGTCATCGCATACGGCCCTCGTCTCAGCTATTCATCAACCCCCTCCCCTCCCCCCACCACTCACCCGCCCAATCACCCTCCCCATGAACACACAGACTACCAGGGTCACCGTCACAGCCATGCAGGTAACCCGTGTCTCAGTCTTGAGAAGGCGATTGGATGAAAGGAAAGAAAGGATTTTATAACATTTGAAGGAGTCAAAGAGCCAGGGTATCATTATCGCAAATCGCATTGTTCTGAACACCATTACTATATGTTTGAAAGTTGGCAACACGTAGCATAATACATTAAATACAACTTGAAAAAAGTTAAAGAGCAAACAGTTGTGAGAAAATATTTTCAGTACTGACATTACACAAATTATCAGTTGTTTGGATATTGCGTTGCCTATTGGAACTTTCAAATACTTAGTCGCAGGCGGAGAGGATATTAAGGAAGCTTGGGATATCTTATTCGCTTTGCTAAACACACTCTAACTTTAGCGCAGGCTTATTTCAAGTCTTGAGCTGACAAAAAAAGTAAGTTTTCTATTAAGTTTGAAATACGCGTCCTAGGTCATGGGCAATCGACTTCTCTTAGTAGTTTGTGAGGTAGGTGGTATGATAAGAGGCTATCGTATTGGACATGGGAAACAGCACGAATTAACGAGTATACTTTCTGAATATAACAACTCAAATGTACAATGTACTGAAGTGAACAGTCTGATAATGTAGCTTATGTTGTACTTGTATCCTTACTGTAGATAAAAACACGTCAAAACTATTCGCCAATTAACGCTGCACTTTATCTACAAACTAAACAATGCCAAACTAAGTTTCTATTAAGTTAAGTGACTCCTGATTAGTTTGGAGCCAACCGCTTCAGTTTAAACCTTTTTGCATTGAATCCCATCACACACCCTCTCTCTAAAAACGACAAACTAATTTACGCCTTCTGTTTCACATGTGATATTGTGATGTAAAAGGATGAACTTGTCCAACTTTTACTATTTATTGGAATCCGTGGTTTATGTAAGCTCTGTGTGTCATTCTACTTGTGTGCAACACCTACTATTGCCACAGCGTTTGTCAGCGTTTTCGTCATTATTTCAATCGTGACTGCTAAGTCAGCTGAGGCCGAAGCGAGGCGAGTTTTGCGCCACGCGACGGACGGGAGTCTTACCGAAGGAGCCGAGCAAGATGGTTGTCCGGTAGGTTCGTGAGACAAGGAGGACGTGGCCGCCGTGGAGGGCTGACCCCGCGAGGGAAGAAGTGGTGAAACGGGGGAAGCATGTCCTAGCGGCCTGGGCGAAGATTAAGGGTACGTGGGAGACGAGCGGAGGAGTACGATATGGACGTGGCAGAGGACGGAAGGATCTGAGAACGAAGACGCGGATACGGACAGGCGATTGGAGGACCAACAGGTTGACGGTTGCCAGCTGGAAAGGCGGTTATGAGGTATGGAGCGCTGGCCCTCGTTAGATCAGGTGGAATGTGCCCATCAGGCTGATTATGACCATAGTCAGGTTCGCCACGCTAAAGCCACGTATAGGATAAATGTAAGTAATAATAAATATGGTTCCTCAAGATTCGAACCAAGGGTCTTGTGATTCAACATAACCTAGATTCCCTGTTCTCCTCAGTCTTGCCAAAGATCCCGCATGTACGAGTTCACGTATGTCGAGAGTGTTACGTCCCCAGTAAAACCTTGAGACAGCCGACCAGAACGTGGGTTCGAGTCCCGTACCAGGGTGGTAGGGACAAGGGTGGGTCGGCGCGTGATCTTGCTACATGACAAATTTGGTGGAGGCGCCGGGTCTTGATACAACTTGTTATCAAGTTCTTTTAGGCAGCTGGGGAAAACAGTTTTCATTTTATCAAAATTCTAGTTATTTCATTTTGACGTGGTACTGACTTCGCGAATCTGACTATAGTTTGTTAGCGTGTATTTGCTACGTGGCTTTTGTGTACGCAGGCAGTTCAGTGTTCGGATTACGTGCCGTTGACGTCATTGTCAGCCGTGGCGAACTTGTAGGCTCTGTGTTGTTTTTATCTAGGCCTGAGTTTAGTTTCGTCGCGCTTAGCCTCTCTGCGCTGGGGGATTTATTATTGATTGCTGTGTTATTTCAAGTGTCAACGTCGCATGGTGTCGTCGCTGTTTCAATTCGAACTCCGGTCTACGAGGTGTAGTGCTGTGACTTTTGTTTATTTCTGCGTTTTTTTTTTGTTTCGAGCATCTGTTGGATTTGTCGTGGGGTTTTTTTTTCGGGCCGGAAAACATTCGCTGTGCTGGGTTCGAGTCCCGCTTTTGCCGGTGAATGACGTATGGCATAGTTAGCGTGTGTTCTTCGTTGTTTACATTGCTTGGAATGTGATTGTATTTTGTAACTGACCACGACCGTACTCGCGTCAGCAGTTTTCGCCTGCGACGATGAGTAAGGTGCTCGTTCTAAGAGCTGTTCCGATTTATCATTGCGGCCAGTTTATAACTTCGCAAGCACTGCACTTTTGTCTTCTGTGGCCGAGTTATGAAACACTTGTAGATGCATTTTGTTGGTTGTATCGAATGTATGAATGTAGGAATGTATGACAGGTGCATGTATACAATGTGTACATGTTTTCTTGTATATGTGCGGCTGTGGGGGGCCTTTGGAGGTCCATTGTGTTTTTCGTCATTGAAGGGCGACTGTGGGGGCCTTTGGAGGTCCATTGTGTTTTCGTCATTGAAGGGCGACTGTGGGGGTCTTTGGAGGTCCATTGTGTTTTCGTCATTGAAGGGCGACTGTGGGGGCCTTTGGGGGCCCATATGTTTTGTCGCTCATGTAGGTGTAAGCATGTGTAGATTGTGTGCATGGCTTGAGTGTGTGTTCTCTCTGTGGGTTTATGACTTTTCGAGTAACTTTTGTAGGTACAAGTAATTTTAATGCATATCTTCGATATTTTCTGTCGTGATTCTTTCGCCCAGCGTAGAGAGGAATTTGCTGTGTCCGCGTTTTGGGTCCGTCGAGCGTCGAGTTAGAGGCACGATATACTCCATTCACGCGAGGATCATACACTAGACAGGTGCTAGGTGTTTTGCACCTTGCTTTTAGCGGGAGTGTCTTACGAGTGTATTTAAGTTTTATTATAGTATAGGATTATGGTCTTCAATCTTATGTATCCATAGATGATGGTTAATTTTATTATTTTGTTAGGTTAAGCATTAGGTTTAAGGTACGTTTGGACACTCCTGGTAATTTCAGGGTTGATTCGCTCTGCGACTTGTGACGTTCATGTCGGGCAGGCACCGGTCCTTGTTTTGGTCTGTGATTCTCGGGTGATGGGAGTTTATTAGTTGCGTTCGAACTTTAGCAGGATGGTTGGAAGGTTTTTTGAACGCTACTACGAGAAGTTTGTTACATTCTTTTTAGTAAGATTGTTACAGACTTGAATGCATTGTTTGGTTTCCCTGGGCAGCCGGCGAGCGAATTCTACATTGGTAGAAGGTTGGGACTGCCTAAGCGAGGAAAGGTATTCACGTGTTTTTGGAGGGTGATTGGAGGTTGTGGATTTCGATTGATGTGAGCTTACAGTTAAAATTATAACCGTCAAAATTTGTTTAAAATCAGGTGTTATTTTGGCAAGGAGTATTTGAAATTACTTTGTGTTTTTGGCAACAATGGCCGTTTAAAGTTCACTGGTTTCGTTGAAAGTAGGGTGTGTAACAAGTGACAGGAGGGTGCCAGTTGGCGATGCAAAGGCTATCGTATGGAGGGCCGCTGGTAGGTGGCCGGCGCTCTCATTGTGTACAGGTAACTGCCGTTGATCTGCTTGTATGTTGCAGTTTGCAGTTACATTTCGGGACGCCTGCGCGTGTCAACTGTCAGTGTCAGCCGACCCATGCTGTGGGACCTGTTTATCGGCGGCCGGGCTCCAAGCGAAGAATTGTTCGCTCCTGGATGCCCACTATTGTCAAGAGGAACCATGATTTTTCTTTCTTCAATTTAATTTACTATTTTAAATTTTGATCTTGGTTAAGACAAAATGTATTTCAGATCTGATGATTTTGTTTATTGTTTTGATTTTGAGTTTATACTTTTTTATTTTAATTTTTATTAATGTAACCTTGTTGCGGAGCATGACCTCTATAGGCACATTTTATTGTTCTCACTTTGGTTAGGTACCTAGGCGAATGGTTTTGCAGGTCATGTCTCCAGTAGCTTCACTTCAGTGTGTATTTGTGGCGGAGGTGTGAGGAACATTGACTATGGTACTTTTGGTTAGTAAGGATCCTCCGGCTGGTAACATGCTATGTTTGTTTGTCGCATGTCAACCTACCATATAAACCACGGTCAAAATCAGAGACGATTTTATCCGAGGCGGGGGGATGTGATGTAAAAGGATGAACTTGTCCAACTTTTACTATTTATTGGAATCCGTGGTTTATGTAAGCTCTGTGTGTCATTCTACTTGTGTGCAACACCTACTATTGCCACAGCGTTTGTCAGCGTTTTCGTCATTATTTCAATCGTGACTGCTAAGTCAGCTGAGGCCGAAGCGAGGCGAGTTTTGCGCCACGCGACGGACGGGAGTCTTACCGAAGGAGCCGAGCAAGATGGTTGTCCGGTAGGTTCGTGAGACAAGGAGGACGTGGCCGCCGTGGAGGGCTGACCCCGCGAGGGAAGAAGTGGTGAAACGGGGGAAGCATGTCCTAGCGGCCTGGGCGAAGATTAAGGGTACGTGGGAGACGAGCGGAGGAGTACGATATGGACGTGGCAGAGGACGGAAGGATCTGAGAACGAAGACGCGGATACGGACAGGCGATTGGAGGACCAACAGGTTGACGGTTGCCAGCTGGAAAGGCGGTTATGAGGTATGGAGCGCTGGCCCTCGTTAGATCAGGTGGAATGTGCCCATCAGGCTGATTATGACCATAGTCAGGTTCGCCACGCTAAAGCCACGTATAGGATAAATGTAAGTAATAATAAATATGGTTCCTCAAGATTCGAACCAAGGGTCTTGTGATTCAACATAACCTAGATTCCCTGTTCTCCTCAGTCTTGCCAAAGATCCCGCATGTACGAGTTCACGTATGTCGAGAGTGTTACGTCCCCAGTAAAACCTTGAGACAGCCGACCAGAACGTGGGTTCGAGTCCCGTACCAGGGTGGTAGGGACAAGGGTGGGTCGGCGCGTGATCTTGCTACATGACAAATTTGGCCCCTGCCGCACAGGCAACACAGGCAACGACCAAGCACACTCCATTCTATTTGGTTTACGGGCGTGAGCCCACTCTGCCCATGGATGCCGGGATGCAGCCTGATCTACAATTAGGGGTTGAAAGCGCGGCGAGGGTTGAAGCTTTGCGAGAAGCGCGTCAACAGGTCTTGGAGGTGATAAGGGAGGAACAGGCTTCGCAGAAAGCTCGTTATGACCAGAGTCATCGTCACGTGTCATACGAGGTTGGCCAGTATGTGAAAGTGTTCTTTCCCTTACGTAAGGTGGGTAAGGTAGAGAAGTTCATGCATCGTTGGCTTGGCCCATTTAAAATTACTGAGAAGTTATCGGACCTTAACTATAAAGTTAACATGAAGCTTAGTAATAAGTGGGTTGTTGACACGGTTCATGTTTCTCGGCTGAAACCTTGGTTCGAGCCCCAGGCCTGGCTTCTCCCTTGGCAGGATTAACATCTGTGTGCGTGGTTTGTTCTGTTACTGGTGATCTTGTATGCCTGTCATTGTATGCCTGGTTATCTTCGTCGTGATTATCCTTCTTGCTTTCATGTCTCTCTCTCTCTCTCTCTCTCTCTCTCTCTCTCTCTCTCTCTCTCTCTCTCTCTCTCTCTCTCTCTCACTCTCTCTCTCTCTCTCTTCTCTCTCTCTCTCTCTCTCTCTCTCTCTCTCTCTCTCTCTCTCTCTCTCTCT